>LNAC01000003.1:14265147-14399473 GCA_002007465.1 Ailurus styani
TGGGAGTTAGGGAGAGGGTGATAAAGGCTACAAACTTTGTTATAAGATGAATGAGGTTTGAGGATCTAATGTAAAACATGGTGAGTATAGTTGATAACAGTGTATTGTATAACTGAAATTTGCTAAGAGAGTAGAACTTAAATGTTCATCAAAAAGAAAAAAAAAAAGGCAATTTGTGAGGTGATGGATGTTAATTAACCCAATGGGAGAATCCTTTCACAAGGTATATGTATATGAAATCATCATGCTGTAGACTTTAAATGTCCTACAACCTTATTTGTCAGTTATACCTCAATAAAACTGAAAAAGAAAGATATAAAGATTGTGTGACTCCACAACCAAAAAAAGAAAATCTTCAGCCTCCTAATAAGAGTGACTTAAACATTGTCTTCTAATTATGACAAGTTTATTCCTTCTTTTCCAATCCATATATATACATATATATATATATATATGTATATATATACACACATATGGGTTTTGTTTGTTTGTTTTAAGAGAGGGAGAGAGTGAGGAGGGGTAGAGGGAGATGGAGAGAGAGCATCTTAAGCAGGCTCACACCCAGCATGGAGCCCCACTCAGGGCTTGATCACACGACCCTGAGATCATGACCTGAGCTGAAATCAAGAGTTGGATGCTTAACCAACTGAGCCACCCAGACACCCCTGTATATTTTAATTTTTTTACTTACTTTATTGGTCAGGACTTTCAGTACCATGTTCAATAGAAATGATGATAGTGAGTATCTCTATCTGAATCCCAAGCTGAGAGAGAAAGCACTCGATAATTCAAAATAAACTTCTTTATTAAATTTTTATTTTGTTCATATACATAGCAATTCTTCTTGCCTTAAATTATGCTTAGCAAACATCTGAGTAACTACATCAGTTTTCGTTGAATTTGCTTTCATGTTATAACTATTTCTACCCATTACTTTCACCATTTCTGTGTCCTTATTTTAAACTGTGTTTCTCCTAAACAGCATATGCATGATTTGTGTGTATACAATCTGAAAATTGTCTTTTAATTAAAGCAATTAATCCATTTGTATTAATTATATTAAAACTTAATCCTCCATCGTAACTATATGTTTTCTGTTAACACTATCTGTACTGTTTCCTTTCTTCTACTTTTTCTCTATTTTGTCTTCTTGCAGATTAATCAAGTAATTTATTTTGATTTATATCTCTTGCTATGCTACCTACTGTAAGTCAAATGCCATACCATACATTGTGTTCAAAACATTTGTACTCGATGTCACATTTTCCTGAGAGCTATCACCTTTTTTGCCAGATGAAAAGTGGGGTCTAATTACCGTATTCCAGTAGGGGGTTGAGCTAAAGGTATGATCATTTGAAGTTTGGATTAGGTCGTGTTTACTTCATTCTGTCCACAAGATGCATTACTCTAGGTTTCTGAACTGACAAACTAATGTGTTTTCTTGGGTCTATCCCCCTAAAAGAACCTAAACTCTAATTGTTATCTCCTCAGCATGACACAGGCAAAGTTCCCATTGTACTCTTCACTATTTTTTTTTCCTACTCTATACAACTTTTCAATTCAGTAACTGCTTTGAGAGGAAGACCAGCTTGCATAAAGTTCAGTTCTCACATACATCCCACACAGCATTCTCTCAGGTATATTGGCCCCTCAAGGTCTGATTTGGTTTTACCATTTCCATGAGACCACCATAATCTCAGAAACACTTTTTTCAAGTGCCTCCTCCATTTTTTTATCTTGCCAAATCTAGGGTGCCAACTCACCCTGGTTCCCTGCAGACTTTCTTGGGATTAGCACTGAAAAATCTCACATCCTGGGAATCTTGTTAGTTTTAGTCACTTTCTGACTAAATATAGTAAATATTTGGCTAATAAAAATGAATACATTTTATTTGGATTTTAAATCCTGGCATTGAGATGAGACTAAATGCACAGTGAAATAATAACAAAGTAACTGAGATCAAACCTTGAGTTATTTAGAATGTATTTCAAACATCAAGAAATTATGTTTTAGAAAAATAGAGAAAAACCAAGCATGGTGAGGGGAAGTGGGGAAACGGAATAGAAGCTGATTATATTCCATTGAAGAAAATGAATATATTCAACAGTTGAGACAACTTAAATAGCTCATTGCATGGTTTGGAAGTTACAAAAACATGGTGCATTCATCCACTAGGGCCGCCATAACAAAGTACCATAGACTGGGGTACTTAAAATATAGAAACTTACTATCTCATAATTCAGGAGGCTCTAAGTCCAAGATCAAGGTATCAGCAAGGTTGGGTCTTTAGACAGTTATGGTGGAAGGATCTTTTCCTGGACTCTCCTCTTGGTTTGTAGATGGCCATCTTAACTCTGTGTCTTTTCATATCTCCTTCTCTCCATGTGTGCCTGTGTCTGTCTTAATTTCCTCTTTTAAAGGACATTAGTTATATTAAATTAGGGCCCATCCTAGTGACCTCATCTTAACTGACTGCATCTGCAATGATCCTATTTCCAAGTAAGTTTATATTTTGAGGTACTGGGGTTAGAACTTAAACATATGAATTTGGGGGCCATACAATTCAACCCCTAATAGGTGGAAATTCAATATGTGACCTGTGAGGAAGTGGGGTAGTGATGTGCTAGGAAAAAGATAGTTTGGGAGCTGAATTACAACAAAACCTCCTTGTCAGATATAGATAAGAACACCTGTGCACTTATTTTTTAACTATCTTTTTTTTAAAAGATTTTATTTATTCATTTGACACAGAGAGAGAAAGATTACAAGTAGGCAGAGAGGCAGGCAGAGAGAGAGGAGAGAGGGGGAAGCAGGCTCCCCGCTGAGCAGAGAGCCCAATGTGGGCCTCGATCCCAGGACCCTGGGATCATGACCTGAGCCGAAGGCAGAGACTTTAACCCACTGAGCCACCCAGGCGCCCTAACTATCTTTTTTTTAAACTATCTTTAACTTAAGTTTTAAGTTTGTGAAGCAAATTTATGGAACTGAAAACAAGTAGAAGATTTTTTCTAAGCGCAAACATATCCATCTGAAATCTTTGTATCAGACCATGGGAGGATATGAGACATAGGGAATTCTTATTCTAGATCATGAGAAAGTGTGAGTGTATAACTGTCTTGCTCTTATTACTGTAGTTGCTATTTTAAATTAACAAATTTTGAAGCCATTAAAATATTCATTTAGTTTTTAAATTTTTAAACTACATTTCATGGTGATTATATTAGATTTCTAGAGGGTTTTAAAATAGTTTAAGTGGCTATCCCTTATTATAGTATATGAAATGGGAAAGATTAAGCTAAATGGTTATTTGCAAAATATTCAGTTCAGCTCTGATTTACTAACTTTCCAGCTTCAAAAAACTTAACATTACTTAGTATATAATAAAGATTATTTAGGTCATTATTTATTTTAAAGCTAATTTATTCAAACTTACTTTAAATATCTACACACTCTTCAGTGTGTTAATATAGGAAATACCTTTTTCTAACAAAAAAATTTAGCTTGCTAAAAGCAGTTTTAGAACCCAAAATAGCAGTTTGAAAAGTAAAACTATTTATGCTTCAAATATGAAGAAATGTTTTCCAGTTTTATGAAGAGGGAAGAAAACATTTTTATAACCTTTATTTTTCTTTTCTAGAAGCATCCCTGATTAGATTTTGCTAATCACTTCTATCCACTTGTTTTGAGAAAACCTAATATAATACCATTTGACCTTCCACACAAATTTCAGGGCACTTAAGCTGAAATCCGTAGCACTCCATCTCTGTGCTAACTGCCAAATTTGCTATCATACCATATGTCCAACATACAATTTGCATTTGAATTGGGAAAAGTAAATGATGTTTTAATGATTTCATGTGCTGAAGAATGAGGTAGATGGCAGAAAGGGAAAACAATGCACATTCAATAGACTTCTCATTTGTGGTATTCTTTCAGTCATGACACTTTGCCAAAGGAAGGCTACATTTTCTAGAGTTAGTAATGAATAATCTCTAAAAATAAATATTAGGTTTAGAAAAAATTAGAAGTATACTGTAATACTCTTATGAGAGATCAGCCGCAAAGCCATGTTAAATTGAGCATTGACTATCCATTTTCACTAAGATGAATATTATGATTAGATGATAAATAAAATCCCACTTGATGATTTGATGCCTCACATAGAAAAAAAATGACAACACGCACTCAAGGTGCTTTTGAAAAATGAAACACATTTTATTAATATTTCAAACACTATATATTTTCAAAGAACCTGATCCATTTCACAAAAATACTAAAGAGCAACCCAGAATAGGAGTTGTGTTTCTGTTGAAATGACAGATATCACTTGAGGTCATCAAAGTGAATGGATTCAGTTTTTTGATTTTTGATTATTTAGTTTTTGTTTTCCAGGGAAGTATTAAAAATCTAAGTAATTTTAGACCTTATTTTATTATATATATAAAATCATCTTAGATGACTGTCTATATGTTAAAATTCCATTTGAAATTAAAAGGCGTTGAACTATTTGAATGGAAATATACTGTAAGCCAGTATAAGACTGACCCAGTTGGGCAATGAGAGAAACGTAAGGAAAGAGAAAAGCAAGACAGAATGTGTGAGGCACTCTTACATATGCTTTTCTAACGAAGATGATAAATAATATGAAGAGACCGGGAGGCAGAAAAAGTGGGAAATACTAATAAAAATTGTAATTCTGCTCTGAATGGACACACGTTTTGCTCTAAGAGTAAATCTCCATTTTTGTAAGATTTTATTTATTTAGAGAGAGGTGTGTGTGAGAGAGGGGAGGAAAAGAGGGAGAAGGAAAGAAAGACTCTCTAGCAGACTCAGCACTGAGTGTGGAACCAACTCGGGGCTTGATCCCAGGACCCTGAGATCATGACCTGAGCTGAAGTCAAGAGTCATTCGCTTAACCAACTGAGTCACCCAGGCGCCCCAGTTGATCTCCGTTTGTAATGAAACAACCAAGAGAGAAGTTTCCCAATAAGAGTTGATATGAATACATTCTGTCACAGTTTACTTTGACATTTGTTTTCATCAGATAGCATAGAAAAATAAAAGTTATGGTTACCTGTAATACATGACAATAAATAACTGCATATCTTGAAATAGCCAAAGCTTTAACTGAATTTTAAATTAGTGTCATACTATCTTCAACTGTATATTTACAAAGAGACGAGGTTTAGAGTCATACAACTTTAAACTTAAAACGTGCTATGGCAATAATCGAATCCAGCCTTCATTTTATGGAGGCGAAAACTGAAGTGCAGTGAGATTAGATGACACACCTATGGTTTCACAGACAACAAACTGGGCTCAAAACCCCGCTCATCTGACTGATGAGTCAAGAAGTAGCACTAAGTTGCTCCTTTCTAACCATGTAAACCTCACTGGAAAAAAGAGTTGTCATGCGTGTATCACTGAGAACAGGATATAATGCTTTCAGTAATAAACTACAGTACATATAAGGTTTAACCTCATAAGTAAATCCAAATATTTGTGATGGAGAATGTCATCTCCATGTACCTATCTTCCTATTCTTTTCTTTTTTCCTTCCTTCCTCCCCCCTCTTTTCTTCCTTTCTTCTTTAAATAATAGATTCTACTCATCACCACCTCACCTCAGTTTAAGCTGAAGATAAATGCACGCAGCTGGCAATTACATGTCCCAGACTCCACAGCAGCAAAGGGCATTTGGTGACTCAGTTGGCTCCAGTAGAGTATAGCTGGTAGTGTTGTGTCTGACTCCTCGTCAGCTTTTGACAGAGCCCCTTGCCCTTGCTTGCTTTTTCTCTTCCTTATTTAGCTGGAAATGGCAGTGGTTTGGAAGCACATCAGGGACGGCTATCAACTACTGCTTCTACGGTGGGAATTTTTTTGGAGTGTAGCATGTAAATATTTTTTCATGATAAACATTCACATTTTCATTTACTTTTATGATTTTTGGATCATTAACTGAATCTAATCGAATCATTTAAAGGCTAAAGGAATTTAAAACTTGGTTAAGAGTTTATATCTAAATACTTTGTTCATGGTCTTCCCTGTGCATTACTAATAGAAACACATAGTGAGTGTGAGTGTTATCAGAATGCTCATGTAATTTAAAGTCAATCTTAAATTGGCTTGTTATGTTGTGTGAATTCTCATGAATAGATCTACTTACAAAAGACCTTTTCAAATGCCCGTGTATGTTTACCGGCATTATTTTTTGGTATGGAGATGTAAGTTATGAGTAATCTAACAATTTTTACCTAACAGAGAATAGGATCAGTATATTTGATGAACAAGAATGAAAAAAAAAAATCAGGATCCAGTCCCAGATCAGAGAGAGACCAATAAAACCATGAAGCCCTACACAATGTTAGGAAGCATACATAAAAATACCTTTCTAGGGCTTAATACATGTCAAGCAGCTTTCTAAACAAAATAGATGCATTCATTACTTTACTTAATTTTCATAATATTCTTAACACTTAATATTATTGTCATCATCATTGATTTATAGATAAGGATAAGGATCTTAAATCAATAAAGCTATTAATGTCTGAGGCATAACCTAGTAAATATTACCCTGGGATTCAAATTCAGACAGTGCAACTTGGGATTATCTACTCCTAGCCACCATCCTATAAGGCTTCCTATGATGCAATAGGGCACCTGAGACATGGGTAATCGTGTGCCCGTAATTGGAAAATCAAGGGAGAACATCTTTTGGAGAACAAAGTTACTGAAGAAAAATGTGTCCAGCTACACACTTGATCAACACTTAACACATAAAATGTTGGGATGTAATTATGCTGATTTTGAATAGTGCCCCTTCAGACTTGATGAGTCACAGGAATAATTCTAGAAACCAAATATTAGAAGTAAACAGATCATAAAGTTTCATGTTAAATCCTGTGTTGACACTAGAATTTCTGAATTGTCTTACTTTTTTGTTTTATTGTTAGACAGCCAGGACCAACCTATGTTATCACGTGAATTCTTCCTGTCTGCTTCAAGGAAATTCTCCAGTGTTTATTCATGCCAGTAATTGTTGAGTACTCAGAATCTTTACCTTTATAGATAAAAAAAAATGCATCCTATAGATCCAGAGGATAACCAATAAATATTTGTGTAATGGAAAAGAAATACAATGAAGAAAAAAATAATTTTTAACACCTACTATAAGTCATTTTACACATTGTCTTTTACACTCAACCAAAAACCTTGAAAATAAGCCCCAGGTGTCGAGGAAAATCTTAATATAGTAGAAGAGCACAAAAGTAAAAAGAATAAAAAAGGCATTAGTATAGGGAATTCAAGGGCTAGAAGATAAATGCTGAGTCTAAAAGAGATAAGGCAGCAGCCAGTCCCAAGTGTTCAAATTAAACAACTGGTATTCCAGCATGGGAAGGTCACTTTGAGAGTCCTGTCTCTATGATTTCCAAAGTTAGGGAGTCTTACTCAGGCCAGAAGCTCAGAAACAGTCCCGACCCAAGAAGGGGTGCCCACATGCTACCCGGCAGCAGAAGCAATAGCAGAGGTGCATATCTGAGCACTACAATGAACACATTTTGCCAAACTATCTTCAAGTAATTGGAGGTATTTTCAGGAAAGCAGCTCAGTACCACACAGATCCAGTGAGATGCTGAATGAGCATCACAGAGAACCTTGCCCTGTGTCTGCTCATTCTCCGTACACAGCCTGAATCGCTACGCTTAGACACTCTCATCCATGAGCATGACCTTCCTGCTGAGATTTAAAATAGAAAGAAAAGCCCTCAGTAAAGGTTTCAGCTTAATCAGTCATACTTTGGAAAGCTAGCCAACATGTATACCCATCATCCATCTGGGCAAAAGGCTTTACAGCTTTTAGACATTAAATGACTCACTCTTTCCAGACTAATGGTGGCTCTAATTTCTCTATTAGGCGGACCAGAATATTAGGGAGGCAAATCTTTGCTATTATGCTCCCAGAGAATGAACTCCCCCCAAAGCACAGCTGAGTATAATAGCTGATAAAACCTTGAAAAGCGCAAGGTTAAAATTGTGTTTATCTGCACCATGCCATCTGTATCCCCTAACAGCTTGAATAGGAAGGATTTGTTCCTAAAGCATTATTATTTTTACTAAAAATTGTCCTTGTTTTTCACTACCCTGAGGAAATAAATGGCATTGTAAAAATGAGACTGCATTTATCATAACCTAACCTATGGGCCACTTTTTCAAAATTAATTTGGTCATTTGACATCATACACCTCCCAGTGAGAATAAATAGAAATAATGTTTTTTTGTTCTCTTCAAGTTCAACTTGCCCTGCCCTTTATGTCAGCTTTCTTTTCACATCCTTTTTTATCCAGTTATCCGTATCATCATTTGTTTATATTAAATGAGCCTCTTCCCAAGATATTCCTGAACTTATCTGCCAAATTTAATATTTTACTGTTTTATTAATATATGATGCTAGATGCCAAGATGGTGTTCCTTGAGAGGTATTAACTAGAAGAGGGCCACGGGGGACTTCTGGGTACAGGGAGTGGTATTTTGAGAGTTGGTGCTAATTATGTAGCTGTGTTTCACACTGTGAAAATTCATAAGGCTTCAAACTTAGGATTTGTTTACTTTTTGTCTGCAAATGTTACATTTCAGCAAAATTTACCAAGAAAAGATGGCCTATTTAATAAAATTCAGTAATACCCAGGACATTGGTTCAATAAAATATAATAGAATCTGGCAAGAAGCAAGTTTTCTGAGGAAGGCAGAACTATTAAAACAGTTCTAAATTGCACTTTTAAATAAATTATCGAGGTACCACATCTTAATTATCTCCAACCAAATAAATAAGCACAGGTAAGAAAAATTATTTGAAACTATAATTTTTACTTCTCAGAATAAACTGTTATCAGGTACTCGGGAAGCAGCGAGTACACACTAGCAGCTAGATTTCTACTCGGTTATGATGGGGCAAATACAAAACCTATACATGTCCCACAAATGCTCACAAATTTTTTTTTCAGATTTTATGTATTTATTAGTCAGAGAGAGAGAGAGAGCACAAGCAGGAGAGCTGCAGAGAGAGGGAGCAGGAGGCTCCTCACTGAGCAAGGAGTCCTGTGCGGGGCTCAATCCCAGGACTCTGGAATCCTGACCTGACTCGGAGGCAGACGCTTAACTGACTGAGCCACCAAGGTAGTTAGTCCAAATGCTCACACGTTCTGAAAAAAAAAAAAAAAGGTAAAAGTAAAAAGAAAAGAAAAGAAAAGAAAAACAGTAAAAGAACTAATCTAGGTTGGCTATGGAGCATCCCTGCTGTGATCAACATTTGTTGGTATCACATTACATAAAAAAAAAATTTAGAGGTAAGCCTTCAGTAACATGAGAAACTGAAAGACATAATCCCAAAATGCTTTTACCTTGACTAAGGAAGACTGCTTTCAACCTTAGAATTCTGTTTGAAAATCAAGAGATGCTTTCTTTATGAAGTGCACATGTGGCGTTATTAAAAATGAATTATATTATCTCCAATGATCTAGTCCACTCTTTCCTTAACATGACAGATATCTAAAGGAGGTAAGGAAGAAGCCATGGAATGTATAGTAAGAAGAATTTCAGAGGAAACTATGGAAAGTTAGAAGAGAACTGGCTTAGATTATCAGACACCCTAAATTTCTCTTACCAGTTCATTAACAGGAAGAAAATTCCCCAAATCAAGAATTTGTCCCCTCTGGGGGCCCCTGGGTGGCTCAGTCAGTTGAGCATCTGCCTTAGGCTCAGGTCTCCATCTCTGAGTCCTGGGATTGAGCCCCTTGTCAGGCTCCTGGCTCAGGGGAGAGTCTGCTCCTCCCTTGCCCTCTGCCTCTGCACCTCACCCCACCGCCCGCCAATGAGAGAGAACCTCTCTCTCCCATTCTGCTCTCTCTCAAATAAAATCTTAAAAAAAAAAAAAAGAATTTGTCCACTCAAAGATGTTTTATAGGTGAATAGATCTCCCTGACAGGGCAAGACTATTTGATAGTCTCTGTACATATGCTTGCATAATTGTTAACTAAGTGATTGTCTGAAGATTGGGTACATGGGAATGTTGTATTCGCTATAAAGATAGACTAGGCAAGTAGATGATTTTTATCGGTGAAGCAACGGGTCCAAGTGAAAGGTTGAAACAAATAAGACAATATGATAAAAAGTTCCAAATTAGCTTGCTGCTCATTGAAGGAGCAAATGAAATTTATAAACACCCTAATAATAATAGACTGCAAAATACTTGATATAAAATAAATAATTATAAAAGTTCAAGTCAAGGAAAACAAAACAAACACTGGAGAACCAACCTTTCGGTATTTGCACCCCTCCTGGGCATACGGCAAAATTGCCCACACTTTCCCCCACACTATCATGAGAAGAGCCCTTCTCCTTACCTTTCCACATGGACTGACTCATGCTATCAATAAATAAAAGACAAACCTTTTTTTAATTAACAGATTTTTATGTTCATGATCACTGTAAGATAACCCGGCCTACACTTAGTCATACACATAACCAAAGGCAAACGATAATGTCTAATGTTCATGGAACAAGAATCAGAGGTTTAGTAGGTACATTATAATAGTCATAAATGTAATTTAAAGTGAATGAAAAATGACAGCATTAACAAAAACATTCAAAGTGTAATGGGGAAAGCGAGATGTTTTTGAATGACTGTGCATTTGCATGGTTGAATGAAAGCCTGCAACTTGTTCACATGTCCTGATGTCTACATACATGCACAATAACCTCTCACACTGACTCTGGTCTTAACGTCGTAATGCATTTTGGTCAAAAGCACTGTTGCAAATGCAAAACAGACACATATAAATGCTTGCATATTTGAGCTTATTTTTTTTTAATTGCTCTTGAGAACCTGTTGGCAGGTGAATGAACCTGGTGTTTGATGAGGGACAGGTACTCCCAGTCCTTGCCACTGACCCAGCTGACAAGCACCCTGACTGTAAGGCTCTAGAGTGAAGCCATCCAAGACTAGCCATTCAAGACTAGTCCAGTCCATCCCAGAAAATCTATGCTCTACAAAAGCATGAGCTGAATAAATGGTTGTTGTTTTAAGCCAACTGAGTTTGGGGGATAATTGGTTACACAGGAAAAACTAACCATTACAAATATTGATAGCAAAGTGCTATAGCATTCAACACTCATTCTGCATTTGTTCAGTGGCTATTATCACATCAATCTGCAACTATCAGAAATGAGAGAAAAGGTTCAGGCTGTTAGTAATTGCATGCAGTATTTAAATACACTTACTTTGGCAGAGTACATCCTCTCCTCTTGTTCTCTTGCTTTATCCTGGGCAAGCTTTAGGGGAAAATTTGGACTCCCGTTAGTGCAACTGCTGTGTATACTGACCCACTATTGTCATGTCAGCCAGGTGCAAAGACAGCATAGCTACTGAGGTACTGAATGTTCTGAGGACATTCTAGACAATGGTTTAGTTCTTTTTTAAAGCTTATTTGCTTGGCTTTTTTATTCAATGATTCCAATTGTAAATAAAGCTTTTAATAATTAAACACACATCATTATAGATCTTGGTAGCAAAATACCACTGGGGTGGTTTGTTACACAGGTAAATAAATTTTTCAATATACATGGGGAAGAGAAAATAAGGATGCTTAAGGAAATTTAATATAAAATTAGAGGCACTACAATGTTATTTAATATATATTATATAATTACAATTTTATCCAATTATATAATTATATATAATGTATAGTATAACAAAATAGAATATACTATTATAACTATATAATTATAATACAATTTTATCATTTACAATATGGAATAATACAGTATTACTAAGAGTAATGGGACAACCCATTCTAATTATTAAAAAGAGAAATTCTAAAAATTGTTTACTTGTGAGCAGTATGAGTGGGAAGGGGGTTATGATATAAAATATTCTTTATTTTAGTCATTTTTGTGCTATCTGAATATTTAGTTCCTTGAACATGAAATGTGTTTATAATAAATACAGAGGCATAAAGGGAATACAACTTTCATCCTTGATTTAATACGAAGAATACACTGAATATTTGTTTGGAGTACAAGTAAATAATTTAACTACATAATTTAAAACATTATATATCAGAACAGAGGTTTAACATGGTACAGAATGCAAAATCTGCACTAGTTTTTTTATAGTTTTATTGAGACCCAATTGAGATAAAATAGTTAAGGTGCATAATTTGATGTGTTTAGACACATGAATACATCCAAGAAACTCTCACCACTATTGAGAAAATGAACATTTCGGTCAACCTGAAATGTTTCATTGTGTACATGTGTAATCAGTCTCACCCACTCCAGACCACCCATAGGCAGTAACTGATCTGCTTTCTGTGACTATGGAGTAGTTTGCATTTCTAGAATTTTATATAAATGGAATCATAGAATATGCCCTCTTTTTCTAACATAGTTTTTTTTTTCACTCATCATATTATTTCGATGTTTAGCCATGCTGCTGTATATACCAACAGTTTTTTTACTTTTAATTAAGTAGTATTTTGTTGTATGGGTTAGGCAATGTGAAATCCATTGGTGGCCTTGCCAGGGGCAGTCTTTGAGAGAATAGAGCCCACATACACAGTGGATGGGAATTATATAAATAAAGATGATATGCTGAAAAATATACATATATATAGTCAAAAGAAGTTTGTTCTGAAAAGAACATAGAAGTTGCATTACAGGGAGATGAACCAATTATGCAGTATTTGAGCTTATGTTTATTTTTTGGTTTGTTGGTTAATCGTTTTGCTTGTTTTGTAAGCTGGGAGGTGCCACAGCATGATTGTAACCTGGAATGCAAGTTCCAGAAGAAAGCAAGACATCCAATGACATCAGTAGAGAGTGACACTGGTGTAAAATTCATGAGAAAGCAAGACTGGCATTTAATAGAAGTAGTGATATTTTTCATTAATATAGATGGGAAGCTAAAGGAGTATGCAGTCAAATGCTCTACCACTGAGCTATACCCCCGCTAAAGGAGTATGAGAACAAATGTATATAGGTGGAAGCTTTGGTGGTAGGAAGATAAGGGAAACACCATATGTTTATTTCTCGATTCTAAAATAGGAAAGAATAAAAATACAAATTTAGAGAGGGATGTTAGGGAAGGCAAGATAGGAGGTCTACGAAGACAGAAGGTGAGAGGTTGTTTTTACCTTCAGACTGAACTTATAGAGCTCTAAAATAAGCATTTTCTTTCCTGAACTAATTAGAATAAATTGTTAAAAATATCTGACAAATAATAAAATAAAGAGATATTAGGATTCAAATCAAAACTCTATTAAATGCATGAATTTGGACAACTTGTATCACCATTATTAGCCCCAACTTTTCCACCTACAAAACACAAATGACACCTCAAAACGTGTATTATAAAATTCCATGTTCCTTAATGAACGTCAAAACCCCATGAGTTGTTTTGAACAAACGGAGTCATCAGTGCTTATGAAATTATTCTTACCAGTCTGAGCTCAACAGTAAGGGAGTGCACTGCACAAATCTGGAAGTCTGCAGACCTAACAATGGAAGTGATATGGCTGTGCTGGTGGGGGCTCCTCACATACTCGAAGTGGAAGTGAGCAAAGGGAAGTGTTCCTCTTAGCCTCTTTCTCAGCACTGATTTCCTCCCACAGGTATTTGTTTTTCCCTTTTCTCTTTCCTTTGCTGAATATTCTGTATGAATGTGCTCCTTTCAGGAGATCAGAGGAGAGTCTGGGGGTTGGGATAATTAGTAGGAGCACGCTATTTTCACTGGCTTCCTCCATATCCAGTTGTTGGCAGCTCCCACTGGATCCTGACCTGGCAGAAGGAGATTGCAGCTGCCGTCATCGGGAGACATCTGATCGGGTTCACACTGCCTCAGGGCACAGAAGGCCTCAGAGAGCAATGAGCACCAATGAGACCGTAAAGACCTATGAAACAAGAAATTGGCCCAAATCCCTCTCTTTCTTGCTGTTCAGCACAATTCCCTGTTTGCCACTCTACTGAAGGCCCCATCAGTTTGAGTAATGAGGCTAAAAACCAACGGAAGATTAATTACTCTAAGCCAAGTGAGTTTTAGTCTGGAAGCAGCTTTAGATGGATTAACCACCAATTTCAGAATAGGTGGCACAGAGGAGTGGGGAACAAATGGAAAGTAATGCACAGAGAAGAAAACTGACACAGATATTTCCAGGTAACATAAAACACAAATAAAAATATCCATAATTACACATATAAAATATGGAATATCATTTAATAGATAAGCTCAGCTTTGGAAAAGTCATGGAATCACAGAGTTTATTAGGTGACGGTGCCATACTCAAACCCAATTCCATTTTACTTTAGTCCGGAGAATTAAGTGCCTTTGCTCACTAATCAAATTTTTAAAAAGAAATAGGAAATGAGCTGGGGTGAATTAGAAACTCCTTTGCTTTCATATGCAAGTTTTCCATAAGAAAAATCAGCAAGTGTTTTAAAGAATTTGTAGACCAAATTTGGTAAGTTAGTAAGAATTACATAAACTGCTGAAAGTAGCTTTGAGGAGATAGTTTATAGTATTTAATATTTTTATGGACAAATTATCTTTATTTTTTTTAAGATTTTATTTATTTGACAGAGAGAGAGAGAGTGATCACAAGTAGGCAGAGAGGCAGGCAGAGGGAGAGGGGGAAGCAGGCTCCCTGCTGAGCAGAGAGTCTGATGAGATGCAGGGCTGGATCCCAGGACCCTGGGATCATGAACTGAGCAGAAGGCAGAGGCTTAACCCACTGAGCCACCCAGGCGCCTCAACAAATTATCTTTAATCAGTAAATGACCATTAATGAATAATTCCATATTGGGCTACTTTGACTACAAGCAGTTGTATGTTTTAACTATCACTTAGTCTTCTGTAAACATAACTGTTAAACTCTGCATCATTCTCTCCTTTCTCCATTCAAAAAGAAAGAAAATTCTTCAAAGCAACCCATCTTTTGTCTTACCAATTTTTGCATACCACACCACAGACCCTAGGGTGAATTCAGCCTACGTTGCTAAATTTTCAATTAATGCTCCACCAAGTTCAATAAACCAGAGACACTAAATGCAGTATATAGAAAGAGATGAGACTATAATGTTGCATTTGCTCTTCGGGTTGTTTTTTTCTCAACTCTAGGTAAAGGGTTTTAAGGGAAATTAAAGTAACTGTAACATAATTGCCTGGTTCAGTAAATAAGTTCACAATTTGCTCTTTATGCCAAGAACTTAAAAACAACTGCCAAAATACTACTGGTGGCAAAATGAGTAGTAATGACATTTTTGGTTTTGTTCGAGAATAATAATTCTTATAACTCTGTTCAGTTTATTTCTGTATACATATATAATTAATTATTCATGGTATTACTCAAAATCTTTACTTACAGTTTTAATTGAGCTATAATTGACATAAAACATTATATTTGTTTCAGTTGTATGACATAGTGATTGGATATTTGTATATATTCTGAAATGATTCCCACAGGGTCTAGTTAACGTTCATAAGTTCACATAGTTACAATTCTTTTCTTGTGATGAGAACTTTTAAGATCTACTCTCTTAGCAGCTTTATTCAAATATGCGATATGGTATTATTAACTTTAGTCACCATGCTGCATACTACATCCCCAGAATTTATTTACCTTATAAGCAGAAGTTTGTACCTGTGACCCCCTTCACCCTATTTGTTTCTATATGATAACACTGAAATAGTGCTTACTATGTGCAGGCAATATTCTAAATCTTTCAGAATGTTAAATTATTCATTCCCACATCTTACCTGGGGTCCTCCAAGAAGCAGACACCACGGTAGGATGAGATGTGAAAGCCATTTATTAGGAGAAATACCTGTGTAGGATAAAGGTGAGGAACTAGGAGTATAAGAGAAGAAGCTTCAGACTCAGAGCAGGCAAGGCATCTGGGGAAAGGAGAGGGAGAAGGGAGGATGATCAGAGGAAGAGTCTCAAGACTGCAGGACAGTTCGAAGAAAGATTCTGCCCGGTCAGTGGAAGTCCCTGAACAAAGCAGCCAGTGAGTGAAGCCCTGAATCCTATAGACGTGAGTGGTACCAGGACTCTTGCGATCACCAGTCATTGACTGGGAGCATCTTGGGAGAAGGCTGGATTCAGTGCAAATGCTAGCATGGATGCAGAAAGCGGCATCCTGGGACAATGGTCAACTTTGCATTTCCTTGCAGCTCGTTTTAATGAAGGATATCTGAGCACTGCAGCTCCATGACTCTCACTCCTTACAACAACCCTCTGAGTTACGTATCACTCCATTTTAATTACGAGAAAATAGAGAAACAGAGCTTAATTGAAGTACCCAAGTCATATCTCAATGTCCAATCAAGCTACACAAATTTCCTCATTTGTTGTGTGATTGTTTCATACATTCTCTGACAAAACCCCACATGATACATATATCTTTTGGTTAGTTAAATAATTTATGATAAACTCAGAAGATAATTCTACACTGTAGATGCCAATATTTAGAATATTACCAGAACATTCAATTTCCATGTGCTCTTTTAAAGTCCTCAGTAGAAACTGCACTAAACAGCAAGGGATTGAGAAGTTTAAAAAATGGATAAAAATAATAGAAGCTCCCTGCAGTAGTAAATTAAAATTCTACAAAAAAAACCCCTCAGGTTAAAATTCACTTTTTCATTGATTTTCATGCCCTCTTATACCAAAGCAATACAAACAACATTAGGTAAAGGAAGAATCAGAGACTGTGAGGCATTCTTTTCTCTGATTCTCATCGTTGCTAAAATAAACAAATTGGATCATCTTTTCAGGCCAATATCCTGTGATCTAAAAGTTAATTTTTATTTTTTAAATTACAGCCACTCAAAATCTGTGAGTACTCTTTGTAATAGGAACACAGTGACCAAGACGGTACACAGACAGCATATAATCAAACAAGGCTCTAATCTCCCGTTGAACATTTGTCTTAACTCTCTAGGTCTCCAGTTTCTCATCTATGCACAAGCGGAATTGGATTCTATCAGAAATGTGAAAAAAGAGAGAGTCGTCAGTCACCTGAAAAGTATAAAAAAAAAAAATCAGGTTTCCTGGCCCAAATGCAGAGGATCAATTTAATTAAATTAGAGCGAGGACAGGGAATTTCCTGAAAGTGCATTAAGATAGATTCGGTTTGGGAATCACTAAACTAGATTAGCTTAGTTATAAAATTCTTTTTAAAAAAAAAACCTCTCTACTTAATGCTAACATTTAAAACTCATTTACAAAACTGCTTACATTCAATTAAATTTACTATGATTTCTTTTCATCTATGCCATGTGATCAGGAAGCGTACCAAAATATATTGCAATTGGTTTTTAACCAAATATCACCTAAAGTATAACATTCTAATGCATAATGTAAATTAGAAATATAACCCATCTGCTTAGTAGGATAATGAAATCTTTTGTATCAAAACTTAAAAATGTACACATATTATCTACAATGACATGTTAATCAATTATTGGTATAAATGCTTGCTATTTATTTGAGACAAAATTTCCCATGACTGGAGTGCAAAATTCTTTTCAAGTGGGCATTCTTTGCGCATCTGGAAGCCCAGCCTTCCACAGTACAATTTAAAATTTCGGTTGAATGATGTTTTTAATTTCACTTTCTCTATTTTCATATATCAGCGATAGATTACCACTTCATGTTACAATTACTCACAGTGCTTATCTGTAAATGAAATTCAAAAACATGATGTGAACATAATGTGCTACCAGCACAAGCAGACACCACCGCTCCTGCTCCTATCACACCTTATGTCAACATGTTCATTAATAATAATAAAAAAAATACACCTTCAAGGAAATAATTTGATTAAACCTTATCAGAGCAACTAACATTTCCTATTTGTGTGTAACATTCCAAATACTCAAAAATCGAACAAGCTCATCTGCATAGCAGGGAGGTACAATTCATGGCAACATTTTTCAACATACAGCAAGGAGACAGCTCTGTTCTTTGTTTCTGTCTGCATGTGACACTGCAGGTGTGCAGCAAAGAAAACCTTGCAGTGCTGTCTTGATGTTTCGGTTTTGAAACTCACCCAATCACTGTTGAAAGCCTCCTGAGCAGTTGCGTTAGATAGCTTAAGTTACGTGTATTATGTAACTTAAACTTGCTTCCCCCTGCTTCTACCATCAGCTCCCTCCCAACTATATAAACTTAGATGCTATTTTAATCTACAGCTTATCGCTTTATTACACAAAGGCCAGTAGAAACATTGTTAGCGGGGCACCTGGGTGGCTCAGTTGGTTAAGTGTCTGCCTGCCCCTGAGGTCATTATCCCGGGATCCTGGAATCGAACCCTGCATCTGGCTCCCTCCTCGGGGGGGGGGGGGGGGGCCTCCCCCTTCTCCTGTTCTCTTCCCCCCAACACAGATCTAATAAATAAAGTCTTAAAAAATTATTATCATGCTAATTAACTACATGCTTGACTCAATTCTGAAATCAGGAAGAACTACAGAGTGAAGTGAAGAAGAAAGACCTAAAGGAACAAGGGTTATATCATCATTTTAGGGATCATAAGGGAAAATATTCTTAAAACCACATTTGAATTTTGCAGTATGTAATTAAAAGAACGATTCATGATCTCTGCAATGAACCAAGCAGTACAAACACGCAGAAAAAAGTATTTTCTTTATCATCTTCATCCCTTTTTTATTATCTTTATCCCATTCCAATTCCATTTCTCTGGAGGAATCAATATTAACTGTTAAGTGAGCTCTCTGCCACACCTTTCCTTACACTGTTTATGTGTACATGTAGAGATTTTTGAGCTTTCCATGTTTATTTTAACACAAGTTACACATTGTCTAGTAACTTGCTTTTTTCCCACTTGCTTTTTTTCCTCATCACTTAACCTCTCCCTTCCCTGACCGGCACACACCCTCATGCTCTCTTTTCTCTCTCTCCCTAACCTTTCCTTCCTTCCTTCCCTCTTTCTCTTTCTCCTTTCCTTTTCTTTCTTTCCTTTTCTTTTTCTCTTTCTCTCTCTTCTTTCTCTTTTTTCTCTTTCTCTCTTTCTTCTTCCTTTAATTGTCCTATGACGGTGCATGGGAGGCCTTTTAGAGCTCCATCAGGAAGCTGAAAGCAATCGAGACTTTCCAAGCCTAGAGAAACTAGGAGAGCAGAGTTCAAAAGAGAAACCACTTTTGGCTTTCAGGAGATCTGCAGTACAGGGGTTTGTTGCCTGCAGGATTGGGGGCCAGTTCCCATAGAATCCACTGTAAACCTCATGTTCTCTGTGCTTGGATCTGTCCATCATTCTCTTTCCAAAAGTTGTGTAATAGCCTCTGACTGGTAGCAGCTAACCCAGATTTCTGCGGGCAAGAGAGCCTGGGAGAACAGATCACAATTTCATCCTTTGAGAGACAAAGGAGAGTGTGGGAGTGAGAGGAAAAACCCAGTAAAAGATTTAACATTTTTGAAAATTCACATAACTGTAATTTTTTTTACGTCACAAATGATAAAAAAAGATGGTAAGAATAGGTTTATGCTGGAAATCTATCCTCCCTTCTCTCTCAACCTCCCTCTCAGTCTCACTTTATCTCTTGCTTACTCTCACTTTCTCCTTCATGTGATTTTTCAATCTCCAAATCTTTTTAAACTTCATAAGTATAAACTTCCCCGTAGATATTTTGAGGGGATTATTATTTTAATTCCTTGGACTAGGGACTAAGTGGGCCTTACAATATGAAAACTAATGCTTTTCATTTTAATAAATTTCCTCATACATTTTTCTTTGAGAATCTCCCAACAGCATTTCTGTGTGACTTTCAGGTGCTTCTATTATTTGGGTATATGCTTTACTGAATTGATATCTATTATTTCCTTTTGTTTTCCATTTATTTACATTTTAGTTCTATTTTCTGGAAGATGTTTCTCAACTTTTATCTTCTAGCCTTTGAGAGTTTTTTTTTAATTTATAAAATTTTGTACTTAAAAAAGTTCCTTTTATATTACTTTTTTTCTCATAGATGGAATATCTTCTATTAGATGTCTTCTTAGGCACTGAAGCGACTTTGCATACATGTCAGGCACTAAAGGTGGCAGGAGGTTGGGAAGGACTGGACATCTCTGAAAACAGGGCTGACACAGCAGTCATGCTACCTCTGGACAAGCATATCTTGCTGATGTCGCTGCTATTTCTAGTCACCTTTTCCAGTGGTTAGAGAAAAGCAACTTAACACTACTTATTGACTTGTCAGTGGGATGACTATCACATTCAAATTCCATAGGTTATAAGATAAGTGAAGAAAGGTAAAAGGTAAATTTTCTAGGAGCTTCTACTACCAATTCTTTCCTACGTCTCTGATTAGATCATGGTCACAATGTTATAATTATTTGCAAAGGAGTCTGGGAAAAGTGTGTGTGTGTGTGTTTAAGGATACTTCATAACCCAATAATTTATGTTTCTGTTTCTATGCAAGTAACTTTAATCCTTTTATAGTCCATCCCTTTAGCAAACTAACTATCAAGTGGTATACTGATTCCTGTATATTGAAAGATTCAATCTCTTCACAAAGGACCGACCCCAAATTTCACCCAGTTACCAAACCAGCCAAAAGCCCCAAAGTATGTTTGTTTCCTGTGTACACGTCTGTATCAAGATGGTAGATGATACCTCATAGTCCACTAACTTGAAGTTAGTAGGCGCATCCCCATCCTCAATAATAATGAATGTACAACAGTGGAGAAAGAATAGTATATCTGTAAAAAAAAATTCCCATTTAGAAGGCATACTAAGAAATTACTAGTGCATAGTTCTAACAAATACAGCTGCGCAAGCGTAACATAAACTCCTATCCTGAGACAGGCTCTGGCTCTGCTCTCTGAGAGGTATTTCCTTATCAATATTCATTGGGCTACAACTAAGGTGGACAACGGGAAGGATATCCAGAATTCCTAAGGGATATATAGTTTTAATAGCTGACTCTGTGATGGTGTATGTTCAGGGCCCTTGAAATTATTTTAAGGTACTTACAGCCACAGGCTACTACAGGTTGAGGATGGAGTTTCTTTCATAAAGGAAATAACAATAATAATAAAATATTAATACCCTCATTCACAAACATAATAGATTTCAAAAATTTCCTTACATAGTAACATCAGTGGTTCTAATTTACAGTATATGCCACTCCAGTGAGAGATCTAGTATCTTCGTAGGAGATTTAGGATATTTTGGAACACGCCATTTTTTAAGGATCTTAGAAAACATAATAAGGAAAGTACAAAATAAGATGCTACAAAATCCAGTTTGTCTCTACCTCTGTATTTACTAGATGTTTGGCTTTGAACAAGAAAGAGACATTCCTTAACTTAGTTTTGCCTTCTTTAAAATGCTATTAACCTCTATAAGGAACAAATGAGATAATATGAAGGAAAGTGTTTTGTAGATTATAAAATAGCCCATTATATTAGGTATTATTGTTATGACAGCAATCACTGAAAAGCACCTACTATAATAGAAAATTTTCTTTATATCAAGTATGTCATAAAAGAAAAAAATTATATAATGTGCCGAGCATGCTATCAAGTATTGTATATTGCTCAAGGGACATTTCTATGAGAACTTGGCATTGCTATTCTCTCAGTGTCAAATGCATCATTGTGGCTGCATTACAGAACATCATTATTTGGGGCATCTTTCACAAATTTCACATACAATGAATATATATAATTTTCCTTTTTGAAGCAAAAATAGAGAGTGTAGGTCCTTATGATTGAAAAGGATTATAATTTATTGTAGAAATAAATTCTTATCAAGGGCTGTGTGCCCTTGTTTCAACGAGACTTTCTTAAAAGCACAGCTCAACTATATTTCTTAATGGTTGATGAACTATGCAAAAACATACTGAACACTGGGAAAAATCTGGGGCTGGTCACAATGTGCAAATATAGATGTATCAGTCTGCACTTCCTATTGTGCAGATGGATTGTTTTTCCTAGTGCTCCTGGAATGAATCTATAATATTCTGTCTTATACACATATCTAGTGCTCTAGCCCAGGGCAATCTTTTCATCGTCAAGAACCAGTGTCAAAACACTGGCATCAGATCAGTAAAATGTAGACAACAAAGCTACATTTTAACCACCCACAGAATGCTGGATTGGCTACATAGATATTACTTTTGTGTAGAGAAAATTATTTAAACAGAGTGAATGACTCATTTTCATATAACCCAAGCAAATCTTTAAAATTTAATTTTCAGGAGTTTGTATATGTACAAACATTACATATATGTGGTGACGTGTGCAGTGTATGTACATGTATGCATCGTTATATATGAGCATATATGTACATACGTTTGCATATACACACATACATATATGTACACATATACATGTATACACACATTTGCACATGTGTGCATATGCATATTGTACATATTTATATATGATTATAATATTCTTACGGTGGACAATCTATCTCTGTCCCACCTTCATTTAACCTACATATACAAAAAAATAAGGACTATTACTGCTAATATTTATTTTCTTGATGTTGACTACATTTATACAAGTGACAAAGGATATATGACCTAAGACTCTNGTTTTTAGCCTTTATTTTCTTGATGTTGACTACATTTATACAAGTGACAAAGGATATATGACCTAAGACTCTATTACATAAAAAGTAACATATCATAACATTCTTCTGCACCTTCATTTAAAAGGTATATGCATATTTATGCATATTAATACACATATTCTTCATACTTTTATACAAATACATATTCTACATATTTTTATATAAATTCTACTTTCTGATGATCCATAATATAAATGGCCCCTTCCTGATACACAGTAGCATATTAAATATCATTTAATGTTTAAAATTACTCCAAAGGAAATATTCAACTTATTATTTCCTAAGAGTGCAAGCAGATATACTGGTCAACCTAGAAACCTAGAAACCTGGGTGTCTCCTAGGACAACGTAGAAGAACTGGATAAATTCCTAGAAACATGCAACCTAGCAAAACTGAATCAGGAAGAAATAGAACATCTGAATGACAAATGCCAAGTAAAGAGATTGAATTAGTATTCAAAACCTCCCAAAGAAGAAAAGCCCGGGACTGAATGTCTTCACCGATAAATTTTACTAAACATTTGAAGAATTAATGTCAATCCTTCACAAATTCTTCCAAACCTTGATGAAGAGGAAACACTCTCAAGCTCATTTTTTTAAAGATTTTATTTATTTATTTGACGGGGCGGGGGGGTGTCACAAGTAGGCAGAGAGCCAGGCAGAGGGAGAAGGGGAAGCAGGCTCCCTGATGAGCAGAGAGCCCAACGTGGGGCTAGATCTCAGGACCCTGAGATCGTGACCTGAGCCGAAGGCAGAGGCTTAAACCACTGAGCCACCCAGACACCCCTCTCAAGCTCATTTTATAAGACAAGAATTACTTTGATATTAAATCCAGGTAAGAACAATGTAAGAAAACAAAACTACAGGTCAATATCCCTGATAGATACAGATCAAAAATTCTCAACAGGATACTAGCAAACCTAATTCAGCAGCACATTAAAAGAATTACATACTATGATCAAGGAGAATTTATCTTTGGAATGCAAAGATGGTTCTACATACCCAAAGCAATAAATGTGATATGTCACATTAACAGACTAAAAGATAAAAGTCACATGATCATCTCAATAAATGAGAAAAAAGTATTTGATAAAATTAAGCATCAATTTATGATAAAGTCTCATCAAATTAGGTACAGAATGAATGCACCTAAACATAATACAGGCCAGGGCGCCTGGGTGGCTCAGTGGGTTAAAGCCTCTGCCTTCGGCTCAGGTCATGATCTCAGGGTCCTGGGATCGAGGCCGCATCAGGCTCTCTGCTCAGCAGGGAGCCTGCTTCCTCCTCTCTCTCTGCTTGCCTGTCTGCCTACTTGTAATCTCTCTCTCTCTTTGTCAAATAAATAAATAAAATCTTTGAAAAAAAAACATAATACAGGCCATATGTGACAAGTCCATAGTTAACATCACATTCAATCATTACAGGTGTAAACCTTGGGGTACCTGGGTGACTCAATCGGTTAAACATCTGCCTCTGGCTTAGGTCATGATCCCAGGATCCTGGGATCAATTCCTGCATTAGGCTCCCTGCTCCATGAGGAGCCTGCTTCTCCCTCTCCCTCTGCCTGCTATTCCACCTGCTTATATTCTCTCTCTCTCCTTCTGTCTCTCTCTGTCAAACAAATAAATAAAATCTTTAAAAAAAAAAGAGGCTTAAACCTTTTCCTCTTAGACAAGAATTCCCATTCATACCACTCTTATTCAGCATAGCCTTGAAACTCCTAGCCAGAGCATCAGGCAAGAAAAACAAAATTGGAAAGGAAAGAGTATCTCTACTTGTTGACGACATGAATTTATATATAGGAACTCCTAAAAACTCCACTAAAAAATTACTTGATCTAATCAACAGATTCAGTGAAATTTCAGGATAAAGAATCAACATACAAAAAGCAATAAGGTTTCTATACACTAACAAGGAACTATCAGAAAAAGGCAAAGAAAACAATCTTTTTTATAGTGGCATAAAAAGTAATAGAACTTAGAAATAAATTTACCCAAGAAGGCGAGAGATCTCTACAGATCTCTACAGTGAAAACTATAAGACGCTGATGAAAGATACTGAAGAAGATAAAAATAAATGGAGATTTCCTGTGTTCATAAACTTGAAGAATTAATATTGTTAAAATCCCATACTACATGGAGCCATCTTTAGATTCAATGCAAGATTGGAATCAAGATTCCAATGGGACATTTTTCAGAAAAAAAGTTATAAAATTTATATAGAACCACAAAAGATCTCAAATACCCAAAGCGAATTTGAAAAAGAAGAACGAAGTTGGAGGCATCACACATCCTGATTTCAAACTATATTACAAAGTTAGGAGTTAAAATACTATGATTCTGGCATAGAAACAGAACATAGACCAACAGAACAGAGTTCAGAGCCAGAGATAAACCCATATATGGTCAACTAACATTTAATAAGCAAGCCAAGAGTACCCAAAGGAGAAAATAAAGTTTCTTCAATAAATAGTGCTGTGAAGACTGGATGTCACATGCAAAAGAATGAAACTGGACACCTATCTTGTATTAACCACAAACATTAATTCAAAATGGATTAAAGACTGAAATGTAGAACTAAATGCAATAAAATTCACAGAAGAAAACATAGGGAAAAAGCTTCCTAGTATGGGTCTTGGCAGTGATTTTTATACATAACATCTAAAGCCCACACAACAAAATAAAAAAGAAACAAGTGTGACTACCTCAAACTAGAAAGCTCCTGCAGGGCAAAAGAAATGATCAACAAGGGGCTCCTGGGTGGCTCAGTGGGTTAAAGTCTCTGCCTTCTGTTCAGGTCATGATCTTAGGGTCCTGAGATTGAGCCCCGCATCGGGCTCCTTGCTCAGCGGGGAGCCTGCTTCCTCCTCTCTGCCTGCCCCTCTGCCTACTTGTAATCTCTCTCTCTGTCAAATAAATAAATAAAATCTTTAAAAAAGAAAAAAAGAAATGATCAACAAAATGAAAGGCAACCTATGGAATAGGAGAAAATATTTGTGAACCACACATGTGATAAGGAGTCAATATCTAAAATACATAAGGAACTCCTATAACTCAATGGAAAATAAAAATAATATTAATAATCCAAATTAAAAAATGGGGAAAGCTTCTTTTTCCAAAGAAGACATACAGACGGCCAACAGATACATGACAAGATGCTCAATATCACTCATTATTAGGGAAATGCAAATCAAAACCATGATGAGATATCACCTCACACCTGTCTGAATGGCTATTACCAAAAAGACAAGATATAACAAATGCTGAAAAGGATGTGGAGAACAGGGAATTTTGTGCACCGTTGCTGGGAATGGAATTGGTATAGCCACTATGGAAAACAATATGGCTGTCCCTTTAAAAATTAAAAAGAGAAATACCATATAATACAGCAATCCTAGTTTTTGACATATATCTAAAGGAAACAAAATCATCATCTTCAAAGCTATTTGCACTTCCATATTCATTGGATCATTATGTACAATAGCCAAGACATGGAAACAACTTAAATGTCCACTGCTGGATGAATGGATAAAGAAAATACGACATGTTATTCATTCATAAATAGAAGAAAATCCTTTTTTTCAATTTTGTTATCTTTTTAATAATGTAAGATTTATCAAACAAGGGTTATGTTATTTTATTATTCTTTTTAGTTTCAGGTTTAGAATTTGGTGATTCATCACTTATAGACAACACTCAGTGTTCATCATGAGTGCCCTCCTTAATACCCATAACCCATTTAACACATCTTCCCTCCTACCTCCCCCCACCAGCAACCCTCAAGATATTTGCAAGTGACACATCTGATAAAGGGTCACTATCCAATATATATCAAGAATTTATCAAAGTCAACACCCAAAAAATAAATACTGCAGTTAAAAAATGGGCAGATGACATGAAGAGACATTTTCCAAAGACGTACAGGTGTCTGGCTAACAGACATATGAAAAGATGCTCAACATTAGTCATCATCAGGGAAATACAAATCAACCTACAGTAAGATATCACCTCACACCTGTCAGAATGGCTAAAATTAACAACATAGGAAAGAGAAGGAAATCCTGCCATTTGTGACAACATGGAGGGAATGTGAGGGCCTTATACTAAGTAAAGTAAGTCAGAGAAAGCCAAAATGTCTGTATGATCTCGCTTTTTTTATGTGGATTCTAAAAAACAAAAACAAAAACCAAACCCATAAAAACTGAAATTAGCTTTGCCAGAATTGTAGAGAGTGGGGGGATGGGAGAAATGTGTGAAGGTGGTCAAGAGGTACAAACTTCCGGTTGTAAGTCCCGAGGATGCACAGCTTGGTGACTACTAGTTGACAATATTGATTCTGTATTTGAAAGTTGCTAGGAAAGTAAATCTTAAAACTTTTCATCACGAAAAATAAAAAAAATTGTAACTGTGTGAGGCGATGGAATGTTAATGAAACTTAGTGTGGTCATCATTTCAATATATATACATACTCACATATACACATATATGAAGTCGTCAGTTTATGCACCTAAAAGTAATACAGTGTTATATGCCCATATATGTAGATAAAACTAAAGACATAAAGTGAAATTAAAATTTAAAAATATTCTCCATTTTGAGATTTTCAAAACATAGTTAATGTTATTATAATTAAAAATAAAGTATTTTTCCAAGTCCCTATGTAAAGAGGATTATGTAAGGAAATAAGCCCCATGCGACAACTTCGTCTTACATCTTCCATACCACCAGAAAATTCTCAAAAAGACTTCTGAAAATTCATTGCATTTTAAAAATATTTTTAAGTTTTTAATTCCAGTTAGTTAACATATAGTGTTATATTAGTTTCAGGTATATGATACAGTGATTAAACAATTCTATACATCACCTAATGCTCATCATGACAAGTGCACTCCTAAATCCCAATCCCCTATTTAATCTACCACCCCACTCACCTCCCCTCTGGTGATGATCAGTTTGTTCTCTATAGTTAAGAGTCTGTTTCTTGTTTTTTCTCTCTTTTTCCCCTTGCTTGTTTGTTTCTTGAATTCCACATATGAGTGAAATCATTTGATATTTGTCTTTTCCCTGACTGACTTATTTTGCTTAGTATTGTACTCTCTAGCTCCATCCACGTCATCGCAAATGGCAAGATTTAATTCTTTTTATGGTTGAATAATATTCCATTGTGTGTGTGTGTGTGCTTGTGTGTATATCCATACATATATATACATCTTCTTTCTCTCCCTCCTTCCCCCACCTCTCTCTCTATATATATACACACACACAGATGGATATTTATATTTGTATATATATTCATACATATATACATATTTACATAAATAATTATATATGTATGTTTATATATAAATTGTATATGTATACTTTATATAAATATGTATATCTATATCTGTGTATAAAGAATGTATGTATATATACCCCCTCTTTTTTATCCACTCATCAACTGATGGACACTTTAGCTGCTTCTATATCTTGGCTATTGTAAATAATGTTGCTATAAACATAGGGGTGCATCTATCCCTCTGAATTAGTGTTTTTGCATCCTTTGGGTAAATACCTAGTAGTGCCATTCCTGGATCATACGGTAATTCTATTTTTAACTTTTTGAGGGAACTCCGTATTGTTTTCCACAGTGGTTGCTCCAGTTTTCATTCCCACCAATAGTGCAAGACAGTCTCCCCTTCTTCGCATCCTAGCTTTACCACTTTCTTGGGTTGTTGATTTTAGTCATTCAGACAGGTGTGACACAACACCTCAGGAAAGTTTTGATTTGCATTTCCCTGATAAATGATGATAAGCATCTTTTCAGGTGCCTAGAGGCCATCTGAATGTCTTCTTTGGAGAAATGTCTGTTCATGTTTTTTGCTCATTTTTTAATTACACTGTTTGGTTTTTTTGGTGTTGAGTTTTATAAGCTCTTTATATATTTTGTGTACTAACCCTTTATTTACTGGACATGTCATTTGCAATTATCTTCTGCTATTCCATCTTTTATTTCTGTTGGTTGCTTCCTTTTCTGTGCAGAAGTTTTGTATGTGTGTGGTTTCATTTTTGTTTTTGTTTTTGATGCAGTACCAATGGTTTGTTTTTGTTTTTATTTCCCTTGCCTCAAGGGGTCTATCTAGAGAAAAGTTGCTAGAGCCAATGTCAGAGAAGTTACTGCCCATGCTCTCTTCTGGGTTTTTTATGGTTTCCAATCTCACATTTAGGTCTTTCATCCATTTTGAATTTATTTTTGTGTTTGGTATAAGAAAGTGATCCAGTTTCATTCTTTTGCATGTGTCTGTCCAGTTTTCTCAACACCATTTGTTGAAGACACTGTCTTTCTTTTCAGTGGATATACTTTCCTGCTTTGGGGAAGATTAATTGACCATATAATTGTGGGTTTATTTCTGGGTTTTCTATTCTGTTTCATTATCTATGTGTCTGTTTTTGTGCCAGTACAATACTGTTTTGATTACTATAGTTTTGTAATATAACTTGAAGTCTGGAATTGTGATGCCTCAAGCTTTGCTTTTCTTTTTCAAGATTGCTTTGGCTATTCAGGGTCTTTTTTGGTTCCATACAAATTTTAGATTATTTGTCCTAGTTCTGTGAAAAATGCTATATATTTTTTAAATACTAAAAGGAAAATCTAATTCTAAAATGATTCACCCATAAGTCTATGCATTTTTAAAATATCAAGAAATATATGTAACCTTGTCCTCATCAGCTCAGACCTCTATTATAGAATACCATAAACTGGATGGTTTATATACAAGAATTTAATTCTCACAGTTCTAGGGACTGAAAATTCATGACCAGGGTGCTGGCTTGGTCAGGTTCTGGTGAGAGCCCTCTTCTAGGCTGCACACTGCCATTGCAAACAGCAGAGAGTTTTCTGGTTTCTCTTTTATAAAAGCACTAATCCCATTCATGAGGGCTCCACCCAATCGACCTAATCACCTCCCAAAAGCTCTAATCCCATTAATGAGGGCTCCACCCATACGACCTAATCTCCTCCCAAAAGCTCTTGCTCTGGAATACTATCTTATTGGGTATTATGTTTCAGCATGTGTATTTTAGAGGAACACAATCATTTTATAGCAAAAACACAATTAAAATACCACTAAATTTGTTGTTTTCAATACTTGAAATGGACTTTTGAAAATTTTTTTTATCAATTCAAAATTGTTGATAAGTTATAGAAATAGATTCACACTTACTTAGGCATTGATAGATAAGTAGAAAAAAAAGAGAGATGCAAAAAACAGCATTCAGTGTCACTGGATAGCTCACAGAATCATAAGGAAAATTAATATAATCAGATCTCCAAAAGTACATAATTTTGAGTTTTGTAAACACAAGTACTCATTCTCAAGTTCTTTAAATTTAAATTGAGATTCTTATTCTAAAAAGAGAAAATCAGATTAGTTCAGATTTTATTTTGCTTAATAATATGTCAGTTCTCCCTCTCACATGCCCAGTGCTATCAAAAGCTAAAGAACTAGGAAAGAGTATAACCACCATGAAAGGGTTGTTAACATCACCAAAAGAAAAGCAAGCACTGCTGATGATTGTTAACATGTTTTCAGAAAACCTTTTAAAAGAGTAACCTGTAATTAATAATTTTATTTATATATACATATATTTACATTTAGAAACTTGTATTTCAAACATCTATGACTGTCATTTTGGTTCATTTCTCAAAATGATGTTGTATAATAACTTTACCAAAAGTAAGGAATAATAAAAACACATTTCAACTTTTGCCATTAGGAAGTAATTTCTTTCACATTTTTCAGGTAAATGAAAGACAACCACAAGATTAATTTCCCTACCTTTTCTTGGCATGCAGGAAAGTCTTTGTGCTACCTCTTTAAATTTTTCATGACATATTTTTTTTATCTTAATCTCCCCTCAAATACATTTATCAGAGGCAATATAATTCGACATTTACTATGAAGCAACCCATGCTTGTTAACATATTTTGGCAATATTATTATGAAATAAATGTTTCCCTGTTATAGGATTAGCTGATGGAAGTTTAGCATGACTCATAAGGATTGTTATGCTATTGACTGCGATGTCAAATGGTGATGTCCAAAAGAGCAAGCAACAGAATTAATCACTATCAAAACACATATTTTTGGTATCACAGTGAGACAGTGGAATTACACAGATACCCTCTATAACTTTTATACTATAACTAAAAACCTCTCCAAGATTATTTATTTGTTTTTAATTTTTTATTTAAATACAATTTAGTGGGGCACCTGGATGGCTCAGTTAAAGCCTCTGCCTTTGGCTCAGGTCATGATCTCAGCGTCCTGGGATCCAGCCCCGCATCATCCCTGGGAGGAAGCAGGGAGCCGGCTTCCTCCTGCCTCTCTGCCTACTTGTAATCTCTCTTAATAAAGTCTTAAATAAATAAATAAATAAATACAATTTAGTTAATATTTGGTGTATTAATAGTTTCAGGGATAAAATTTAGCAGTTCATCAGTTGCATAAAACACCCAGTGCTCATTATTTCAAGTGTCCTCCTTAATGCCCATTAAGGCATTTGCCCAATTACCCTTAATGCCCAATTATGCCCTCCCCCAACTACCTCCCCTCCAGCAACCTTCAGTTTGTTTCATAGAGTTCAGTGTCTCTTATGGTTTGCCTCCCTCTCTGTTATTTTATTTTTCCTTCCCTTCCCCTATGTTCATTTGTTTTGTTTCTTAAAAGAATTTAAGAATTTAATTTAAATATGAGTGAAATATCATCTTTTATTAAAACTTAAAAGAGAATGTCTATTATTTCATAATATAATGTAATGTCCACTTAAAACTCATTTTTGCTAAGTATATAAAACATCAACAAACTAATACAATGACATTTATTTGTAGAAAACAAGGTGGTAAGAAAGTATAAATATATTGGCATGATATGTGTATCTCAAATGTGACTCTAGAAATATATTAAAGAGTGATGGTTATAAGAAGATTATTGAATAAAAACCATCAGAGTGCCTTCTTATCAATTAATTGACTACTCTGATACATGGCTCTGTTTAGAAACCATTACTAAAAGGTTAATGGTTATAAGCACAATGCAAACTATTTTATCATCATTTAATTGACCATTCTGAATACAGAATAAGATGCTGAGAGTAAAATGGAGTAGAGACTATATTAAAAGCTTAAATTTTTAATAAGCTTTATATAAAATAACTAATTAAATACATTAACTGCAAGGTTAATGTTGAGGCCCCAGTGTAAAACGTTGGAAATATAGCTTTAAATGTTCTAATTAAAAACCCTTTCAGTTGAAGTTATTTCTTTAATAGAAAGTTTAATTTTATAGAGTAGTACAGGGAACTAAAATTAGAATTCTGATTTCATACACATACATACACAGAGTCAGTCATATACACCTTATTAGTAACTCAGGCTTCCCATAACCCTATCCATTTATACTAAGGCAACTTTATTGTGAAAATTAAACAACATGAACACAAAACTCATTTTCCCAAGAAAAATTTTGGGTGGGATAAATATTAAGCTTTACATTACAAAGCAACAATTTTTATGAAAGAATAAAATCAGGATTTACTTCACTATTCTGACTTTTATATGCAAAGGCTTAATCCTTAAATATGTTATGACATTTCTACATCTTAAGGTTTACTTATTAGCATTCTCGGCAGAAAGTGACTGGGGACTCTGGATTTTAATGGATTCGGACTACCTGAAGCCAAAGACAAAGGGCTATTGTAATGAACCAGTGGTTGCAATGTACCTCAGTCTCACAAATACACAATCAGGTTCTTGAATGCCCCTGAAACTTCATCCTTTCTCTTCTCTGATTCCTTTTGCTTTAGCTCTAGACCAGTTTCCTCTAACTAGAAAGAAAACATGGCTTTCAGCATTTCCTGGCTTTTAGCATTTCCTGACTTTTAGAGTTTATAGTTTGAATAATGTGTAAGATGAATAACATGCTAATGTAGAAATCTCATAGATTCAGGGATAAAGCCGATGGCCACCACCCTCTGGTCAATCAACTAGCTATGCGTTGAGTGAAGCAGGGAGCATCTAACTCCGGCTGGGGAACAGATCATATTAGACTAAAACTTGCAATCCCCACAATAATCATGTGATTGAGAAGGAGGTAATTCCTAGCCACAGTAGCAGAAATCCAACAACCAGGAGAAAATTAGGAAAGTTGAATTAATCCATTTCAGTTGCCCATTTAAGGAGCTTTTCTCTGGAAAATTTCTGACAAGAGTTCCCTTTTGATACATTTAAATAATTACTGTAATGAAGAATTTATTAATTTGTTAATTATTTCTTATAAAATGGAAGCAGGCTGACTTGAGTCCCAGTCATGAGTTTACTTCATGTTCCAAGTGTGACTTTTTCAAAAGCTTAACCTAAATACTCTCCCTTTGATCATTACAGCATGGGTTTATCATACCTTTCTCCCTGCAGAACTATAAGGATTAAGTAGAATAATATAGCACAACACCAAGCCCCAATATGACAAAGCTTCTAAACTTGTTAGTTCCTATTTTGTCAAAAACCTCATGTTCTGCTACAAACTACCTTCACCTTTTGTTCACTCTCCTATTTCTACCTTTGAGATGTATGCAAACTACATCAAACCTCTGTTCTACGTAAAAATACCTCAGCTATCTGAAGATAGTTAAAATGTTCTCTTTTAATGTACTTGGTATTTTTTTAACGGAATGCAGAATTTTATCTGCATTTAAATTCTTATCTTGCTAGGGTGTCTCAGTGCCTCATTTAGTTAAGCGTCTGCTCTTGGTTTTGGGTGAGGTCATGATCTCACGGTCATGGGATCCAGCCCCACGTCATACTCCATGCTCAGCACAAAGTCTGCTTCAGATTCTCTCCCTCTCCCTCTGCCCCTCCCCTGCTCATGCATGCTCTCTTCTCTCTCTAAATTAAATAATTTTTAAAAATTAAAATTTTATCTTGCTATAATTGACCTCTTACTGCAATTTGTCTGGGACTTAACTATGGATTCTGGTATGTGGAATATGACCTGTCATTCTCAGCTTTGTGTACTTGATAACCTTAACTTCCATATCTTTATCACATTCACTAGGAATAAATATTTAAAAATGTGGAACCAGGACAGACTCTTATCTTCTCACTATAGAACTTTATCAAGCTTAACATCAATCAATACACCTTGGATAAGTATATTTAATAACCTAAAAGGCCACCTATTTTCTTTATATTCTGGCCCACATTTTTTCATCTTGTCCAAAACTTATTATGAAAGACTTCATCAGGGCTTTTCTGCACCCAAGATTCATAAGAAAACTAATGTAATATCAGTAAACTATGTCAATGCAGGCAGTCCCTTAGCATCTCAGGAATTCAGGTGTTTTTGTTTTTGTTTTTTTTTAAGGTATTATATATTTATTTGAGAGAAGAGAGACAGAGGAAGAGTGGAGTGCGGGTTGGAGGAACAGAGGTAGAGAGAGAAGCAGACTCCCCACTGAGCAGGAAGCCAGCCAGCCCTGGAGCTCCATCCCAGGACTCTGGAGATTATGACCTAAGTCAACGGCAGACCATTATGGACTCAGCCCAGCCTCACGGTGGGTACCTCTAGTCCCAGCTACCCAAGAGGCTGAAGCAGGAGGATCACCAGAAGCCCAGGAGTTCTGGGCTATTGTGTGCTATGCAGATGGGATGAACACACTAAATTAGGTATCAATATGGTGACCTCCAGGGGTCAGGGACCACCAGGTTGTCTAAGGAGGGGTGAACCAGCCCAGGTCAGAAACGGAAGAGGTCAAAACCCTGGTACTGATCAGGATTCAGTCTTAATAAGATTATTAATATATTGTTTGCCTAATAATCGGAATTGTGGTGAATATTGCAAAGCTCAAGAGTTAAAAGAAAGATAAGTGGTATTATCATGCAAATTCCATTTGTCTTAAATGAAAGAACTGCCAAAAAATAAATAAGGCTAGTTTCCCCCAACTAGTATTCACTGAATTCATGTTGTATCCTAGTAATCATCCCGCCCACCCCCCCACCCCGTCTATCTCTTCCCACAATCTGTTTAATTCATTCTGAGTTCTTTAGAAAATTTACAATACTAAAGATTGAATGGTAATATTGTTTCCTTAGAAACGGAGTTATAAATAATACTGAAGTTCACAAGTTAGGCTTCAGAGACCTAATTATCTGAAATGTTGATATTCTAACTTTGCTTACCTTTACCTTTACTTTTGCTAGATATTATGATCCCGTAAGTAGCTTAAAACATTCTAATGATCAATTGAATGCAAACAATTGACTCACAGCCTATATGAAGACAATTTTTAAAGCTCTCAAAATTGTTTCTAATGTACAGTCTCACTTGAGAACTATTGACGCCACCATTTCCTAGATTCTAATGCTAGAATTATGGGAAGAACATTCTTTCACAGCCTAAGTTAAATTGATTTAATAGGAAAACTCTAACTTTGAACTACCCTTTTTCCAATTTTTTTTTTTTACCCTTCCCTTCGTACTATTATCTCCAAGTAACAAGTCTTTATGCCTCTCACAGCATGGCTTTTTTTTCCCCCCATGGGTAACTTTTTTCATCAATACTTATTTTATTCTTCCTCCTCCACATTTAAAATTGTATTTCCCTCTTAACGCCCAACATATGTACTTTGAAAGTAGCCTGTCTGTGAACTGGGTGTTAACTCAATTGAGGTAAGAAGCTTGGGTCAGAATATAAATCTACTGGGTCATTAAGAATGCCATTTAGTTCACCTGTCATTCTTTCAACAGCTTTACCTATGAAAGAAGATGGGCATTTATTTATATCCTTGTACAAAGTTTCTTACCATTGCAGAAGTAAAATAGTTTCCAGACTGCTACAGGTCCACAGCCCTGGCCTCTGGTGTTACGGCATTACTAATGTTTAGCTACTAAAAATATGGTCTAGGGGCACCTGAGTGGCTCAGTTGAGCGCTGGACTCTTGGTTTGGGCTCATCAGAGTTCGTTCTAATGCGAATAAAGCACCTAGTACAGGGCGCCTGGGTGGCTCAGTGGGTTAATGCCTCTGCTTTCGGCTCAGGTCATGATCTCAGGGTCCTGGGATCGAGGCCCGCATCGGGCTCCCTGCTTAGCAGGGAGCCTGCTTCCCCCTCTCTCTCTGCCTGCCTCTCTGCCTCCTTGTGATCTCTCTCCCTCTGTGAAATAAATAAATAAAATCTTTAAAAAAAAAAAAAGCACCTAGTACAGGTCTGAGGTATTACAGATGCTGAGGGTTTCTATGATATTGGAAAGTAAGCCATTTTGGAAGACAGACCCTGGGCAAGGGTAGTCATTTGATTTATCATTCAGGGGTTTATGCTGTCACTTAAAAACAGTGAGCTGATGTTCAGGAGATATGGATTCTAGTTCAAGTTTTCCATTTGCCCAGCAGGCTGATCTGTCATCATGGACCTAAATTTTCAATGCTTTAGTTCTCTCATTTATAAAAAAGAGAGTTTAAAAAAAACAAATTAAGGCCATTTGGCATTTACATCTTTTTGAATCTTATAAACAACAGTTTACCTCTTTAATTATATCAGTAGTTTCAATATGCTGAGTTTTATTAAAATTGGATCTTGAAGAGCTGAAATTATTTTAAATGGCTAGAAATCTGTAATGATTCTCTTAACCCTTAATTTTGGGCTACTCTTCTTCTATCTGAACATTATACTTACACGATAGGAATGATATAGCCAAGTATTGAATAAATTGCTTTAATTTCTCTGTCATATCAATATTACACAATTTATCAAAGCAGTGGGCCATGCCTCCCTTTTATTTCATATTTTGACCTTAAAAACCACTGTTCAGTGTCTTTATTGACTTGTTTTTGCAATATAAAACATATTCCTAGCATTGGCTTTTCTGAGACTTTCCTACCAATGTTAGTGCCCCTTCTTATGTGTATGGAACACATAGCTTTTCCTAAGTTCTACCTTCATTTTCTCTGGGAAGAGACTTCTGTATTGTATTACCTGCTGTATTACCTTGTTGTTGTAGGAGAAGAAAAATAATTTACTTTACTCTTCTAAGTTCTTGGCTGAGAACTTTGTTTTTTTGTTGTTGTTGTTGTTGTTTTATTTTTTTTAAAGATTTTTTTAAATTTATTTCACAGAGGGAGAGAGATCACAAGGAGGCAGAGAGGCAGGCAGAGAGAGAGGGGGGAAGCAGGCTCCCTGCTGAGCAGAGAGCCCGATGCGATGCGGGCCTCGATCCCAGGACCCTGAGATCATGACCTGAGCCGAAGGCAGAGGCTTTAACCCACTGAGCCACCCAGGCGCCCTTGGCTGAGAACTTTGTAATAAAAGATTAACAAGAGAAAAAAAACCCACAGAATTTTATTAACATGTAAACTTCAGGTATATATGGAACAGACCCTGGGAAAATGAGTAACTCCCTGAGGCAGCCTAAGACACTAGTTTAAATACCATCTCCTGCAAAAGACAAAAGAAAGTTGTGGGGAGGCCAGTTATGGTAAGGTTACCAGGAAAAGTCAGATTTTCCTAGTAAGGTAAGGGTAGGATTTCTTATGCTTAAGCAGGGTCTTCACCATTATTAAGATGCCCTTGTGATTTAGAGTTGTCTTCTCTTCCTGGTACAGAGAGACATCCTTACAAATAGAGATCTCCTTTGTAAATGTACATTTCCATACAAACAGGTAACTTCTACTTTGTTTTTAGAGTTTCTCCTGTGTCTGCTCTTCCTCAAAATAATTCTCTTGCCAAAGAGGCATATTTTTCAGTGGCATATTCTGATACGCTTTACTGTATTTTTCATATTTTACCCATAGGCACTGTCTGCAGATTCTTTTCTGCCCACAAGAATTAGCAACTATCATGAATTGAAAGCAGTAATAGGGCTACATATTTTTGGACTCTAAGAATACAGGGTGTTGGGGGAGACTTTAATTGACAACAAACTGAAATATGCTGTAGATATTTATTTTACCAGGTGTAGAGAGCAAGACAGACTCCCTCATGTCAAGCAATGACACAAGAAGTTAAGGGCGCTGCAGCTATCCGATACCGTCAAGACCAGCACCAGCTGATGACACCCCAAAACTGATAACAGAGTAGGTCTGCAGGAGTCCACAACTGATTAAATCCCTTTAATAAGGAAGGATTTTTGCAGCAAACTGTCAGACTCCTCAGATACTGACCTGTCCGCCACTTCAAAAGGGCAGCTGCTCTGCCTGATCCATCTCCCAAGAGAAATGAGACCCTTCACTCCTTGAACATAATAAACAGTAAGTGCCAAGAACTGACCCAGAACCGAACAAGGCTTTATCTCAACTGTATGCCCACACACTGATTTCATGTTTGGCTTGTTAACTTCCTACACCCCATGCTATCTTGTTTGTTATGTGACTTGTCTTGTGTTCAGCTTTGTGTGCAGTGTAAAAAGCCAAGTTAACCACATAGTGAAATGTTGCTGAGTTTGGAATACTGAACCGGCTTTATAATTACATTAACCTTGCTTTATGACTGAATAAGCTGACACTGTGGAAAGGATACAACTCATGTGCGCACCTTCCTAGCATGCTCATGACAATAACCACAAAGTCTCTAAAACCTTCTGATTAGGATGTATAAGCCATGGGTCATGGCTGCTCATCATCCTACTGACCAAAGCAAGTCACATGACCAAGACCAAACAAAATGGAAGAAGGGACAAAATAATATCAAATACTGCTACCATCTATGAGAGTCACAAAAGGGTCATGGTTACAAGAGTAAGGAGAAAATAAAGCAGGATTAATACTGCATATAGAAATAGTAAAAAATGAGTCTAAGGGATCTATTATTTTTATAATAATTCTAGACTACATGCCATTCATGAAAGTTTATACTTAATTACTATACCTCTGGATATATATATTTATGTATTTTTACATTATGCATAACTTTGATATCCAAGAGCGGGAAAAGATAGAGAGAGAATTCACTTTTCTTTTGACTTTTTGTTCTATTCAGGCCCTCAGTTGGTAAATGGTAGATCTTCTTTACTCAGTCTACTGATATAAATGCAAATCTCTTCCAAAAACCTACTTGCAGACACACCCAGAAGTAATGTTTTACCAGCATTCCAGGCATCCCTTAGCCCAGTCAGATAGGCACATAAAATTAACCATTATACTTCCCAAACTACTAAAATCAGCCTCATTATAAAGCCTGAGAGAAGTTACCACAAGCTAATTTCCTTCAAAGTCTGAGCTGTGCCTGTATAGAGCTTACACTTCCAAATTTCTAGCTTCCTTATACTTTTATTTAAGGCAAACTTCAAGTAGGAAATGTGAGTTTATAAACTGGGATGAGAAAGAACAATAAATAATGTCAATATGACAGAAAATGCAAAAAAAAAAAAAAAAAAGCAAGCCTTGGGGTTCTGTTCCCAGGTTGCTTATGGCTGCCTAAAGGCACTGATTATCCTTATAAGGCATGCAAACAAATTACTAGTATTTTCCAATTTTTTTTTGTTGGGCAGAGCCTATATAAACATAACTTGAAATATAAATAATAAAATTATACTAAATACAGATTAGCCAAATATAGATGGAAATATCATTTTTAAAATAATATGAGGATTTAAAAATCTGTAAACAAGAAATAAAAACCTCACAAACATTTCTACCTCCTGCTTTCCCCACACACCCACCCATACTCTTGCCATATTGCTTTAGCCATACTGCCAAAATCTTTTAGATTTCTCGTATCTTTTGTGATTTGTTTCATGCTACTTAATTTATATGGAGCACTTTTCTTAATTTTTCCACCAGTCAAAGTCTTACACATCTGGTAAAGCCCAGATAAAGCAAGGATCAAATGTTACCATCTTAGAGAAGTTTCCCCAGCCTTCCTATCAGTTCCTATCACTTCCTTTGCTGGACTCCCACAGGCTATATAGACATAGATAGATAGATAGATAGATAGATAGATAGATAGATAGATAGATCAATAGATAGATCTATATCCATCCAATTCCAACACCAGTTCTGACATGTGTATTCTCCCCCACACCACCAAGCAGTTGTCCAACATCAGATGGATATCCTATGATTTAGCTCAATTCTGACACTATATACCTGGGGGTTAAAGGCTAAGTCTTATGAGACTATTCGCTCAACCCTACTTCAGATGCCAATCACAAGTTCAGGTTGCCACCTGTGCTTCTGACCAAACCAGCTATAGATCAGAGGTTCCAATGAACTCCTAGGGTATGATTCATTTGCTAGAGCAGCTCACAAAACTCAGAGAAACATTTTACTCAATGGATTACTGGTTTATTATAAAAGGATAACTTGGGAACAACTAGATAGAAGAAATGCATAGGATAAGGAATGCTGGAAGGGGTTATGTAGCTTCCACGCCCTCTCAGGCCATTCTCCCAGCTCTTTCATCTGTTCACCAGACCAGACATTCTCCAAACCACATCCTTTTGGAGTTTTAGGGAGGCTTCATTACAGTCATGACTGATTTCAATCATTGGCCATTGCTGATTGAACTAAACTTCTCCCCTTCTCCCCTTCCCAGAATTGGGGATAAGACTGAAAGTTCCCACCTTCCAATCACATGGTTGGCTACACTGACAACCAACCCCATCATCAGGAGCTTTCATAAATTTATCTCATGAATATAACAAAGGACACTTTTATGCCTCTCATCATCTAGGAAATTCCTGATATTTTAGGAGCTATACACCAGAAACAGTGGATGAGGACCAAATATATATTTCTTATTATCAATCAAATTTGACAATATGATAAATATAATATTAATATGACATTAAAATATAACATATAATATTAAGGCACCTGGGTGGCTCAGTCAGATAAGCGGCCAACTCCTGATTTCAGCTCAGGTCGTGATCTCAAGGGTGAGAGACTGAGCCCTGCATCTGGCTCCCCACTCAGCAGGGGTCTGCTTGAAATTTACCACCTCTCCTCCTTCCCCCCTGCTTATTCTCTTGTTCTCTCTCAACTAAAATATAATATATATAAATATATACAAATATATATAAATATACGTATAATATTGATTCTAATTACGTATTTGGCTATTTCCATTATGACTGTTCTGCTAGTGCAGGAATCATGCTTGATTTATCTATTCCTGCAACACTGTCTGACATGTAGCTGCCATTCAAAAAATGTTTCATTAATGCGCAAGTAACTAAAAACTAAGTTGTTTTATGGCCATTAGCTGAGTATATTGACAAAGTATGTATATTGGGAACTCTGCACAACAAGTAGTATATAAAGTTTTCCATGCTTAAGTTTTCCATGGTTAACAGTTCAGGTTTGCTTTCATTTGTCTTCTATTTACACAGAGCTGTTTCTACCATAGGATTTGGGTCTAGTAATTTGATCAGGGGGAAAAGAATTAAGAAATAAATAGGAAAGGGAATGGTTTATGTGGGCATATCAACTGGAAATGTACTCTATATTCACTATTAAATTTTAAATATACTAGATATGTTACATTCTTGTCTTCTTTTTCAGAACTATTACTTATTTCATGTGATTCCTGCCCCCCCCCCCCGTCAATTCTTTGAATCCTAAGACACAAGATCTTGGATTTGATCTAGGTTTACTCAATGAACCACAGTAATTATTCTAGAATACAATAAAAAGTACATAAAAGGGCCAATGCGAACACTTACTGTACAATCCCTCTAAAGGCTAAAGAAAGTAGACCTTTATGCTTTCTGAGACCAAAAAATTTAAGAACTAAGTATTTCTGGATATATTTATGGTCATATTTTTGACATACAAAGAGAACTTGCAAGAAAATGTAGCGCAACAGACAAAAGACCCAGTATAAGAAATGGAGAAAGAGGGGAAATACATGTATTGAAAAGGAAGATTTCTAATATTGTTTGATCACTTGGATATAGCAATGCCTGAATCTACCTATTCAACTCCAAGACTACGTTGCTAAGTGACTTTATAAATTTCTTTTGGGGTTAAGCTGGTTTGAATTTGTTTTTGCTTCTGCTATGAGTTTTCATCATACCTCTTGTTTCTTTTCATTAGCACTGTTCTTCTAGAACAGATAACATAACTGATATATTTCACATTCTAGAACACAATTATTAACATTGAAGATATTTTTTTTTAATCTGTAACTCAGGCTTCACTCCAGACAGACTAAACATTATTTATTAACCACTAAATTCTAGAGAACCTACAGTAAAGGAACCTTGATGTCTTTCAGTCTACTCTTGGAACAAATTCAACAATTTCACCCATACCTTGGGGAGATGGATCGCTAGCTTAAGTCTTCATCATCAAGTGGGAGCTCCCAACTTCACACTCTAGACTATGGCAATGATAACGGCAGCATAGGAACTTCTGTGTATGTTGACTCCAAATCTGCATTCTTGTAATTTCTGACTTCAGAGCGACACTGAGTAAGCATCTTCTTTCTTACATTGACAACTCCTCACATAATCAGACAGAGCTATTTTCTTTTCTCAGGTGTTTTCTTACTGCTGAGTTAAACTTATTTCCTCAACTACTTCTCTTAAATAAAATTGAGACGACCTACTATTTTCCTTTCTTCCCATGGATGCTCTCCGTTTTGATTAGGTCACTTTCCCCCTAAAATGTGTTACCTTGAATCAAAATCAATTTTCAAAATGCTTTTCTGGCTGGCTTAGCATAAAGTGAAAACATTCCTAATCGTGACTATGATACAACATAATTATTGGTGCAGTCTTACTCTGTGCTATATTTTAGGATGTTTTTGAAAACTGTTGAGCTGTGGTCAACTAAAACCTACAGATCATTTACACACAAATTGCTGCAAACATTGAACTTTACTAACATGATGATGTAGAGAACTAAGCAATCTATCTGCAATTTGCTTCTCTGCATATTTTGTTAATCATAAGCTATTTAGCACTATTATTTTGAAGGTCCTTAGCAGAGTGTTTTACAAAAACAATTTAATCTAAGTTGACTGAAATACTTAATTATAATGAGTGTATAGTAATCATAGAAATGGCTAGTGGATTGCCTTTTCATTCTTTTTTTTTAAAGATTTTTTAATTAATTAATTTATTTATTTGACAGAGAGAGATTACAAGTAGGCATAGAGGAAGGCAGAGAGAGAGGAGGAAGCAGGCTCCCCGCTGAGCAGAGAACCCGATGTGGGCCTCGATCCCAGGACCCTGAGATCATGACCTGAGCCGAAGGCAGAGGCTTTAACCCACTGAGCCACCCAGGTGCCCTGCCTTTTCATTCTTAACTAAACTGTGTAGTTCTGTTTATTTCATTAAATGAATCAAATACGTTAATACGTTTGTAGACCCCAAATATCGCATCATATTCTGAGGGCTAAATTTTCATCAACATATATTTTCTATGTTTTCTGATGATAGAATTTAAGTAATGGTAATTTTAGAAAATCTGGAAGAGACAGCCAAAGGCATGAATTATTTATAACTAATAGAGTAGACTATTTTATGTTTTAGTAATCAGTCATTAAGAGTTTATGGACTTTTTAAAAAATATGTTATTTCTAAATAAACCCAAGGGGGCTGTAAAACAAGACTTGTGGCTGCTCTAAGGGCCCATTAGTATAATTCCAAAAATGTCTGGATAACAGATCTTTTTGTCTATCTAGCTCCTGGGTGAAGTTCAGGAAAGTCCTTGGATCTTTTGTTAGTCAGTGGGAGCCGAGAGTGATAAATGCAGGCTGACTTCATGTCTGTGTGCACCGTACTCCATGGTAGTCTGTAGTCCTAATGTATATCTCATCATACCAAGATTTATGAGGTGTACCTGGACCAGCAGAGGTAGTTCCTGGCACCAAACCAGATCCATCCCTGTGCTGAATTTCATCAACCTAATGCATGCCAGGTTGAGCCTGGATGGTAGCAGTGGAGCATCCAGATGGCCTGAAATAATCCTAATGCCTTAGACCATGATCCACAAGCTTGTATCTCATGGTCATGTGTTTTGGGAACCAGAAATTGACACCTCCTTTGGAGAATGTTTCTGGTCATGCTGCTTTGTCTCCTGACCATGCAGACTTCCTTCTGACTCTTTGCACATTTAAACCTTATTTTATTTACACTTGTGGGCTCTACATCTCTCCCTTTTATTAATATAAACTCATGATGAAAATGTTTCTATGTAGTTGTCATGCCTTTATACCCTAGAAATTACAGCATGCAAAAGAAAGAAAAGAGGTCTTTGTTTCTCATAAAAACATCAAGCACTAACCCCATCACATTTGGAGGTAACAACTTCTGGAGTGATTAGAATACATAATTTCTCTCCTTTTCATTGTTTTAGATTTTACTTCTTATTTTAATTAGTCTTTGTCTAGAATGGGGATTTCTGCTGCTATTGGCCAAATGACAGGAAAATGTTGAAAATATGTTTAAAAAGGACACAAAGTACTTCACATAAATGCTAAGACCTTTCCCATACCAGAATATTCTATGCTATTTTAAGTGAACTCTTGTAAGTTCTGGTCTATCTAGAGTAAATCACTTTGGAGAAATACATATTTCCCAAAATAAAGAAACCTTGCATAGAGAAGACATCCTTTGGAGATAAGAGGTATAGCTTCCCAAACATGCCACTCTGCTGAGGCTCTGACTGATAAGGAATATGTTCATGAATATGTAGGCTTGTATTTTATTATCATATATAATGAATCAGGTGAGCATAATACATTGCCACTATACTGTTATACCCTCCAAACCTCTGGCCTCTGTTCGCTTTCTGGCTTCTAATGTTGTTTGTTTATATTTGAGGTCAGCCTGATGCTAGAAAGTAGATGCTTTCTAAATATTTTGCTGTTGTCATTCTTCAACTTGAATATTATTTTCTCCTTTGCTGCTACAAAACATTTTCAGAGAGCTCACTCTTACTTATTTCCAGTGCTCCAATACTTCAACCATAAAGATCTCTCCTACCATAGTTTTGTTCATAAATAAGGTGGGATGTTTTCCTTGTCTCTCCTAATTGTGTATTTTGATATTAGGAAGTACTCCCTAACATAACAGCCTGGAAGACTGGTAGACAACTCTTCCTAAATTCCAAGTAGCAAAAGTTATTTAATATTGTATAGTTGTTGGATTAAAGAATAATGGTTTGTTGGGACTTTCTGGCTATCTTGAACAGCCTGAATTATTTCTATAAAGGAGAGAGAGAGAGAAAGTATGAATGATAATCAAGAGCTCTCAGCAAGCACCTTTCCTACATATTATCCCCACATACATTCTTTGCACTATTCAATTTGTATGTCTCATGTAAAATTGCAAGGCCTGTTCACTAATTCTCCAGATCTGTAGTATTTCTGGGAATCACTATTTAAGACAGGATGGGAAAAAATAATGTTATGGTTGTGTAGACATGAGTAAAAACAAACAGTGGGTCATAGATAGTAGCTTCCTATAGTAAAGCAGTGCTTTTCTGGTTGATGTAGACCAGGAGTATTCTGCTTTTCTGGTGTATTTAGTTTGGTATACATAGTTCTTTCAGATTTTTTTTTTATTCTAATGCTTCTAGATAGGCTATTTACTCACTGTATATATAAGCCCAACTTTCCCTATGGATGAGAACAGAATCTGATTGACATGTTTATGTTGCCTACATGCCTCTGACAGGTAACTGAATTTACAATCACAGGATAGATCTCCTGACTACAAAAGAAGGCCAGCAAGTTTAATTGCGATGCATCCAGAGGATCAGCACAGTCCATACATTTGGATACATTTTTGTCTTTTAATTGAAAGTGTCTCCCAAATTTTAGGAATAGTGTGGCTCAATTTTATTCTAAGTTTAGTCCTCTGCTGAGGAACTACAGATATTTCATTTGGAAAGTTAATTTAATCATAAACTTGAAAACATATTTCCACTTTTGATCCAATCAAATTATTTGATTCCTAGAAAGTTCCTTAGAAGATAATTCAGCCTAATCACTTCATTTTATAGATGCACTTCAAGAATTTGAAATTAAGGGCGCCTGGGTGGCTCAGTGGGTTAAAGCCTCTGCCTTCAGCTCAGGTCATGATCTCAGGGTCCTGGGATCCAGGCCCACATCGGGCTCCCTGCTTGGCAGGGAGCCTGCTTCCTCCTCTCTCTCTGCCTGCCTCTCTGCCTACTTGTGATCTCTCTCTCTGTGTCAAATAAATAAATAAAATCTTCAAAAAACAAAAATAATTTGAAATTAAAAAAAAAAGATAAAAAAGAATTTGAAGTTACTTTGCAAAGATTATATTGCTTATATAGGAGACTTCAAACTAGAAGCCAATATTCTTTCCATCCCTCTTCACATACTTTAGGTATTTCATATTGAACTTGTTATTTTGTCAATCTTGTCCAGTACATCTACTTTTAAGATCTTTTAACCTATTTATTTTCTTGTTCTATGAGTACACATGAAAACCATCATTTGAAAATTCATGTAGTTCTAATAAAATAAAAATAATTCTAGATAATCGTTTTTTTAATTTTTAGATTCAATTTCTAAAGCACCAGCACCAACCACTTAATTAATTTATTTTTTACCTAAAGTGACATATAATCAATATCTTTGTGATCATTAAGACATGTTGTGGGTTGTGAAGTATACTTGTCTAAACTGTTCACCTTTACTCCTAATTTGTTTTCAACTCAGAGTATTCTGAATCCTTGTTTGCATGTTCTTTTTTCCCCAAGTAGACAGTCCTCACTTCTTATTTGTAATCTTCAAAACTTAACCACTTACTTTATTACCATAAGTAATCTACAGAATATTTGCAGCAATGCACGGTTAAATTTGTGAAGTCACAGCCATAGGAATGCTGTTCTTAGTTTTTGTAGAAATGTTACTGGGCTTTTTTTTAAGCATTCAAAATTAGCACTAATTAAAGACATTGTAAGCTACTGTGTATTATCAATACAATTTTGTTAAGAACAACGAAGTAATTGAGATATTATCCCCATAAAATGAAAATGTGTATATATATATATATTTACATATACAAGAATTAAAATAGAAAGCAATTCTCAAGTTTTACAAGTTAATCCTTTCCTTTTATGTGGGCATATATTATATATATATACATATATATATATATATATATATATATATATATATTTTGTCTTCTAATGTTACTGACAGGGAAAATTATGGACAGTGCCTGTATCCCCCAAAAAGGGACATTTTTGATGCTTGCAAGCATAATCATCAACTTTATTTAGGAGTTTTACTGATACTTGAATAATCTTTTATATTTAGAGCTAGTGTCACCTGGGTAACCCTTTGTGTACTGTTTAATTACTTTCTTTTCAGCATAGTTTCAAACCATCTCTTTGTCAGCTCATTGAGGGTTATGTCTTAGGTCCAACATTTTAACACAGTAGTGAACAGCTCCATAATACAAGCTCAAATAATATACTTATTTACTGGAATTTATATTTATAAATATGACCTTAAGATAATCAGAATATACTCTAGTTCCACTAATCAGATATCTGGTTTACCCTAACTAACCTTAAAGAAGATGTTAATATTTTATATCATATAGAAATATCCACTGACTATTCAAGCATTACGATAATGCGTGCTGTAACTCCTAAATCTACACACAGCCTAAGACAATGAAAATTTCAACTTGGATACAATTTTGAGTGGATAAGATTTGGACAGTATCCCCAGACTACTTGTCATGCCTTTCTTTCTTCACTTATTATTTCCTTTCAGCTACTGGATGTAAATAGGCAGCAAGATCAAATTCTTAAATATATACCACGATTGGTAGAACTGATAAAAAATATGACTACTAATCTTAATACACTATGTGTCAAAATATAATTTACAATAATGGGCTCAAAATACTCAATTTTAAGTTTATTTACAATTAAATTTCTTTTTTTTTTATTCTTGGTATTTTCTAATACTTACACATTATGAACTTTTAGTAAAATGAGAAAAGGAACTGGCGTCTCTGTAGCTCATTAGATCCACCCCACTTTACCCATAGGCATCTTGAAATGCATTTTATCCTCAATAGTACTCTCTGGACTTCTAACTAGTTGAAACTGAAACCCTAACAGTCCAGGGCTTATCTCATAGCAATTTCCCTTTCTGTCCTGGATTTGAATGTCTTTGTAAAGGAGCCTAGCTATATATACACTACTATTTTGCAAATCCCTACAACTATTCTGATTTTCCCTGACCCATATATTTCAAGCCAACCAGTAACTTGACAGACACATTCACATGCTTACATGGCCTCAAGGACATATCTGTTAAATAAAGTAACCACCTCAAAACAAAAACTTCCTTTTGCCCTAAAAGGTGGCTCCCTTTCTTATACTCGGCTTAATAATTAAATCTTTATTGCACTAACCAGGGACAGTATCTAAGAAATACAGAATTAGACTTCTTTTTTTCTTCTTCTCCTTCTTTCTCTCATCCATTAGGACTTAGACATCAAAGAAATATTCAGCTCCCGTAACTTAACCTGCACATTAATGTGTCTTCTAATTAAGAGTTTGATTATCATCTAGTATAGCCCTGATTCTCAAAGTGGGGTTTAAAATCCTTCGAGAACTCAAAGTGATCTGAATTATTTTTGTTCCCTCAGAGCAGGCCCTTATTTCTATCCTTGCAAATATGCTTCACTCTCTGCAGAGTTTGAGAACATGTCAATGTCACCTCTTTCAAAGTTGCTCTCCTTCATGGAAGGGTCACCTATGGTAAATTTCTAAACTTAAGTGATTTTCATTAGTGGTTTATTTTTGTTTTCTTGTTTTCCCCCTGAAGGGACTATGTGACATATCTTAGATATTTAAACCCTTTTAGTATGGAATTAACTAGGAAAGGAACTGAATGGACTATAAGGATAAACTGCCCTTTGAAAACAAGCAAAAGAAAATATTTGTCCCCCAAAAATAAAAATTTAAATTTATAAATGAAAACAAAAGTGTGATTAATTTAATACTTATGGGTAATTTGGAAATTTTTTAATATAAAAATAGTAACTGAGAAAGTCTTAGAAATGAGGGTAAAGAGATCACTAGGTTTTCTTTCAGGGGAATGCTAGGCATTTTCTAGTGGACTCTCTGGGGTCTTCTGATACTGCAGATGATACACCTCTGAATGTCTTTAACTAAACTAGTTTATAATTCTGTAGAAGTTAACCTATAGAAAACTGAAAGCAATACAGATTCTTCTTGTTCATAGTAATTAAATGGTTCTCGTTTGCATTAACGCAAATGAAGTTTAACTGGTAAAGGATATAAATCTCTGTGCTTCAAATTTTTATTTTACTGATTTTAAACTCTTAATAGTTCCCTCATTAACGATGAGTTAAATATTTGACATATGTTCATTTGACATTTGCATAAAAGTAACAGTTGACTTTTAAAAAATCACTGAAACACCTTTGGGGTCTCTCCGGACATGACAGAGCAAGAAGGAATCTCAAAGAAAAGTATATTTACTTGAGCCACGCAAATATGGACTTTATTCTTGTGACCTCTTTTGTTTCCATAAACTTCTGAGACCTGAAGGACAATCCTGAGATTATGTCAAAGGCCTGGAGACACCACTTATTAAATGTGCACTAACCTGCAGTGGAAGGAACTTCATAGACTTTCTTGACTTAAATAGCTTTTATTGAAAACTCTCTTCAACTACTAATAATTTTTTCCAAAAATTATTTTTCTTACCCCCTATCAAAGTTCATATTACTAGCTGCAGATGAAGTTAATATTAATATATAAGTTGCTTTGTGGAAATTTTTGCTTTCTCCTATATTTGAGCTACATGACAAACTTTAATAATTCTTAAAATACTTACAAACGGGGTCTGGTAACATTTACCTGAGGGACAGAAGTACGAGAGATCATGGCCATGAAAAAAATTCAAGAAATCCAAGCATATAGATACATTTATGAAATATTTATGCAATATTTTGCTGCATGAATCTATTTTAGAAAAAAAACTGTTATCTATTGAAATATAAAATAACAGGAATCTGTTATATATATATTATTTTTCTTTGAAAAATTATTTCTTATCTTCTTCCTGGGATAATTCTTAGATTTAAATTTAGATATTAAGGAAGCATTTACTGGGGCATCTGGGTGGCTCAGTTGGTTAAGCAACTGCCTTCGGCTCAGGTTATGATCCCAAGGTCGTGGGATCAAGCCCCACATCTAGCTCCCTGATCCGCGAGAAGCCTGCTTCTCCCCCTCCCACTCCCCCTGTTTGTGTTTCCTCTCTCCCTGTATCTCTCTGTCAAATAAATACATAAAATCTTTAAAAAAAAAAAAAGAAGCATTTACCTTAGTCCCAATAATTAAATATATTAAGTTATAAATAATGGGTATGATATTTTGAACTAAATTCTTTTTTTTTTTAAGATTTTATTTATTTATTTGACACAGAGAGATCAGATCACAAGTAGGCTGAGAGGCAGGCAGAGAGAGAGAGGAGGAAGCAGGCTCCCTGCTGAGCAGAGAGCCCGATGCAGGTCTAGATCCCAGGACCCTGAGATCATGACCTGAGCTGAAGGCAGAGGCTTTAACCCACTGAGCCACCCAGGCGCCCTTGAACTAAATTCTTAATTGAGCTGCCTCATACTTCATGTGGATTGCCTTTCATATTAGCATTATATGAAAATCTGGAAAAATGCATTTAATGATTTGAAAACAAGAAAAAATATTTGTAACAGTATCAAATTACTTACGTATCCACTCAGTACATTTTTATTGAGCTCTGCCTGTGGGGCAGGGCAAAGGTAAGGAGAAAATTAGAAAAGCATATAGTCTAAACTTCGGGACCTTGCAATTTAGTGGCTATAGGGTCCAGGACAGGCTGCCCCAACGTGGGCCACTTTGGCATGAAGATTAGTTCAAGTTAAAGTTTATCAAAACTCAACAGATGCAGGAAAAGCTTTCCACCTCCCCATCAATGCCTAAATTTAAATGAAAAGGAGAGCCTATAACAAGAAGAGAGCTATTAACAAACACTCCCCTTTACCTAAGGAACTTATCTGCATACTAGGACAACCTTGTTTTTCTTTTTCTTTCTTTATGAGAGAGAGAGAGAGCGTGCACACGGGCAAGCAGGGGGTAGGGCAGAGGGAGAGAGAGAAGCAGACTCCCGGCTCAGCAGGAGCCTGAGGAGGGGCTTGCTCTAAGACCCTGGGATCACAACCTGAGCTGGTGGCAGATGCTTAACCCCGGGCGCCCTGGGCAACAAACCTTGTTTTTCTAAATACCTCCTTTCGCCTTCCTGCTAATGGTCTTTGTCCCCTTCTTATCCTCAGGCCCTACCCTTATCCTTACCTCAAAGAAACATCAGGTTGTCCCGTGGTCTTTGGAATTTCCACGTCTGGGTGGAACCCCTGTATGCACACTATGAAATTTAATTTTCTCCTATTAATCTGTCTCTTGTCAATTTGATTCTAAGTTCAGACAGAAGGAACTTTCAAAGCAGAGGAAGATCTTCCTTCCTGACATAGTAAACGCAGATACATATGCTCACAGCTATATTTCAAATCAAACTGGTTGAAACATTGGAAGAGTGGTAAACAGAGCACTATAAAACTTATAAAGCTGTAAGTACTATAAAAAGGAAGAAATTAATTCCAAGTGGGATAATGTATAAAGATTTCAAGGAGTAAGTAGTGTTTTATTTGAGCTGTGAAGATTGGTAGGAGTTTACAGAGCAGAGATTTGGGATGATGGATGAGTACACACCAGCCAGGCAGAGACGATACAGAGACAGAGTCATAATACATGGAGAATAGTGGAAAAGGTAAGAAGTTCAGGACTACTGGAGGGTTGTACACACACAGAGTAAGAGGAGAGATGTGGTATGCAATGTAATACATGCCTAGAAATTTAGATGGTAGAGCACACTACATGCCAAAATAAGGAATACTGATGACATTAGGGCCCAGTGAGGAGCCACTAACATACTGTTTCATCGTGAAGGGATCTAACAAAGCCTCATGTGTGCATACTTCAGAGTTTTATAACAATTATATTATTCTCACAAAAATTAATGTCTACATTTATAACTTGAAAACATTATACAAAAGAACTAGTAGTAGAACCCAAATCTTTACTCTGTATCAGTTCAAATCTAAAATTGTGAGTTTCCTTAAGTTTCAGGAAGTTTGTACCTTTTGAGAAAAGTCACTTTTTTTTAAAAGCACAGACCTCAGTATCCAAAGTAATTTGTGAAAGTTTCTTCAAACTACCAGTATGTATTTAGAATATGCTTCCTGAATTTTATTTTTTTTAAGATTTTTATTTATTTATTTGACAGAGAGAGAGAGATCACAAGTAGGCAGAGAGGCAGGCAGAGAGAAAGGAGGAAGCAGGCTCCCTGCCGAGCAGAGAGCCCAATGTGGGGCTCGATCCCAGGACCCTGAGATCATGACCTGAGCCGAAGACAGAGGCTTTAACCCACTGAGCCACTCAGGTGCCCTACTTCCTGAATTTTAAACATGCTAATTTAGAGCTTTATCTTCTAATGGGCAAAAATTCAACAACCTTGGTAAAATTATACAATATGTTAAGTACAATATAAGTACATTTTATTCACAAAACATATCTAAACATGTTTTAGTTTTAAGTTTTATGGAGTGAAAAATTAGCAAAAAGGCATCCTTAATGTTTCTTAAACCTTTCATTTTTTTCCCCCAAAGCCTTTATTACACATAGCTTTAAACATAATTAAAACCCCTCCAGCTAGAGTTTATAGTAATTTATACCACACTGAAAAGTCAAGTGAACTTCTGATTCATGATTCGAATCATGGAGACTTCCCTCCTGGTATGAAATGGTCAATATTATGAAGTCTGCTATTATACATTCATGATGCTATTTGACCTCTACGTACAAACATTTATTATCTGACAATGATATTCAATTTGCCAAACTAGCCCCAGTCACGTGAAAGGGCTCAATATGCAGAGAAGCATGAGATATTTTGTGTTGGTTTTTATAGAGGGTCTTGTAGTGACCAGACAGGTACCTTCCATTTTTCTTCTTTTAACAGCCAGGTTGCTGATCTCACAAATCATATTTCGGTTGGAAATGAAAGGTGCACCACTGCCAGCATTTTGTTAGAAATAATGACACACTTTACTACCTGTAAGTGCTGACCGAGTGGTTCTGCCTTTCCTTCCCAAGGTGACTGTAACACAGATGGATGAAAGATTCTGCAGGACGACAAAGGTTAAAGATGCAGACCCCAAGCTAGAAGCCAGTGCTGACACTGATGGAGTGGACTGCAATGAGGATGCCCACATTATTGTCCTATCCTCTGATAACCAATGTAATATGAAAACTGACTACAGAAGAAAGGAACAAATTAAATCCATTAATCAAGCATATCTCTGCTAAACAGTTGTTCTAAAGAGATGAACAAATGAAAAATTTACTGTTTGTTTTCATGCTTTCAAGGATTGGGGAAGAAAATTAATTATAAGGTACTGGCCATACAATTAGTTAAGTTTCTCTTGAGGAAACTATTTATTGCATTGTCAAAGGACAAATGAACCTCATTAGGGAGATTAGTTTCAGCTGGTAGTTTTGCATTAGGACAAACTAATAATACACACTTCAAAAGATACCCTAAGTAAAATTATGGAAATTGAAAATCCATTTTTTACTTCTTAATTTATGAACTGTTTGAAAATGACCACTCTATTACCTAGCATACAACCAGAAGGAAATCAAACGTAGCCCCACTTTTCACCCAAGTGCCTGAAGGAGAACTATTTTAGTGTGGGTTTCGCAAATGTTGAGATGATGAACTTATGTATTCAGGGGTTAGAACTCGGCCGCAGCATTTTACTCTTATGTTGAAGCATGTCAAGCCGAGCTCCACGCCAAAAGCAATTTTTGATAAGCTCCTTTGAAATCCTTTTCTTTTCAAAATGTTTTAAGTGCCCTGGATAAATAGCAAGCCGAGGTCTGGTATTCAGAATTTCTCTTTCAATCCACACAGGGCAAGGCAGGAAAAGGAAAATGCTACTTTGCTATCAATCCTGTCTGGCCAGTGGACAGAAGATCCTCAGTTGGCCACAGCCAGCGCCACTCAGTTTCCTCATTCATTTCATCCCCGGCCTTTCCATGAAGGCAGCTAACAAGGGGGCCAATTACTGTGCGGTGTGAGGGCGAGTGCTAGGCTGCCGACACCTGCCTTCCACACCCTGGAGTGAAACCGGACTCGTTCCACAGAGTGCATAAATCAGCTGTGAAATCATAATGAGTTTTTTGGATTCCACTGACCTGGACTGGATTCAGACTGCTGACCCAGAAAGAAAAGGCTTCACATACCCCATTACCGGGCCGGTGAGCCATTGAAGACATCCCTATCCTATTCGGACTTGCTTTTATTTATAGAAGTCTTGCTTTTGTTTATGGGAATGCAAGCCAAATTGACATTTACTTACTGTTTGTGTTTGCTTTGTAGGTTTCACTTCTCTGATTTAACAGCAGCTTTAGGGGCATGGCCCTTGACTGAATCAGGTCAAAGTGGTATCAAAGTTCACTGCTTCAATCCCTAAGTCCTATTATTGAGGAATGATGAAGGTAGAGTTTTAAAACATTTTTCTTAATATAAAACTAAAGGGTTTTCTTCAGAAGATTATCTCATGAGATTAAAAAAAAAAGAAGGAAAGAAAGAAAAAGAAAAGAAAAAAAGTTATGTGAATCTGTAACAGTGATACACACTGCCTACCCCATTGGCCTGGGGTAGCTAGGAAGCTCTCAGAATTAGCTAAGAATTTTCTTTTTCCAAAATAAGTGTGCCATCTGAGAAAAAATCCCAGTTGTGTAGGGCTTGAAGGTTACACAGTACAGGTGGCCCTCTCAAAGAAAAATAATATAATTTGCAAATACAAAACCAGATCTCTTAGTTTGGGTGTCCCAAAAGCAAACTTCAAAAGGAGAAGATGGTTAAAATTAGCTTATGCAGGAAGTGAGCACATTAAGTACAATGAGGAAGTGAGGTAATACATGGAGAAGGGAGAAAGCCAATAAAGGAGCACCGATAATACTTCAAGCAGCTGGGGCTCACCCTCGCTGTGGGTCCTCTGGAAGATTTTTTTTTTTAAGATTGATTGATTGATTGATAGATTTACTGCAGAGAAGTGGGAAGGGGCAGAGGAAGAGGGAAAGAGAGAATTTCAAGTAGACTCCCTGCTGAGTGCAGAGCCTGATGCCAATCTCAGGAGCCTGATGCTCGATCTCAAGACCCTGAAATTATGACCTGAGCTGAAATCAAGAGTCAGATGCTCAACCAACTGAGTCACCCAGATGCCCCACTCTGAGGTCACACCTCAGAATGCCACATCAAAGGACAAGGAAACTGTGGTCTATACTTCTATTCCTCACTGATTAAAAATTATAACTAGGGGTATGTAACTCCCAGGACCTTTTCTACGCTTGTGTATGTTCATGGGATGTGCACGCTCACACGACCAGAGAAAGTCCACAGGAAGGGAAGGCCTTGAGGTAGCAACCATGGAAGTGGACAGGAACTGCCCAGCAGAGTCTTAGTTGACTTCTGGAGTAAGCTTGGGGTAGGGAATACAGGAACGGTACTGAAAGTTCCTTGTATATTAAGTATGAAAGCAGATATTTAATTAAATAATAAAATAAATCACAGCCAATCACAAATTTAAAAAGGTGACAACTATGGTCATTTCGGTGCTACCCACAGTGGAGGTTAAGTATGACACAGAGGAGGCCAAAATGACAAGATTGTGATAACAATCTTAATTGAATGATGCTAAGCCATTTTATTATTGCCATGGTGTAATAATAATAATAACAATAGTAGTAGTAGTAGTAAATGCATGAACACATTGCTAGGATCTTTCCCAGTATCTCAAAAGGGATCAGCATTAAGGGAGGGCCCCTGAAATTTGGGTTTAAGTAATTTCTCAGTAAATTGCCTATGGCTGCTGTTACTGAGTTTGTCTTATAATCCTCATATGTGTAACTCAGAAATTACCTGTCAAAGTATTTTTGGGTAAGAAAAGAACTACAGGGGCACCTGGGTGACTCAGTTGGTTAAGTGTCCAACTCTTGATCTCAGTTCAGGTCTTGGTCTCAGGGTTGTTGAGTTCAAGTGCTGTGTTGGGCTCCATGCTGGGTGTGGAGCCTACTTTAAAAAAATACAAAAATTTCAATTTTTCAATACATGTAAATATTTGTGATAATTGATGAACTGTTTATTTATAGCCTAACTTCTCAATCATGGTACTATTGATATTTTGAGCTGGATAATTCTTTGTTGGCAGAGCATCCTATGAATTTTAGGATGTTTAGTAGCATCCCCGGCCTTTCCTACTGAATACAATAGCACGTCTTTCCCAGTTGAAATCAATAAAAATGTCTCTAGACATTGCCAAAATGTCCCCAGGACCAAATCACCAATTGAGAACGACAGGAAATTAGATGACAGGAAAAGTTGCAAACTAGAGATCTGACAAATAAAAAATATCTGGGGTTTGTTTCAGTTTGGTTCACTTGCCCCCATATCTTAAATCTACCTCTATGCTACTGCATGAATAAGACAATCCTCTTATTCAATTTTTTAATATTCACAATAGGACATTACTTACACATTGTGTGGAGGAGCAAAGGTCTTAATGACTGAACCATAAACTGGAACTGAAGTTATAATTGAAGATTACAAAGATATAAAGACACTTTAAGGAGCTATCTAGCTATCCTACATTGTTCAACATTCCAGAAAAGTAAGAACATCTCCTGTTTTTAAACAATTCTGGGATAGAATCCAAATATTCTATTAGTTACTTAAAATGTTTATATAAAAATGCTGGGCTTAGGGCAATATTTAATTTCAATATTCAATATATAATGAAAACATTTTGTAGATAAGAAATATTGATGATCTATGATACACATATAAAAAGTGTTTAACATAAAACATACACTAATAAAGAATAGTGTTTTATTCTTGAAAACCATAATTGTATAGTAAAAATTCCATTAAATTCAACTATCACTTAACAAACAGCTACCATATGCTATAAAACTTTGCCAAGTTCTTAAAGGTGAACAAGTAGGGTTGACCTCCAAACAACACAGGGTTAAGGGTACCCATCGCCATTGTAGTCGAAAACCACTTATAACGTATGACGCCCCAAAAACTTAACCACTAATAGCCTAGTTGACTAGTAGTCTTACTGATAATAAAAACAGTTGATTAACACATATTTTGCATGTTATATGTATTATATACTGTATTCTTACAATAAAGTAGTCTGGGTAAAAGAAAATATTAAGAAAGTCATAAGGAAAAGAAAATACATTAGCAATATTGTATTCTATTTTTCAAAAAATCTGCATACAAATAGACCTACACACTTCAAACCTGTGTTGTTCAAGGGTCAATTGTATAAGCAAGATAAACTTTTTGCCCTTACGAAATGAGAATCAAGTAAAGGAAAGAATACAAGTCCATGAATAATTACAACACAATTATAAACAATAAATGTTAACCAAGTAGTGCCACATAATGCTATTCCTTCCAAATAGTAATCTAGTAATGCTAAGAAATGTTAAGAAATGTCCACGAAAAAAGATACGTTCCACATTTAACTAACTTTGGGAAATACTGGACGGCATATTCATAGAGATAGCCACATTATCATATAAAAGCCTCTGGGAGGTTTGTCAGAAGAAACATCTATTAGAATTTTTGAAGGGGATGCTATATAATGGAGACAATTTTCCTGTAAAGAAATGTGGACAGAGACCACAGGCAATATAGGAAATACCAAGATTTCAGAAATTCAGATCTTATCATGAGGCAGCCTGATGGAAGTATAAACACACGTGGGAAGCTCTTCCGGGAGAAGAAGAATGTCAGCAGTACAAGGGTTGAGGTCAGTGAATTCCAGGGGAAGGTATCTGGACTTAATTCCGCAGGCCATGTAGAGACACAGATGTTTTGTGAGAACGACATGATCAGAATAGTAGCTTAATATTGGAAGATGCAAAATTAAATGCACAAAGTTAAAGTAGAAAGCAAGTTACAAAGTCCCAGAGAGCTTAAGAACATTTATTCTAGAACCACATCTTGTGAAATATAAGCAAGTACAGAGCTCCACCCAGAGACCCTACTGGCCCCTTCACTTGGAGATAAAGGCCACGACCCGTGGCCTGATAGTTAAGGTCCTTCACACACTAACCCCTTTTTGCTTATTTAATAGCTACTCTTCCCCGTCTTATGTCACACTCCTTTTCTACACTCTAGTGTAACTGAATTACTCCGTCTTCAAGTAGTTTACCTATAAATCAGAGACAAAATTAGGAATAGAGATTTAGATATAGAAGTAAACCACTTGAGACAGAAATAAGTTATGTTTACATAAAATAACTCCTCCAAAAATGTTGCCCACAAAACACATCTGAATAAATTGTGGTATTTATAGTAATCACAGTAGATATTATTCAATTATTGCTTTTAGAATAGACAAGTTCAGGTCCTGGCCATCTCAGCGACTAGCTGAATTTGGCTGGTCATCTAACTGCTAGTTGTGTGCTTCTGGAAAGACCTGAACCCTTCTATGTCACAGCTTTCTTGATTCTTAAATGGGGGCCATGGTAGAATTTATCTCCAGGGTTGTCATGAGGATTAAAGAGGTAATTGATATACATGCTTAGTGCAAGTTTTGGCATATATCCTAAGTAGTCAACAAACGTTAGATTTCATTATCATTATAATATGATTAAGTATTACATGAGTATCATTACTTTTGTCTGGAAATGGGTCTATTGATTCATTGAATTCCTCACAAAGGCATCATGAATCTCAGATATCTACTCTATGTGAAAGTTCTATTCATACTCTAAGATGCTACTTAAGTGCAAAATACTATGAGTATCACTTGACTGGTTTTTACTTCCATCTACAGTGACTCAATGAATCAACTACTTTCCTCTTCTTGATCCTGATCAATCAACATTGTTTGGCATGAAAACTGGATTTTCAGGTCTAGGTTTTGCTAAAAGCAGCTTCTTTATTGGAAGAATGTTGGGGGAACACTGAGTTGAAGAAAAATCTGCAGAAACCAGGACTCGTCTAGGGGCCTCCCTGACTATAAAAAACATATTTAATCCAAGAAGGACTTTTACCACCTTTTCCCATCTCATCTCTGCTTCCTATGTGGGTCACCTTCATTCACTTAGCCTTTTCCATGGAGATATGAAAGCTGATGGCTCTGAAACTACATTCTCAGAACTTTAGGACCTAAAAAAAAGGGAAGGGGGATTTCACTGCCAACTAATAATTCTTGGAAAACTCCAGGTGAAGCAATAAGATTGTGTGTTGTTGTATAACATTCTTTTTCATGTGCCATTCCATTAATTCAGTAAATATTATATGAAAACCTATTAAATTCCAGGTCATGTTCTCAGCTTACATATAAAGGAATGAAGAAGACTCTCTCTTTCTCTTTCTCTCTCTCTCTGTGTGTGTGTGTGTGTGTGTGTGTGTGTGTGTGTGTGTGTTTTGAATTACAATGGGGGAATGAGAGAACCATCAAGACAAAAAATTAAATTTAGTTAAGTGAAAGTGCAATGAAGAGCTTAATACAGAGTAGTGTGTGACACAAAGAGGGCACTTTCAGATCGCCAGAAGAATGGCAGCACCTTCCTGGGTCAGTTTAGTTAGGGTTTTCTGAAAGAAAGTGGATCAGAAACACAAAATTGAGGTGAAGAAGCCACAGTTCCCTCAAGAGAAAGGGGTGTGGTTATCTCCCATTTTGTTATCCCCACAGACAGGGTGCTCAGTACACAAAACAAAGATGTCCATTACGTCCTCCTGCTCTGTTCTTTTCACTAGCCTAGGTAAGTTTAAGCTTCAGACAAGACATGATCAAATCCCAGGGTCACATTACAGTTGGTCTCCGGGGCACCTGAGTTACAGACTGAAGCCAGAGAAGATGCTGCTTAGTCATTCCATCCTTTCGTAGTTTATAGAACAACCCTAACATTTCGAAGCCTCTCATTCAGGAAGTAATAAAATTATTAAGCAGTAATCCTGAGAAATTATTTTACGCTGGGAAATAAAAGTATATTCCTAAAAACGTATGAAAAATTATTACACAATAATGTATATGTTGGAATATATCTCTTGCACAACTAAAAGTTTTAAAAACTGATCCCTGAGATAGTGGTTGAAGAAATAAAGTGTAATGAATGACCGAGCTACATTCAAATTTAGACATTACCAGTTAATTTGTACGTATTTTTTTGAGTCTGCTAATAACCTTTCCACTTAAATTTTCATTCTTTTTATGTGTTTTGTCTCTCTATTGACGGAGTTGCGAGAGTCTGGAGGTAATAGGAAGAATATAAAGAGAGACGGTTAATCATTCTGTCCTCAGTACGGCTTCCCATCCTTGTACACAATCTTATTAAAGTACTTCTTATACATTATTTTAATGTATTTGTTTATGGCTCTGTCTCCCCTACCAGCCAGGATGTTTATTAGGGCTGGTACTACTCAGAGTTCTTTTTTTAATCTCTAATTCTTCTCCTTAGAGAACGTTTCACCTTAGAGAAACAAAATGGATGAAACGAACTGATCCCTTATTTCCCTTCTCAGCATAATGTCGGAAGAGTCATAAAATTGTCTCCCTTCGTCGGGGGTGCAATGGGGCAATACGGGGGTGGTCGTGCAGACTCAGCTCAACCTTTCCCGCAATTGAATTGGATGCCATTGGGTGCTGTCTCCGTGGAGCATTTCCCATAAGAAAAGGATTCTTTTCTGTGACCTCCAATGTAGTGAAAACTATTTGGCTCAATTTCATCTTTTCCAGAAGAACAGATCCAAAGAGAAATTACAAAAGAAATGTAATAGCATTTTTACTCCTTTCTGCTGGAGGGGTTTGCAATGTGACTGCTTTAAAACTTACTATTTTGCAAAAGCCAATTTTCTTCAAGAGGCCGTTGGCACTCATAGCAGCAGCACAATAAACTTGCCAGAATCAGACTATGTGTTGAATGATGGAAAAAAATCGCTGCAATTTTATAAAGCAGAATGACTCGCTTTGTTATATTATTTATTTTACTATATAATACATGTTAGAATTGAGATGAAATGGGTGTTTCTGGTTTAAGTTCAATGCTTACTCCACAATTTGGTGAACCCAAAAGCAGATACTCTATTATACTTTCAGAATGGGTAGCATCGTAAGGGTTGACTGTTCAGACATCTGAGCTTTACAAGCCTGGATTCAATCCCCAGCTCTGCCACTTATTAGCTCTGTAAAATTAGGTAGCTTCTCTGTGCCTCATTCTTCTTCTGAAAAATAAGAATAATATACGTGTGTGTGTGTGTGTGTGTGTATATAAAGACCTATTCAAATTATATGTTTATATGTGTGTATACGTGTGCTGATAGGTCAATCCTAATTATATGTTCAAAAATTGGTAAACATCCACCAGATAGATCCACAGAGCCACTGCATCCACTGGACTTTAGCTATTATTGGACACTTGTGAGCTGGATTTACTCATTTGTCACCTGCCCTCCATGTGGCACCATTTGAAGAGGAGGGCCATAATGCTACTTCAGATCTTGATGTCAACTCAAACCCTACGTGCAATAATCCTGGATATACCTAAGCATTTCCCTTTCCTCGTGAACAGTCACCTGAGCAGCCCTCTTCCATGGCTGCCACACTCACCAATCACCATGTTATGAACTAGTTCCTTACTTTTACCTGAAGTTACTGCTTATTAAGTTTTGATGAAAATGTGCTTCAACTTCTGTTTCCCTGAAATCCAAAACCATGACTACCTCTTCTTAATTCTCACTCCATTTCCTTTCTTAATTATCATATTTTGGATATTTCAGGCTTCTAATCCCTCACCCCTCCCCTGTATTTTGTTCCTAAGCCGGGTGTAAGTTCCCCAGTCCTGGCCTCTCAGTGACACCATGGTGTTCTCCTGTTCATGGTTCTAGTCCAAATAAAAATCACCAGCAAGAGTGTATCCCATCACAACTCAGCTAAAGTGTCCACTTTTCCCCTTCAAACTCTCTAAATTTTTCCCTTTACTGCTGAACTTTTCAGTAGTCCTCTGTGGTATCAATAAATGGTCACTTCCTAACTTTCCCAGCCACTTATGTAGCTGTGCTTACATGTGATTTTACAAAAGACATGCTCACCTGTGTTGTTTTCTTACTATCATTCTCTAAATGGATTTTTTTTTTTTTTTAAGATTACCACCACCACGTACTTCGTTGTTTTTGTTGTTGTTCCGGATGCCAAAACAGAAAATGGCTGAAAATTCAGAATACTCTGAGGCATTTGAAAAATATATGACATTTAATTCTAACTGAATGTTCATTCTCCTCAAATATTTTAAGGCCTAGAAAACTCCCCTGAGTACTGTTTCACACTTTTATGATTTTCTAAATCTTTGCAGTTGGCATAACAGTCACACGACATACAGATTTAGCATTCTGATATCTTCCTTTTGAATTGAACTCTTTATCATTATGTCATGCCCTTCTTTAGATTTAGTTACGAGTCAGGGCAGGGCTCTGTATTGGTAAGACTCCCAACAACTTCTGGTGCACCTTTATTCTAAAGCACTACTTTTCTTCTTGAGCTTGTAATTGACATCTTACGGATCTGTATCTCATCGCTGAAAGACTGCAAGATACTGCGTTTTGCCCTTCAGACGCTTTTAGCTCAGCTCTTTAACATTCCACCTCACACAGTTTCAAAGTTTGGTTAAGGTCTTGAGGTTAAAAAAAGGGGGGGTGACATGTTTAAGGTCTCTCAGATGCCTTTTCATCCCCATCTGAAGGCCAAAGAATGTCCTGGATCTCTATTCCTCAGCTGTATTTTTTGACCAGGACTATTCCTGGGTTCTCAGACTCTAAATAGCCCAAAAATAAATGCGTATCAGCAAAAACAAACTTTAAATCTTAGTGTCAATTCGCCCCTACCTTCTGTTGTATCTAGTCTCTCGTGTTCTCAAACTCCTTCCCCGGAGGTGGGGGGGCCTTTGTTCCTAAGCACTGTGAGACACTGGGTCATTTCACTCGCTCTTTGAGATTCAGAAAATGTCTGGTATAAAAAATTTAACCATATATTCAAAGCTCTCCATTCGCAGCTGGAAAAACAAAACAGACAAAAAACAAACAGACAAAAAGCTCTCCAATCTCCAAATTTATCATTCTAGCAATTCATACCACCGTTAAAATATTTGGTGATTCTGATCCTGATCCAGGAGGGGCCTTTGGCTTGGTCCATGCCCCCATCTACAGTCCACCCATGCCCACCACCAGCAAATTGCTTACACAGAAAAATAATAGCTGCCAATTGTCAGTTCATGTATGAACGATTCTCCCTTCTCTGGGGCTTTCGTTCACTTTAGTCCTTCCACAGCTTCCACTGCTCTTGGCTTTAAAAATACAGTTTTTGGTAGTAGTTGTCAGAGGAAGCACTGCCCTGCCAAGACCAACTACACCTAACTCAAAAGCAAGAGTCTGGTTTTGTTTTAATGTTCAATTTGTCCCTCTTGGCCTCTAGTTTTCTTCCCTACAAGTTGAAATTTCTATCTAATCCTACTTAATACAATCTTCAGTACCCATGAAAAAATATTTTCCTTCTGGCAAGGCTCACCTTGAGCTTTACTATCTCAAATACCAAATCCACTAAGAATCTTGGTTCTTTTAGTAAAAAATAGCATTAGAGCAGTACAGACCAAAATCTTGGCACTGAGGTTATATTTCAGATTATTTCATGGGACAGCTGGGAAACTGCTACCAGAAATGTAATAGTTATGAAAAATTATCCCTTGAAAAATTATGAGTTTGTGTTATTTCTAATTTGATTACAAATACTACTATAATAAATCTATTGACATACTTGCTCCTCTCAATGAAATTTGATGTCCTACTTTATAATATTATATTGTATTTAACTTTTTACCAAATCTTCCCTTTTTTTCTTTCTTTTAATTCTAGAATTACGTATCCAGATATTGGTTATATGGCAAGGAAGTCTGTAGATAACACTGTCAAACTCATTTTAATATCAATTACCCAGAAAATAAAAAAAAAGAAAAAAACTGTAAACCTTTCTCTGAAAGCAAGTAATACAAACAAATTCACTATCCTAGGTCATATATATTTCAGATAAAGTCACAAACAAAGAAAAGTATAAGCAGACCAACATAACATTTTGGTTTTGTTTTTTGTTTTCCTAAAACTTTTCTTCTCTCTGTGACAATGCCATCATTTATAGGGTCAATTGCTCTGATCTTGAAGGATAATAAGTATTCTTTTATCTCCGCAAGAGAGTCAAGTGATTGTAACCCAGATGAGGTTTTTACATTAAGCTTCCCAAGTGCCAGGAGACTGGAATGCTGTCTTCCTAGTTATATTTCCAAAGAATGAAGTACAGACCTGAGAGACATCTCTAGATCATAAAAGCCAGAGATAGTAGGCATTTGCCTAGTCTTTGGAAAATGTATTTACATTCCAAAAAGTTAGTATGAGATCAAAGGACCTTTCCATCAAAGGAACAAAGGTGTTTCCCTTCTTTCAGGAATCTCTCTGTATATATTTTTGGGAAGATATTCTTTATATATATATATGTGTGTGTGTATATCTAAATATATACACACATATACACATATGTATGTACATGTGTATATATATGTGTGCATGTGTACATGTGTGTACATATATGTATATATTTATATGCATATATATGTATATGCATACAAATTGGAAAAAAAAACCCACCACCTGTTTTTGCCCTTAATCAATGAAGTACTGGCCACTTGTGTTAGAAGATCTTTCTGAGTTTGTTTCTTTTCTTTTTTTAAGATTTTATTTATTTATTCATGAGAGGCTGAGAGAGAGAGAGGCAGAGGCAGAGGGAGAAGCAGGCTCCCCGCTGAGCAGGGAGCCCACTGGCTAAGCCACCCTGGCACCCCACATCTGAGTTTCATCATGTTACTAGAGGTAAGGTCTGGGGCAAGAAGGGTTGAAGCACTTACTATTTGCTATATGGTAATCAATTAGAAATATATCTTTGACCCAGGGCATACTCAGGAATGCATGCAAGACAATAGCACTTTTAGTTGCTAACATATTTTATTTGTAGCTTAAAATTTACATTATATTTAGGTACCTACAATATCAAAACATGTACAGGGGCATGGTATATGGTCTGCTGTGCTGTATTCTGAAGTCATTGTTCCAATGCAATGGAGAAATCAATCATTTCTCCATTGATTATTGCCCTAAACACTCGGCTCATAAGCTTACATTTAGAACCCCTAACGTAATTAGATTTATGTGTATGTGGCGTGTTGAGTATCCAATATACAGCAAAGCAACATAAAGTACATATATATACTCTTCACAGTGCTACCCAGTTAGCATCCTCACTTTAATAATTTAAAAAATATTCTACAACATATCTCTTGGTTTTTTTTTTTTGCCCCCAAAGGTTTGTAGATGGATACAGTGCTACTATCCTTCACTTACTTCCTCATTCAGACACTACCAAAATTATAGCCATTAGTCAACTTAAACAATTTCACTGTTTGTAGTCCTAAGGAGGAATAATCTTAAAATAATTACATAAGCATTTTTTGTAACTTCATCTTATTTCTAAACTAAGAAAGGCATCTTCCCCTAAAGAAAATTATAATGGGAAGAGAAAAGTTAGGCAATATATTAGTTACAGTGCCTTGAGACTATCTCAATGTATTATATAGAGTAACACCAGAAATGAAGTCACTTACTGTTATCAATTTCTCAGGTATGGATAAATCACTTTACCTAGCCAGGCATCACTAGACATTCATATATCCATTTAATGAAATCAGAGGTTTCTTCTTATACACTTTATAAAATTTTTTACTGCCAATTGAAGAAATTCAAGACATGCCACCTCAAACTATGATGCTTTGGTATATTGATTATTTTGATCTGAAGGCACTTGAAAAACAACAAATGCAGGGAGAGGCTTTCTCTAAACTCCCCTTATCTACTTAAAGAAGGATCCTCCAAATGGAAATCAATTGTCATAAATCCCCTCCCAAAGTGTTTCATCAACCAGGGAAGTTTGGCCCTTATCACAGGAGAGGAGACAAAGAAGTCAACACCATACCCACACAAATTGTCACAAATTATCATACTCTTCACCTATTCTTCTAAGGGCCTATTCATCGTTCCTAAAATTAATTTACACTCCCCTAAGTTACCCCTTCCTCCATAAGGCAATATATAAGCTCTTAAATCTCACACCCTTTTTTGTGATTTTTGCTATTTTACTTTTTTTTCCTGTAATGCCCCCATGCATGTAACAGTAAAAATAAATAAATTTATAGACTTTTTCTCTTATTAATATTAATGCCTGCTGTCAGTTTATTTCATAGACTCAGCTATGGAACCTAGGGTAGAAAGAAAGTCTTGCCCTCCTCTGCACAATTAATAATAGTATCCCTACTTCTACTTTTATGTACAAAAGTGTTCAAATCTTCTCTCTGATTATGAGCTAAAGCTGTCCAGCCCTTCCTTAAACTAGCTTTGATCCAATTTTCTGCCACTCTGATCCTTTTTCCCAGAAAAGAAATTCTCAGTCCAGTTTGATTTGACACTTTCCGTCACCTAAAAGTACCAAAGGACTTTTTGTGTCATATTTTCTCATCTACTTTCTCCCACCAATGATGGCTTTCTCTAATTTCTTATACAAAAAGAAACTTCCTATTTTACAAACAAATTAAAATAGACATTTAAGTTTTTATAATTCAAATACCATTTCCCTTTCACCTTGCGGATGAACCTATATTTTCCTTAGGGAATTATATATTCCCAACTCTCCCTTCACTGGATTTAAATGGCACTGCTCCCCACCCCACCCCCACCCCCCACTGTCTTAACTGAGGAAGGGAGTGGACTCTGCCCTTTGCAACCCATATGTTCCACACTTCTGACTATAGGTCATTGATGGTCACGTGACTCAAGTCAGTCTAATCAGACATATCTGTAGGATTGTAGCTGGGTAACCTGGAGGAAAGGATTTCTTTTTCTACTGTGCTTGGGAGTTCAGTGAATTTATGCCTAAAGTTGTAAGGGATGAAATGTGGAAAAAGCTTGGTTGATACTGTTGGATAGGAAACATTTTTCTCTACCCATCAAAGTTCTTCTAGGTGGCCTAAGACCCAAAGTGACATGAAACAGATCAACAGAAAAAAATCAAACAAAACTTTAATACAGGTATAACTCCTCTATAGATGGGAGAGACCCAGGAAAACTGAGTAACTCCCCAAAATGGCTGAAGCCATCACCTTAAATACCATCTTCAGGTAAAGACAAAAGAAGATGTTGGGGTAAAGGAGATGATGATGATGTAGGGGGTGAGGAGTCAGTTATGGCAGGTTACCAGGAAAAGCATAGGAAATAAGAGTAAGATTTTAATGCAGATGTAAGTCTATGCCTTTTCCATTGATAAGTTTTTAGAAATTTAAAGTCCTTCCCACCCCCGCCCCCATACATCTCTGAGGAGACATGCTTACAAATGGAGATCTTCCTTATACATATATATATCTTTTACAAAATAGTGACTTCTATTTGATTTTCAGAGCTCTCTTGTGTCTGCACTTTCTTAAATATAATCAGCATAAAATTATCAATATGCCAAAGAAGTATAGCTTCAGGTGGCAAAATATGCACACCTGTACAGTCCAATGACAGTGAAGAAGCATGCAGAGAGAAAAGAGATTAAGTGAGAAAAGATGAGGGAAAGAAAACTTGGGTTTTCAAGACATGGTGAGAGCCCTAAAATCTAGCCTTGCTTGAAGCAGTATCTTTGCTTCAATATTCCCCCTGCATTTTTCAATCCAGGAAGCCATCACATCCCACATCTCTTTGCCCTAAACCAAATGTTTAGAAGGAATAATTCCTGAATCATGCACAGACTTACACATTTATATCACATTAAGTATGATATATATTTTGTCTTTATAAAATCAGGATTGCAGTTTAAGATATAATCTCTTTTAGAGATTGCTTTAAAACATAAATACATAATAGTCCACCAAAATGGTTTATTTGTGAAAGAAGTAGACATTGACAGAGTTTATTTTCCTTTTATCTCATGATTCAAATTTTTAATTATAAAGTTACACTCATCAAGGGCACCTGGGTGGCTCAGTGGGTTAAAGCCTCTGCTTTCAGCTCAGGTCATGATCTCAGGGTCCTGGGATCGAGGCCCGCATCGGGCTCCCTGCTCAGCGGGGAGCCTGCTTCCCCCCCTCTCTCTGCCTGCCTCTCTGCCTCCTGTGATCTCTCTCCCTCTGTGAAATAAATAAATAAAATCTTAAAAAAAAAAACATAAAGTTACACTCATCTATTACAAAAGGGCATAGCACATACTACTTTTTAACTATTAAGAGTAGTATTTAACTCAAAATTAATTTGGGGATGGTTGTATTTTCTTCAAGCAGTATCATTCACTTAGTGTTCTTCATAATTACAATAAACATCACAATTCTAGGTAAAAACTGAGACCGTATCTTTAAAGAAAATTATTTTATGTTTTATATTATTGAATAAAATCTGTCCTTGACAAAGAAAAAAGTTTTGTATAAATAGGATAATTAAAAAACAAAAACATATTCTCCTACAAATCTTTCACTTTTACCTCAAAATAATTTAGTCATGAAAATTATATAAGAATATAGAAATGTAATTATTTTAATAACTCCATTTTCACTGTTTCTAAAGTTAATATGATTTTACATAGAATCTTTGCTGTATTTCATTTTCAGTCCTATATTCTTTTAGATTAACTGCATATATAACTATTTACCTTAATCTTAGTAGTGACTGTGCCACAGGTATGATTAGACAAATCATCTAATCAAGCATTGTCCTAGGCTCTGTTAAAGCATTAGGAAAAGACTCTCTTTTAATAGAGAAGGGACAAAAAGACAGATTATCCAATTATACCATGATTCATGCAACTTTCATCATTCTAATACATATTAGCATTGAGGTAGGTATATAGATCCTACTAGTGATAGGAAGTCACATAACTTTTAGGTGCCACTGTAAATATTTCATATTCTAACAGTGCGACTTTTCCTTATGTACGTTAATTTCTTTTTCTGTACCTGAAGCAAAATTTTCATTGCTTCCTAAATAAGAGATATGAGAAAATACAATATAATGAGCAGCAAGCCTAGACAGGACTAAAGTTGACTAATGAAATGTTCTATAAAAGATATGTTTTCTTTAGTGGCCCAATTCTGCATGCTAAAATATTACTTTCATTCTGAGTTAGGGCCTATGAGATTAAACCACCTCTCTATAACAATATCAGTAAGTAATTTTTTTAGGCCACGTAGAGACAGATAAAACACTAATATATGATGATTAAACCTATATTAAATCATAAAAACAAATATAGTTTACTACACAATTAAAGCATAAATATATACATATATATATATATAGGTAAAATACTTACAGGTAGGTTTATCTTTAAGTCTCATGCAAGTGTATTTCTATCACAGTGGTTTTAGAATACAGTAGGTTCTTTTCTGATATGTTAGGTTATAAGAAAAGCAGCAAAGTAAATATATCTTTTTGGAATGTCAATTGAGGAACATTATTCTGTTCAATTAGGGACTGTATTTCTGGAACATAAACTTTTGCAGAAAAATCTTCAATACTAAAATGAGGAACTGCTCTAAAGTATTATTAATTTCACATGGGTTTTTCAACTTTTATTTTTAAGTACATAATACATTTATATAATACAAATTTCAAGAGATTTAAAAAAAATTGGGGGATCCTACTTTTATCCTTTGTCGCAGACTATATTTTCAATGACGTTTCTATAGTGAACAATCTTAGAAGTTAAAGAGAGTGTCCCCTTTAGAAAAAAGAAGGGGCATGTTCATGCCATGATGAAAGATTTGGGTTTTCAAATCACAGGGCTCCTGAAGCTCAGTAGTCCTACCCTATAACACAAACCACTGCATGTACAAGTATCTAGCTGGGCCCACTGCATCACCTTCAAAGGGCTTTGAGGCAAGAGAAAATGACAGAAATATGCTGATGTACATGTTGCTTGCCTGACTTGAGACATAAAGTCCTTTATCCCTGACCTAAGATTTTGTCTTCTGTCAGCACTGATGAAATTGGAACAGGCTAACTTATTAGCTTGTTCGTAGGTTAAAATCTCAGAGCTTTCATAGGTCTTCACAATTTTGCAATAAGGACAAAATGCCAGCAGATAGGGCTTACTGGGTAAGGAAATAAAAGGGCCCCCAACGGCAGTTCCAGGCCTACAAGAAGACTCTCCCTGATCTGGCTGTGAATGCTCTGGTCTAAGTTGAGGGTGAGGAAGTTAAGGTGTGTGTCTCTCACTGTCTTAATTCTCCAGTGAAAGTTCAGAAACGGAGTTATGAGAATAGGCTTGACAGTGTGTCTTGGGAGACACCTCGGTGGCTCAGTTGGTTAAACATCTGCCTTCAGCTCAGGTCATGATCCCAGGGTCCTGGGATCAAGTCCTGCATCAGGTCCTGCATCTTTTTGCTCAGTCACAAAAACAAAATGCTCCTTGTTCAACCACAAAAAACAAAATGAATTCAGAGACTTGCTTATGAGGGCAGAGCTGCTCTCTCCCTAAATATCTCCTGATTCCTCCCTCTCTCTCCACTTCGACTTAGCTGCTTTAAAGGGAAGGATAATCACAGTTGAGGCCTGTCTATCCCCAGGGAAGACTAAAGACCATATATAACCAACCATGCATGCTTGGAAACTTTGAGGAGAGGAGGAATTCAGACTTTTATGGCTCTGTTGGAAACCATCTCTAACCCAGCTCATCCCATAGCAGAATAAAAGGTGCTAATTTAGATAGGGAAAGAGAAGATAATCTGACCTTGTGTGTGAAGCCATTTGGATCAATTTCATTCACTTTTGTTGCTATACTAAAAACTCCAACAATTAAAAATAATGATGTTAATGTTATATATTATCAACATTGAATGTATTAGGTAAAAATATTTGCTATATTAATGACCTCAATTAAATTTACTCATTCGGGGATGATTTCCTGGTTTCTAAAATAGCACATTGCTGGAGTTAAAAGGATACAGTATCTTAATACCTGGTACCAGTAGGCACTTAAATGACCTCTTGAACTGATCTGAAGTGAGATGAAGCAAATTCCATTAAAAGCTTCTTATTAATGGAGCTTACAATGGATTGGGAACTGACAGAAATTAAACATCACACTGAATATATGTTAAAGTTCTCTGGCAGAGGAACTAAAAAATCAGTAAATATTTAGCTGCAAAAGCAAGTAATTATCAAGGAGATGACAGAGGCATGGTTCTAGGAGAGCATTTGCTAGTCTTTAGAGTAAGTGAAATTTGAGAGAAAATAAATTTGAATGATGCCACCTCTATCCCCAACCATCTAATATTCAATTTTCTACCTATAGCCACCAGCCTGAAATGCATCCTATGATCTGAAAACCACTTGATTTGGGCAATGTAATAGTATATACAGCCATATCTCATTTTATTGTGTTTCATTTTATTATACTTCATAGATACTGCATTTGTTTTTATAAACTGAACAATGGTTTGTGGCAATCTTGTGTTGAGCAAGTCTATTCATGCCATTTTTCTAAACGAATTTGTTCACTTCATGTCTGCATCACATTCTGGTAATTCTCACAATATTTCAGACTTTTTCATGATGTTTATTATACTGATCTATGATCAGTGATGATGACTCACCAAAAGCTCAGATGATGATTGGCATTTTTTTAAAAAAGTAATTTTTAATTAAGGTATGTGCATTTTCTTTTTAGACATGATGCTATTATATGACACACAAAAGAGACTGCATTATAATGTAAACATAATTTTTACTGGTACTGGAAAACCAAGGAATTGATTTGACTTGCTTTATTGTGATATTTGCTTTATTACGATAATTGCTTTATTGCAATGATCTGGAACCAAACCCAGAATATCTCTGAGGTATGCCTGTATTGCAGGGATACCATAGTTTAGGGTAAATTACCTCACAGATTTTTCATAGTATTCACAAGCGATTTTCATGAAACAGCCTGGAGAAGGTGAGCTCTGTGTGAAGCAACATAAACAGATATCTACTTTTCCCTGAAATATTAAATTCTTAAGAACTAGAATTTTCAGAAAACTCGTGTATAAAGTAGGTGGGAAAATTAAAATAATTAATGGGATACAAGGAAAAATTTTTTAAATGCACTTCAAATGTCTACTAGATGATTCAGAAATCAGGATATTTTGTCTCCTCATATACATTGAGTTGTTGAAGTCACAGATATTTTGAATTAGTCAAAATAAGAGAAGCCAAAACTTGTTCCATATGTTGAGCTATTTAACTACAGAAAATAAATTTTTCCTAAATTCCCTAAATATCTAGGGGGAAAAAAAAGAAAAAACAAAACTTAAGGATTTGTTTTATTTGCCTACTGAGGTATCACATATGATTATTAATATAGTTCCAATAAAAGTCAGATTTCTTCTAGGATTATTCACAAAGAGTTTCACAGAGTTTTGTTTTCTTTTGTTATGAAGTACCAACTCTTTTGATTCTGAAACTTTTCTAGTCCAGCTAGTTTGTCTTTGGGTGGCAAGAGGGAGGAATGACTTCTCTGGAGACTCTCAGCACTGGCATTGGCTAGAATTAGGAGCTAATTAGGTCTGTAAAGATTTAACAGTGAAATCACTCTTTCCCAGCAGTTAGGCTCAACCTTGGGAAAGGGTGTAGGTCAGTTCTTAATTTAAGCAGAGTGGGTAGCTCTTCCCTAATGTGTTACAACATTTGTATGCTCCTAAAGTTAAATGTTGGGTTTATTAATTGGGAAGAGCTTTAAGAGGCAATGCCGCGGTTTGCAATGTGAACTTTCCAGGCTTCTGCTCACCTCAAAGTCCACTGGGACATTTTTAGAATATAAGTGAATTCTGCAGTTATGCTACACTGACCAAACACTATAAAAATTGAAGATTAACTTAAGTCATCTGCAGCATAAGAAACTTTACATTAAGTTAATAAGCAATAAAAATAAGTTTAACTTCTAACATTTTCTGTTTGGGGCAAGAATTTTCAGTCTGCATGAATTTTTCCTAAATATTAAAAATTAGCAGACTTATGGAATGCAAGTTAATTATTCATTATAACATCTAACATATGATTGAAAGATATAACTCCATTTTGAGGATTTAGATGAATATTGTTATTATCTTCTCAAAATACTTAAATATAAACATTTGAGACCCAATTTTTATTTCTCAATGTTACATTTAATAGCTAGCACCTTGGCCTCCATTATAAATTAGATTGTGTAATGTAAAACAATTAGCGCTTACAAGTCATGAAGCAAATTCTGATGCACAGGTAAACATTTTACATAAGCAATAAGTTCTCATTATCTTAATCATAACTTAACCATCCCATTCGTCCAGTCAGACCATATCAATCTCCCTTAGAAATAGCAGTACAATTATCTTAAGAATATGTTTGAATTATCTATCTTCCTCAATAGATTTCAGGCACCTTGAGGAGAAGGATCATCATATTCAACTTGTACAATGTTGGTTCTCCAGTACATAGTGCAGTCTCTGGAGCCAAATGGGCATTTAATAACTCTTTGATGAATTAAGTTAAACAGAGAAATGGAAGCAGCCCAATGAGAGGATTAAGAGACAATGTATTTTTCTAGTGCAGTCCTCTTCTAAGCCAAGACCATTTGTGCTGATTAACTCCTGCTTCTGAGCTTTGGGCCATTGCGTACTTTGGTATTAAGTCAGAGCTAAATATTTCCTTAAGCCACAACTGTAAGAATCCTTCTTGAATGTTATCTATTTGAATTTCATCTGGGTAATATTTAGACATTGTTTTTTCTGTTAATCTATCATCTACTAATATTACCCAAATTTTATGTGTTATAGAAAAAAAATCTGACTTGAACTTTCTCTAAAGTATAGAGTAGTACTGGTTGATAGAGATCATAATATTTCTAAATAATTTTGCTCCTAAGGACATTATTAAAAAATTGTTAATCACATTCTCAAACACTAATTGGAGTAGAACTGGATAACTCACTTATTTTATCATTTTCTAAATCTGACCTTCATTATCTGCAATTCACTTAAACTTCCATTTCACTTCATTGTTATATATATGTATTAAATTTTGACAATTAATATCAGCAAAATGCCATTTACAGATATGTTCAACTTTCTCCACTATTCCTTTCATTAAACGTATGGTTAGTGTTACTATTATAATTTCCAACTGACATTTAAGTATAAGGGATCAAGCAACTTATTAAAACTTTTGCCATAAAATCTTCACTCTGTGTGGGCGTGTGTGTGTGTGTGTGTGTGTGTGTGTGTGTGCATGTGGTATGTGAAATATACCAGTATAGGACTTCATTTCTGGAAGGTCCTATCTTATTCTGGTCAATTTTATTCCCCTCACTTTCTAATTATCAAATTATCCTTCTGTTTTCTCAAGAATGTTTCCAAGATGTGACAAAATCATTGTTCTCTGATATAATGTGTTAGAGGTGCTAATTATCACTACAATGGCAATCACCTTACAATATATAAATCTTTAAATTAATATGTTGTGCACCTTAAATTTAGGCAGTGTTATGTGTCAAATATAATTCAAAAAAAAGTGGAAAAATTATTGTAATCTGATATAATTGAACAAAATCCTGCTGACTTTTTTTATAGTCAATATTTTGCCCTTTTACTCTCATGAATCTGTCATAATTGGTAAAATAATGCATACCATCTTCTTCTGGAAGCACTCATTTTATCAAACCTAATTAGTGCACTCTCTCTGGTACTTTAGATAGAAAGGAGAGCTCAAATGAGTAAGTACCTCCATTGTTCATTCTTATCCCTGTCAGGGAGTGCTCGTTAGGTGTCTCCAGGTATTTCTGAAGTTTGTGTCTCTAGGTAATCCCAAAACAAATGAGGAGAAAATAAGAGAAAGAGGTAGTCATTCAATTAATCAAATAGTTCTTGAACTCCTACTCTGGGCCTGGTAATATTCTAGACTATAGGAATACCTCAGTGAACAAAAGAGATAAAACTTAGCCCTCATGAAGCTTTTTCTATATGCTATGAGGGCCAGTAAAACTTCCTCTGATAATGGAAACGGTCTATATCTGCACTTTCAATACAGGAGCTAGCCACTAGCCACATATGGTTATTGAGCACTTAAAATGTGGCTAGTGTGACTAAATCTTAACTTTCTACTTCTATTTAATTTTAAGAAAATTAAACTTCAATCTGTGTCTAGTACTGCACAGCATGACCCTATAGTTTGTATGTGTCTTTGTGAGGGTGGAGGGTATGAAGCAAGGCAAGTTGGGTGGACAGGGCATAAGAAAATGAAAATGAATGAGACCCCTTCCTTCAGACTTCTTAGTTCTTTTTAAGACTGAAAGTCTGGTTAAAATGACTCTGAAAGCCACAAGATATATGAGTCCCTGAAATACATAATTAAGCTGCAAAATGGTCTTTTTATTGATAGGCAATCATGTTGATGTGACAATTAACGCCTGAACACTAGTTAATGTCCACATAGGGAAGAATAATTACAAAAAGTCATTAATTAGGGTCTATTTACTATTCCATTGTCAAAACTAATTGCCTGGAGTAAGATGTTCTCCCTTGATTAATGGCTTTATAAGTGCAAGGCCAAATCTACGAAGGCTACTGTTCCCCAGGAAAAGTGCTTAAGGTGCTGGTAGCAGCTAATACCAGGCAACAACCATCACCTGTGCTTTGGCAGCCCAGGCCAGACTTCAGTGTTAATTTCAAGACAGTTAATTGAGTTTAGGACATTCAATAAGTGATACACCTATCTCAATAGGTGGTATACCATATACCACTTTTTCTATAAAGATGCAACCCTTTCCAAAACTAGAGCCTTCTGTTCTTGAAGTCTTGCTTTTATTTTGGAAACTTCAGCCAATATGTAATATGGAGTTATGGTGAAACACCTAAGTTCCTCTTGGTACAGACTGCCGTGTGTGTTCACTACCCTATTCAGTGATCTGTCTTCCTTAATTCAACCTTAGATTTTTGGTGGGTTTATTTTTTTTGTTTTGTTTTATTTTGTTTTGGATTTTGTTGTTGTTGTTCTTTCAAATTCACCCTTTTAATAAAAGGTACCAATACTCAAATGAATGATCTGATAAACACATACATAACCAAAGTAAAAAAGGTGAAAGTAACTATAGTGAGATGATCTTCCAAAAAACCATCCTATCAAGCATGCTAGGAGTCTGAGCCAAAGAAACATCATCATTTAGCTCATTCTTCGGCCCACCCACTCACACTTCCTTTGATCTACCTTCAAACCCAGCTAACTTTAGTAATCCCTCTGGGGGAGGTTCCATATTAGCCCCAGGGCTCACCAGCACCTCAGGAAACAGACGGATATGTGAAAAAGCCAACAGCTGTACCACACGGCTGATGGTGGTGAAGGTGCAGTGCTCTGTGCTTCCTGATAGAGAAGGACGTGGGTGCTGACCGGCTAAGGAGAGCTGTGCCGGCAGCGGCAGTCACCGCTGTCTCTCAGCCCTGCCACTACCGACTGCAAAACACCAGCAGGTTTGGGATGACACCCAGGAAAACTTAGCAGTGCCAGACAGATGACAGATACAACTCACAGGACCTCACAGAAGTAGAAGGTCACTAAAAACAAAGAGCACAGGGTTATTTTCCTGACCCATGGTTTTGTTAGAAAGATAAGAAAAGGAACTTCACACTGTCCACTAAAGCTTACTCTTGGCTTTGCCTGCCCTGAGCTTCCTACCTTCCTAGTCTCAGGGATTGTAAAGGTGAGGTGAGGACAGCTGAGGGCAGGCACTAGCCACCAGGAACAGCTTCTCTTTACCCTGTTCCACTTGGAGGATGGTTTTAGTATTGAGGTTACTCATTTTTAAACGTTTTCACTTGCACACGCTTAAAGCTGTAGTTGCAGCCCTAACAGGTGAACATCTACCCAATTCTTCTGTCCGTCTGCCAGAAAAGAGGCAGAACAGCTAAAATTGAGTAGCAGTGCTTCCAGGGACAAGTTAAAGGAATGCGCTGAAATGCCATCCGGAAAGGCATTTAGGGCGTTCATTCTGCAGAGACCCAAAACAGACTAGACATTTGCAGGAAATGTCACTCTGATTCACCCAGACACTGCCAGTGGTGGAGCATTTACCCAATCCTAAAATTAGCAACTGATACTCATATAAATCTTACTACAATCTGATTGCAGTTAACTCTACCTCAGACTAAAATAAAACCACAAGTAGTGCTGCATGTAAAAAACCAAAGGGAAAGAAAAGTATAACATAGCCAGAACATCGAACTTGGTGTCGTACCCCTGGAGGGCCGCTGGGGAGGAAAGTCTTCAGGGGAAGAGTGTAAGAATGCTTTGAACCTTTCCCCCCATTTGAATTATTCCTGCAGTTCTTTAAGTTATTCTCTTGATTGATAGAACAAAATATAGCCAGATGCTCAGTTTTTTGATAGATCTGATGCTAGGCCATAGAATTCCTCAATAGCTTGGGCATCTCTTTTCTCTACAATGTCATCATCAAACCAAAGCCCGAAGCCATGACTCTTCACAATAGTAATATAATGCCCACAATGAGGACCACTGCCACAGTGAACCTCCTCGGCCACCAAGGGGTACATGCGGTCCAGGTTCACGGCGTTGCTGGAAGTGCTGAAGAGCCAGAGTGCCAGCGAGACCACCTGGTGAGGCAGCTTGCTGCACCTGTGGAGCTGCTCCATGTACTTGAACCGCTTTAGGTGCAGGGCCAAAATCATGGGCAGTTTTTTCACCCTCATCCTTTCTGGGCCTCTTGTTCGCTGCAGCATGCTTCACAATAATATGTCTGTTCGCGACACAGTGTTTCGGTGTTGCTGAAGTCTCTCAGACAGCGGGTAATAGATGTATTCTGCTCCACATCAACAAAAAGGTCAAGAAAATCTTCATCTTTACCCTTGCCCATATTACAGATGGAGGCGATGTTTCAGACAGTCATTAGTCTAAAGGTTACTGCGATCCCGCCTGCCGTCTTTATAAGGTGGAAACAGGACGGTCCACGGTGCAGTGCTGGCAGGCAGGTGGCCTGGGTCTGGCTGGCAGTTTGGCCCAGAGAGGGAGGCCGGGGGCAGGTTTGTTTTTTTTTTAGAATCCAGAATGCACATATTTACTGGGTCCTTGGTAACCAAGGGCAAAACAGTCTAGCAGTAAAGCTAGATGGTTTCTCTGGCCTCTCCAGTTGTAATTCCTATACCCCTCCTCTCAGCTTCCAAAACTTATTCATTCCTCTTCCAAGCTTATTCATTCCATGAAACAACTTGAGGGTTGAGAAAAGTATCCAGTGATGGCAAATCTTTCCCAGTCCAGGAATTCAGTACAAACTGGTAGAATTAAATGAGTAAATGAATGAACAATTGAATCCCATGAGGAAATAAAAGCACATTTGAATCTCCCACACTTTGTATTTGTAACAAAATTGAAGCTTAATGAATAACTTCATATAATTTTGTTCTCATCAACATATTAGTAAAATGAACAGAGCCCTAATGCAACGGTTAAAAATGGCATTCCCCTGATGAGAGTAAGTGCTACCATTCAGTATTTTATTCTGAACTACTTACTGTTTATTAGTGGTTTGTAACTGTGGCATGAAAATACATATAGAACCCCTTGCCAGGGGGAGGTCATGACCACCACATTTCAGAATAATTTACTAAACCATTATGCATTATGTTAGTGTCCCACGACAATAAAATGGAAAATATTAAATACAATTAATACAATAGAATGCTATTGTTTTCCATTCATTTCCATATATTTTCTCTCTCTCTCTCTCTCTCTATATATATATATATGCATATGTGTATATACACATATGTCTGTGTGTATATAAGAGGGAAACCAGAATGAGTGCAAAGAGAATTTTCCACATTCCTTGCACCACTTTTTTTTTTTTTTAACCATTTCAGGACTTCCAAAAGTCACCAGGACAGAATTAGATATGTAAGAAATTGGCTAGAAAACACCGGGGGAGAGAGAGTAAGGCCTCTGAGTGAAAGCTGATATGAAACCTGAATGTACAACAACTAAAGGCTGTCAGATAACCAGACTCTACCACAGGGTTTCTGTGTCAAGGAGGTCTGAGCAAATGTCCTGTGGCAGCTGCTACAACCACCAACCACCCTAACAAGATGAAAGGTACAACCATCATTATAAAGTATTCCCCCTTATAATATTTCAGTGACTATCATTATAAAATCCTGTGTTAGAACTGTTCTAGATTAAAGGACTAAAAAGACATAATAAAATATAATACATCTTCCTTGTATGGATGCTGGTCTTAAAACAGTATAAAATAAAATAGTTATAAAATATATTTTGGGGAGAGTTGGTAATATCTGAATATGGACTAGTAGTAATATCTGAATATGGACTGAATATGGAATAGTAGAAGATTTTATTTATTTATTTATTTGACAGAGAGAGAGAGAGATCACAAGTAGGCAGAGAGGCAGACAGAGAGAGAGAGGGAAGCAGTCTCCTGCTGAGCAGAGTGCCCGATGCGGAACTCAATCCCAAGACCCTGAGATCATGACCTGAGCCAAAGGCAGAGGCTTAACCCACTGAGCCACCCAGGTGCCCTGAATAGTAGATGATTTTAGGAAAATATTTTAAACTTTCAGATGATCTAATAGTCTTATGATTATATAGGAGATTTGCAAATTTATTATAGATGTATACTGTGATATTTAAAGATAAAACACCATACCTTTACTTATAAATACAGTGATAACAAAAAAGTAGCAAAAAGTCCAATGTTAATAGGTGTTAAATAGGTTTAAGTATATATCTGTCTATTAAATATTTTTTTACTGTAATATGAGTTTGGATATTTCACAGTTAAGATTTTAAAGAAAAATATGAGCCAGTGTCTTTCTTTTAAAACATACTCTAGGGGTGCCTGGGTGGCTCAGTTGGTTGAGCATCTGACCCTCAGTTTTGGCTCAGGTCATGATCTCCGGGTCGTGAGATGGAGCCTCCAAGTGGGACTCTGTGCTAAGCATGGAGCCTCCTTGGGATTCTCTCTCTTCCCCTCACTCTGCCCCTCTACCCCCATGCATGCCTGCGCAGCCTCTGTCTCTAAAAAAAAAACAAATTCTAATCAAAAGAAGAGATATAATAACCAATGAAACAAAATGTTATTACTCAGGACACCTGGGTGGCTCAGTTGCTTACGTGGCTGCCTGTGACTGAGGTCATGATCCCAGGGTCTTAGAATTAAGTCTCGCATTGAGCTTCCTGCTCAGCAGGGAGCCTGCTACTCTCTCTGTCTGATGCTTCCCCTACTTTTGCGCTCTCTCTGGCAAATAAATAAAATCTTTTTTTATTAACATATAATGTATTATTTGCCCCAGGGGTACAGGTCTGTGAATCATCATGCTTACACATTTCATACCACTCACCATAGCACAACCCTCCCCCCCAATATCCATAACCCAGCCACCCTATCCCTACCCACCCACCCCTCAGTAACCCTCAGTTTGTTTCGTGAGATTAAGAATCTCTTCTGGTTTGTCGCCTTTCCCATCCCGTGTCATTTCATTTTTTCCCTCCCTACCCCCCACGACTCCCCACCCTGTCCTTCAAATTCCTCATATCACAGAGATCATACAGTAATTGTCTTTCTCTAATTGACTTATTTCGCTTAGCATAATACCCTCTAGTTCCATCCATGTCTTTGCAAACAGCAAGATTTCATTTCTTTTGATGACTGCATAGTATTCCATTGTATATATATACCACATCTTCTTTATCCATCCATCTGTTGATGGACATCTAGGTTCTTCCCATAGTTTGGCTATCATGGACATTGCTGCTATAAACATTCGGGTACATGGGTCCCTTCAGATCACTACATTTGTATCTTTAGGGTAAATACCCAGTAGTGAGATTGCTGGATCATAGAGTAGCCCTATTTTCAACTTTTTGAGGAACCTCCATACTATTTTCCAGAGTGACTGCACCAACTTGCATTCCCACCAACAGTGTATGAGGGTTTCCCTTCACATCCTCACCAACATCAGTCATTTACTGACTTGTTAATTTTAGCCATTCTTTCTGGTGTGAGGTGGTATCTCACTGTGGTTTTGATTCTTATTTCCCTGATGCCAAGTGGTGTTGAGCACTTTTTCATGTGTCTGTTGGCCATTTGGACGTCTTCTTTGGAGAACTGTCTGTTCATGTCTTCTGCCCATTTCTTGATTGGGTTATTTGTTCTTTGGGTGTTGAGTTTAATAAGTTCTTTATAGATTTTGGATACTAGCCCTTTATCTGATATGACATTTGCAAATATCTTCTCCCATTCTATAGGTTGTCTTTTGGCTTTTATGACTGTTTCCTTTGCTGTGCAAAAGCTTTTGATCTTGATAAAGTCCCAATAGTTCATTTTTGCCCTTGTTTCCCTTGCCTTTGGTGATGTTTCTAGAAAGAAGTTGCTGCAGCTGAGGTCGAAGAGGTTGCTGCCTGTGTTCTCAAGGTGAAGTCCCAATAGTTCATTTTTGCCCTTGTTTCCCTTGCCTTTGGTGATGTTTCTAGGAAGAAGTTGCTGCTGAGGTCAAAGAGGTTGCTGCCTGTGTTCTCAAGGATTTTGATTGATTCCTGTCTCACATTGAGGTCTTTCATCTACTTGGAGTCTATTTTTGTGTGTGGTGTAAGGAAATGGTCCAGTTTCCTTCTTCTGCATGTGGCTGTCCAATTTTCCCAACACCATTTATTGAAGAAACTGTCTTTTTTCCATTGGAATTCTTTCCTGCTTTGTCGAAGATGAATTGACCATAGAGTTGAGGGTCATTTCTGGGCTCTTTATTCTGTTCCACTGATCTATGGGTCTGTTTTTGTGCCAGTACCATACTGTCTTGATGATTACAGCTTGTAACAGAGCTTGAAGTCTGGAGGAAGAACAGCAAAGAAAGCCTAAACCCAGCAGGAGAAGAGAAATAATAAAGATCAGAGCAGAAATCAATGAAATAGCAAAAGCCCCATAACCAGTAAGGAGATTGAAAACTAGGAGCTGGGTCTTTGAAAGAATTAATAAGATTGATAAACCCCTGGCCAGACTTATCAAAAAGAAAAGAGAAAGAATCCAATTTAATAAAATAATGAATGAAAGAGGAGAGATCACAACCAACACCAAATAATTACAAACAATTATAGGAACATATTAGGAGCATCCATACACCAGCAAATTTGACCATCTGGAAGATATGGATGCATTCCTAGAGACAAATAAACTACCAAAACTGAACCAGGAAGAAATAGAAAACCTCAAAAGCCCCATAACCAGTAAGGAGATTGAAGCAGTCATCAAAAATCTCCCAAAAAACAAAAGCCCAGGGCCAGATGGCTTCCCAGGGGAATTCTACCAAACATTTAAAGAATTAATGCCTATTCTCCTGAAACTGTTCCAAAAAATAGAAATGGAAGGAAAACTTACAAACNACAAACTCATTTTATGAGGCCAGCATGACCTTGATCCCAAAACCAGACAAAGACCCCCATCAAAAAGGAGAATTACAGACCAATATCCTTGATGAACACAGATGCAAAAATTCTCACCAAAATACTAGCCAACAGTACACTAAAAAGATTATTCACCACGACCAAGTGGGATTAATTCCTGGGCTGCAAAGTTGGTTCAACATCCCCAAATCAATCAATGTGATACAAGACATTAATAAAAGAAAGAACAAGAACCATATGATCCTCTCAATAGATGCTGAAAAAGCATTTGACAAAGTACAGCATCCTTTCTTGATCAAAGCTCCTCACAGTGTAGTCATAGAGGGTACATAGCTCAATATCATTAAAGCCATCTATGAAAAACCCACAGCAAATATCATTCTCAATGGGGAAAAACTGAGAGCTTTACCTCTAAGGTCAGGAACATGGCAGGGCTGTCCACTACCACCACTGCTATTCAACATAGTACTAAAAGTCCTAGCCTCAGCAATTAGACAACAAAAACAAATAAAAGGCATCCAAATCGGCAAAGAAGAAGTCAAACTCTCATTCTTTGCAGATGATATGATACTTTATGTGGAAAACCCAAAAGACTCCACTCCAAAACTGCTAGAACTCATACAGGAATTCAGTAAAGTGTCAGGATATAAAATCAATGCACAGAAATCAGTTGCATTTCTACATACCAACAAAAAGACAGAAGAAAGAGAAATTATGGAGTCGATCCCATTTACAATTACATCCAAAATCATAAGATATCTAGGAATAAACCTAACCAGAGAGGCAAAGAATCTACTCAGAAAACTATAAAGTACTCATGAAAGAAATTGAGGAAGACACAAAGAAATGGAAAATGGTCCATGCTCATGGGCTGGAAGAACAAATATTGTGAAAATGTCTATGCTACCTAGAGCAATCTACACATTTAAAGCAATCCTTATCAAAATACCACCAACTTTTTTCAAAGAAATGGAACAAATAATCCTAAAATTTATATGGAACCAGAAAAGACCCCGAATAGCCAGAGGAATGTTGAAAAAGAAAACCAAAGTTGGCAGCATCACGATTCCAGACTTTAAGCTCTATTATAAAATCTTTTTTTAAAACATCATTATTCTACATTCATAGTAAATTACAAATAAAGATATAAATAAATGTTATTTCATCTATAAGTGAAAACTTATTTTTAAATTTTATTTCCTGACAGAAATTCACTTTATTGTAATTACTTTCAGAATCACACATGTAGCACCAGGGTGGCTCAAGTCCATTAAGTGAAAGACTCTTGATTTCAATGATCTCAGGGTTGTGAGACTGAGCCTACATGAGGCTCTGTGCTGAGCACTGAGCCTGCTTAAGTTTCTCTCTCTCCCTCTCCCCCGTCCACCAGCACACACTCAGGAAAGAAGGAAGGAAGGAAGGAAGGAAGGAAGGAAGGAAGGAAGGAAGGAAGGAAAGAAAGATAAGAAAGAAAGAAAGAAAGAGAGAGAGAGAGAGAGAGAGAGAGAGAGAGAGAGAAAGAAAGAAAGAAAGGGAAAAGAAAAAAAGAAAAGAAAAGAAAAAGAGAGGGAGAAAGAAGGAAACCCACACTACAATGAGATGTACTTTTAATATGCATCACTCAGATGCCAAAGAATCCATTTCTACAATTTTTTTACATAAAGGAATATTTGTTGTGAAATGTACTTTAAAATGCTAATTTTGCTTTAGTTAGAGAATCTTTAAGAAACAAATAGTATTACTGGTATGTGAGTGGTGAACAGATTGGCAGGTCCTAAAACTCCCAACTATATACTTACTAGGTCTCTCACTTTCTGTGGTGACCTCACTAGTCTCAACATTACCCTTCTTAGCATTTGGAAACAGATGGTGTCTATACCTATCATGGCAAAGTGTTGTGTAATGTGTAGAATTTCCAAATCACTTTGTGGTATACCTGAAACTAATATAGCATTATATGTCAACTATACTTCAATAGTAGTAATTTTAAAAGCAATCAGATCATGAGATTAAGGTAGAGTACCTATAAAGTTTATAATGTGTTAAACAGTGAGAGAATTACTCTAGTCATCTAGATACTAAAAAAACAAAAAAACAAAAAGCACTGAGAAGGATGCCATTTTTACTAATACTGTGGTTACAAAGAATGACTTTACACAAAGAGATTTAAGTGTGTGCCATATTTATCACGACTTTAGTCCTCCAAATCAATACTTTTAGTAAGGTCTGAATTCGTACACACAATAGAGATCATTAAAAAATGATAATCTAGTTTAAAAAAGATAAAATTCTCTGAGATGCTACAGCATCATAAATGCAGTCAATAATTAAAAACACATTTATCCTTCACATGCTTTTAGCAGAAGCAGCTTATACATATGACAGAGAAAAGAATTTTATTCATGCACATTACTCAGTATGATGAAACTAAATTATCAACCCGGCATCTTATACATTTGAATTTTCCTTTCCAGATAACACAATGGATTTTTAATAGTGCCTTAGTAGCGATGTTTGAAGCTCTGCAGAAGTCCTAAATACCATTTCAGTTGATGAAGAAGTATCAATGTCTTGATAATACAAAATATCTATTCTTATATCATCTTAGTGATTATTCTATGCTATGTTAAATTCTGCTTTTCTAAGTGGGATCCACATCCCATCTGCAGTGCAATCTAACAATCAAATACTCCAAGTGCTTCAATTCTTAGCAAACATTAATATTTTTCCCTCTGCTGGCAGAAACAATTACCAACACAATATATTTATTCCATTATTATTTATTCACTCAGTCATACACATATTCACTCAACATTTCAATATTACACAAGATTCTAAGGATATAAAAGTAAATAGTCAAGGCCCTCTCCCTAAAGGAATTATGTAAGGGGAGATGTAAACGTTATGTAAGGGGAGATTTTAATACAAAATCATAAGCCCTATCATACAGGTAAGCTGAATCTCTCCCCTATTGCATTTCCCCAGGTATAGGACCATCTCTACATGTAGAAAAATTCAATCCTTCTAGATTCAAATTTGTTTGAGTTTATGGCATTTGTTATTATTGTTTCCAAGTCATTGCATCAAAACTGTGCTTAAGGATGAGTGGCTCATATTACAAAAACAACAGTCAAAATGCACATCTCCATCCCTACTCCCTCTAATGCTGATTCCACTGATTTTATACGGGTTCCCTGCTCATTTTCTGTCTCTTCTGGGGACACAGCAATAGTGGTTATTTTCCACATACCTTAATTTGTTCTATAATATTTTGGGTGTGGAGGCTATGCTCGCACTCATTCTCTCGCTGTCACATTCCTCCTCCTCCCCCACATTCTCTTCTAATCAAGCCTGTCTTCTCTTTTCTGATCATGTTTGGCTTATATGTGTCCATATCCAAGGCAGCTAAAAATGTATACAATACCTCAATGTCTACTGCACCTTAGACAAAGAACTTAGGGAAGGCAAGGACACCAAAGTTCTTTTATAATAATGTAAGGGTAGGGTGACATATGTTTGGGTCGCCAACCATTTACCAACATGTATACAGTTATGCTAGCAGAAAAGCACAGACAGCTAATATTTTCTGTGAAATTCAAAAAATTTGTCCTTTGAGCTAAGGATGAGTATACTACGTTGTACAGGAAAGAAAAGACACCTCCAGAAGATAATATGACTCTTTTTTTGTAAAGTAAGACAGAATGTATTGTGTATTGGGAATGGCACATAATTTATTATTGTTGGATTACAAGGTTTGTTGAAGAGAGTTTTAGAAATTAACCCAGACAGGTAGCAAATACCCACTAATAGAGGATTTTATACTATGCAAAGTCTGGATTTTAAGTTATATATGAAAATACACAATAAATTACTTTAAGCAGAAAACTTACATGATTTAAATTTGAATTTAGAAAGATCATCCTTTCTCAACTAGAAGGATGAATAGTCAAGAGTAGTTCAGAATCTATGAAGACAGAATTACCTAGCATTGAGATGAACAAAACCTAGAAGAATATGATTTATTTCCTTGGTCTTCTTGTGGTGTACCCGTTAGATAGAAATAGATGGATATATGATTGTGTGTGTTCCAGGAGGAAATACTATGCATAGCAAAAACAATGCCATGATCATCAATGATTTTTTTTTCATATGTTTGTTTGGTAGTAATTTCCCAGTAAATCTAACACCCTGACTTAGACTTTATCTGTAGCACATCATTAGGCCAGTCCCTGCATTCTTTACCTGACAGACATCTAACCAGCAATCTGCCAGCAAAGAGGAAGCTAATGATTGATGAAATGTCCCCTACTTACTCTAAAAGCTTTCAACTCTTAATACATCCTTGAAGTTTCATTTAATGAGTGTAAGAGATAAAGTATAACAAAGGTAAAAATACTTTCTAAGCCACAGTTTATCTTTTTTTTTTTTTTGCTTCTCAATGACTACTTCACTTACCTATTTAGTTAGCTTTTACACTCTCTAATTCCACACATATGGAAAACCAACAAGAAAAGTATAAAGTCAACTACAAAGTCTAAGTGAAAACTGGTATAGGGGAAGGAAGTGTTAGGGGATGAGAAGAATCATAGTAAACAAATGTGCAAGACCTACGGGCCAACGGGGTTGCTAGAATTAATCCATATTTGAAGCTCAGCTCCTTGTTGACCAAAGAAAAAGGAAAATACTATCAGCTATAAAAATACTCACTGTCAATAGAGCACATTTCAACTTTTAAAAGAAAAAAAGCTTGTCCTAATGCATGGTTCTAACAATGATTTCTCAGAGGCAACTAGAGTCAGAAATTGCTCAACTCATTTACTGGCTTTAGATAAAGAATTGGCTTTATTTTCACCTCTTAACTTTCAAAAAAGTAGCTCATGGCCAATTAATTCTCAGAGAGGGTATATTTACATGTTAAAGGATAAACATTTAGACTGTAACAGTTAGGCAATTCTTCAGTTTGCAAGACAAGATAGAAATCTTAAGTTTTAGTTGGATAACATGTATATATTTAACAAGATAAGTACTGTTTCAGTAAGATATTATCTATGGAGATAGATTAACCCATACAAATCTTTAAAATGTTAACTATAAAAATACTATTTTTCCAGGTTAATTTTAATTATTTATTGTGTGAATAAACCTGAACACTCAAAAACTTTATCAAGGATTTGTTACTATCGAAAAGTGAGGAGCAAGAAAGCATTTTTTCTCATCACACATGAGAAAATATAGCACCATAAAAAAAATAAAAGGAAAGGAAAACTGGTTCAAATGGGTGCAAATGAAAGTACAGTTTTATACATTCTCTTCATACAAATGATCTTTTTGATCTTGCATTATAATAATAATATTGCTAGCAGAAAAGTCAAATTTTATTTAGGAATCACAAAACTAACACAAACAATATAATAGCATGGGAAGCAACAAATACCTAAGTGATAGATGAATAATAAATTAATAGATATTGATAAAATTATAGATATATTTATATAGCTAAATAGGCAAATAGATAAATACATGTAAATGGATAAATTTAAAAGAAGTTTGAAGATGACTCTGGAAAAATGGCACTTTAAAATAGCATCCTGCTAAATCAAAACCCATTGCCTCTTCTGAGCCAAGCTAAGGCAGGAGCCTGTGCAAGACTGTATGAGGGAAGCTTCAAGGTTCTATTTTTTATTTTTTATTCTTTGCCCCAGGGGTACAGGTCTGTGAATCATCAGGCTTACATCTTTCACAGCATTTACGAAAGCACAAACCCTCCCCAATGTCCATAACCCATCCACCCCATCCCTACCCTCCCACCCCCCAGTAACCCTCAGTTTGTTTTGTGAGATTAGGAGTCTCTTATGGTTTGTCTCCTTCCCCATCCCATCAAGGTTCTGTTTTGAGTTCTGAAGGAAAGAAGTGTTGTTGAACTCCTTTCTGACCAGGAGGAGATGTTGAGGAACATTGTCAATGGATCCTGAGAAATAGTTAGATCACCGATCTAAAATGACACCCTGGAAGAAAGTTAACCAAAGCTGGAATGAATGTATCATTTTTGTCTAGTCTCACATTACTGAAGAGACCTTAAAAACAAACCACATTACCACTAATACTAGAAGTAGGAAAGTGGCAGTAGGGAACAAGATAAGGGCTTTCTATAGAAAGATACTGACTCTATAAGTACACTGTATGATACTGACAATAGACTGGTTAATATCGGCTAGACCCAAAAGGAAGAATATTCTACCATTTGTGTCATGATTTAAGTAGTCAAGGGCTGGGTGAGGCCATAGGCCATGAAATCTATAAGAAGTGTAACGTGCAAAAGACATTGCTAATAAGTTTTTGAAAAAAAGACCAGAAAAAAAAACCAGGAAACTTGTACCAATAAATCACTTAAAGGACTAGATAGCATTAAGATTAAACTTTATGGAAATTACCAAAATTAAAAGGTTATTAAATGAAAAAAATCAGTTGAATTGGTAGAGACTGAAATACAAATTAAAAATCTGGAACACTAAGGACAGCAAAACTTAGGGAAAAGAAAAGGAAAGGAACCCAGTATTTTCAACTGGTGGGGAAGAGATAAAACAGAAAGAAAATACACGCAAATATTGTGAAGGTTTTATCTTACAAGGTGATAAGAAGGAAAGCAGATGGGAAAGAGTTGAGAAAGAAAGTATACTACTGGAACCAATGGCTGGAATTTCATTTTCACATAAGAGTAAAGAATACTAGGTTTCATTATGAACATTGGAAAACAGCTACTAGCAATGGGAAAAAATAGAGGCAAATTCCAAAATTAACATGGGGGGCATAAAAGGAAGAGTTACAACATTATTAGACCTTACAAAATAAGGAGAAGAAAAAGACAACAACAAAGTCAAATGAAACATAAATATAAATTTAGGTTGGAAGAAATACCAAGTATGTACGTTATTATGCTGAATACTCCACTAAAAGTTGAAAATCATCAAACAGATTTTTTTTTAAATCTGAAAATGGATGTATTAGGCAAAGGGATATTAAGTAAACATAATACAAAACAAGTATTAAAATACTGATACCAGATGGGGTAGCTGAGAGATGGTCATTAAGGAGGGTATATGATATGGTGAGCACTGGGTATCACATAAGACTGATGAATCACGGACCTGTATATCTCTGAAACCAATAATATATTCTATGTTAATTAATTGAATTAAAGTAAAAATAAATAAAAATAGTGATACCAGATAATACGGAATTTAACATCAATTAACAAAAAAATCCAAAGATAGACATTACAGCAAATTTGATAGTATGGATATTCTATTAATTATAAAATAATCAGTATTAAAGAGATGCTTATATGAAAGTAATCTCAATTACGTATACATGTATGGTATGTTTTTTGTGGATTAAGGTAATTTTTAAGGCCATGATTATAGTTTCACTAAATATTGAGCACATTCACCGAAGCACTTTATCAGTTTGGTGAAATACACTCAAGGAACACAAACAAATACATGCAATACAAATAAAAAATGGAAACAATTGAAAAATAAAAATTATTAATAAAAAAACGACATATACATATATGTGTATGATTATCTCTCATTAATAGTCAAAGAAGGAAGGAAGGAAAAACCATATAAAGCATAGAGAGAAAAATGGAACACTCTATCAACGTGCATTATTCCTGGGTGATCAGGAATGTATTGATTGGAGAAAAGAGAAAGGGCAAGCATGTAATAGAAAATAAAGTTGTACAAAACTCCTTGGTTATATGATACAATCCCATTCATGTAAAATGATGTGCATGTGAGTATGCAGAAAGAAAACAGGAAAGTCTATGCAGTTAAACACCAAGACTTTCTATCAGCATTGGGAAAGCAGAAGAATATCCATAAGACTTAGATCAAGGTGTTGGGGGTTGGAGAGGACAGGAGACAGCTTGTCGTTATAATGTTTTTATACCATTTTACCCTCTTTCATATGTGTTGCGTTAGCAATTTTAAAATAAAACCTCCTTTAGAGCGCCTGGGTGGCTCAGTGGTTAATGCCTCTGCCTTCGGCTCAGGTCATGATCTCAGGGTCCTGGGATCGAGGCCCACATTGGGCTCCCTGCTCGGCGGGGAGCCTGCTTCCTCCTCTCTCTGCCTGCCTCTCTGCCTACTTGTGATCTCTATCTGTCAAATAAATAAATAAAATCTTAAAAAATAAATAAATAAATAAATAAAAATAAAATCTCCTTTAAAGGTAAATAAATGAGTATGTGTCAGAATACATGCAATGAAAATCTATAGCCCTTGAGATAGTTTGACCCATACATAACCACTTTCAAAATTATCTTGACAGAACTACAAATGTTTAAATAGTCAAGAATAGCTCTTTTAAATATTGCCTTGTAGTTTAGGAAGTCATCATTTAATGAAGCTTGTTTTAAAAGTCCCTCAAAATAAATAAATATTTCTAAAAACCCCCCAAAAATAAAAATAAAAGTCCCCCATAACAAACAAATGCATCTAACATTATCCGCAAACAAGCTGTGTACATATCTAGGACAATAAATATAATTTTGTTGCGATAAGAAAACAATGCTTAATTTTCTTAACTGAACAGTTTAAAATGTCAGCAAAACATTCAAGCTAGTGAATTTGACTCTGATATAATCCTTTGCAGGAAAATACAGACAGTTCAATCTTGTATATGGTTCCTTTCAGTATTTCAGAAGAATGAAAGACATTTCTGGAACATCCCTGTAGAATCTTCTTATTGTCCTTGTCCCACTTGTTGAGGGACCTGTGTGTGCTGGTTTCTTGCAGAAGATTTATGTGTGTGCACATGTTGTACACACACAGATATAGACCATATAGGGAGAGGCATTTTGAAATTGCCAGAGAAGTTAAATTCTTTCCTGTAAATAAAATTTTTCTTTGTATTTTTGGAGAAGTATCTTACGTGACAACTGGAAATTATTTTTGAACTGCTATAAAAAGCTCCTCCCTAGAGAGATATCTGATCTAATACCCAAGCGCAGGTGACAAGCTAACCACTCCTCTGCCTGAATCAAAATCCTTGGAGGGACTGGCTCACATTTGTGCACCTCACTACCTGTTAGCATGATATTTATGTTTAGTGCGAAAGAGGCTGTGTCTACATTGAGATAAAATGCCGTTCATCTCAGCTAATGAAAAGTAAAGTAGTGTAGTAGAAAGAGGAGAGCTCTAGAAACCAAAGACCTGGCATGACCAGTAAGCCCCTGTGGCTTTGGCACAGCCATTCAGCCTCCTTGAACCTTATTTCCTTTACTGTTAGGACTGTTTTGTAACTTATCAGTATGTTACTCACTGATCTTTGCTTACAAGAAAAGTTGGATCATGAAGGATGTTAATGTCAGTACCAAAGCAATCAATTTAGGAAATGCTGCTGATCCAATGAACATCATGGTACTAAACACTGTGTGAAATCATGCATTAGATAAACCAGTGTAAATGGTTGAATTCCAGATATCCAAAACCTATCTAACTTCAGACAGTTTTATTTTTACTTGTTTGCTCAGAGTTTTGAAACCACACAATACAATTTGGGAAACGATGTGCTAAATGATATTTAATGTCCCTTCTAAGTATAAAATATATAATTTATTAAATAAATCATTCTAAGTAGAAAACTTATATCACCTGTATTTTTGCATCACAAACTTGGCACAATTTTTTCACATTTAGCAGTGTTCTGGNTATATAATTTATTAAATAAATCATTCTAAGTAGAAAACTTGTATCACCTGTATTTTTGCATCACAAACTTGGCACAATTTTTTCACATTTAGCAGTGTTCTGGCATAACCTAGACTAAGCAACAAGGGCACTTTCTTCCTTGTAACATAAACAACAACAACAAAAGAACAGTTTTCTCCCTGCAACTCTTTTCTTACTCATCTGCTCACCAGTTTTACTTAACACTTATTTTTAGTACAGAAATACATTTCTCAGGATAACACATAAGTATGATTGCCAAAAATATTTATTATATTCCATTAAGTTGTGATTTCATGCACTTTTTCCAAATGCACATAAATTCTCTGTTTAAATCAGTTGCTGAAAATTATAGAACTATAGTCCTGGTTTCCACCCCTCTAACTGAAAATTATGGGAAGATTTTTTTTTTCTAAAAAAGCTTCCAAAGTAGTTCTCACAGGTAGAGTGAATATGTACGAATCCAAAATTAATTATTTTCCTGCCTTCTTGAAAGATGCCTGAGCCCAGAAGATACTGCCATAAAAGGAACACACTTAATTTACACCAACTTTAAAATAACGTGGCTGTGGCAAAGCATGACCAGACAGCCGCCTGCAGCCACAGTCCTGCAGTCACTTTACATTTAATGAACTATTTTGGTTCTGTAATGAGGATCACTCAGCTCCCCTAGACCTGTGCTATCTTGAGCAGCTTCTAAGGCTTTGAGAGCTTGAGCAAAGAAATAGTAGGAGGCAAAAAAAAAAAGTAAATGGTCCCTGATAATTGCCACCTCTGGCACCAAACAAAAGGGATGGTAGGCATCGCTGAGCTGACTCAACTCTGCAGAATGTATGCTCACCCAGAGTCAGGGCGACACACAGCACCTCGTCAGTGTACATGTTTCCCTTCTGTTTTCTGCTCTGTTAGGTTTTTATTTAAATGCAGAGATCTGACTGGAACATCAGAGAATTGCTTTCCATGGAGTGGATATCCAATTATTATGACAATAGTCAGCAAAGAAAAATTAATTTCATGTGAAAAGTGACAAAGCTCAAACAAAATGTGACCTTGAATACAGATGTATTCATACTGGGCAAAGAAATGGCTCTTTCTTGTCAGTCATACAGATATTAGCTTAGTTACATAGGGGGATGTGGCTTCTTGTAAATTTATTTTAAATTTTCAATATTTAAAAAAAAACATGTGGGTATATTATTTCTCACATCCAACCCGGAAATTTTCATCAAAATATGTAAAACTTTAAAGATATTATCAGACTCTTAGGCCTTACTGTATATTTCTCACACTATTTGAAAGTCTTCTAAATTAGGGAACTGGAAATATATCCTCATAAGATAGATACGAACCTAGCTTGTTCTAGGAAAAGAAAGAAGGAAAGCTGGTGCAAAGGTAAACAAGTGGAGGAGGGGGTAAAATCATATGAATAACTATTAGCAATGTTCAGAGGTTCACTTTTTGTTCTAATGCCATTAACCCACTGTAGATTTTATAAACAAAGTAGCACGATATGATTTGTAAGGTGAAAAAGTCACATGGTCTGACATTAGAAAACGGATGCTAGGGTAGGGCGGGGCGATGATGCTTTGCACTAGTACAGAAATACTAGAAAATGAAAGAAGTAATGAAATTCAGAGTACATTTTTAGTGGTGCTGAAAGATTTTCGGATAGATTAGTTATTGGAGAGTGGAGAGTCAGTTCCCTTAATCAATTACGACATCTTGAACCACTTCCTGTTAGGTTCAGGGACAATATGGTGTTGAGGGGAAATGACTGGGCTGAAAAACTAGAGACAGTTATAATATTCCTAGTTCTTTCCCTTTGACAAGTTGTGAAGGCTCCCTACGTCTCTTTATTCCTCTGTAAAATGACCTTCACACTGCCTTCCTACTTGAGAATGCTGTGAATGTTACACAGCAATCTACGTTACCGCTTATTGTTCTCACGCAACTCCTTTCTCTGTCTTAATTGCATTATGCTACACTCGTTCCTACTGAATGTCAGTTCCATTTGTTTTTCATAACTTCCCCAATTTATCAAAGTCAACAATCCAATCTTATCCTCCCAAGGTGCTGACCTTCCTTTTTCCCCCCACTCTTATTCCCACGCGCACTCCTAATGAGGTAAATTTTCTACTCTATCATTTAGATTCTGGATCCTTCTTTTGTTATCTACCTCCACTCTTTACTCACTTTTCCCATGGCCCGATGATAATCAGGCTGTTAAAACCCCTTGCTTCCTATAAGTACTATCTGTAAAATGGCTTTAGCTTTTAACACAAAAGATAAAGTTATGCTTACTAAAGCTACATAACAATCAAAATTCTCCACAATATACTATATCCAACATCCTAGATTCAGGATAAAATTAATCAAACTTCACTGCAGAAACATAAGGCATTGTATTATAAATTCTGCCCACGTGAATACATATCTCACATTGTGATAAATCTTTCAGATGTAGAAACTAAATATTTAAGTATGTAACTTCAGGCTCTACAGGTAATCAGCATAGATGGGTTGGCTCAAAAATCACATATGTAAAATACATACTGAAATAATATAAATAACTAATATTATATAATTAAATAACTATATAAATAATTAATAAAATATTACTATGTATATGTATTTATATATATAATCAAAATGTCTTTCACCATATCACTCTTGATGTTTGATTATTTCTCCTCTGCCTGCTTTTATTTAATGCTCTTTTTTTGGATAGAAGTAGAAGAGAAAAAACAAGCATTAAAAATCTATTTTTTGGCATCAGACCTAGTATATTTATTTTCATTTCTCATCTTTTATATACAACATAAATATATATATGGCCTATATTAGGAATATAATCTAGTGTATAATGCCCTTTGCTTATATTTAATCATGACCTTTAAATAATAAGTATTTTAATCCTGTAAACTCCAATCTGCAGAGAATAAATGTCTAATTACATGGGGAAAATAATTAGAAATACAACTGACCTTTCCCTATGATTGCATATTGTATGTTTTTAATTAGAAAAAAAATTAATATAAACCTATGAATACAGATAATTATTTTAAAATATCAGTGTGTGTCCAACTTAATATGGTTTACTTTTCTGGATCAATGACTACTTTCTATTCATTAATGCTAATATATCAAACTTTGTAAAAATATGACATTTTATAGCAGTGAGCAATTCTTGTATTTGTCATTTTAAAATTAAACATGGAAGAGTTAGCCCTGAATGCTAAAAGAAATCTACTAACCCCCCTAAAAATATACTAACAGATGAAGTAATACAGTACTAGAATGTAGTTTTTCTAATGCTTCTTATATACATTATATGAAAGTTTATTTCCAAGCTTTCTCAGTATTTCTCAGCTAACCCATGTCCTAAATGACACATATAGAAAATAGTTCATATACTTGTGGGTTTGCCCTAAAAGTATACAGCTTGACTGCAGTAATCACTTAACTATGAATATGTATATCAAATCATAATATTGTACAACTTTTATATGTATACAATTTTAATTTAAATAACAAAGTACGAAAAGAAAATTTATACCTAATAGAAAATGTATATTATTTAAAATAGCAAATATAAACTCTTCCAATGTTAGATTTAATTTTATTTATTTCTTTTAGGCAAATAAGATCATATGATAAATATATATAACATGAGTTAAAGCAGCAATTCCTTATCTACTAAGTATCTTTAACATGACTAAAACGAATGATTCTTCATATTTTTTCCACCATTGAGACAAGTTTATTTTCTTTCCCCTGTGTTTCCACCCTTCAGAAATAGAAGCCTTAAAATCTACCAGTGGAGTAAAACAGGTAGCAATAGTGCATTATAACATGACTATAATAAACCACAAGGGAGAGGAAATAGAGTCTAAAAATTCTAAGTATGAAATTTAAGTTCTTTTTATTAGATCTAAGATATGCCATCCATCACTAATATGGGGAAAATGCTCAAAATAACAGCATGTCAGTTGCTCTACCCACAGTTCAGAAGCACTCTGGGACAATTCCTATGATAGGAATTTCCTTAGATACACAGTAATAAATGTCTCAATTTTGTGACAGGTTTTATAAGTTATTTTGGCTATATAAAACTGTGTCTGTCACTCTCAAAATACCAAAAAAATGAAACATGTATTTTAATCAAGTGAAGACTTCATCATTAAAAGCCTTAAAATAAATACTTGAAAAATGTATTTTTAAAAAGCAGGCATTCAGCAAGAAGTCAATTGGTCCTGGAAAGTGTAATGGATGTCTTTATGAAAAGTCATTTATTTAAAAAAGAAATGCCATTAAAAGTTGAAAGTAGTGATCATACAAAAGAAACAATTATGGAAGAAAATTATTTTGGGTAACATAATTATATACGTCCTTCTAATGCTCATCATCATTTGAGTCACTTATTTAAAAACAGAACTTTGTTGCACTAATATTAAAGAAAAAACATTAGAAAGTTTTCATGGATTATAATTCAAACTCTGATCACTTTTTAAAATCATCATAGTGACACTGTAGATTCCTCAGTAATGTTTGATATGTTAATTAGAAAAATATCTACATAGTTTTAGTAAAACACTAAGAAAAACAGGAAGGTTAAAAGTTGATAGAATGTTCTCTATCTGTACTGTCCAATATAGCAGTCACTATCACAATATGTCCAATATTTCAACTATCGAAATAAAAATTAAGATAATTAAAATTAAATTAAAGATTCAGTCCCTCCGTTATACTACCAACATTTCAAGTAGTCAACAGCCACATTGTTACAGTCTACAGTAATAGGCAGTGCAAATAAAGAACATTTCCATCATTGCAGAATATTCTTTAGGCAACATTGAATCACAAATTCTATATATCTATAATTTTCAAGTAAAATTCAATTTGTTTCCATACTTTCTATGAACGTCTATACACCAGATGAGATGAAATTAAATAATAATGATGTCCTGTTAAAGGTGAAAACAGTTAAAAGTTATTCAGCTTGGATGTGAAGCCTAAACAGAAAGCTAGAAAACAGGAAACAAACGCTAACCCTAAATATCAGTGATTAAATTTGGCAAAGAAGTAGTCATTTATATTAAAAGACTGTGAATCACACTACCAATTGATAACACTAAGCCATGTTTCTCATGAGTTTGAAATTAGGGATACATTCATAAAGAATTATTAACAGAAGTCCTCTAACCAATGTCTTTTGCTAGGAGTAAACTGGAACAGGAATCACAAAGTTTCAGTTTCAGGGATGAATGGTTCTCTGGACAAACACAAATATAATCTGACTCAATATTTCTTCAACCCAAAATTAAAACTGCTGATTAAACACTCTATATAAAATATGCCAATACTCTACAGACTAGTATGCCAATGCTTCTGGGGGTACATTTTCATGAAATTCTAATAATTAGCCACTCAGTTAGCAAATAAACTCTGGCCTCTTAGGGTGCAAGAAAAATAAATCTGACCCTTTAGTTTTGAGACCCTTTAACAACTCTGGATCACCCACTTCATCCACCTATTATCATGTTCAAAATGTCAGAAGGAGTTGAAGTCTCTCATATACACGTCCTCAATGTAACATGAATTTAACACATAATTTTGTTAATCAAAGGAGTGCTAGAAAAAAAATCTACTTCCCTTATTTATAGCCCTGTCTTTTTAAATACATCAATCATGTGAGGTGTTTTGTTTTGTGTTGTTTTGCTTTTTGTGGAGGGGGGTCTCTCTCCTTTTAATGTGGTTGTGATGGTAAAGTATATGAATGTTTTTTATTTTAAAAAGTTAAAGGTAATTTTTTATTAACATGTTTTTTTTTTAAGATTTTATTTATTTATTTGACACACAGAGAGAGATCACAAGTAGGCAGAGAGACAGGGAGAGGAGGAAGCAGGGTCCCTGCTGAGCAGAGAGCCCAATGTGGGCCTCGATCCCAGGACGCTGAGATCATGACCTGAGCCGAAAGCAGAGGCTTTAACCCACTGAGCCACCCAGGCGCCCTATTAACATGTTTCTATATGTAAGATATGGAACCCCCCAAAATAAGTAAAGGTAAGGATGTCTGAAGTTGTGAAAAGGAATAAGAGAGGGTGTGGAAGTAGATGGGATCTGGACGGTAGCTATAATACCAACTGTCATGGCCAGAGTGGAGATGAAAGCCAGCAGCTATGGTCTGGAATGTGTCCAAGAACAGGCAGAGGTCTAGAAAAACACTAAAGATGAGGAAAATTTCAAGGAAAATCTCAGTAATGGTCAAAAACACAGGTAGTCAAGCACTAAGTGGCAGTGACAATGTTAATAGGTGTAAGTGGACAAAGGAAAAAATTCCAGTAGAGAAATTAAATTAATAGCTTTAGCAGTAGGGGATTCTGACACAAGTATCATTCTTATAACTGTATGTACAACTTCAAGCACTTAATGATATGCCCACCAGGGATTCCATTAGAAATTATCAACAGGCTGTAATTGGCTTTTGTTTATAACTTGAAACATTAAAGTCTATGGCACTTTTCCTCAGTTCACCCTCTTTGTCAGTCACCAAGTCAATTATTTGTTTTTCAAACAATGTATTATATCATTTCATTTTCTTCTCATGATCTCTACTTCACTGATGTCCTCATTATCTCCGACCTCAACTGCTGTGCAACTCAACATACTCTCACTTGTCTTCTCCTTCGCTCCAACCATGACCATGACATTTATCTCCTAATCAGTATCCAACGGAAAAGGACAGAATGATTCCATGGGATAAATAAGATTTATCCGAACTATACAACCCTTTTATTGATACAAATTCTCTCTGACTCAAATTCTCCACTGTAGTAACAGTGATCATCTTAGGGTTCTCCAGTCCACCAGACTTAGTATGGCCACCAAGTCTTTGTACATGCTATACCGTATCTACTTGAGACTTTCTCTTTGTTCTCCTCCTTGGGTTTCCAAAACTATTCCTAAAAGAAAGCACAAAGTCTACTTTCACCATAAACCAATTGTAGTGCTATTTACATGGTAGCCTTTTTAAACCGGTACCTTTAACCTTTGGAACAAAGATCTAAGAGGAGGAGCTGAATTTTTGAAAGGAATTACAAACCCACAAAGTACACAAAAAATTGCTCACAGACTGCATAAACACCACACGAAATTATACAAAAATATTTAAAATACATATGTAATTTTATGTGCATATAAGTACAACTTCTTTAAAACATATTTTATAGTCATTCTTTACTTAATATTTATTATGCAAAATATAGTGGTTTCTAACCTCCTTCCTTAGAGGTCTTTCATCTAACTAATCAAATTGCAAGGATATAAATTCTACTATTATTTAACATTTGATGTTGGTTAAAGTTTCTTTTAAAGTTCAGGCCAGTGATTCTGGGATAAAATACTAATGAATCATTTTTTTCTTCTACAGATAAAATCTCATTAATTCTGAGGTTAGACACTTTGAACAAGATGTGAGGAACTTCTTTTTGCTTCATGTATTAAAAAATCTATAGCCTTAATAATTTTATGAAAAATATTTTCTTGAGAAAAGGAATATCTAACAAAAAACTTAGACATCTAAAATTACATCATATAATCAAACTTTGCTCACCTATAAAGCATATTATGAAACTGTACTCCTAATATGACTTAGGCAATAAATACTAATATTTGCCCTATTTTCAATGTTATATGTTATTGTGTACCCATATCTATCCATTATCCCATTTTCTTTAAATTAGAAGAATGGTTTTATATTTAATTTATCTTCCCAAGGCCTACACGCACCTGACAATTGACAAAAATCACAAAAAATATAAACTGTTCTGAATCTTTTTTTTTAAAGATTTTATTTATTTATTTGACACAGAGATAGAGATCACAAGTAGGCAGAGAGGCAGGCAGAGAGAGAGGAGGGGGGTAAGCAGGCTTTCCACTGAGTGGAGAGCCCAATGCGGGCCTCGATCCCAGGACCCTGAGATCATGACCTGAGCCAAAGGCAGAGGCATTAACCACTGAGCCACCCAGGCGCCCCTGAATCTTTTTGAATGACAAAACTTTACCATTATTTATCTGGTCTTTAAAATATAGTATTTACGGGGTGTTTATAGTTCTAAAAAATACAAATGACATTAGCTGAGTATGTGTCATGAGAGGAATAGTTTAAAATATGCTAGTTATGTTAGTCCAGTATTTTAATGGAAAAAATGAAAGACATAATTAACAGATTCCTACATCCTCAACATTTCTATTTTCCATGAAAAGTACCAAATCCAATATCCTACAAAATTCAACATGATTGAAACATTTTTTAGGGACACCTGGGTGGCACAGTTGGTTAAGCATACAACTCTTGGTTTAGGCTCAGGTCATGATCACAGGGTCGTGAGTTCAAGCCCCTTGTGGGCCTCCACGCTCAGTGCAGAGTCTGCTTAAGATTGCCTCTCCCTCTCCCTCTCCCTCTGCCTGACCCCTCCACTCCCACACATGCTCTAGCTCTCTCTCTCTCTTGCTAAAAGAAATAATTTTTTCAAAAAGAAACATTTTTAAAATTTGAACTGTTAACAAAATACAATTAACCTGTATAAGAACCCAGATCAATTTGGATCAAGTTTTTGAGAAGCAAACTTCAGGGCGCCTGGGTGGCTCAGTGGGTTAAAGCCTCTGCTTTCGGCTCAGGTCATGATCTCAGCATCCTGGGATCGAGGCCCGCATCGGGCTCTCTGCTCAGCGGGGAGCCTGCTTCCTCCTCTCCCTGTCTCTCTGCCTACTTGTAATCTCTCTCTCTGTGTCAAATAAATAAATAAAATCTTTAAAAAAAAAAAAAGAGAAGCAAACTTCATTTCTATCTGGGAGTAGAATCTATACTTAGATGACTTCAGATATGGGATTATCGTACAGAAAATAAAAATAATTTATTCAAGGGACATCTGGGTGGCTCAGCTGATTAAGTGTCTGCCTTAGACTCAGGTCATGATCCCAGGGTCCTGGGATCGAGTCCCCACATTGTGTTCCTTGCTCAGCAAAGAGCCTGCTTCCCCCTCTGCCTGCCGCTCCCCCTGCTTGGGCTCCCCCTCTCTGTCTCTGACAAATAAATAAATACAAAATCTTTAAAAAAATAAAAATAAAGATAATTTATTCAAGTCATCTTGACTTTGATTAAGACTCTCAGTTAAGTCCAGACTTCCCTCAGAAGGATGCTTCAATCTGCAAAGAGAACAAATTTAAGACCTCTTCTGTTGGTAGAAGGATAGTAGAATTAGGATGAAACATATTTCTAGTTTATAGAAAATGACATAAACTTTTCTCTGAACACTCCCCAAAGCAGGTACTTCCATTCTTTGTTCAGAAATGAAAATGCTCTCTACTATGCACCTCACTTCTGAATAACTCCTCTGAAGAAATGAGTATCAAATAAGAGTGACAACATCTGGAAACAAAAGGAAGGCCTAGCTCAACTGAAAGATCATTTTTTCTATGTTTTAGATAGATAAAAAATTTCTATCTAATATCCCTGGTTACTATCTCTTAACTAGAATATTTAGTTCCGACCCTGATCGAAATACAACTTGGTTCAAATGAGCTAGTAAATTTGCTAGTTGGTTATCAAGATAAGTAACTTCATGATGTTTTTTTAAAAGTTTTTTTAAAAACCATAGCCAAAAAAGATCAATCAAGGAAAGTATTAATCTGAATGAAAAATAAAGTAATACAGACTTATTTATAAAGTAAAATAAATTTTGGTTCCTCTTCTCCTTATAAAAGGATTTTAGTAAACACTTATGTAGCAACCTAGCAATGACAAGATTACAAGTAAAAAAAGTTTGAAAAAGAATATGTAATTCCTATATATGAAAGATAATTTAGCAAGATGTAAAGATCACAGAAAAAATACTGACAAACTAGAAATCTTTTTGTTTGATTGCCTTCTTCCAAGGAATTGGTTGGTGCAAGGTTAAACATAAAATTCATGTGCTTGAAAATCTGATGTTAAGAATGGTTTCTAATATATATTAGGTGATCTTTTTCTTGAGTCTCAAGGCAGTTGTGATAAGCTGTGAACTCTAGAGTTGGGTAGATTTGGGTTCAAATTAAGACCTCACTCTTTACTGTTTCTGAACTTACGTACTCTATCTCTATTTCTTACTCAGAAAAGTCTAAAGTAAATGCTTTTGGTGAGCCAGCAGTGTGTAGTAGGGAGAAATGGGAAGACGTGAATGGAAGAGTAGTGACAGAAGAATAAATATTCTGCCATCTCCAATTTGTAATTACTAATATTGCCTGGATACCGCTTATGAGAGAAGAAAAGAGAATGCAGAATCAAGTGTGGAAGTTGTGCCCATAACCTATCACTTCTGCTCATCTTCCATTGATTAAAATTTAATTAAGTGACCACATCTAACTGTAAGGGAGGCTGAGATGCTATTTGGCTAAATGGCTACAAAGAAGACAAAATGAATTTATTGAATAGGTAGAAGACTCTGCCGCAAAGTAATATAATGCTACCTACCACATAGAGCTGTACTGCAGATTAAATAGCATAATGTACAGTTCAGTATTCACCATGTAGGGGTTAACAAAATATTTGCTATTATTATTAATGTCAGTGTTACCATTCTGAACTTCATTTCTCATTATAGAGCTTTAAGGTTGCGAAAGAGATTGTAAATTGGTTAAATATTTACTCTTTCCCAGAGAGAGACTGAAAAATTTCCTTTCTAACACTCCGATACAACTTTCTTATTTTGATATAATGAAAAGAGAATAAACTTTGGAGTTGCACTAACCAGAGACTAAACCTTTCCTTTCCCACTTAATATTTGGGCAACTACAACTTAATAAATGGTTACTGAGTACCTACCAAGAATTGACCTTGTAGTGTGCTCGAAGAACATTAAAGAAAATTGGTTTTGTCAGATAAACATTAAACAATGCCAATATTTTTAAATGAGTCCAATTATGGTAGTAAACTCAGAAGGCAAATATAGTTACAGTGAAATATATCAGGGGACATCAAGGAGGAAGATTACTGTGCTAGTGTAGGCAAGAAATGACAGGAACTGAAACTTGAAGTGTGGCTAAAAAAAAGAAAAAGAAAAAAAACATATTTGAAGGGCACCTGGGTGGCTCACTTGGTTAAGCATCCAGCTCTTGATCTCAGCTCAGGTCTGATCTCGAGGTTGTAAATTCAAGCCCCACATTGGGCTCCACACTGGACATGGATCCTACTTAAAAAATATATATTAGGAAAAAAAAAGAAACCCATATTTAAATAACATTTTAGAGGTGAATTAACAAACAGTATTTGATTGATTGAAAATTGGGGAAATAAAGAAAACCTCAAAGGTATTTTGGGGATTTTTCACCTGTTGGAGGTACACTATTAACCGGACAGAGAACACAGGAGAAAAAGTAGGCTTAGTAGAGAAAGTAGTAATTTAAGTCTTACATGTGTAAGTTGGAATGTCCTATATGAATTACACTGAAAATGTCTTGTTGGTATTTAAAAACTGTCTGGAAAGCAGAAGCAACTCATAGTTAAAAATTTCAGAATAATGAACATAAATGTGAATTACTGGTGAAAAAGGTGGTCAGAAAAGGCAGATAAAGGAAGCCCGAACGTGATTAGGAGGGCTGGGAGCAAGCTGTGATATGCGGAATGAGAGTGAACAAGGTTGGGGCGGGGGGGGCTTGGGGGAACAGCCCACAAAATTCTCAGGGGCTTTTTAAGCATTACTTTTTAGTTTGGTTAGGTATTTTAGAAATGTCAGTTTGTCCCATGACCAAATCAACTAACGGTCTGCACTGCAGTGGTATGAGAAAGGAGAGTGATGAGAGAAAATGGAAGGCTAGCTGCAGAAAACTCATTCAACAACATTCTTAAAGGTAGAAGGAAAGAAGGACACAAGTAACGTAAGGGAACAAGAAAACAGGTCCAAGATTTTAATTTTGAGGACAGAGAATAATTTCATATGTTTGAAAATTGAGATCAAGAAAGTCAGTGGTAAAGAGATTTATGTTACCGTGGGCGAGGTGGGGGGGACATGAAAATCATCAGCTTGAAAAGGGGTTGAAATACTGCTTCCAATAAGACAAGGTGAAGTCAGAGATGCTCCATGGAGGATGAAAGGGAAGATGAGCAAATTATGACTCTGTTTCTCAGTGAGTAATGAACGCGGTTTTGTGCAGCAGGTGGAGAGAGTGATTTTCAAGGTGCAGATTTTATTTATTCATTTATTCAAAAACATACACTGTGAAAACTAAGTTTCAAAACACAAGATAGGCCCTGACAACGCAAAATTGAATTCAATATGTTTCTTAACCTCAAAGTGCTTACATTTCAATAGGGAAGACAAATCAGGAAACCCACTGATTGGGGAACTGTGTGATAAGTGCTGTAGTAGACGTGGGAACAGGATGCTTCTTAGAGAGGGAACGCTAACAGAATGCATGGGGAGGAGAGAAGGAAGAAATTCTTCCTGAGGAAAGAAAGCTGAAGGTGAGTCTTAAGGGTGAGTAATCTTTAAGTAGGCAATTAAGGAATTGGGAAGAGTGTTCCTGATGGAGAAAGCAGCAAGACTGAAGACAAAGTTAGAAAACAGCATAAGAAATTCAAAAAATGGAATTTGTTTATAAGGCTGGAGCTCAGAAGTTGAGTGAGGAATTTATAAGTAAGATTAGAGGCACTCAGGAGCCAAATTGCAAAGCACGTTTGCAGTTTAAGTTGTATTTTCAAATAAGGTATGGGGAACTATTTTAACACTGCAAATGTGAAGGTAGGCTCATTAGATTTTCATTTGAGAAAGAACACTCAGATTCAAGGAAGAAAATGTCCTCCTGGAGGCAGGAAGTAGTTAAGGCATGACTGCCTAAACTGAGCTAAGGCAAGAGAGATGGAAAATAGATGAAAAATATAAGAGTACTTTAGGACTTGGAGCCTGAATGATCAGGCTTGGAAAAGAAAAGAAATGTTCTAATATGAAGCATGGGTCTTTGGCTGATGGTGGTACCCATAATGAGATAGGGACTAGGGAAGACTGAACTGGGGAGGATGACGATGTAGCACTGGACTTTTGTTAATACATTTAATTCAGCAAAGATTTATAAGCACATACTCTTTTCCAGGAGCAATGCTAAATGCGGATATATTGAGTTTGACTTATCTATGGAACACACAAGTGGAGATTTTAGTAAGTGAATCAGTCATAGTTCAACCAGAGAAGCAGAACCAGTAGGAGATATAATATATCCTACACGATATCACAAATATACTTATAAATACATATTTACTTAGATAAAATTTATATCTATCTGTATCTGTGTCTGTATAGAGATAGATATCATGATACATATATGGAAAGGGAGGGGGAAAGAGAAAGAAAGAGAGAGATTCACTATAAGAAACTGGTTTACATGATTACACGGACTGGAGTGGCAAAAAACAGCCAAAATCCACAGAACTCCCTTTATCTCCCTCCTCCTTCTCCCTTCTCTCTCCTGCTCTCTCAGAAGCCTCAACTCCGCCTCAACCTCCTACGTAGCTGATTAAGTTAGACCCACCCAGATTATCCAGAATATTATCTTTTACTTAAAGTCAGCTGATTTGGGACTCTAATTACATCTGCAAAATCCCTTCAGAGCAACAACTAGATTAGTGTTTGATTGAATACAGAAGCCTAGCCAAGTTGCCACGTCAAAAAAGCTATTACCATTGGTAAATCAGAAGGGAGGTGTGGGCTAGGGACATATATTTTGGTATTATAAGATTGCAGGTGGTAGTTTAAAGCATAAAGTTACATGAGCTCTCTCAAAATTAAAAATATAGGGTGCCTGGGTGCCTCAGTGGGTTAAAGCCTCTGCCTTCTGCTCAGGTCATGATCTCAGGGTCCTGGGATCAAGCCCCCCATCGGGCTCTCTGCTCAGCGGGGAGCCTGCTTCCTCCTCTCTCTCTGCCTGCCTCTCTGCCTACTTGTGATCTCTCTCTCTCTGTCAAATAAATAAATAAAATCTTAAAAAAAAAAGGATTAAAAATATTATAGAGTATAGGACTAGCAAAGTGTAGCAGTATAGTCCATTATTAAAACCCTCATATTACCACATCACATCACACACGCACACACACACACACACACATACACACAGCAGAAGGAGGTACAAAATCTTTAAATAAGGTAGTCATTTCTGGAGACACGTGTGGAGTAGACAGAGGTAGGATTTCAGATGTACCTGCTCTATTTAACTTGTCCCTTTCAGCTCCTTGAGAGGCATGGCTGTATTGACCAATACTCTTAGGTCCACTGAAGTAGATCTCCTTCTGAGGTCACTAGGGAAAAACACACTCTGGCTTCACTCTTTCTCGTTCTTCTTGTTGTCTCCAAATTGAGAGCCCTTTATGCTCGCTCTTCTCTCACGATATCTCATTTTGTTAACTTAATGTCACTGTATGTGACCACAGATGTTCGGTACAGAGAGAAAGGAATACAAAGCGGGGGCGGGGGGAGGAATCCTACTAGGAGAGTAAGAGATGAAGCACAACAGAGGAGGTGGTACTGGTGAGCAGTCTTTGCATGAGGAGGGGAAGGGAAGTAAGAACAAAGTGAATCGAGAGGTGAATTAGAGGTAAGAAACTTCATATGGAAGATTTCTGAAAAGCGAGAAAGGTGTTAGGAAAAAAAAACAACAATCTGAGCAAGGATGATTTTCAAGGTTTAAGTAATTTGAGCTTATTTGTACATTGAAGGAGAGAATCTTCTGAAAGCCAGAAAGAATATGAGTACAGGTGGAATAGGATGGAGCAAAACAGTGACCTGAGTAAGGCAGTGGAAAACCAGCATTTGGACAACTCCAACTAGCCCCTTGAAAGTAAGGTTAGAGGGAAATAAAAAGCCTCGAATTGAAAGGTGATGTGGATACCACTGCTGCAGGAACAGCTTTCTTATGGGGATCCCTGGGATCGAGTCCCGCATCCGGCTCCCTGCTCGCCAGGGAGTCTGCTTCTTCTTCTGACATTCCCCCTCTCTCACTCCCTCTCTTCCAAAAACATAAATAAAATCCTAAAAAAAAATCTGTGTAGATATGAAGATTGAAACAAAGTAAAAAGAATTTAAGAAGTTGTCTTGGCAAGAGGCACAAAGGTCATAATTTAGTTGTAATGATAATATTAGATCACTTGGAGTCAGAAGATAAACAGAAAGGATATAGGGGAAAATTGGACCATAGTTTTCCATCTAATATCTGGGTATGGAGTTGTGATGCTGCAATTAATTCTACTCCTGGCACCACATTTTTGGCCCATTGTATCAGTTTTGAGTTTCTGTGCTAAAGAAATGTACTATATTGCCATTATCAGAGCAGCGGAGCCATAAGGGTAATTGAAAGTTAAGATTTCCTAATCTGGGAGCCCTTCCCTTACTGGGTTTTGATTGTCAGCCCAGGGAGATGTAACTCAACAATTTATTCTTCTGTACATATGTCCTGAATGCGCCTTCAATATCCTTCGGGTCACTTATCTCAGGGAGGCTCTTGACCGTTAAGAAAATAAATCAATAAGTAAATTGCACATATATTTAGGTTTCCGGGAGAAATTTTTCTAATTCTAAAATCAAAAGAGAGAGAAGGAGTGTGGGGAAAAAAGGAAGGAAAACCGGAAGAGAGGAAGGATGACAAGGAGAGAGTAAAGGAATGAATATGGATAAACTACGTAATTCCTTATCTTGGTAAACGCGTAAAGTAAAAAACACCACTATACAACAAGAGCAACAGTGTTTTCGTTTCCTAGGGCTGCCTTACGAAACAAGGTAGATTAAAGCAACAGAAATTTATTTTCTCAAAGTTTTAGAGTCTAGAAGTCCAAAATCCCGGTGTCAACGGGGCCATGATCTGTCTGAAGACTCTAAGGAAAGAATCCTTTGTTGCCTCTCTCAGCTTGTGGTTGTCCACGATCCTTGGTATTCCTTGGTTTATAGCTACATCACTCCAATTTCTGCCTTTGTCTTCACAGGGCCACCTTCCCTTCCTGTGTCTATGTCTATCTCCAAATAAAGACACCAGTCATTGGATGCTGGGCCCACCCTCATCCAAGATAGTCTCTTCTTGGCTTGATTATATACACAAAGATCCTATTTTCCAAATAAGATTATATTCACAGGTCCTGGGGTTTAGGACTTAAACAGATCTTTTGGGGGAAGTAATTAAATCCACTACAGCAATCAATGTTTATCAAAGAAAGAAACTGCTCTTAAATCTTAAATCAAATTCAGTTCACTTCTAAAATAATTGAACTATGATTTCTTTCTAGTCTGCTCTCAATACTTAGTTCCTTTGTCTATAAAATGGGGACAATACTAATTTCTATGCTCTCAGGTTGTTGTGTGGATTTTGTTAGATGTCTAGTGTTCACAACAGCTCCTGGCTATCATAAGCATTTTGTAGGTGTGAGATGGGCAGCCTTGAAATATTTGTTAGCTCCTCCCATAACAATGGTCCTGCCAAGACTTTACCCTGAAGAAATGAAAAGATTAGCTAAATCTTATTGTCCAGACAGTGTGGGAAGGAGCCAGTCTATTAGTAAGACAGCACTAATTAAAGTATTTTTATCATGTTTTCCCTATTGTTTCTGCAACCGACTCTATAATTGGACAATTTACTCTAATAGACAATGACCTTGGGCACTGTGGTTGGTTTTAGCAGCCCATTCTCAATTTTCTAACAGAAGCAGGTGAACTCTCTTAATTGGTATGCCTAGGGAGAAATATAAACATGTCAAATGAATAGCCATCAAGTAATACACAGTGTTAGGTGACATTCACTTTCTCCTCTGCCAACTGCCTTTAAGGTAAACTTGATAACAAAGCAGGACAACTTTTCCTTGTCTATACAGAGGTAAGATTAGCTCATTTAAGAGGTACAATCAGGGAGGAAGCCTGCCTAAAGTGAACATTATAGACCAGCAATTCTCACAAAGTGAGCACAATTAATAGACAAACCTAGGCTGTAGAACAAAATAGATGCACTACTTGAAGATTATTTCCCTTACCATATGTCAGTCAAAAGTCTCCTTACTCATTTTTAACTATCACAGAAATAAATGTAATGAATCCCCAGCCATCAGCCCAATTAAGCAGTGATGTTATTTTGAAAGGACTTAAGGTGAAAAATTCTACTGGACCATCACCTTAATCCACATTATGTGGGCTAGTTTTTTTTTTCTCCTCAAATTACAGATGCATGAAAAAAACAATGATGCCTCCACTAATATGTAATCCCAAAGAGCTATCTAACCAATGAATCTCAATATTATGAATAACCCCCTTTCTTTTTTTTTTTTAGGATTTTTTTAAATTTATTTGACACACACAGAGAGAGATTACAAGTAGGCAGAAAGGCAGGCAGAGAGAGAGGAGGAAGCAGGCTCCCTGCTGAGCAGGGAGCCTGATGCGGGACTCAATCCCAGGACCCTGAGATCATGACCTGAGCCGAAGGCAGAGGTTTTAACCCTTTGAACCACCCAGGAGCCCCAAAAATCCCCATTCTATAAGAGTTTCGCCATGTAGACAGAAATAAGAAGGAGCTGTAATAAAAACAGTAAATTCTACTTCAGTGTAGTTTGGGGTTAACTTGGCATGGTGCCTTATAATCCACTGACAACAGCCAGATATTTCAACCCTTCATTTTCATAATGTATCTGGGAGGGAATGAGAAAAAAGGAGAAGGCCATAATTAGCCCCCATATTTTAACTAAAAGGAAAAACTTTTGTTTTATTTTGTTAATCTGGCTTTCTATAATGATACTCATATATTTATGTATGTATTTAAAATAAACTCTTTCTCTAGTTTTCCATCTTAGTTATCATAACATTTTCATAAAGAGACTCATATCAGTGCTTCTCAAACTTGTTGGCTCATTAGCATCACTAGGGGTGATTTTAAGGCCTTGGATGCCTAAGCTGGACCTAGACCAATGAAATCATAACTTAGTGGGGTGGGGAATGGGATTTCTGCATAGGTATTTTTCAAAATCTTCCTAAAATACTCCCATCTGTAGGGTTGGGAACCACTGACTTACATGGCTAGAATTTGATATTTTAGGTGCTCCATTTTGTTCATCTTCCCATCTGTTACTTGTCATTCTCCCACTTTGTAGAACTCATTACTCAGTGTTAATGAGGTTCTTATGTTGAGAAAGCACTTTTGCTTCTTCATTTTCCCTTTCCTTTGGGATTTCCAACATTTGGTTCCGTAGGTATTAACTTCTTGACCTTTCTAAAGTATACCACACTAGGTTAATTCTATGATGGCATTAATAACAAAAGTGTCTATTAAGGATCCTATTTCTGTGTAATTGTCTAGAAAACAACACAAATACAGTTAATGTCCTTTAGAATCCTGCACTGATAATAACTGAAATGCAACCAAAACACATTAGCTTTAAGAAATATTCAAGTATATATGCTCATCAGCAGCAACTCAGGATATCTAGCCATAATTACACCAATTTTTCCTAAACTACGACCCTTCTTTTTGCTTAACTATCTCTTTAGATGTCAGATTACTCCTCTAGAGATCAGACTACTGCTTATCTTTCAAGAATTGTCAGTACTTTAGTAGGGTCAGAGGCCTAGAATAACTCTACAACCTCAAACACAGAAGAATTGTGTATAATTCTGTCTCTTAAATGACAATGCCCTGAGGTATAGTGTGCATTATAAATAAAATGCATTTCTAGAGCAGTGTAATTTCAATATTTATTCATTTATTTCCACACCAGAAAGGAAAAAAAAAACTTATCTGTATAGCCCATAGCAACATATATATTTCTCACATTATTGCTTCCAAGATGTCCCAAACAATGCTATTTTCTAGAAAGCTTTCATTTACAAATCTGGCAGGCTTTGTTATCTATTTCTAAGATAGTCTTAGTAACCTTTAAAACTGGGAAGCAGATACATTTATTATGACAGCACTATCTGCCTGTCCAACATTGTAAAATAGTAATATTATTAATAAGCATTTACTATTTGAAATGAAGTAGCATAAACTTTAAAGGGACTGACTAATAGTTTAACCATGAATACCACAAAATTTGCCATGGGATAAAGGCCACATCAGAGCAGACCAGATAATTTCATTTTGTGGCGCTTCACCAGATCAGAGCATTGATTTGATTTCTTTCATGTATTACATTACTGACATCAGAGTTACAGAATCAATTGTATAGGTGGCCCCATAGACCAGTTTGTTACATTTATGAGTAGCTGGTTAGGATCAACAGTCAGAAAATCAATTTCCTTCTATTCTGTTTCTCATTAGGATACGTGTTTTGTTTTGTTTTTGTTTTGTTTAGGATTGCCTAACTCTTTTGAGAAAGCAATTTAAATAGACTATTCTTGCATATTCTATCAACTTCCAATCAAGCCCCTCCACGACAAACAGGATTTTGCTTCCACACAAAAGAAGAGTAATAATAAAAACAATAACAAATGGTTTCTTTTATAATTGTTTTTCCATTAAATTAGCGTGACAGAGGCCATTCACACACTGGCTAATTAGTGGGGTCATTTTCATCCCAACTCACACCGTTGAAGGGAGAGTATTAGGATAGGATTTAGTTGTGAAAATGGGAATAGAATGTCAGCAAATACTCAGAACTTCTGGATATTTAACTCAACTGTCATGGGTTCCTTATTGTGGAACCTGTCCTGCCTGTCAGCCAATAAATATGTATTAGCTACCCACAACATCCCAAAAGTAATTAAAAATTTAACAGATTTCTTCATCTCCTGGGCCTACAGTTAGTTCACCATAAAATCATAATCATCAAAATTCATTCTTATTCACTTGGTTCTCTGATATATTCAATTCAATCCTATAAATATTTATAGCATGCTGCTTTCTACTGTTGAAAAGTTTACAGTCTTATATGAAGGATAACGCAAGCACATATAACTAGCTACCCAAATGAGCTAAATGCCATGAGACAAGCATGAATGAAGAACTATAGCTCAAAGTACAGGCAGTGATACTACTTACGAGAAGTCCACATGTCACGGTAAGTACTAATGTTAACTCAGGAGAATTTAAAAAAGTAATTGAGTAATATAAGTATATAGAGACCTTTTGTGATCAAAAAGGTGGTGAGGTAACCTGATATGTCAACAGTGAAGTATCTTCCATTTCTGGTTATATGGAGAAACTGACACAAGACTAGCCTTCCCTCTCTCCCCTCCAGGTAACACAAATTTAAACAAAAATATATGAAACTATGTTTTCAGATGTTATACAACAGGCAACACAGAACTGAATAAAAGAAAACTAGTAAGCTGAATTCCACTACTCTTCCATTCTTCTGCTTTCATAGTACTTTATGGTATACAGTATAAGCTCTTTACATACCATGGTACAGGGGAGGGAAGCCCAAAGACAGAAAGGCAGTCTCACTGAGTTGAGAAGACAGGTAAAAGGGATCTGGACAGAAGAGGCGTTCTGGAATTCTGCATAATTCTGAATTATGCATCAGTACTAGAATACTAACCTGCATATGAAAAAAGTCATGAAGGATAGAAATAGTTGATTTCTTCCCAGGGATACAGATTACACAACTGTATTTGTTACAACTCATCAAATTCTACACTTAAGGTTGGTGCATTTCACTTTCTGTAAAATATACCTCAATTTTCTTAAAACTGGTAACAGGACTGGCTCACCTTTTAACAGGATCACTGTGGCTGCTTTGCTCAAATTTAATCAAGTAGGGACAGAGAGGTAAGAAGAAGAGCTAGGAGCCTATTGTAGTAAGTTGACTGAGAGATAGCAGAGCCTGGACCATGGTAGTATCAGTGGATGTGGTAGGATTTAGAAGCTAGAACTATCAGATTTACTGAAGAGCTGGGAAGTGGGTGGAAGACAAAAGAGTGAAGAATGATTCCAACTATTCTGGCCGGAACAAATAGAAGGGTGAAATAACCATGTACTGATATAGGGAAGAGTATAGACAAAGCATGTTGGGGGAAAAAATCAGGCATTCAGTTCTAGATGCATTAGAAAAATTGGATGAAACCACCAAGGGCTTGCATGTAGATTGAGAAGTGAACTGTTCATGGTCTGGTCCCTGAGATACCCTCACAATAAAAAACCATGAAGCTGAGAAGAAGCCAGGAGGAACAACTGAGATGGAGTGGCCAGTGAAGAAGTATAAAACCCAGGAGAGTGAGATGCCCTGAAGCCATGTTCAACCTCTCCTTATCAACTAAATCCTTAGACTTTGAAACACATTCCAAACCCTTCTTTAAAACAAAACAGTGCAAACACCCCCCCATCTACTCCAGTTATAAACCTAGTTATTTCGTTGTGTCAAAGTTTTAGAGTTTTAGTCAAAGTTTTAGAAAGAGTTGTTTTTTTTCTCTCTTCTTCCACACTTATTCACACCCTCCTCAATTCCCTCCAAACTGGGTTCAGCCCCTAGTGCTCTAAGGGAGGCTCTCTCTAAAGTCACCAATAAACTACAGTGCCCTAAATCCAAAGTTTTGGTTTTTCCCTAGATCTGATCTGACTGGATTTCTCAGGAGTATTTGATATTCTCTACATCTTAAAACACTCTAATTTTCATGACATCATACCTTCCTGGTTTTCTTCTTACCTTTCTGGCTTCTTCTTAGTCTCCTCTTTGGACTCATCTCCTAGTCTTTGAATGTTCAAATTTCTCAAAGCTCAGTCAGAGGCTTTTTAATTAATCTATAGTTACTACTTAAACAATCTCATTCATGACAGGTGGCATAACAGATGATTAAGAATATGAATGTATTTTCCAACCTGCCTGGGTTCAAACCTCAGCTCTGACACTTACGAGCTTTGTCGTCATAGCAAGAGCTTCACCTGGTTTTATCTCAGTGTTACCATTTATTTTAAGATGGGGATTATCATGGCATTTATTTCACTGAGTTGTCACAAAGATTAAATGAGTCTATATTTGTAAATCACTAATACAAAAGAACATAGGTTTAACTACCACATGTAAACAGATGGTTCACACTTGCTTTTCAGTGGCCTAGACATTCTCTATTAGAAACCCACACATACAACCCTTTTTTTCTTTTTAATATTAACTTAGGTTTCTCAAAGTTATCTCAAACTCAATATAGTCCAAAACAGAACCCATGATCTATTCCCCAAAGTCTTGTGTTCTCCCAGGTCAGAAAACTAGGCAATATCCTTGATACCATCCTTTCTCTCTCCACAACCTTCACACCCATATCCAATCCATCCCACATGTAATGATACTACTTTTTATATATTCTTTGAATTTGCCTCCTTCTTTCCAATAAGTTCTATCTATTCTCATTTAGTTTTATGTCTACTCTCCGCTATGGTAATAGCTTCTTAATTGGGCGCCCTGCATCTAAACTTTCTCCTAGTCTCTATGCTGCAGGCAGAACAATCTTCTGATTGTGTTCCCCAAACTGAGCATAAAGTTTTCGCTGATTTATTATGATTCCGGGAAATGCCCAAAATTCTTAATATGGCTTACAAATCCCTCAATGGCTGATTTCTTCATGACCTCATTTCTATCAATCTCTCCACCTTTAGCTCTTCTCTTGCTTTCCATAAATTCTTCAAACACGTGCTTCATTCTGCCACAGAGCATTTATGCATGGCCTTTCCTCCTCCATTCCTCTAATTTAATTTTTACTTTGCTTTCAGAATTTGGCACAATAATCTTAGTGAAGCCTTGCCTGGTCTCCAGGTGTGGTAAATCTACTAACTCATACACACTTGTTAATATATACATTCCCTATCCACATAAAACTATGGTAATTTTACATGTTAATTTTTTTAATTTTACATTTTTAAATAACAATTTAGCTAATGAAAACTTCATGACAATAGGAACAGAATCTATATTTTCTTATTACCACTGTAAGCCCAGGGATGGTTCTTAGCAGTTAGAAAGTGGTCAGTACATATTTGTTGAATGTATAATAGGGTAGTAACACTTACTAGTAGGAGAAAAATATTTTCTAATGAGCTGCAAAAGAAAATTAAGCAATTAAGTGTAAAGAACCATCAGCACAAGCAGAGATAAAATATATGCTGTCATTAGCCAGAGAATATTATTGAAGAATAATCATCACAGAGTGGTAATATTGCCAAGCAAACATCAGCCTTTCCAGAAAACAAGTATTATTCCAGATGCCCTCTTAGGAAAGTCAAAGAAGCATGGTGATCTTGGTGATCTTTAGACTTGAAACATGGTACCTGCAATCTTTCTTTATAAGTACCACAAAACCAAATTAACTCACAAAAGGTTAGAAGAAAAAAATAGGCAAAAAGACTGTAACGGGCATATTGGAGCCAATTAGAAACACAGAATGGAATGGAAACAGCCATTAGGATGTTTCGCTCCAGTGATCAGCTTGGTCTGCAGACACCTGTAGGTCTTTCAGTATCTTCTCTGTGGGCTCTCTGCATATGAACAAGAAGGTTAACAGGAAACAGCCAACAGGAGGTGGGGCTATCTTTTATCAGTTTCAGAGATAATAATGTCTCTCCCAGCAAGGAGCTGATTAGAAGGAGATGCTGAGCAGTGGAAAATATGGTAAATTGAGCAACATTCCAACTCTCTCCTGAATCAGTAGTTCCACCTCTGACTTCATTATGGAGTTCAAATTAATGTTAAAAGGGCATAAAGTAGACAGAGTTGATAGCAGATCAAATTTATATAATACTAAGACTCTTTCCTCACCCCAGATATCTTCCCTGTTAAATCACCAGTGAATCTGAAATTTCTAGCACAGAGCCAATGATTAAGCATTACTCGAGAAATAGATACACTTAACCTACTTTCAAAAATTATATTGCCTAGGTAATTAACAAGATACTTAGCTATCACAGATTGGTTTATCTAATGTTAAAAACAAGCAAACAACAACAATAAAGACAAAAACAACAGAGCCCATATGGAGTCACTTATGCTAAACCTCATGTCACCAAACTGAGACTTCACAGTTTGGGCTCTCCCAGAAATGGAATCTTCAACCAGTCAATCAGGAACTGCCTGATCAGCAAATTATTATTTTCCCCTAAAGGAAAGTAATCCTGTAAAAACCAACCCACTTTTTCACCTAGTGTAACTTCCTTGTTCCCTCTCCCTTATGCCTATGAAGTTTTGGTTTTACTGCAACTCTGAGATCCTTTCTCTCTGCTAAATTGGATGCTGCCTAATTAAGACTGATTTTTTCCTCAAATACACTGAAAAACTTGTATATGCCTCAGTTTACCTTTTAACACTTCTGGCGTCAGAAGAAGTAACTGGAGACCCCTGGCGGCCCCCAGGAGCAATAATCAAGCTGGTATAGATACCCGTTAAGTCCCTTAATCTCACTGCTTTCTCATGCCTTCAGAGGTAGTGGATAAGTCCCTCAGAGATCATAGCTCTGTAGCTTTTGTGTTATAAGCTATATGTTATAACTTTACTTGAGCATTTCATTTCCCATACTGGATCTGGAAACCAGTTGGAGTCAGACTAGGTCCAACTTCAAAATTGAACTGGGTCCCCAGTCAAACTAGTCCTTACTTAGAAACCAGATTGGGTCCAGGGTCAACCTGAGTCTGACTTAAAAACCAACTGAGTCCCATGTGAGGCCTGGGGCGATTAAAATTTTGTTTTAAGCCTGAACACAAAGGTTAGCCTTATCAGATCTTAAATTACAGTGGCCACAGTAGAGAACTTTGAACCCAAACAAGCTTATCCATTTATCTTAGTTAGAGAAAAAGGGGTCTCAGTCAAGTACTCATCATAAAGGGTAGAGGAAACATTATTTTTCCTCCTTTACCATATCCAGTGACCAGGATTAGAATGGCTGGGACATTCCATTTATTCCACAGCCTGCAGACAGGATCCTGGGAAAACTAGCAGAAGCCAGCAAATGAGAATGCTTACCGCAGTCAGCTCTCCCAGATTTCTACCTGTGATGCCTGGTCAAGAAAGGAATGTAAAATTTAATGTTGTACATTCCTTTCCAAATTCAGATTGACAGGCAACAACAACAAAAAGTAATAATCTGATCTCTGAATTGTTACTCATGAATTTGCTTTCAAGTGCCCATCAGATATGGATCCTTTCTTTCCCAGGGACAGCTATTGCCACCTTGTCTCATTTTGTGTCCTGACTGGTTGCACTGGCAACTATCAGGTTGGAGATTTGAACATAAAGCTGGACAGATACATGAACTGCACTCCATTTACAGCTAAGGTTCTACTCACTATTGCCAGCTCTCAAGGGAATTGTCTTTCTTCAAGGGAATAAGTCTCTCTTTCTTTTGGTTATCTTTGGGAATGACTCTGGATCTCAGAAGGGTAGTGTCTTTTGCATCCTCTTTAAGGATGCCTCTGTGTCCATGGGGTTGCTCAATATTGCCAGGATTATCTACTGCTTGTCCTGGTTGAAATCTGGTAAGATATCCAAAAGGATTTTTTGTTTGTTTGTTTGTTTTAAGTAACTATGGGGTAAGAAGCTGGCCCAATGGGAAGCTGATATTCAGAGCCTTATAGAAACTTCTTTAAAGTCTTCTTTCCTAAGATAAATGAAACAACACCCACGGCGGGAGGTGGGGCATTCTGAAGCCTTTGTGGAAGGATTTACTAAAACATCCCAAAGACACACAGCTCTAAATCTAGAACACAGAAACTGTTTGATTTCCATCTCAGTAGAAGAACATCTCCTTGATATAAAGAAGTAAATTGAAGAAAATGTAGTTAGATGGGCAGGTCAGCCTTGATATAATTCAGGTTGCAACCCCATTCTTTGAGGAATGAAAAATAACTGTACTTGACTTACAAAAGCAGCCTTCTGAGAATAGAAATGCAACTCTAAAACCAATTCTAAGCCCACCTACCCTTTTTACCAATCGCGGAACCCCATTTATTTGTCTCAAAAGACTTGGAAGATTTTATAAAAGATACGGAATTACGGAATTAGAGAATAAAAGTTGCTCTTGGTGGAACTTGCATCTTTCCCTGTGTCCTTTGAGATGTCCGTATGATACCTTTCTAGCAAACAAGGTTAATTCTGAAGGAGGAGGAGGGGAAGGAGAGATGGGGAAGAAGAGGAGGGACAGAAGGTGGAAGAAGGGAGAGGAAGAGGAAGAAGAAAAGGATGGGGAAGGGGAAAAAAAAGGAGTGTTATCAGCATTAAATATATTTTTATTCTACCTAGGTTTACTAAAAGTAAAGAAAGTTCATATTATCTCTGTTACAGAATTTGTCAGCAAAAAAGATAATTTACAATTATGGTTGGCTGTTTAATGTCTCATGACATTTTCATAACTAATCTAAACGTAACTGTTTAAGAACAAGTAAGTTAAATAGATAAAAGTTTACAAATAAACTTTTCGATAATGACAATGCCTTATATTTCTACTTAAAAATAATTTCCAAAATCTTTTTCAGAATAAACTCAATCCCTTCTCTATTGTATCAGACTCCCTAAGACTCTATTGTGTCCATTCTCCTGCTTCAGGCTAACAACCCAAACCCACAGAATCTTGCATCCAAGCTCTGTACATAAGGACACAGGGCAAAGATGACTGGAATAAAACCACCTGTACAATCTGTAGACCCTTGGTAACTTGAAAGCTTAAAGTTATACTGGAAGAAGCTAAAGGATGGATATTCACTGAGTATCTAGATCATTTCCAAATAAGACAAAAGACTGAAATATTACTTATTGAACACAAGTTTATCTATTTTTGTCTTATTACAAATGAACGAAAAATATCTTTATCTATTAGTAAACATGTCTTATGCCACACTGAAAATTTTACCATGAGAAAGAATATACTTCTAGAAATTAAAAAATGTATTTGTAAATTTGCCAACATTGAGTATGCTGGTATAACAGACAATACACAATTGATTACTACTTTTATTTTTTTTCATTAGGAATAAAAGATTTTAAAGGTTAAAAATACTAATTAACATACACAAAACTATTAAGAATAATAAGACTGAAAGGAAACAACTGTATATGAAAAATAGGCAGGAAAGTAATAAGACTGGTTGTTCCAGAATGAGAAAAAAATAGCACAAAAATCTTAATGGACATAAAATAGTTGTAGAAGGTTTGTGGAAAAGGAATCTTGGGAAATAAATTTTATGTATGGTCAAGCTAAGAGTGGAACTAATTTATTTAAGTTTTTAAGGAATGAATTTTAATATCAAAATTAGAATTGGTTTTCTTTCAGTTAAAAGGACAGTTCTTGGACTACTGGTCTGCTTTTGATGACACACCATGAAAAGGGTGTGTGTGTATGTGTGTGTGTGTGTGTGTTTAACCTCTTGGGTAATCTACCTGGAAAGCAAAGATTTTGTTTCTTACCAAAATAATTTCTGTGCCTCCCATTATCAGATAGTTGATTACTTAACAAAACCCAATCCCCTCAGTGTTAAAATAGGTAAATTTTGTTCACAACTTTGTAATCTTCTGTATTACCTTTATTCTATTGCAGTTTAGTTAAATAAATGATTTCATAATGATATGTGACCTTTTTTAGTCAAATGTTCAGACCTTTTGACATTTTGGCAGCTTCCCAAAATCAAATTCTAAAAGGAATCTTTTTGACCTCAGAGTAACTCTGAGATTTCCCAGAAGGCTCCTAGAAAATCTCAAATAATTTCTCTTTCACCTTGTAAAAGAGACATATTAAACTAATTAGGTTTATCCGATATGTTAAATTACACGGGAAGCATCATCAAATAAGTGATAAACCTTCTTAGACTATATTTTATGAATGTATGTTATTAAGTGTTCTAGATGTGGAACTCTCTAACAATCTAATATGTCCTGGTATAAAGTTATCAGTCATAATTCCAGTTATTTATCTTAAAATGTTGTATGTCACAAAAATAACTAAATTTCTTTGTCAATTCTATCATAATGAACTACCATCAAATTTTTAAGTATGGGCATTTTAAAGTCATTTGTCATTTACAGGCTCATTTTAACTCTAATGCTTTGAAAAAGTGAGATTATGGAAAGGACACAAACAAGTACTTTTGACCAATGACACTGCTTCCAAATTGTAGAGTGTTGAAACTTGGGTGCATATTTCACAACTGAAGAAGGCTCCAACTGACAACTGATAAATGCTGGAGACCTCAAATCAAATTGATTAGGAAGAGATGTAGTCAGTATGGAGGTAGACAGCTTCCTCCCAAGATGTCAGATCAAGAACAATTCTTTCCATTCCTTCTTCCCTTTCTATCTTTTTCCTAATTCTTATACCATGGAAGCCTTTATGATTCTTTTGTTCACCTTTTGCCTTGCTCTGTCATGGAAAGATCATGCTATAGTTCACATATCTCAGGCCACAGTGAGGGGCTAGTCCAGCCACAAGTAAGTGTTATATTTGCCATGTGGGTAATCCTATAGTCCTGCCCATGACAAACTCCTCCTAGAGCCAATGCTTCATTTCCTCTAGAATAAACTCAGTCTGCTCTCTATTGTGTCAGAGTCTCTAACTTGAGAGTCCATTTCCCTGTCTCTGTTTAGCAATCCCAAACCCAGGGAATCTTGCATCCAGGCTCTGGACAAAGAAAGGGATACAAGGCTAGGATAACTAGAATAAAATTACCTATGTGGTTTACAGACTTAAATTTTACTGGCCTCTATAGCTGACACCTTTTTACTTCTAAGCCACACACTCAAGTGGGAATTACCAGGAAGTATTCATGACTCAATATTTGCTTCCTTAGAGCCCTACTCCCCTGGTTAGGAGTAAATGCAAATGAGGCTCTGATCAGGAAACTTTTCTTAACTCTTGAGGCTATGGCAGATTCTGTGGTTAAACAAACAGCTGAGGGGAAAAAAATCCCCTAGACTCTCTCTCTCTCTCTCTTTTTTTTTTTTTTAAGGAAAGTTGAAACTCAGCTACATTAGATCAATGAACAAGTCATCTGTCTTAAGAAAGTGACTTCTTCAACAGGGACTCATTTCATTCTGATTGGTTTGGGTCTTGGTGACCATGGCTTCAAAGTGTACTCCAGACATTGGGATTTATCCTACTTATAACAGTCATAGTAGTCTTCCGGATACACAGTAATCTCCCAAAAGCTTTAGGTCCATGTTCATAACCACTAACCACCAACCAAGTGATCTTCCTAAAAACAAAACATAGAAAAAGGAAAAAGAGAATGATAAACTGAAAGAATGTGACCCAATGTAGTGTTCTATGAATACCAACAGAGATTTAGCAAAAACTGCAAGAACTCCCAAATAGTAGCTGAGAGTAGCATGAACCTTAAATTTCTGATTAAGTCTCTCAGTTAGGCTGAGAGTCTTATCAAAATGGGAGAAATATTTAAAACAAACAAAAACAAACAAACAAAAGGACAATAGGCTAAAATGGAGTTGCTTATCCTAAGCCCCAAAGCACCAACCTGAGACTTAACTTTGTTATAGTTTCAGCTCTTCTGGAAGTGGAATCTTAAACCGGTCAGTCAGGAACCCCCTGATCAGTACTAATTAGGTAATCTGCCTGATAGACTCCTGCCATACATCTATCTATAAAAGTCTTTCGTTTTGTATAGTTTCTCAGAACTCCTTACTATCTGCTAGATTGGATGCTGCCCAATTTGAATCAATTTTTGCTCAGTAAACTCTTAAAATGCCTCAATTTATCTTTTAACACTAATAAAGATCATATGTAACAGAAAGCAGAGTCATGACATTTAGGATCGCATGAGTTTCCGGAATTACTTTTGGTTGTAAACAAGATGGAGAAAACAGTGGAACCAGAGTTACTTGATCATATAATGTCATGGAGAAGTGAGATAGTATCAGTGAGTTAAAGATATCTTACATAGAAGATAAGTGAGGTTTAGTTGTAATGGATAAACAATTCAGCACATTTTAATCATCACAGGAAGCAGTGGTAAGATAATTACCTTGAATCAACTTTTTCATAATAATTATCCCAAATAATGACTTCTACTCATCTTGTTTTCTTATTTATATTTGGGTTTCCAGGAGAAACTCTATTGTTTCCATGAATATTCTTTTTTTATTTTTTTTTAAAGATTTTATTTATTTATTTGACAGAGAGAGAGATCACAAGTAGGCAGAGAGGCAGGCAAAGAGAGAAGCGGAAGCAGGCTTTCCGCCAAACAGAGAGCCCAATGCAGGGCTCGATCCCAGGACCCGGAGATCATGACCTGAGCTGAAGGCCGAGGCTTAACCCACTGAACCACCCAGGCGCCCTCCATGAATATTCTTTTCTCACTGCCAGATCACTGAGTATTTCTGAAGTTTCCTGTGTTTCAGAAATAATCCTTGACACAATTGATTCTCATAATCTCTCTTCTAAGTAATTGTAATTCTCTTCATATTTCTGCTGATTTGAAATTAAGATGTTATCTCTTCTGAGCAGTCTCTGTAAGCTTCGAAAAAGTGATTTCCCAAAAATCCTGACCTGGTGTCTACCTCAGTGAGGTGTGCCTGTGTCCCTTTCCTCACAAATCAAAGGATCTTCATGCATGATTTTGTTATTATGCCTCCACAACTGATTTCCTATTATATATATTGATATTTATTATTTGAGCCCATATTTACAGCTCTTTGTGGGTAAAAGGCAGCATTACATAGAATTCTGCTTTTGTGTGATCGTATATAATTCACTCATCTAAGTGAATGCTCTGTGACCATTCAGAATTCAAGAATACACTTTGTCCCCTAATGAACAGGATGGAATTAGAACATACCTTTTCACAACCACTGACTGCGATTAATTTGACAAATACCCATTAGGCCATCCAACAGCCTGCTCAGTTACTCCTATTTACTTTAATTTATTTAGCAAAAGGCCCTGATCTATCAAGTTAAATGCCTTGATCATTCATCAGTTCAAAGGTAGTGAAGTGTCCCAGTCTATATCCAGATTATCAATCTGTGAAAGGTGGACATTTGGGTAACTCATTTAACTGAGCAAGGTCTAAAGTCTCCAATATTTTAAGTTATTGGAGGCCATGACTGAGCTATAATCTTCCTCCTGTCAAATGTTACAAACTTATAAGCAGACATTTGTTTTGATGAACTAAGTGAGCTCTAAATAAATGTATTTTCCCTGGCAGTTCAATCCTGACTAGGTATTTATTCAGGAAATCTTTATTCTATTATTATATTGGATATGCTTTGGTTTGTGCACAGAAATTATATTGTTTTGACAGCTCTATTATTTTTACTGGTTGGCTTGCAGCAATTTATCTTACAGTACATGAGGAATTTATTTTTTTAATTGGCTCTGACTTTCTTTATGAATGTGTTTATGAGTCACTATAGCAGTTCAACATTTTAATGTTTCAATGTTTTCCACCAATTTGGTAATCTTGTAAACAGCAGTGTTTCTGGAGGGCCTCTAAGCAGTTTTAAAAACAGAATTAAAAAGGAAAAGCTAGTAAATTTAGTTTTATCTTTCATACCTTCCTGACAGTGCCATCCTCATAGTGGCCTTATCTACATACAAAGAAGGTAGTGACATTTGGGCTCAAAGGTAAAACTAAATATAAAAAACTTTGATCAGAACTAAGTCATTTTAGGGGCACCTGGGTGGCTCAGTGGGTTAAAGCCTCTGCATTTGGCTCAGGTCATGATCTCAGGGTCCTGGGATTGAGCCCCGTGTCCTGCTCAGCAGGAAGCCTGCTTCCTCCTCTCTCTCTGCCTGCCTCTCTGCCTACTTGTAATCTCTCTCTGTCAAATAAATAAATAAAATCTTAAAAAAAAGAATTAAATAATTTTAAATCCCTTTAAATTTCATTAGAAACTGACAAAAGAGTTGCTATTAAAGAAGTAAAATATCAGTTTTCTATTGCTGGTATTCCATAGGAGCCTACACAAATGGTAGCTTAGCACATCAAAGACCAAAGTTCTGACATCCCAATATTTTACTTTTATCTAAGAATTCTTATCTCAGAAAACTGGAAGTGAGCCAGATTTGACCATTGAACTAAAATTCAAATGTTTAATTTCACAGGTAGGACAGTTTTTAGGCCCATCCGTTTTTATGGAACTTGATGCATATACATAGATTAGTCAGTTAAAATATATTTTTTAATCAAACCCATCTAATAAGGTTCTCTAAAATATACTGCAATTATAAAATAGTTAATTCAGCTATTTGTTCCACAGAGCTGAAAATCAACCAGATAGTTAGATTTTAATGCAATTTATTAATACATAAAATTTCATCCAAAAAGCCAACACTTATAAATGCAACTTACTATATTCACCTATATATTTACTCATTCAGCAAATATTTAATAAGCACTTTCTAAGTGAAAATACTGTGCTAGGAGTTTTAGGAGAATCAAAGCTGAATCTCATATCCTCAGTATATATTTTTATTATGTCTATTTATGTGAACATTAAAAAGGAAATATGAAGTAGAAAACCATAAATGTGACATTTTGTGGTCGTGTCAAGTAAAGCACTTTGGAAATCCCTGGGGAGAAAGAGAGAGAACTTCCAGGAAATATGTTTAGAGGTTAGACATGAGAAATGAGGGGAAAGGCAATCCAGGAGGAAGAAACAGCCTGAGTAAATCCTATCTGACCTCCCACCCAAGGTCTTAAGGCCCTCAGGTGACATTTCTAACCATGTGAACACAGATTATCTTAAGGAGAAAATGGAGCCGTGTTTGGCAGCATGAAACACAAAGGACCACTCCCGTTAGCTATACAGTAGAATCACCTGCCTTGAGCCCCACCTCAGACCAATTAAATCAGATCTTTGGTGTGAGACCTGGCTCAGACTAACCTGCAACCCAACTGTCCATCAACAGATGAATGGAGAAAGATGTGGTGTATAGTAGGCACACAGAATGCAATATTACTTAGCCATAAAAAGGAATTAGACCTTGCCATTTGCAACAACATGGATGGACCTAGAGGGTATTATGCTAAGTGAAATAAGCAAGACAGAGAAAGACAAATACTACATGATTGTACTCATTGTGCAATCTAAAAAAAGTGAAAACAAAAAAAAGTAGAAACTGACTCATAAATACAGAGAATTTATGACTGCAAGAGAGGAGGGAGATGGGAAGATGGGTAAAATGGTGAGGGATAGTGGGAGATAAAGGCTTCCAGTTATGGAAAGAATAAGTCATGGGATAAAAGGTCGGAGAATATAATGACTGGTATTGTAGTAGTGTTGTATGGTGACAGATGGTAGCTACACTTGTGGTGAGCACAACATAACATAAAGACTTCTTCAATCACTATGTTGTACACTGAAACTACTGTAACATTGTATGTCAACTATACTTCAATAAAGAAGTACAACATAAAATAAGTAAAATGAAACACCCAGATGATCCAATATGCAATCAATACTGAGAAACATCAACTACATCCACTGTAGCAGACAAGACCAACTGGTCATGAAGCGAAGTAACCACTGGTCCAAACACACTTGGGACATTCCTCCCACTGAGTTTATTTGGCCTACAATAGCTATTTTTGTCATTGGAAATTTAACGGAAGTTCTTAAATCTACCTCTTCTCTCCCTCACCTCCATTATACTGTCAAACCATATTTTCCTCTTATGTGTTGAAAACTTTATCACCAAGAAAATAGTCTCCATCTCCATCCTTGATCCTGCCACACTTCCAAAAATGCCATGATATCTTGCCTTCTAAATTCAGTGCGTTGTTCATATCTAGTCACTTCTTCCTGCACTTGGTCTCACGGCTACCCCTTGAACTCTGCCATCATCACCTGCTCCGCCTCTGAAGTGATTAATTCACAAATTCTAGACTCTCATGAAAACCATCTGGTTTTTCTGCTCACTTTCTCAAGTTTCACTGCAATAAGTTTCTAACTAAATCATATACTCCAATGAGCCTTCTGTTGCCACCCACCAGCATCGCATTTCTATCTTTACTTTTCTTCATGTCCAGCTATCATAGTAAATCACTACCTAACAAACATCCCCAATTTTCCTTCTTATTACAAAAAATTAACCTTCAATTAACCCAACAACTTGCCTTTCTTATGACTGTACACCAAAAGGTAAACATCACTGGAGAAGATTCACATAACCAATGGTATTGGTTCATAATCTCTAACCTCATCTAGACTTTCAACATTGTCCAGTTCTGTTTTTGTTTTGACATTTCCCTGATAGTATTTTTGTCCCAATTCTCTGTAACATATATTCCTTGAGCTCATGTTTAAACTTGCCCACTTCCCCGTTCACCTCCACAAATAACTTTGCCTCATATTTCATGCCTCTCATATCACGCCCTCTCCTGTCATCATCAATCATAATCTACTCTGTACTAGATATTTTCATCAGCATAAATAGGATGACCCCCATTCCTCATTTCATCTTTCCTTTTCAAGTTAAATTCTTCAGACAATTTTCTTCAATTCCCTCAATCCCATTCCTTCTTGAATCCAATTCATTCAAGTTTTTACCAATTACTTTCACTTTGTTAAATCCAAGGATCACTTCTCAGTTAGCAACTTTCATTTTGTGCAAATATTCCAGTATTTAATACAGCAGATGATACGTGGGAGATATTCAGTAAAAATTATTAAATAACTATATGAATAGATGTCATCAAACAAACAAAAACTCATTTTATCATCCTGTCCTCAAATCTGAAAATCTTATTTTTATCTGGCCCCATTCTTTTTTTCTTCCTTAATCTTACAATAAAGGAGCTATCTCGTCTTTTACCAAAATACATCTCCATATGCATTTTGGACCCCTTCCCTCTCTCTTTCCAAGAACTTCACTCTGTTGTTATCCCCATTTTATATTTTATGTAACATTCCTTTCAGAATTCTAATGCCCTCTACTTTGAACCATATTTCAATAACATTTTATTTACCTCACATCTCCTTCCAGTTATTGTTGTAGTTCTCTAAACTGATTATATTCTATAAACTCTAAACTGATTATACGTACTTTTTCATTTCTCATTCTCATTCATTTTCAAGCATCTCCATTCTTTTTTTAATTTTTTTTAAGATTTTATTTATTTATTTGACAGAGAGAGATACAGCAAAAGAGGGAACACCAGCAGGGGGAGTGGGAGAGGGAGAAACAGGCTTTCCGGCAGAGCAGGGAGCCCCATGCCTGAGCTGAAGGCAGACGCTTAAGGACTGAGCCACCCAGGTGCCCCAAGAATCTCCATTCTTAATTCTGCCCCCCAAGTTTTACTATATTCTTTCTATAGAAGCTGAGGTCACCAATGAATACCAGGGGACAATAATCAGAAATAATGACATAACTTTAATATTTATGAGGTCTTATTATATGTCCAATTTATTCTACAAATTAAGGTTACTGAAAATATAACAATGAACAAAATATATTTCTTTCAGTCCTGTCAATGACCTTGTGAGATGAGCACTAAGGTGTCACTGCTTACCAATGGGAACTAGGATAAAGAGGTTAAGTGACCAAATTTACACCAAAGCTGGACCCCATTAATGTGAAATCCAGGGTTTGTACTCAAGTAGTTTAATTCTAGAGCAAAAACCAACACAATACTGCACAACCTCCTCTCAGCTTATTGATAGATTTCATTTCCAGGAGCTTTTCAGTATACTTCACTGATTCTTTTATGACTGTTCAATCTATAAATGTTGGAGTTCCTTGAAAATCAGTCCTGGACCCTTTTCATCATCTCTGTACATCTTATTAGATAAGCTTATGTCTCATGACTTGTAATATTATCAGTCTGCCAACTTCTCAATGTAAATATTCTGCCCAGACCTCTCTTCTAAACTAACCTAACAGTTTCACCTCACTCCTCATAGATTTTTAAATAGATTTTCAAAATTCAACTCATGATCCCTGTCCACTGTTCACACCTATATTACCTCCAATGTTCCCCATCTCATTTACTAGCATCTCCATCTACTCAATTTCTCCAGCCAGAAAACTGGTAGACTTCTTTGACATTTCCTCCTCCCTTCATTTCCCTCATCCAATCTGTTAATAAAGCCTCTTGATTCTAATCCAAAAAAATTTTTTTGAGTCCTTTCATCCTCTCCATCTCTACTACCACAATTCTAGTCATTATCTCTTTCAAGTACAAATAAAATAGCTTCCTATCTATCATTCTTACTTCCACTATTACTTTCTGCCAAACCATTTTCTGCACGAATACACTCCCTTGCTTAAAATTGTCTGATCGTTCTCCATTTTCCTTAGTATGAGATTTTTTAAAAATTCCTATTAGGCTTAAAAAATTTTTTACAACTGCCTACCTCTCTAAATTCACCTAGTCCTATTCCCTTCAGTCAGTATACTGAGTATATGGACTTTATTGCAGTTCTACAAACATTTCATTAACCTATAGCTGAAGCTGTTACTGAAAATAAAACCTGAAACTGGAGCTGTTAGTCTTTGTTTATCCGAGTAACTGCCTTTGTGCACAGAAAAAGAGTCCCCAGGATTCTCCTCAGAGAGAAAGATTGGCCCTGAATCTTGATGAGGAATAACTGGATAAGCAATTTCATGGAGACAGACAAGAATAAGACTTAAAAGCTTGTTATAGCAAGAAATAAAATTACTTGCTATTAGCATGCAAATATATAATAAATGTAGATTATCTACAGAACACAGATATACCCAATTTTAATTAAAAATTAGTTGTGATTTGGAAACCTGTTACTAAAATAATACTAAATGATACTGTAGACATTAAATTTTCTATACATAACATTTCCATCCTGTTCTTATGATTACCAATTTAATTACTCTATAAAAATAATAAGAAAAGCTACCTACTCTTTATATAACCTCCTAATTTGATAAATGCTCACTTAAAAGATGAGCATATGAGGGAAATATAGATGGAAAATGCTATAATTAAATCATTCCATATTTTTTTGAGGCAAGGAGGGGCAAAGGCAGACAGATTCTCAGAGACAGAGAGAATCTCAAGCAGGTTGCATGCTGAGAGCAACCTGACGCATGGCTCAGTCCCATGACCCTGAGATCATGACCCTGAGGTCAAGACCCAAGCTAAAAACAGTAGTGGGATGTTTGACCAACTAAGCCACCAGGTACCCCTATCATCCCATATTTTTTAAATTTAATTACAACTACTGGTGATGTATTTGTATGTAGATTACGTTCTCATTTTAAAATGTTACAAAGGTTTTAGTATTTAGAGAGAAGAAAAATGTCTTTAATATAGAATATATAATTCATTAATAGTCATATCCTTAATAGATGAGACATATCAGACACAGAAGAGAAGCACCGACACTGTAAAAATCATAAACCAATGTCAAGAAAACAAGTGGGGGCACCTGGGTGTTTCAGTTCGTTGAGCGTCTGCCTTGGGCTCCTGTCATGATCCCAGAGTCCGGGTATCGAGCCCTGCATCAGGCTCCCTGCTCGGCGGGGAGTCTGCATCTCCCTCTGCCCTTCACCCTGCTAGTGCTCACTCTCACTCCCTTTCTCAAATAAATAAATAAAATCTTAAAAAAAAAAAAGAAAAAGGCATAAAAAAACAAATGGTCAGTTTTTCAGAAATAGCAGATTTCTATCATATAAATTCTTCTGATGCACTATATTATAAGCTGTGAAGAATAAACACACACTAAAAGACTATATAACACATCCTCATGACAATATAGAACTGAAATTAATGATTTTACCAAAAATATATTTTAAGTTATTTTGATGAAAATAAACAAGATTTACTGGGAAAATGTTTAAATTCCACGTCTTTATTAATAAAAATACATTCTAAATAATAGAGTAGATGTTATAAAAAATCCCCTGAGGCTCAAAACAGAAACATGTAGGTACACAGAAGATGATGAATAAAAAGCTACCAAAGTGATAGTTTCCTTGCCCTCTCTCACCTCACTGGGCATCCAGGATATAGAAATGAAAGATAAAAAAGTATAATTTTTAAAATGACAGGTTTATCAGACATCCAGTAGGATTACTATATTTAAAATTTAAAGGCAAATCACAACTTGAAAATAGCTTAAAGATAATCCAATAAGCCAAAATGATTTCTAACAATGAATTAAAGTTGAACTGAGATCTCATCTATAAGATACAATAAAGACAATCTTGCTAAAAGTATGACTTAAAAAAAAAGTAGTGCAATGAGAAAAAATCCTTAGATATTTTCTAATATAAGTTTAGAAAGGGCTTAGTAAAGAAATAAAAGAAAATAAGGAAATATGAAAAAATAAAACAATAAAATTGAAGCCCCTATTGCTGCTAAAATAAAATAAAAAGCAACTCTCCTAAAAGTAAAAATCATTAATAATATTAATAAAAATACTAATAAAAGATATAAAACAGTTATGCTTTAGGAGATGTATATAAAGAAAATTTCATTAACATCAAAGAATGGAGTTATTTTTCATTTGTTTCTAATAGCAGGTCATGTATTCATTAATTTGTTCTCTCATTCATTCAATATATATTTATCAAGCACTGTATCTAGTGCTAGATATTGACAGGTGCTAAGGTCACAGAGATGGAAAACAAAATTCATACTTTTAACAACTCATAGCCCAGTATGCAATAGAATCCAAGATGGGGAAAATGATTTTAAAATATTACAATAGGTATTTCAAAAATTAGAACCATTCCAGTATCAGCAGAGAAGATAACTTTTGAAATTCAAAAGTTTGGCAATGGTTCTTAAACTGGCAACTGTCCTCACTCTTAGGTTCACCCTCTGGGGAATCCCATATTCAGGAAGGGTAGCACAAGTTTGCAAATGAATATAGTTTTCTCAGCCTGTTTCCTGCCAAAAGAAATTTGAGACTACCTCTGCCTCTTTTCATTTTGTAGTGAAATTCTACTCCTTTCAGTTCAAGTTGGCAGTATCTAATGTAATGAACTTTCTATGCATATATTAAAGTGAATATCATATCACTCCCAGTAAAGACACACCCACAAATCTCTTCCTATAAGCACTTAGTTTCTTTTTTATTTTTAAAGATTTTTTATTTATTTATTTGACAGAGAGAGAGAGATCACAAGTAAGCTGAGAGGCAGGCAGAGGGAGAGGGGGAAGCAGGCTCCTTGCTGAGCAGAGAGCCCGATGCGGGGCTCAGTCCCAGGACCCTGAGATCATGACCTGAGCCGAAGGCAGAGGCTTTAACCCACTGAGCCACCCAGGCGCCCAAGCATTTAGTTTCTTATAGGCTATACTGTTTGAGTGGGAAAATCCTGAGACAAGAGACTCATCTTCATCTCTAGGCCAGATTTTCTGGCAATGCCCTGTATTTGAAAACTGCTCAGAGGTCATTATAGCAGTTTTGCCACTTAGAAACTGAGAATTTTCAAAACCATAAAGTCCTTTTATTTTAATTTCCACAACCCTTCCCTCCTCAATTCATCTGTCTATAAGAGAAATGGCCACACCCTCAACACTTTGCTCTTAAGTATCCTTAGCTACATTAACAAATTCATTAGGAACACTTTCTACTTTCCATATCACTGTAGACAACAGTGGAGCTTTCTGCACTGTAAAACAAGGATCCTCCTTCCTGTGGTTTCTAATAAGACGTTATTCACTTCCTTCTGAGCCCTCCTCAGCGACATTCTCAAAGTCCTTATTTCTATGAATGGTCTGTCCATTGAAATTTCGGCTTTCTCTAACACCCTCCTCAAATCCTTATAACTTTTGCTTATTCCTAGATCCAAAGTCATGCATATATGCATATATATATACATATATATATACACACACTACACACACACACACACACACACACGTATTTGTTAAGGCAGCTTCCTACATTCAGATACAAAAATATGCATTATTTATCTATTGCTCTATAACAAGTATACCAAAACTTAATGGTTTAAATTGTTGTTGCTTTAATCTCAGTTTCCATGGGTGAGAAATCTAAACATGGCCTAGTTGAGTGACTTTTTTATGAAATTAAAGTAAGTTCTTCCAAAGCTACAATCAAGGTATTAGACTAGATGATAGTTTCAAGTCCCAAGTGAAGATGGATCCACTTCCAGACTTACTTATGCAGCCACTGGTAGACTTCAGATATTTACCATGTTTAGCCAGAAACTTGAGTTCCTTGCCTCACAGTCTTCTCCAGAGGGCGGCTCACATGACAGGGAGCTGACCTCCAAGCAAGTGAGGAAGGAAGCAACAGATCAAGTCAGAGTAATAAGATAAAAGCCACAGTCTTTCCAATGCAGTCTCAGAAATGGCATCCCATCATATCTGCCATATTCTATTGATTAAAAGTAAGTTAGTAATTTCAGCTCACACTCAAGGGGAGAATACTCAATGTAGAGATCTTTGAGGCCATTTTAAAGGCAGCTTCTCACAGACATGAAAGATCTGGAGTTGGTTTAACCTATTTTCTAGAAGATCAGTAGAATCCAGACAAATACCTAAAAGCCCAGTATATTTGTATATTAGGAATAATAATGAGCTCTCAAGGATGTCCAATCCTAATCCATAGAACCCAAGATTATATGCACTGTATGACAAAGGAGAATTAAGGTTTCAGATGAAATTGTTTGGCAATCAACTAACCTTAAAATAGGGTGATTATCGGGCGCCTGGGTGGCTCAGTGGGTTAAAGCCTCTGCCTTCAGCTCAGGTCATGATCTCAGGGTCCTGGGATCGAGGCCCACATCGGGCTCCCTGCTCAGTGGGGAGCCTGCTTCCCCCCCTCTCTCTCTGCCTGCCTCTCTGCCTCCTTGTGATCTCTCTCCCTCTGTGAAATAAATAAATAAAATCTTAAAAAAAATAGGGTGATTATCCTGGTTCATCTGGACAGGCTCAATGTAATCACAAGGGCAGAATCCTAAAAATGAAAGACAGAGGTAAAAGACGGAGGAAGAGATAAAACAATGGAATCAGGGGCCAAGAGATGCTATACTGAAGAGGGAGCAAAGGGACCACTAGACAAGGAATGTGGATAGCTTCTCTATATTGGAGAAAAGCAAGGAAATGGATTCTCCCTTAGAGCTTCCAGAAAAGAATGCAGCCCTACCAGCATTTAGATTCTAGTCAGTGAAACCTATGTTGACTGTTAACCCACAGAACTACCAGATACTAAATTTGTGTTGTTTTAAGCCCCTAAATGTGTGATAATGTGCTACAGCAGCCATAGAAAACTAATTATAGGTACAAATGTACTCTATTTGGAGGAAAAAATTAAAGTAAAAAGTCAATAAAGTTCAAACTGGCTTTTGTATTCAGAAGGCAAGAATGTATGAATCATTAAGGTATTTAACAGTAAAACTGAAAACATTAAGAGACTAGAGAATTACATTTTTTCCCATACTCCAGCAAATCATACTTCATCAAGCCTATAAGATACTTAAGTACCCATAATATATGTGTATAGTATATATACATATAAACACACAAACATATTAACTGCATGTAACTGGAAAATACAATATATTATTATATTTAAGAGTGAAACTCTACATTTACCAAAGCAGACATACACACATAGGCTGTGCCAACACCAGTTAGCATCAAAACTAGATAAAGGGCTTTTTTGGATAATTTTAAGTTTGGGAGTTTTTTCTGTGTTTTGTTTTGCTGTTTTAGTATCTTCTATAATTGAGAGATTTTGCCCAATCTTTGAATGTTTGCTGAGTTGTTCTACAGACCTGCTGTAATCTTTCAAAATAATCACTACTTTCTCTCCTTTTCAAAATGTGTGTTTCCTACGGTTCTTCCTATTTACATTAAGGTGATTCTCTTCACTCATCCATGTAAGCTAGAAGATGGAGCTTTCTAACCTTTCCCTTTTTCCTATCATTTATGTCTAGTTTATCAGCAAACATTGCTTATTTTGCTAAAAACATCGACAGCACCTCCCTTTCAGTACACATTTTCCTCTTCACTTTTATTCTCTTATACTTTATATCTGTATTGTCATTCTCCTGAACTATACTCATAAATTCCTACTTTATCTGCTGATCCACAGGATTTTCCCCATGACCTCTTATGCCTTCTCTTATCTACTGTCCACGATGCAAAGTTCTCTCTGTGGAAGATTAATCTGAGCAAACCTTGGTAATTTTTTTTTTAATTTTCACTGATTTTTTTAATCACCTGAGTATTGGATCTCACAGACTAAATTATATTACTTTATATATAAGCACACAAATTAACTGAGGAATAAACATAACATTTTTAACATTATTTTGTCAGGTAAAAAGTAAAAACTTGTATTCACTACTGACATAATTTTGAAAAAAAAAGGAAGGGAAAGGGAGGGAGGGAAGGAGGGA
>LNAC01000003.1:14399604-14628232 GCA_002007465.1 Ailurus styani
GGGAGGGAGGGAGGGAGGAAGGAAGGGAGGAAAAGAAAAGAAAATTTGAAATTAAAATGTAAAAATAACAAGATCTCAGAATTTAAATACTCCCCAAAAAAGAACACAATAAATGTCCATAGAAATGTATGAAGACAGACAGAATAGAAAAGGAAAAAAAAAAAGGAAGGGAGGGAGGGAGGAAGGAAAGGGATAAGTTTAAAATGTTTGCATATTGAAAAGGATAATCTGACTCCAAAAGCACCAAACAATTGTGTAGATCTCTACTGAAATATCCTGTTGATGCAATATGTTTATCTGTATGGGAGAGACTGATATGGAAATAGACTGTAAACGGCTTAAGAAAATTCCTTAAACTCTTCAATCTTCAAGTTACAGGTCTCATTCTTAGCAGCTCGCATCTGTCTGGCTGTTCCCCCCCTCCTTCATCCTCTTCCTCTGCTCTAAATAAACCTGCTTTGTGGTCATCCAGTCACTTCATTCTGTAGATAACTTAGATTTTTTATTTTCTCATTTTCACCTCTTCTCTCATCAGAAAATGAAAAGAAAAATCCACACTTAAACGTTTGGGTTAAGGTAAGGGAGACTGAGACCTAGAGAATCCATCTGTAGATACTTGGCCTCATCACATGTTGTTTTACTGGTGGACACAGGTTCATTTGGGAAGTGATAGTCAAAAGTTCCAAAATGGACTTTATGTCTAATTTGTCCTGTTACTATTTTGGCACTGTAAAAATCCTGGGCCAGCCCATTATCTGGAGCTTCACAGTTCTAGGGTCCAATTCACCAACACGGAGCTGCCACAAATTTACAGGAAAGATGGTCAGAACCAAAGATTTTGATCATCAGCAGGGAGCTAGCCACTATTTCTCTCTGCTTGGAAAGAAGGGTGAGAATGGAAGCTTCATTTGCATATCAAACACAGCTGTATCGCTTACACTTAAGCTTCTTTGGGGCTGCTTCCCTGCAATGTCAAACCCTTAACACAGTTAACTACTTTCTGGAAGAATATCCAAAGTCTTCAGGATTTACCACCTTTCCTTCTTCAGCGAAATTCACTCCAGTTGATCCATTTCACACCATTCTCACCACCACTGAATCATGTGCTCTTTGTTGCTACCTGACTTGTGTTTCCTTTGCTTAAAAAGCCTCTGATACTCACCCACCTCAGACAGTTACCTTAAATGTAGCACTAACCATACTGTAATTTAATTTAAAAAATTATTTTCAGTTTGTCTCCTCCCTGAGGTACGAGTTCCTTCTGCAGTCTGCTTGTCTAGAAAGTACTTTGCCCTCACTTATAACATGAAAGAACCCTTGTCATAGAAGAACATCTCAAAATGCCTTTTGCCTCCCTCTTCATTTAAAGACTTTCTGGTACATTCAGCCTAGTCCCTCATGTTTATAATAATGATGCTATGCAGTAAGGGGCCTAAAGCTGTCTGCTATTCTACAGTGCTAATGATTCTTGGCTAGCTGCTCCCCTAGGAAAATAAAATAATTAATAATGGTGCCTGGAGAGCCTGATTCCCAATATACATATTGGCATACACATTTTCCATAATTATTTCTAATTACCCAATTAATTAAATAGCAAAGGCATAAACCTTTATTTCTGCAGAGTCCTGCAAAATAATATATCTCAAGATTGATTCTTCTCTTCCTCATTGTAAGCACTGCTTTGCTCTATTTCAGAATCAACCTAATCTGCTTGGATTTAATCACTGTGGTAGTCTGAAAAATTGTTGGCCCCAAAAGATAGTCACATCAAACCCTGGAATCTGTGAACATTACTTTATTTGAAGAAGCGTCTTTGCAGATAATGATTAAGCCAAGAATATGGAGATGGGGTAATCCTTAATTATTCAAGAGTGCCCTAAATCCAATAATAAGAGTACTTACAAGAGAAAGACAGAGGAAGTTGTAAGACAGTTAGAAGAGGAGGGGATACAGATGTAAGGCAAAGTGAAACAGAGACAATATGAGAGTGATGTAGCCACTAGGAATGTCCACAGCCACCAGCAGTTGAAAGAACTTCTGCAGGGACAGTGGCCTGATCGACATCTTGATGTGAGAGAATACATTTCTGTTGTTAATGATAATCTGTTACAGTAGCCACAAGAAACTAACATACTATTGAAAGCTACATTTAAGCCCCTACACACACACACACACACACACACACACACACACGCACTGCCACTTTCCTGTACTGTGTTTCTTCATAGCATTAACCACATTCTAAAATACCATGTATTTGACTCGTTTATCTTGTTCATCTTCTGTCTCTCCAGCTCAAAGGTAATGAAGTTAAAAGTAAGCATTTTCCTTAAGTAAATTATTTGGTCGAATAATAATAAAACCAAACACACCAAAAGATATTATACTTCCCAAGTAATAAAAAGGTAACTATTATATTTGATTTGCTCTGATGTGGCATGCCATAATTTCATTATCAGCCCTTAATCCCACCAGGAGTCCATCTTTAAGGTAATATAATTAATATTAGTGAGAACAAATAAACTATAAGGAAGATTGTTGACTTGGTGAGGGAAATGGATAATTATATGGGAAAGCAGGGTCCAAAAGTGGTATTTAGAATCTTTAAGTTAGTTAACTTACCACTGTCAAATTTGATATTTCATGTAATGGAAAGAGACATAAGCTCTTGTGGCTTTCAACTGGGAATGATCTACCCAAAAAATCCTCTAAATGAGGCAAGAAAACACAAAATATACCAGCAAGTATATCTTGCACCAATAAAGATACTGCAGGCTTAAAGGAATTTTATTGATTGATAATAGAAATATATTCTATTTCTGTAAGTCATTCAAGCAAACAATATGAAATATTAGTGATATAAAACAAAAACATTTAGAAGAATGCTTGACATATTTAAGTTTTAAGCAGCTGTATAAGAACTCTAGTATAGTTTATGAATACTCTCTATGCTGAGTACTAAAAATATAATGTAAAACATATTTTTTTAGATTTATTTACTTATTTATTTGAGAGGAGGAGTGAGTGTGCCAGCAGGGAAGGGGCAGAGGGAGAGAATCTCAAGCAGACTCCCTGCTGAGCAGAGACCCTGACTCGGGCTTGATCTCACGACCCTGAGATCATGACCTGAACTGAAATCAAGAGTAAGATGCTTAAAAGGCTGAGCCACCCAGGTGCCCCCAAATATTTTTCTATTTAATCAGATAAATTCCATTTATTTGGCAGTGGAAATAAAAGGTGAAGAACTTTTTTAAGGTATGAAAATAAAAGGATAACTGAATATAGCAGCAGTGGATATCTATTAGATGGTAATATCAATAGCTACAAATAACATTGTAATGTACCTTTTATAATCTTGCATTACTTAGATAAGGGAGCCAATAAAAAAGTAGAAAAATTACTCTATAATTTGTTACTATGTCCGAAGGAAGTGCAATGTTTAAGATCATATTCAAAATGATCAATAAAATGTGCATATTTAAAAAGAAACTTCTATCACTACACACATACACACACACTAACATTCATCTGAAGTTAAATAATACTAAAAACACTAATTTATAAAGTGCCTCTGTAGGCATGTATGTTGTAAGTACATATCAAGTATTACATTCAGGACGTAGTATTATAATCAACATGCAGCACAAATAAATTACATGATAAACAATTTTATACAATTCTCCCCCCCAAAAAAGGGCAAAATTGTCTAACTATCTCACCCATTATTAACTCTAGAAACTTCTGCAACTTTATTAAGGCAGGAGTAAGTGTGAGTTGTATGTGACACATACACAAGCCCTTCTAATTGATATTCAGGTCACTTGAAAGATTTTTGTTATTTTTAATACATTTCTGGCCTTATAGTTTTAAATCTAGGACAGTTGAACAAGTAGTGTAATATCTCCTACTACTTTTAAAGAATTGTAAGTGCAACTGAATTCTTGGTAAACTCCACATTATCATGTTAAAATCCAACTTCATTTTTATCTTTTATTACAAAGGAAATGTAGACTTACATTTCCAGATTCACTAAAGCCATCAGCCTATTTTTAGACTTTCTAATCAAAACTAATACATTGATAAAATATGTCTCCTCACAAAATAAGTTACTGCTGCAACTTCTGTGATTCTAGATATTTGATTTCATGAATATGTATGACTCACCGAAACTTTAAAATGTACATTTCAAGGCATTTACCTGAAACTCTACAGGCACTGATAACAAAAGGGTATAGAATAATACTGATTTAAAAAAAAATACATTTGAAACTATTATAACATGGTAACAATTCTGTGAATAAAACTATGTAGATCTTGTGCATAACAAAATAACCCACTATCAGTAATTGGATATTTATGCCAAAGTTTCATTCATATAACAGACTTTGTTCAGATGTAATAAACATGTAAATGTAATATGTTTGCTACTTTCTAATATCTAATTGTTAGCCATTGTTAAAGATCTAAATAGGCCTGTCTGATGATTACACGACACAACTGTCTTCAGCTGGGGCTTCTTTCCTAGCTTATGGATTGACATACCTACCATCTACTTCAATTTAAACACTTACTGAATTTCAGTCAAGAGAAATGAACCCAGCATGTTCCCTACAGCTCTAACCTCTTCTTCATCCATCATATTCATCGATATTTATGCATCACACACTATTTGCTAATCATTGTTCTAGATACTTGTGATACATCATGAACAAAACAGATAAAAATACACGCCCTCATAGAATTTACATTCTAGAGATCTAACTACTGCCTCAAACATCTGAGTATCAGTTGTGATTCTGCTATTTCTCACTCTAGCACCCAATCAATAACCAAGTTCTTTTTATGCTACCATTGAAACAATGCTTTCAAATCTACCCAATATTCTGCATTTGACATTATCCAAGTATTAGCTAGAATATTTTTTCTCCACAACCATTGCGATCTCTCTTAATTTTTCTTTCAGCTAGCTGTCTTCCTTCCTTTCACTCATTCTCCACATGTCAAAAGAGTTGTTTGTTTGTTTTTTTATAAAACTAAACATATTGCTCACCTGCATAAAATTCTTCAATGTAATGAGAATTCCATTTCTGGCTGAACAAGGAGAGAGGAGGTCTCTGTGCCTGTGAAGACAAGAAAGGGAAAAAAACCGATGGATTAAAAATATATACTTCAGTATGAAATATCGAAGAATAGTAAATGCACGACACTCCTGAAGAATTAAATTCAGGAAAAAATGAGAAATCCCTCGAGGAACAAAGAATGAAGGTAACTTTCATTCCAAAGAAAAGCAGTTGGTCTGGGCACCAGTGTGGGCTAAGAGAAATCAGATGAATTTCATCAACACTATTATCAGGTGCAATTGATTATAAACTGGAAAAGCCCCAAATGCAATCGTAATAATTATTAAAGTCATTGTTTCCTCCACTCACTCTTCCATTTCCAGAAATTTGCTGAAGCACTTGAGAAAGTCTGGAAAGCAGAGAAAATTCATACATACTAGAGTGCAAGCTCAGACACTGAGAACGTCAGAACAATCAGAACCACAGTGGTAGCAACACCAGGGACAGAGTACTGAGTATTGACAAATGAACTCAATCTAACTCAAGGTGTGGCCCAGTCCGGGCTGAAATCAATTCTTAGAAGAATCTGAAAAATCAGTCTCTTAATTGCTGCATAGAGGAAATGGCTTACACATTTGTAATTAAAGATGGTAAAAATCTTCTGCTTCAGGAATAGTTTTTTATAAAAATTTCCAGAATACAATTTTTTTTTAAAAAAAGACATGAGGTATACAAAGAAGCAAGAAATTGTATTCACAATTTAAAAAATTCTAATAGAATATTATGAGCCATCTATTGGTCACAGGAAAGACTTTAATACAATCATATATATATATATATATATGTTAAGTAAAATACATGAATAGTGGGTTAAGAATTGGAAAAAGGAGAAATGGAACGTCTGAAGAAAACAAAAAATAAATTCTAGAACAACAAAATTCTGAAACATCAAATATATTGAGTTGGTGCTTCAGAAAGATCACTGAACATGCAGACAATGCTCAGAAAGAAACATAGTTTAAGATGACTAGTGATCTATTTCAAGCTTAAGAAGAGAGGAAAAGATTAGCAAATTAAAATAAAAATAAATAGGAGTAAATAAAGTAACGGTAATAAAAGTAGATATCAATTCAATAAATAACAAACAAAGAAGAACGTTTGATTTTTAAAAGGACTAATGAAACTATAAAGCTCCTGGGGAGACTGGAAACTACCAGCATCGTGAGCACATTACTGACTTTATACACCTTTATACACTTTATACTGACTTTATACTATATACAACACTGATTTTATATGATAGACGTTATCGTATAAAACGATAATGATAGAATATTATGAACAACTTGAGATCAACAGGTTTAATAACTTAAATAAGACAAATTCTTATGAAAATAGAGATATATATAAAAAAAAAAAAAGTTTGACCATCACACCAAAGGGCGCATGAGAGGAAAAATGAATCAGAAATGGTGACTGAGCTCTGGCTGCTGCGCTTTCCCAGAGCTAGGAGTATTCATGCACAATGGCCCGTGACACCGTCCAGGAGCCACCTCATCTTCTCATTACAATGCCTGCTTGTTATATTTTTGTACTTACGTAATCTATGAAAAAAAAGGCTGTCTTTTGCTGCTATGCGATAAAATCTGTGTGAAGCCCATATATCTGTGGACATTACAATGAAGAAACATTCAAAACACAGACATTGCGACAGAGTTTTTTTTCGTAATTGCTAAAACTTTATTAAACAAAGTATTCTCAAAAAAGTCAAAATCTTAATAATCCTTTATTTAAGAAATCAAACATGCAGTTTCCTCTCCCATGCTGCTATATGTACTGCATGACGTTTCCACCGGCACACAAGGAATAACTAGGCTTTCTTATCAGCTCTCCCAGAGTGGGACAGAAGAAGGAGTGTGGGGCTTAAAGCTGCCCACATCCAAACATCAACAATGGATTCAGATTTTTTCTTATAGCCAAAACATTCATGTCTTTTTAGTTTTTATTTAAATTCCAGCTAGTTAAACGTAGAGTGAAATATTATAAGAAAAATAAATAACAAATATAAATATCAGAAAGGAGGCTTTCAGAAATACTGAACATGTGTAATAACTTAAGCTAGTTGGTTGATACACACATATGTAAAATCTTCAAGCTGTACACCTATGGTTTGAGTATCTTTTTTTTTTTTAAAGATTTTATTTATTTCACAGAGGGAGAGAGATCACAAGGAGGCAGAGAGGCAGGCAGAGAGAGAGAGGGGGAAGCAGGCTCCCCGCTGAGCAGGGAGCCCGATGCGGGCCTCGATCCCAGGACCCTGAGATCATGACCTGAGCCGAAAGCAGAGGCATTAACCCACCGAGCCACCCAGGCGCCCGAGTATCTTCTTATCTATAAGTTATTCCCCTCAAAAATAAAAATAAAACATAACAAAGGAAAGCAAATAAATAGGACTCACCATGAGATTAATTCTAAAAATTCTAGTATGTTTGAAACTCAGTTATAATGTAGCCCTTGGCCACTGACTAATCATTCAAATTCTCTCTCTCTTTTTTTCATATATAGGCACTCGTGTTCTCATTATATTCAAGAAAAAAACCAAAATATTTTAAATTCCCAGCATTATATTTTCTATCACATATAAATCATCATATATATCCTCTCTCCCTTTAAATTTTCAAATACCCAGACCTTCACTTTAGATTCTATCTCCTCACCTTTTATCTAACTAACTTCTACATAAATTTAATATCTCAGTGAACTGCCTATGACTTTATTTACATACATCTGAAGTGACTAAATGTAGATATAATTATGAAATATCTATCTCCTCTGTTAGCTATTATCTAAAGCATATTTTACAGACTTTGATGTTCATACAAACATAGAATAAATAATTATTTTATTTTTTAAGTTATAATGATAGGCCCTGTAATAACCATAGAGAGTATTATATCCCTAGATTTGGGGTATCAGTGTACCCACATATGGTTACACAGGTTGTACACTGCACAAACTTACAAGTGCTATTTATTAGAGGTTAGCTTACAGTCTGCACAAACCTAAGTGGTATTTTTGAGTATTCCATGAAATTGTAAAAACAAAGAAGACAGGGGAAAAAAGTGAGCTTTCTTTTGGTCCAATAAATAGCTAGCAAGTTTGCATAACACAAAATATAGCCATAAATATTCCAAAATAATAGAATTTTCTGTACTAAGAAAAACAAAAACAAAACAATATGATCAAATTATTGTTTTCCTGTAATTAAGGGTGAATTTTTTCTTTGTAAAAGGCTAGATCTATGATTATATGACTTCCTTCTTGAAGAGTGACTTATGTTGTTTAATTTCTTAAGAGTACAGAAATAATAAATTTGGCAGTCCTAATCAAAATCTAAAATATGTTAAGGCAATAAAAGATCTAGAGTAATTTTTATAAGGGAAAGAATCAAAGGGCTAAAATAGCAGCATGATAAAGGTGAAACTTCAGAGAACAACAATTTGTTGTATGTCCTGGACACTGCATCCTACTTAATATATTATCCTTTCCTTCTGTATAGACTTCAAAAATTCACAAAATGGATTTACGAGTTTGCAATCTTGTTAAAATCTGTGAAGATCCTGAGTCCTAGGCCTATGTAAATGGTGGGAGGTAGGTGAGAAACAGAGTCTGTATGGACATATTGACATATGAAGAACTACCATTATTTGGTTGTTATGGGAGAATATACATTTTGGGAATTTGTCAATGTCATTGTTCATCCATTGGGTGTTTCAGTGAGATGTTCTTCCTATTCAATTGTTCCTTCAATGACAAAATTCTAGGAGAAAACACTTGTCTATTTCCATACAAAGGTTCTCTGCATATACTTGAAAACTCTTAAGGATCCTATTAGCTCTCTATTATCATTCACTTGGAAGTGTTCCCACTTGAAACAGGGCTTATTGAATACATGGGATATGAAAAATTGAAAAGCATCCCCTGACATTCATTAGTTGTTTGATATATCAGCTAGAACTTGGTGTTGGTATGAGTTGGTCTGGTACTTAAAACTAGGCATTAGGGAAGATTAGAGCAGAAATAAATGATCTAGAAACTAAACACGAAACAGTACAAAACAAAATAAACAACAACAACAACAAAAACCAACAATAGAACAGAGCAATGAAACCAAGAGCTGGTTCTCTGAAAAAAATCAGTAAAATTGATAAACCTCTAGCTAGGCTTATCAAGAAAAAAAGATAAAGGATTCAAATAAATAAGATCACAATTGAGAGAGGAAATTAATAACCAACACCATAGAAATACAATTATGAGAATAATATGAAAAAATATAGGCCAACAAGTTAGATAACCTAGAAGAAATGGATAAATTCCTAGAAACATATAACCTACCAAAACTGAAACAGGAAGAAATAGAAAATTTAAACGTACCAATTATCAACAAAGAAATTGAATCATTACTCAAAAAACTCCCAACAAACAAAAGTCCAGGGCCAGATGGCTTCCCAGCAGAATTCTACTAAACATTTAAAGAAGACTTAATAACTCTTCTCAAACTGTTCCAAAAAAACAGAAAAAGAAGAAAAACTTCCAAATGTATTCTATAAGGCCAGCATTACCCTGATACCCAAAGCAGATAAAGACACTGCAAAAAAACCCAGAGAACTACAGGCCAATATCTCTGGTGAACATAGATGCAAAACCCCTCAACAAAATACTACCAAACTAAATCCAATGACACATTAAAAAAAAAAAAATCATTCACCATGATCCAGTGGGATTTATTCCTGGGTTTGCAAGGGTGGTTCACTATTTGCAAATCAATCAACAGGATACATAACATCAACAAGAGAAAAGATCAGAACCAAATGATCATTTCAATAGACACAGAAAAAGCATTTGACAAAGTATAGCATCTATCCATGACAAAAACCCTCAACAAAGTAGGTTCAGAGGGAACATACCTCAATATAATAAAGGCCGTATTATGAAAAACCCACCATCAACATCCTTAATGGGGAAAAACTAACAGCACTTCCCCTAAGGTCAGGATGTCTACTCTTAGCACTTTTATTTAACATAGCACTGGAAGTCCTAGCCAAAATAGAAGGCATACAAATTGGCAAGGAGGAAGTAAAACTTTCACTACTTGCAGATGACATAATACTATATACAGAAAACCTAAAAGACTCCACCAAAAAGCTTATTAGAGCTCCACCAAAAAACTTAGAGCTCCTAAGTTCAGTGAGGTTGCAGGATACAAAATCAGTGTACAGAAATCTGTTGCATTTCTATATACCAATAATGTAGCAGCAGGGAGAGAAATTAAGAAAACAATCCCTTTTATAAGTGCACCAAAAATAATAAAATAATAAGATACCTAAAAATAAACCTAACCAAAGAGAAAGTCCTATACTTTCAGTATAAAGCACTATATATAACTTATAAAACTCATCATCAAAAAAACCCCCAAATAATCCAACTAAAAAGGGGCAGAAGACATGAACAGACATTTCTCCAAAGAAGACATCATACAGATGGTCAACAGACACATAAAGAGATACTCAATATCACTCATCATCGGGGAAACACCAGTCAAAACTACAATGAGGTATCACCTCACACCTCTCAGAATGCCTAAAGTCAAAAACACAAAAAACAACAGGTGGTGGTCATGTGGAGGTGCAGAAAATGAATATTCTTCCACTGATGGGAATGCAAACTGGTACAGTCACTGTAGAAAACAGTATGGAGTTTCCTCAAAAAGTTAAAAATAGAACTATACAATGATCCAGCAATTTCATTACTAGGTGTTTAGCCAAAGAATACAAAAAGACCAATTCAAAGGGATTCATGCACCCTTTTCTTTATAGCAGCATTATTTAAAATAGTCAAAATACATAAGCAGCCCAAGTGTCCATCAACTGATGAATGTATAAAGAAGTACCGTGTGTGTGTGTGTGTGTTTGTGTGTATACACACACACACATATTATTCAGCCATAAAAAGATTAAAATCTTACTATTTGCAATGGCATGATGAATGGAGCTAGACGGTATAATGATAAGCAAAACAAGTCAGAGAAAGACAAATACCCTATGATTTCACTATGTGGAACTTAGGAAACAAAACAAATGAACAAAGGGAAAAAGAGAGAGAGAGAGAGAGAAACTAAGAAACAGACTCTTAACTATAGTGAATAAACTGCTGGTTGGGTCGGGGAGGAGTGAAAATCGGTAGGAGACAGGGATCGAAGAGTACCCTTGCCACCATGAGCACGGGGTGATCTGTGGAATTGTCGAATCATGATAGTGTACACCTGAAACTAATGAAAGTCTGTATGTTAACTAACTGGAATTAAAATAAAAACTTTTTTTTCAAAGCCTTTACGATTAAGTCATTAAAGTGCTTTTTCATTAAAAAAAATTTACTGTTCTCCTGGTAGACATAAACAATTTAAGGGAACATCAACATCAGACAAGAATACTCTGCAACTATGATGGATGATGACAAAGAGACAAATCATGAACATTGTCCAAGATGTAAAAGTGACCAGCCATCCCCCTATAACTGAATAATAATAATGGCTGTTGCCTCTTTACCAGTTGCAGCATTGCCTCATTCTAGTCCTGTCTTCTAGGTAAGCTTTATTAACATACCCAATGTTGCTTAATCCAGAGAAAACGTCTGCTTTCTTAACCTCTCCAAAATTACTTAACACAAGTTTAGATCCTATAACAAGTACTTTCTAACACCCTCTTACTGAAATGTCCCCATCATTCTCTCTGGAGTGTTTTGTCTTTCATTGCAACAAGCAATAAATCAAATCTGTTCAGCTACTGGGGTACTCTCGGTCATCTTTGACTGAGGGACACTGAAAGGTCAGAGGGGAGCTCTACTGGATCTTTAGTTTCTGAAATTGTACTCTTTGTTGATGAAATTTCCCCTTCTTCCCTCCCTCTTTCCTTCCCTTTTTCCTTCCTTCCTACCTTCCTTCCTTCCACCCTCCCGCTCTCCCTACCTTCCTCTCTCTTTCTCTTTTCTTTCTTTTCAATATACATCTTTAACTTTTATATCATGATTTTACTGCATCTTCTATAAATTACAATATTGCCCATAGCATGTTTTCAGCACATTTTTTACACCTTGATTCCAAAAACTGTTATCTTTTCATATCCTAATACTATGAACAGACATACGTGTGAGAAATACCCATACAAATGAACTTCAATATTTTGTAAAATATAAGTAACCTTTTTATTGAATGAATTAAACTCCATGGGATACAGAGAAACAAATACAAATATATTCTTTCATTTGTCCTTATTATAATCTGCATGATTGTTCTCTGCCTACATATGAAATTTTAAATAAGGCCAACTTTTCCTGGATACACGTAGATATTATAAAAAAGAATACTGTGACTTTCATTCACAACAACAGTCTCAATTAAATGATAAAATATCCAGCTAATATAAAGCTTCTCTCTCACCCAGCTTTTTACTGATTTCAGAAGTCAGGAGTAGGCAAAGTAGAAAGGCTGAGTCCTCCTTTCTCCCATATCTTAGTCTTCTACTTCTCAGACTGCAGTATGGAAAGTTAAGTCCTATCTGGCATGTATAGAATCGGCACTAGTTCCCTCTGAGGGTGGCACACTGCCCAGTGCTGATTCTTTTCCTCTCATTTTCTGAACAGAGTTAATGAAAACTAACAAATAATGGGACGGTAACTCAGGGCTGGCAATAATGGAAGCTGTTACCACATGTAAGCCTGAACAGTAAAATAAATATTTACCAAAGTCGGAGAAGGAATTATAGCTATAGGAAAAAGAGCTAATAGCAGAAGCTGTGATCACTACTAGACAGTGGCAAAACTAGGAAGGAACCAACGGAATAAATACCCTAGACTCATTTGACAGATACTCTCTGATCTCCTGCTAGCAACTCTAATTAACTGAATCCAATCAAAAGCCAGAGGGCAAAGAAGCCAGCTAGTGGATTCTGTTATATAGCCTCTCAGGGCACATGAGAAGGTGAAGAATGATGAAAAGTTAATCTAAAGGGACACATAATGAATATCCAACAGACCTTCTCAAGCCAATGAATCTAGCCCCAGATGATACAATCAACTATAAGAAAATCCAACATAAACAATAAAATATTAGAACTACTATAAGAGTTCAGCAAGCTTTCTAGACACATAATCAACTTGAAGTCAATGATATTTTCCTTACCAGCAAGACCCAACTAGAAATTAATAGAAAACAAGGCATCATTCCCACTATCAATTCAGTCAAATATGCATAAGAACTTTCTGGAGAAAATATATAACTTCTATTAAAGGACACAAAATAGGGTTTAAATATATGGAAAAATATTCCATATTCATATGAATATGGTACCACTTGCAATGATACCCAAGGAGAATTTTTTATTAATTTTTTAAAGATTTCTTTATTTTAGAAAGAGAGAGAGTAGGGGAAGGGGCAGAGGGAGAGAGAAGAGAGAATCCTCAAGCAGACTCCCTGCTGAGCACAGAGCCTGACGCGATTCCAGGGCTTGATTCCAGGTCCCCAAGATCATGACCTGAGCCAAAAACAAGAGTCGGATGCTTAATCAACTGCACCACCCAGGTGCCCCAAGGAGAGAAATATTTTTAAGACTTAACAAACAAATTCTAATATTCACATTGAATATAAATGTTTACATATACATACGGTAATCTTGATAAAGAACAAAGATATATGACTCATCTACCAAGTTAAAATGCATAGTTAGAAAGTTTAGCACAAAACATGGGTATAGTGCCAGCGTAGAACAAATAAATAAATAAAATAAATAAATAGGATGTATATATGAGTATTTGATACACAATAAGATGATACCATAGTCACAAGAATTAATATTATTAAAATACCTATACAACCCAAAGCCATCTATAGATTCAGTGCAACCCCTATGAAAATTTCAATGACATTATTTACAGAAATAGAAAAAAAAATTCCTAAAATTAGTATAGAACCATAACAGACCCCAAATAGCCAAAGCAATACTGAGAAAGAAGAGCAAAGCCAGAAGCATCACACTCCTAAATTTCAAACTATATCACAAAGCTATAGTAATCAAAACAGTATGGTTTTGATACACAGACCAATATAACATAGAGAATGCAGAAATAAACTCACACATATATGGTCAGCTAATATTTGACAAGAGAGTCAAGAATACCCAGTGAGAAAAATACAGTCTTTGCAATAAATTGTAAGGGGAAAACTGAATATTCACATACAAAAGAATGAAATTGGACCCCTATATTATAATATGCACAAAAATTAACTCAAAAGGATTACAGACTTAAAAGTTAAGGACTAAAACCATAAAACTCCTAGTAAATAACATAGGGAAGATGCTACTTTACATTGGTCATGGCAAAAAAATTTGCATATGACACCAAAAGCATGAGCTACAAAAGCAAAATCAACAAGATGGACTAACGACATCAATATAAAAACATCCTGCATGGCAAAAAAAAGCAATCAACAGAATGAAAAGGCAACCTAAAAAACTGGGAGAAATATTTGCGAGCCATATATTGCATAAGGGGTTATTATCCAAAAATATATAAGGAATTCAAATAACTTAATGGCAAATAATAATAATAATAATTTGATTGAAAATGGGCAGAGGACCTGAATAGACATTTTTCAAGGACATACAGATGGCAAATATGAAAAGGCGCTCAACACTGAATCAAATGAAAACCATAATGAGACATCATCTCATACCTGTTAGAATGGCTATTATCAAAAAAATAAGAAATAACAAGTGTTGGAAAGGACTTCAGTGAAAGAGGACACTTATGTACTATTAGTAGGAATATAAACTGGTACAGCCTCTATGGAAAATAGTATAGTGTCCTCAAAAAATTAAAAATGAAAATAGAACTATAATATGATCCAATTATTGCATATTACATTATAATCCCACTTCTGGGTATTTATCTGGGGGAAATGAAATAATCATTTGAATAGTCGTCTGCACTCCCATATTCAATGCAGCATTATTCACAACAGCTAAGATGTGGAAGCAACTTAAGTGTCTATCAAAGATGAATGGACAAAGAAAATATAGCATATGTAACAATGGAATACTATCTGGCCATTAAAAAAGAAGAAAACCCTGTTATTCGCAACATGGATGAAACTTGAAGGGGTTATGCTAAGGGAAATGACACAGAGGAAGATAAATATCATATTATCTCATTTATTTATACATGGAATCAAAACAAAAACAAAGACAAAAAACATCAAATTCATGGAAACAGAGCATAAAATGGTAGTTGCTAGGAGCTGGGTCCTGGTTAAAGGGCATAAACTATAAACTTCCAGTTTTACAACAAATACTTTCTGGGGACCTAATATACACCATGGTGCCTAGAGTTAACAATACTGTATATATCAGTCTTATATAATTGAAAGTTGCTGGGAAAGTAAATTTTAAATGTTCTTGCCAAAAAATAAAAATAAAAAACTAATTATGTGAGGAGATGGAAGTGTTAACTAACCTTATTGTGATAATTACTTTGTCATATATATGTATATCAAATCATGTTGTATACCTTATACATACATAACGTTATGTGTCAATTATATCTCAAAAAAGCGAAAGTGGGAGAAGATGACATCACAAAGTCATAGGAAGAGGATAGGTTTTTTCATGATACTGCAGGGAAGTATAAAGTTATACTTCATATAAAGTTAAATCTGGGTCCCTCCTTTACACAAAAAATAAACATGTCCTCCAGATTAAGGAACCAATTACAGAAAAGTCAATATAAAGCTAATTTAGGGGATGCCTGGGTGGCTCAGTTGGTTAAGCCTCTGCCTTCTGCTCAGGTCAAGATCCTAGTGTCCTGGGATCGAGTCCCGCATCTGGCTCCTTGCTCAGCAAGGAGCCTGCTTCTCCCTCTGCCTCTGCCTGCCATTCTGCCTGCTTGTGCTCTCTCTCTCTGACAAATAAATAAATAAAATCTTAAAAAAAAAAGCTAACTTAGCTACTGAGGAAGATATTCAGGATCTAGATGAATGGAAATAAATACTTAATGTATTCAAAGAGAAGTATTCCATAAACTGGAAACAACGAACTGACCACATCAAAATTAAGGACCATTTAAGAAAGGGCAGTTGGAAGAGTGTATTTGCAACATCTAAAACTGATAAATGATTAAAAAAGAGAATATACAAGCACTAGCAAATCCCCAAGAAAAAGAAAGAAAATTTAATAGAAAAATGAACAAAAGATCTGAAAAGGCAATTCACAGAGGAACCCAATCACCTGGCAAGCATGTGTAAAGTGGTTCAAAGTTATTATTAATGAAAAATTGCAAATTATAACAACGAGATAGGATTTCATATTCATCAGAATGCTGAATTCAGAATATGGGTTAATTCCGATTATTGGCAAGGATGAGGTAGACAGGAACTTTCACACTCTGCTGGCAGTGTACACTACAACAGCCATTCTGGAAAGCCATCTGGCAATATTTAGCAAAATTGCGTATGCGTGTTTCCTATGACACAGAAATCTCAGTCTTAGTATATATTTCAGAAAACACGTGCACAAATCAGTGTGGTGATATTTATAGAGAGACTCATCTTAGCATTTTTTATGGTCAGAGAAAGCATGAGCATCCTAGAGTATCCATTACCAGGGAATCGGTTAGTACAATGTAGTGGACACGGACCATAACGCAGCATTAAGATGCAGTGAGCCACATGTGCATGGAGCAAGAAAGATGGCTGGGAAACACAGCAGGGCACAAGGCAGGAAACTGATCAAGGTCACCATATGCACACGTACACATGTCTGAATGAGCTGGAATATGATTTTAGACTAGATATGCCTGTTTAAAAATAAATATCATAAAATATCTATGGAAGACTTAACAACTGTGTGTGTATACATATATATGTGTGCATATACATATATACACCTGTGTGTGTGTGTGTGTACGAAACATGTACTTTTAAAAGGCACAGTTAAGGTTATCCTCTGTCTTAGTTCGGGCTGCCATAACAAAGTACTATGGAATGGGAGGTTTATAAAAAACAGAAATGTATTTCTCATAATTCTGAAGGCTAGAAGTCCAAGGTCAGGGTGCTAGCATAGCCGGGTTCTGGCGAGAACCCCCTTTCAGATTATAAACTGCCAATTTCTCTTTGTATTCTCATTTGGTGGAAAAAGAATGAAGGGATTCTCTGGGTTCCTTTTCATGAAGGTACTATTCCCATTCATGAGGGCTTCACGCTCAGATTTAATTACCTCCCAAAGGCCCCACCTCCTAATACCATCACTTTGGGGCTGAGGATTTCAACATATGAATTCGGGGGAGGACGTAAACATTCATCCCACTGCATCATCACAATATAAAAGGATTTTAAACACTTTTATCTGTCCCCATGATTCAATTATAAAACGGTAGGATTTAAATTTGCTCATACTCAAATATTTAGAAAAGGAAGCTTGGAATATTTCCTTAATTACAACTGAAGTGATTCGGTAGTTCTGACACTTATTTGGGGAGGACTACTAAAAAAATGCAGAGAACTGCTTCATAGCCAAGTGGTGACAGTATCAATTATCCTTCACATGAGTTAAATTCTTCTCTGTGCCTTCTGCGAATTTGCAGATTAAAGCTAGCATCAGAAGAGTGTTCTGAGAACACATAAGGGACAGTAAAATGAATTTTGCCCTTAAAATTTTTGATGGAAAAAAAGAGAGAAAATTTAATCAGCCACTTTACATTTGCATTATTGATTACCAGCAGGATTCTGACTGTCATGGGTAAATGTCAGGAACACTAATTAGATTATTTCACAATTTGTGTGGAAATTAACAGCAGACATTATTGCATATAAAATGCAAACTCAGAAGAAAGGAGTTTTGTTCTTTTAAGTCTTTTCCTTCCTTGTAAGGCTGCTTTCTTTTCCTATATCTTTTATATCCGTAGGATGATGGGATCAAACTGTGCATTGCTCAGAATATAGATTGGTGCTGGGATGTTCTGTAAATTTAAGTATGCAGACAGTGTGATTCACATCCCTGATATACCAAGGGTCTGCATAACCACGTGGAAAGATTAATTACGGCTCACATCAATTTTGGCCTCTAGATGTCATGTAAAGAACACAACATCAGAGAGGAAGCTGCAGAATTTTGATGATAGCCATCTGAAAAACTCCACTGGGTGGGAGTGGGAGGAAAAAGGGACTCTTTTATTCTTTTACAGGGTGGGTACTCTTTCACGAGGCAGCCAAAGGCAGGTAGGCTGAAAATCAGGTCTTGAAAGTGCTGCTAGGAAATGTGACTCACTTCAATTAGTCAACTGGTAGGATTAAAAGAAGAGAAAGGAGAATTTATAAGAGGCACGCTCTCTACGAACACTCTCTAAGATTGCAAGTGATATTGTTGATAGTATTCAGAATACTCAAGACAATGCAGCAATTAATCGTCTATTGTATCTTTAAGAGAAAAACTAGAAAGCAACAAGAATTGACATTTCTGGGCATTTTAATGATCCTTTCCTGAAAATAGAATAAATAGAAGAGGAGCAGATTTGAATGAATCTTAATTAAATTATTATATATGTTTAATTGCAGTATTTTAGTGTGACACCAGACAAATGATATGGGCTTCATTTTTGTGCAAGCTGCTTCACAGCAGGAAAATAAAATGTGTTTCAGCCTGTTTCACAAAACCAAGCAAAAAGGGAGCTAGATGAATCACAGAAAAAAATCCATCACAAAAACTGTGTAACACGGATTAGAAAAGAAGACCATATCTGTTCATTCCTATGTTTCTTACAATCTTCAGTTAATTCATCACAGTGTAGCTCCCTGGATATTTAAGGACAATGGGAAATGTCCACAGGCCCTCCTCTTATTTCCATTCGCAGCCCTAGAGTGCAGTGGGCTGCAAACAACAAGCCATTTAAATGCCTCCCGAAGAGAATAGATGTGGTGCAAGTAGGCAAGCTTGCTGTAAGATGAGCAAGGACACACAAAGCAGACACAGTGAGGATAGGGAAATCATGCAGGAGAACCAAAAGGAAGGAAGAGGGGCAGAATATAAGAAAATGAGAATCTGCTTAAACCGATGTATGGTAATAAGCTCAGACACTAGAAAAACTTCACAGTTGAAAGTGAAACAGTACATCTGATTTCAGAAGCAGAACAGTGGAATAATGAATAGTGTTGAACCTTTTGGTCCTTAAAACTAGGTTCAGATTCATCCCCTGGAAAACTGTAGCGATTGAAAAAGTACTGGATTCCCCTTGAGTAACTAAACTTGAATTTCTTCTCTTTTCCCTGGAGCTGCCAGAATAGAGGAATAAACTCAAGAGTAATTGCCGGACTTGGTCTCATAATTATAGGTCTTATTTGTGCATGTGAATTAAGCAACTTTTTGGTCAAAGGAAGTTTCACAGAGTGCCCAACGAAGGACATTATTAATATTACTTTTCTAAAATCAAATTATTACTTCTATTCTAAAAAAAAAAACCACACTATTTTCAAATCATCATAGTATTAATCTCAAGCATTTCTTAAGCCAGAAGCCAAACATTCTTATCATCTCTTTCACCACTGATGATTTGGACGGTCTTCTATTATAGAAACAATTTTAAAAGAGATTACTAGGCCCAAATCAAAGAGTTACTAGCAGTCGAAACCTGCATATCTACAATTCAAGACAAATGGAGGGGAGAATTTCTCTTGGAAGATGGTATGTGTCACCCAGCTCATGACAAAAATATCCCCCAACGTATCACTAAAGTGTATATGGCAACATGGACACAAACAATAAAACTGACAATAGCATACACCATAAGTCTTGGTCAATCTACGGGTAGAATCTGTAAAAATGTGCATTACTAAATACATTTAGTTTGTACATCTGTGAGCTGTCCAGGCTAAGGCACCTACAGTGTCTCCTAACTGGCAATAAAAGAAGGACTCTTTGTCTACCTTTCTTACTGCCACTGGATCAGCAACTCAAATGCATGAACCAGGAAAGTAGACACAGGAATCACATCTCCTTAAAGCATATTTGTGTGCTTCTATTAAATGCTTCTATTTGGGCGCCTGAGTGGCTCAGTGGGTTAAAGCCTCTGCTTTCGGCTCGGGTCATGATCTCAGGGTCCTGGGATCGAGGCCCGCATCGGGCTCCCTGCTCAGTGGGGAGCCTGCTCCCCCCTCCCCTCTGCCTGCCTCTCTGCCTCCTTGTGATCTCTCTCCCTCTGTGAAATAAATAAATAAAATCTTAAAAAAAAAATAAATGCTTCTATTTGTATGCCCCTCAACTCTCTCTGTCTCACACCAGTATTTGCATTAGACCACTGGGGCCCATTCCCATTTTGTCCTTTTATTCTTGTTTGTCATTTACCACGAGAAGCACAGAATTCCCACGCAACACCTCACACCAACTATTCCATCTCAAGTACTAGAAGCATGGAGGAAAGTAAAACACTAAACTGGAGGAAGAAAAGAAAGACAGAGACAGACAAAGACACACAGACATAGAAAAAAGAAACAATGAGAGAGGAGTATCTCTTAAAACTAAGCACGTAGAAAGCCAAAAGATACATCCAAAGTCCTTGGTGCTCAGAGGACAGGACCGAGGAAGTATTTGAGGAACAGAATAACAAGAAAGACCAAGGATCAATAAATCAAAATAGACTCTCTTTTCCCATCTTCATGTTCTATTTCAATCTGCACTTGCTTGAGGATAAATAAGCCATTTTCTGTTCTCTGTAGTTAATTTTGTGTTCAGTGGAGTATGTAAGTATGCGTCTTAACTCTTATAAATAATAGTGCATGTGCTGAATACAGGGAGAAAAATGGCTCAAAGGAAGGAAAGTGAGACTATACCCTTTTTTAAATCAATAATTCTGTTTTTCCAAGTTTTCTAAGCCATAAGCCAAATCCTAAAGAGAAATTTTATAATGTCTAATGACAACTATAGATATCCTTAAATCAGTACTTATGCGGTTATTTTTTCCAGTGCTTATTCAGTAATTTATCACATAATAAATAACCAAAAATAAATTGCATATCACTTTTGCACTGTGATGCTATACAATTCTCTTTTAAAACTTCTTAATGTCAAGAGTTGTAGCCGACAACAGTATTTTTTACCATAGCACTATAATGTATTGCTCAATAAATATAATTACTGATTCTTTTTTTCTTAACTAAGAAATGGGAGAAAAAGAAAGTTTCCATAGTATCAAGACTAGCTATTAGAAACAGAACTTTTTTTTCTTAACAATAGATGCCAGTCAAGCTTACACAATACTTCACAGATATGCATCCAATTCTTACATCAAATGAGTTCAAGGAAGTGTTGAATCGCTACATTGTACACCTGAAACTAATATTACACTATATGTTAACTATCTGGAATTTAAATAAAAGCTTTTGAAAAAAAATTAAAGAAATCACTGAAACAGGTCTAGAAAGGACTTCAAATGACAAAGTCTTTCCCTTCACAGTGCATACATTTCAAAGATAAATAAATCAGACCTCCATTTTCCTCCTTCCCTCTCAGGGATTGATTATAACCATAATTTCCACATAATAATCATTGTGAATTTATCATTATATGTGATTATGTGCACACACTCAGCGTTCTTTCTCTAAGTATTAACCATCTCAAGGACACTTCTTCATAGCACACCTTTACTCATCTTTCTAAAGAGTAATATTCTCTAGAGCTCTGAATAGCTCAATTTCTTGTCTCAAAACAATAATGATCATGGCATCATTTCTGATTGACCCAAATTCAAGGTACTGCAATTGCAGCCTCTTCTCTGTATTTTTACCAGTACCGTGGGTGTGTGTGTGCGTGCACGTGTGCGCACACACACACACAGTCACACGCACAGCATTATTAGCTACCATCCAGATAAGCTTTCATAAACTTAGAAAGTAATAGTAAGCTCTGATGGCCATATCCTTTCTAGAATAGATCAATGCCTTTAGTTTTCCTGTTAAAATTCTTTTCCCAACCAAATAAATCCCATCATTTCTTGGGCCTCCTGTGGATATTGTATGTCAGTTTTCATTTGCTGGATCTTGCTGGGCATGTATGCTAGGAATAAAAAAGAGCCATTCCTGGATACGCATCCAAAAAAGTAAAATTTCCTATATCAGAATTAGTTATATTCTGTGGATTTCTGTTCTAGACAGGGTAATTCTAGCTTCCATAATACATGAACTCCCAAATCTTAGTGGCTTAACATAGTATTTTATTTCTCTCCCACGTAACAGTCATGTTACTCACGTACTGTATAGTATATTACTCATGTAAAGAACCTGTGTTCTTTGTACAATATGGATTTCCATACCCCAGAAACCCTAGCTGCATCAGAAACCCCAGCTCCTCCTATTTGATGGCTCCTAAGGGTTCCCATAGGACAGCAGTGATCCAGAACCCCTGAAAATCCCAAGACCCTTTCAGTAGATCCACGAAGTAAAGCTAGCTTTATGATAGCAATAAAATGTCATTCTTTAATTCTTACCCTGTAAGTGAATAATTGCATTTTTGAGAACTATATAATGCATGATATCATAGGCACTTGAATAAGGAATTAAGAAAGACTTTCAAAATGTAAACAATGCCACTCTCTTCACTATAGTTTTGGAAAATATAGTTATTTGCCCTAAAAATTGATTGCTTCTATAATGGGCTTTTACTTTTATAGTAAATATATTAAAATAAATAATTCCAAAATTTTTCTCAATTTTCATTTCTAATATAGTATATATTGATGGATATAATTTACAAATATGAGTGTTCTTATGATCTTCAATATTGTTTAAGGGTGTAATGGGAGGGACCTTGAGACCAGAAATGTTGAGAACTACTACAGGAGGGCATCATATATTTTCCTTCCATGTGTAGTTGGGGAAAGAGAGTGACAGCTATATCTCAAACCCTGTGACCCCAAAGTAGAATACATCAATTCTGTTGCTATCCATCTTTGAGTCCTACCACATGACCCTTGAGGAAAAGGAACAAAGGCTCTGGGAAATGTAGCCCCTGTCCATCAGCCACCTTACAGCTACAATTCTATCCTATGGAAAGAGGAACACAAATCTTTAGTGGACACATAACTGTCCTTCCACAATTTCCAACAGTATTAGTAATTATTCTCTTAGAACAATATTTTTAAATGTAAAGAAGATGACTTGGTAGAGCTTCTTCCATTTCTTTTTATTTTCTTTTCTCCCAAATTTAAGTATAATTGACATACAATATTATATTAGTTTCAGGTGTAAACATAGTAATATACGTTACAAAATGATCATAGTAAGTCCACTTACCGTCTGTCATCTATACAAAGTTAATAAAATATTATTGTCTATATTCCCTATGCTGTACATTACAACCTCATAACTTATTTATTTTTTAACCAGAAATCTGTATTTCTTGATCTCCTTCACCCATCTTGCCAAACCCCCAAATCCCTCATCTCTGGCAAGTATCAGTCTGTTTTCCATATCTCTCAGTCTGGTTTTGTTCTGTTTGTTTGTTTGTTCTGGGTTTTTTGTTTTTGTTTTTGTTTTAGATCTCATATATAAATGATATCATATAGTATTTATCTTTTACTATCTGATTTATTTCAATTAGTATAATACTCTCAAGATCCAACCATGTCGTTGCAAATATTAGATCTCATTCTTTTTATGTCAGAGTAATTGTCTATTGTAAATATATACTATATCGTCTTTATCCATTCAACTGTAGATGGACACTTAGCTGGCTTCCATATTTGGCTACTGTAAATAATGCTGCAATGAACATAGAGGTGCATATATCTTTTTGACTTAGTGTTCTCATTTTCTTCAGATAAATACCCAGATGCAAAATTGCTGCATCATACAGTTCTACTTTTAATTTTTTTCAGGAACCATCATACTGCTTTCCATACTAGCTGCACCGATTTATATTCCCACCAACAGTACAGGAGGGTTGCCTTTATACCACATCCTTGCCAACACTTGTCATTTGTTGTTTTGTCCCTGTTTTTGCTATCTGGTTTTGTTTTCTTTCGTTCCTGATAAGAGCCATCTGACAGGTGTGAAGTGATATCTCATTGTGGCTTAGATTTGCATTTCCCTGATGATTAGTGATGTGGAGCATCTTCTCAAGTGCCTGTTGGCCATTTGTATTTCTCTGGATAAAGGTCTATTCAGAGCTGTCCATTGGATTATCTGGGATTTTTTGAGTTTTGGGTTTTTTTGCTATTGAGTTGTACGAATTCTTAATATATTTTGGATATTAGCCCCTTATCAGATACATGATTTGCAAGTATTTTCTCCCATTCAGTACATTACCTTTTTATGTTAAAAGTTTCCTTCTCTGTGAAAACACTTTTTAGTTTTGTATAGTCTCATTTGTTTGTTTTTGCTTTTGTTGCCCTTGCCTGTGGAGTCAGATCAGAAAAACATTGCTAAAAACCAATGTCAAGGAATTTACTGCCAGTATTTTCTTCAAGGAGTTTTTATGGTTTCAAGTCTTACATTTAAGTCTTCAATACATTTTGAGTTACCTTTTGTACATGGTATAAGATAGTGGTCTAATTCTCTCAACATTGTTTATTGAAGAGACTGTCCTTTCCCCATTGTGTATTCTTGACTCCTTTGTTGTAAATTAATTGACCGTATATGCATGGACTTTTTTCTGGGCTTTATATTCTGTTCCATTGATTTAGATGTCTGTTTTTGTGCCAGGACCATGCTGTTTTGATTACTATAATTATGTGGTACAGTTTGAAATCAGGGATTGTGATAGCTCTGTTTTTTTTTTTTTTCTCAAGATTTCTTTGGCTACTTAGAATCTTCTGCGGTTTCACACAAACTTTAGGATCTTTCTGTTATAGTTCTCTGAAAAATGCTTTGGTATATTGGTAGAGATTGAGTTCAATCTGTAGATTGTTTTGGGTTGTATAAACATTTTAATAACATTAATTCTCCTAATTCATGAGTATATTATATCTTTCCACTTACCTGTGCCTTCTTAAATTCCTTTCATCAGTGTCTATTATCTCCTTGGTTTCAATGTACAGGTCTTTCATTTCCTTGATTAAATTTATTCCAAGGTATTTTATTCTTTTTGATAAAATTATGAGTGGAATTGTTTTCTTAATTTCTCTTTCTGATAGTTCACTATTAGTACAGAAAAACACAACAGAATTCTGTGTATTAATTTTTTATCTTGCAACTTTGTTGAATTTATTAGTTCTAAGTTTTTTTTGTGGAGCTTTTAGTATTTTCTGTATTACATCATCTGCAACTAGCGTTGTATTTTTCCCTTTCCAATTAAGATGCCCTTTACTTATTTTTCTTGCCTGATTATTATTGCTCGAATTTCTAATACTATGTTTAATAAAAGTGGTGAGGGTGGCATTCTTGGTTTTTTTTCCTGATCTTAGAGGGAAAACTTTCAACTTTTCACCTTTGTGTATGATATTAGCTGTGTTTTTAATATATAGCCTTTATTATTCCCCTATACCTACTTTCTTGAGTTATTATCATAAATAGGTATTGATTTTGTCAAGTGCTTTTTTTTCCTTCATCTGTTGAGATGATCATATGATTTTTATCCTTCATTTTACTAATATGGTGTATCAAGCTGACTGATATTTAGATGTTGAACTCATCCTTACATCCGTGGAATAAACCCCACTTAGTCATAGAATAATGATTCTTTCACTGTATTGTTGAATTCAGTCTGATAATATCTTCTTAAAGATTTTTACATCTGTATTCATGAGGTATATTGGCTGATAATTTTCCTTTGTGGTATCTTTATCTGGTTGTGGTATCAGAGAATATTGCTGGCCTCATAAAATGAGTTAAAAAATCCTTCCTCTTCCCTCTTCAATGTTTTCCTCCTTTTCCCTCAAAATTTGATAAGGAAAGATATAAAGAGTTAAATCTTCTTTGAATGTTTGATGAAATTCACCAGTGACACTGTCTGGTCCTAGACTTTTGTTTGTTGGAAGTTTTTTGATTACTGATTCAATCTCATTACTATTAATCAGTCTATTTGATTTTCTATTTCTTGATTAGTCTTAGAAGATTGGGTATTTCTAGGAATGTATCCATTTCTTCTAGGTTGTTCAACTAGCTGGCATAATAATTGTTCATACTATTCCACTATGATCGTTTATATTTCTGTGGGATCCATTGTAACTTCTCTTTCATTTCTGATGTTATTTGGGCCCCCTCCCTTTTTTTTCTTCATGAGTTTTGCTAACAGTCTGTCAATTTTGTTTATCTTTTAAAAGAACCAGTCCTTAATTTCACTGATTTATTATTTTTTACCTCTATTTCATTTATGTTATGACCTTTATTACTTATTCCCTTCCTTATACTAAATTTGAACCTCATTTGTTCTTTTTCGAGTTCTTTTATGCATAAAATTAAATTATTTGAAATGTTTCTTATGTCATGCAGTAAGTCTATATTGCCATGAGCTTCCCTCTTAGAATCACCTTTGCTGCATCCCATAAATTTTAGAATGTCATGTTTCCATTTTCGTATTTCTCAATTTTTTTTTTATTTTCCCTTTGATTTCTTTGTTGTTTACTGGCCGTTGTGAGGTGGTTAGAATAAGGGTGCAAAACTGGCATCTATCAACGCCAAAGCCAGCAAGACAGAAAGAGATTATAAAGATGGTGTCCTCCAGTGTTTTTGCCCCTGGGGAGCGTCCCAGCAGACCTCGGCCCCTCTGGCAGACACTTGAAGTTTAGCAAGTAAAACTCCTTTACCTATGTTCTGGGTTCTTTTCAAATTGTTGCTTTTTGTGCTGGGTCCAGGACAAGTGGGTCCCTTAAAGGAGCAGAATCTTTGTTCCCTAAAACCCTATGTTTCTCCCAAATGTAATCCCCGTTGATTTTCTTTTTTTTTTTTTTTAAAGATTTTATTTATTTATTTGACAGAGAGAGAGATTACAAGTAGGCAGAGAGGCAGGCAGAGAGACAGGGAGAGGAGGAAGCAGGCTCCCTGCTGAGCAGAGAGCCCGATGCGGGCCTCGATCCCAGGACCCTGAGATCACGACCTGAGCCGAAAATAGAGGCTTTAACCCACTGAGCCACCCAGGCGCCCTCCCCGTTGATTTTCAAAGCCAGATGTGTGGGGCTTATCTCTCCAGTGCAGAGCTTGAGTGTTGAGTTGCCTGATACGGAGTACCAACCTTTTCTTTTGTCCTTAGGGAGAAGATATATACGTATCTTTGCTTTATTTTTGTTCCTTGATGTCCCTTTCAACTGTAGGTTGTTGCACGGGGTGGTGGGATTTTTGGTGAGAACATGTTTCTGCCTCTCCTACCCATCTCAAAGTGTGGTTCTTTTATCCTTTGTTGTGTAGCAGATTTCAGCTAGTTCTCAGGTTCTTTTCAGAGGGATTTTTTTCTATATAAACATTTGTTGTGTCCCTGAAAGAAGGTGAATTCATGATTTTCTTACATCATCATTTTAAACCACCTTCAAGTTTCCTCCATTCCCTGTTCTTGTACTTCTTCTTAGGTGATTAATCATTCTTCATTCGTTAATATAGTAGTCCTCTTCCAAGAGCATCGTAAGCAAGTCCAACAAATATGAACATTTCATAGTAAAAATTAATAAAGGCATGAAAGAGTTGAATGTGAATATACCAGACTGTGCAGGGCTCATCATGGAAAGTTGTGCAGTTTGTACACTGAATAAAGATGACAGCTGCAGATCTCTTGGAAGCGGATATCCAGCCAGCTCTTCTTAACAAATCATTCAACGGACACTTGACTGTTTTCCAATAAAAGAGGTACTTTTTATTTAATAATTTTAAAAAGCTTGACTTCACCTGACAAGGTGCTTTGTTTTGTTTTTGTTTTCTTTTATAATTTGCACAAAGGTGCAACATAGGCCATCAACAGCCCTGTCTATGAGGACAAACATTTGATATGCTTTTATTGTCATATCCTCAGCACCTTGATTAGTCTCTGATGCATAATAAAAACTCAATAGATACTTGTTAAATGAATACACAAAAGCATTGAACCACGGATCAATATGTAACTAGAAAGATGCTTATAATGGCATAGTTTTATACTCTGTCCTTGACTCTGAGCCAGTTAACATTTTTATTAATGCCTTAGATACAGAAAGAAATATGCTGATTAAATTTTTAGATGATCCAAATCTGAGAGGATTAACTAATGCAACTGATATTATCAAGGTCTAAAAATAAAAATGGCAGGGTAAATGATGGGCCCAAACTAACACAAATCAATTTGACCAAAATAAATATCCTGCAAGTGGGCTTGAAGAATCAATTTTATAATTATATTCTCAGGAAAGCTTGACAAAAAGTAGTTTATATGAAAAATGCCTAAAAGTTTTTTTGACTAATATTACAAGAGGAATTAGCACTATGACTCAGTGCTAAAATAGCAAATGATCAAAGAAAATAAGGTGTCCAAACTTAAAGATATAGTACATTAACCAAATGCTGGATGTGCCATTAGACATCTTAAGTATCGTGTCAGTTTGGGATGCCATATCTTTAAAGCTTGTATTGATATAGGTAGAGTTTGTCCTCAAGAATGCTTGACTTTCAGGGAGAACGAAGGGGAAAAAAAATCTAAGACTTATTTGATATTCATCTGCAGATATCTGAAGGACTTGCCTGTCTTGCAAAAGGAGTTTGACCTTAAACTGAATTTCTCTAGAAAGCAGGACTAGAGTTTAGATTGGGAAGGTGAAGGAAATATAAGAAAATATAAGAAAAATATAAGAAAAAGCAACTAACAATTAAAGCTATCAAAGACCAAAATGGGCTATGTTTAAACCATTGCACTCTCCTCTCTTGATAACACAAGATCACAAAGATCTCAAGTGATAGTGACATGTCTCTGAGAATCATCCACTTTATCAGGGATCATATATAACTTTGAAGACCCCTTTCTTGGCCAAGATTCTATGCTACCTTGCGATTCCAATTCTAGTATGAAGTAGTAACAATAAGTAGGAAATAAAAGAACTTAGTCTCTTTGTCCATTAACTGATCTAGCAGAATGTTCATGGATTAGTTCATGCAAATCAATGAGTACCTTTCACCCTCATCTCACCTAAACATCAGGAGCTACAAATATATACACAGCTGCCCTTACCAATCTCTCTTTCTCTCTTCTAGCATATTCAAATTCTTTTATCAACTATGGAGGTGTGCTGCTAGACCACCCATTCAATACTCCTTTGCTTTACTATCCCACTCTCTATTCATTCTTAACATCAAACTCCACAATTTGTTAGCATATTCATGAGGTCATTTTGTCAACAGAAAAGGCATATCAACACATTCATTAAAGAATCCTTCTTTACCCAGTAGCAATATCAAAGTTATCTTGTGCAGAAGATTTCCAAAGAAAACATGTTTTTCTGTCACCTTTACTCATTACCCTGTTCCAGAGACAATTTTAAAAATTAGTAAATGGCAGTTGAATCCAACTTATATTTGTTTCCTACACTAAAAGCTATTTTTTGTTTCCTTTTGTGTTTGTTTGTTTGTTTGTTTTGTTTTACTCAATGTCCATATATTGGTTTCCCTAAAAGGTGAGATAACACAATAAAATGGGGAGAAAAGTGGATTGAAAATTATCCAATTCATATAAGCTCTATACCTGCATGCATATACTATTATCATATTTGCTGAAAATACTAGAAACAACACAAAGAATCTATTTTTCTTTTCAAATTTTGTATAATACAATGAAAATAACAACTGTTTTAAAACATTGAATTCAAATAAATTTTTTGATAGCACAAAGTAGAACTGCAGAACAGAACTAATCTCATGCTTCAAATACCAAGTCAAAGTAAAAGCTTCAGTTGTAACAAATATTACATTCAGCAAGGGGTAAGTCATACATATGAGACAGTAAATGTATTTGATGACAAAAGATAATCTGAGCCTAGAGATTCATCTAATAGGGATCCTTTTGGACCGAAATATGAATCATAAAATCAGCCTCACAATGAAATACAGCAGCCAGGTGGAAACTCCCATCGCTGCTTTTGACACTGCTACATGCAGAATTTGAAACAGAAAATATGAGAAACAGATGGGAGAAGAGTCCTAACCTACAGTAGGTTGATAGTACTTAAGGGCAGTTCACTAATTCTTATCAACCATGAATCACCCAACAGCATCCTCCTCTCTTTTATGCAATATAGTAGCAAACAGATTAACAGATTTATACTAGCTTTAACATACAGAATATTTGGTTAAATTCTCTTGATTTCTAAGAAATTCTTTAAAAATGTACTCTCAAAATACAAATATAACTGAAAAAATATTTGTTGGAATTTTTTATGATGTTCTAAATGTACTGAATGTCCTGATTTGTTCATATTCATATAATATAATAAGACAGAGGTAAGATTAAATAACTCATTTATTTAAAGTAAAGCAAAATAAAATCTCTTGTTATACCTAAAATAAAGACATTCAAAGAGATTTTTTTAAGTAGACAAAAACATACCTGCCTACAGCAGTATAATTGTTACAATGAAAAGTTTAATATTATCTACTGAAACTATAGATACATTTGGTCTTTGACCCAACAATCCCATCTCTAGGAACGTATCCCAAAGATATACTAGCAACAATATGAAAAGGAATATGGACAAGGTTATTTATTGAAGAACTGTTTTATATTAGCAAAAATAGTGATATTTGCCTAAATATCCATCAAGATAGGATTTGTTTAATAAACTAAAATATGGATGACAAGGTAGAACACTTTGCTACTCTAAAAATAAATGAAGAAATTTCTATATATTATTCTAGAGTATCTTCTTACACTTATCATTAATTGGAAAAAAGCAAGGTAGGAAAAAAGTGAGTATATCACAGCTGACCTAAGAAAGGATGTAAATATACATGTTTATATTTGACAAACAAGCAATGAAATGGAAACTCAAGATTTTTTTTTAAAGATTTTATTTATTTATTTGACAGAGAGAGAGAGAGAGAGATCACAAGTAGGCAGAGAGAGAGCAGGAAGCAGGCCCGCTGCTGAGCAGAGAGCCCGATGCGGGCCTCGATCCCAGGACCCTGAGATCATGACCTGAGCCGAAGGCAGAGGCTTTAACCCACTGAGCCACCCAGTTGCCCAAAAACTCAAGATTTTTTAAAAAAAGTGTTTACCAATAGGTAGAACAGGGGTTCAGGATCACAGGCAAAGGAATATGAGCTATGTATCTTTGAATACACAACACACATACACACACACACATTTATTCCTGGAAAATAAAAAATATATATATAACAAATAATAAATAAATAAAATTGTTCAACTTGTTGGTGGCATAACCACCCAGAGAACAGATAGTTCATGAGTCTTTAATATAGTAATGTAACTAAAACAAAAACTTACATTGATTTCCATAATCATACTGTTGGTGAAAATTATGATTATTGGCAGAGATTTCTGTATGTTTTATGGGATAAAGCAGATAACACTCTATCACTGCTAGCACTGGTGGGAATTGGCAGTCTCTATGTGCCAGAAAGGGGACTAAAATAATATTAGAATTGGTTAAATAAAAATTCAGTAGTTTTGAATTGTAATGGAATCAATAGAACTCATGCTCTGTTTCACCTTAAAAAAGTAATCCTGGGCGCCTGGGTGGCTCAGTGGGTTAAAGCCTCTGCCTTCGGCTCAGGTCATGATCCCAGGGTCCTGGGATCGAGGCCCGCATCGGGCTCTCTGCTCCGCAGGGAGCCTGCCTCCTCCTCTCTCTCTGCCTGCCTCTCTGCCTTCTTGCGATCTCTCTCTCTGTTGAATAAATAAATAAAGTCTAAAAAAAAAAAATGATCTTTCTCATGGGAACTTAAGAAAAACTCTTCCTGGGTCCAGGATCCTACACCAGTACAAAGCAGAAAACTAATGACCTACAGTTGCATGTAAATTAAAGGGTTCCTTGGGAAAATGTCCATTCCAGCTTTGGAGATGAATACTTACAAGATGATCATGGAAGCTCTTAACTCTCAAAGATGACAGCAAACAGTCACAGAGAAACAAAATTATGGGCTTCCTAATGGAGGAGATGCCGCAAAAATATCACACTTAAATCTGATTAAACTTTTACTTTTTTAAAAAATATTTTATTTATTTATTTGACAGAGACAGAGAGAAAGAGCACAAGTAGGCAGACAAACAGATGGAGGGAGAGGGAGAAGCAGGCTCTCCACTAAGCAGGGAGCCTGATGTGGGGCTCGATCCCAGGACCCTGAGATCATAACCTGAGCCAAAAGCAGCCGCTTAACTGACTGAGCCACCCAGGCACCCCTTGATCAAACTTTTAAATTCAACCACCAATGCACACAATATATGGGGGCTAGAAAAATATGCTAAAAGACACCATGAAGATTCAATCAGCAAAACCCAGACTGTGGGAAACACTAAAGAAAAAATGACAATTTTTTTTAATACATGAACATCAGGGCACCTGGGTGGCTCAGTGGGTTAAAGCCGCTGCCTTCGGCTCAGGTCATGATCCCAGGGTCCTGGGACTGAGGCCCACATCGGGCTCTCTGCTCAGCAGGGAGCCTGCTTCCTCCTCTCTCCTCTCTCTCTGCCTGCCTCTCTGCCTACTTGTAATCTCTCTCTCTGTGTCAAATGAATAAATAAAAATCTTAAAAAAAAAAATACAGGAACATCAAAGAAAAAAAAAGATGGAGAACGAGCCTTTATATTAAGAGATTAAGAAGACATTTCAAATCAAATGCACTGTGAAACACTCGCTTGCATATCAAGTGACCCAAACAATTATATTTATGGGGTAATTTAAAGTTACAATAATGACTGGTATCTCAGGCATTAAGGTATTTTATCGTCATATTTCGGTGTGATAGTGATGATGTTTTTAAGCATCCTTAACTTTTTGAGATACGTACTGAAATATAGTTGAAATGCCATAATGTTAGGATTATTTCAAGATAATACAGTAAAGTCTTATTGGTGAGGTTATTAGGTCAAATTCCCCAAAAGTGGACCTGGTGACAAGGATTTATGGTCCCCTTTTGTTAAGGAAGCACTGCTAGCCAGAGAAAGCAGAACTAGAGTACGGAGTACAGGGGGGGATTTCATAGAATGTCCTGCAGGAGGTAGCTTTAACATGATCCTGCAGTGGAGGCCAGGAGTACAAATTAAACTTTTGAGATTTCCAGACCCAATATGCCTCACATCTGTCAATAATTGTTCAAGAGCCATTCGGCAAATTATAAATTCCCAGGCACTGCTATCTTAGAGATAAAAGTGGGGAGGCAGAAGCACAAAAATAAGGAATTGAGAGATCGACCTTGTATGATACAAGGATTGTATATTACAAGGGTTATATGTGAAACAAGCTTGGTGGAATCGGTAATTCTAAAGTTTGGATAGTGGATTGTGGATACATGGACGTTCATTATATTATTATTCTGTGTACTTTAGAATTTATTTAAATACTTTCTCTACAAAAGGTTTAAAATACAAAGTTTCTAAAATGAATAGATAAACCGATTTCACAGTATTCTCTTGGTATTCCTTGGTTTCTTAAATTTAGATTAACTTCAATCTCTGCCTCCATCTTTACATGGTCTTCTTCCCTGTATCTCACTGTTTCTTATATTCCTCCTTTATGTTCTCATAAAAACAGCAGTGATTGGATTTAAGGCCCACCCTAAACCAGGATTATGTCTTTTCCAGAGTCTTAATTACATCTGCAAAGACTCTATTTCCAAATAAGGTCACACTCTCTGGTGTCCAGGGTTAGAACTTGAACCTATCCTTTAGAGAGAGGGTCACCATTAAACCCACTGTAGGGCGAGTAAGAATGGTGAGTGATTTACATGACCTTGGCATAAAAAGAAGGGACAATGTCTTCAAGCATTGTCATCTCTCTTTCCTCTAGTTCTAGGGCAATGTCCTAAGGTTATCTAGTTGGTACTTACCCTCTATCATCTGCTGCATGGTCTATTGACCATTAACTGCCAAGTTTCCTTTGTGGAAGCTGACTCATAGACTAGAACATAGCCTGAAGATCAACTTCTGGAATCCAAAAAGGCATCCTGGGTAGAGGCTGCACCTTACTTAATACAATGTCTGCTATTTGGACATAAGCCTGAAGAGGACAGAGTAGGGATAGTCTTCTAGCTTCTTAACTCATTCGCAGGGGTATGAAAACTGCTGGAAGATTATTTATCTCTCCTGTATCTTATCCTCTTACCAGAAAATAGAAAGTTGTAGACCCAGAGTATATTCGTTTCGCACTGAGTGAGCTCTCTGAACTAAGTCAGCCAGACTAATCGTTGATATATTAAAGAAGTCGATAAGGAAATTTAGAAAATCCTTTTCCAAGCTAATTTGCCTGGTTTAAAAGCCTACTATGTCTTGCTGCCAGATCCTTTCAGGGAATGTAAAAGTTAAAGATTTTCTGGGGATGTCTCTGTTTCCTTCTGTAGCATCACTAATAACTGCCCATCCACCCCTATCTACCCTAGCCCTAACAGCCCAGGGAAATGCATAGCTGGGCTAATTATGGTAAAAATCTTAAACTCGACGTTTTGCCCTATCGATTAGTAAAATAATAAAGTAGAGCAAAGAGGCTCATCCTGGATCTTTGTGAGACCAGCAAATTTCAAACTCCTGGCACTTTCCCCTCTTCTTTTCCAAGTCCTCTCCTCCCTCCTTTTCTCCACCTTGGGTTCCCGGTGGCACTCTTCAGCACGTGACCTTCATCTGAACTCCAGCAAGATGCATTCCCTCTGAAGGGCTTCCCCCGACCCTCCAGGAGGTCGCCCCAGCCTTCAGGCCACAGAATTTCACCAGCTGCTCAGCACTGCTGCTGACATCTCTTGTCTGGGGCCTGATTTCCTCCCCCCACCCCGAATACTCAGCGAGCAGCTGATTTTCTTAACTCCAGTTTAATAGCATTTATCGCAAAGCCCCAGTGTGACTGAAGCTTAAAAGAGCATCAGCTGTGGAACTCTTTCGAAGATATGGGTTGGAGAAATCTGAAACCCAAACTTACATACCTTTCCCCAGCTAAAGCAAAAAAGTTTGACTCCTCATGTAGGTGGAACGAAGGAGGGATGGGAGCTTTTCTTAAACTTACTCTGTGTACATGCCTGAGCAACTTTACAGCACGTGTTCAGCTTTAATCAGAAGATTTCTGCACAGCCTCCAGACCTAACCTCGGCCTCCAGCACGCAGTGCTCAGTGCGCCTTATCCTGTAAAATCAGTGAACGCTCGGGTGCACATACGCACAGTAGCTGACTTCACAAAATGGGTAGAAATGGCACTCCAGGGCCAAAGCTTGCCCTTTGTTTAAGGCTGGATTAGATTCACGTTACAGGTTTTCTTTTTTTTTTTTCTTTCCTTAAGATTACAAAAGTGTGATATTAGTTCCCTTGCCTATAATACATGAGCCAGATTTACAAAAATTAATGGCAGACATAGCTTATGGCTACGGGGTATTAGGAGAGGGGAAAGAGTACACGTCTTTTGATTTCTCATTAATTTCTTCCTTAATAGACTGTATATGCCTCTTATATGTATTTTATACACACACACACACACACACACTCTCACACACATCCACTCATCATCCACAAAGGACCTGAGTTTGGAACGAAAGGAAAGTTAACAGAAAGGAAAAAAGAACCCAGCCCATAGTACAGTAGAGTTCTATCTTTGTCTACCTTACCTACCAAAGTAGTCACAGGTGAGTAAATAATCCTGCTCTTTAGCCAAACTCAGAATCTTAGGGTTACCCCCCACCCACTCACCCCCAGCACCAAGTTCCTTTGTTGTTTATTTCCCACTTGGGAAAATACAGCTTCTGCTGAGGCTGATCACTTAAATGTTCTATCCTGGGTTTAACTTTAATCACATGGCATTTTAGCTCTGAAAATACAACAAAATTTTGATTTAAATCTTTTTAAAATATCCTTTTGCTGCTCTTCAAATTTAATTATTGTAAGAACAGTACCACTATATTAAAATATAATCACCTTACACCTTTTGGCTTCATGACAATGTTCATAAAGTGCTTAATATTCATGTAACATGCTACCTCACCCTGTAATATCACTATATTTATGGAAAGAAATTGTAATCCTCTTTACTGGCTCAGGTTAATTCCAATAAAATATTAAATCCATTTTCTAATCTAAATGAGTTCATTAGGAGAGGCATGGTACTGAGAATACCAAACTCTCTACAGAGTTCAGGTTCATTACATTTCCGCACTGTGCGTTTCCAGAGCTGTTGTACTACATTTATGAGGATTTATCTGTACTGTTCCAAAAACATTCATCCTAATTCTACTCCTTCTGTGCATGCTAATCATGAATATGTTAAGTGGAAATACTAAGCTTGTAGCCAATCTCATCCCCAGATGGGTTCAAGTTATGATTACAGAAGCAAATTTGCCATAAGCACTCTTAGAGCTGTGCCAGTGAGGAGGAAATGAAGGTTTGGAGCTATGCTAAAAAAGAGAGAGAGAGAGAAGACAGTTTGAGACAGAGTGGTAATGTCATAGATGCTAAGGGGGAAAGGGGTATTTCTAGATTGCCACATCTGAGAGAGAGCTTCTAGAATATATAAATAGATCTGTTCAAAGAAATTTAAAATAAATACAGGGATTAAATCATTAGTTTTAACTGCTTGGAGTCTCCAAAAGTCCATAATCCAAAGTTGAACTCCACATTATTCAGCTCATTACACCTAGCAAAGCTTTACTCCATTAAGCTCTCCATTTGAAAAAAAAATAATGGACCTTTTAGGAAGGGAAGATGAGATCAATCTGGGATGTTCAGGTAGTGAATAATTACACAATCCCCAACTGTTTGCCCACTGAGTGTTTTGACCTGTTTTTCACATATACCTAGCAGTTCCTTCCTTTCCTTTACAAGTAAAAGAAAATAATAATAATAATAATAATAATAATAATAATAATAATAAGGAATCTGGTTTACATATCACATAGGATGAACCCATTAAGAATCTTCCAGTCACCTCCTATATCTGCATTTGCAGTGACCTTTTAGTAAAACATTTTAAACTACATTTCAGATGCTTAGTTAATAAAACATTTCTCAGACACATGGTGGGTATATACCTATTTTTAGTAAAAGATAAAATGAAGATCAGCAAGAAGCAAGTTATTTCTGAGTGCTAGTTATTAAAGCAAGATGCAGGCCCAATATCGGCAATAAATTGTCATCCGAAATAAACTGTCAATGAAATCCAGCGGCCACTGGTTGTCACTGTTGTACCACAAAACAGCAATGCAGGTACCAGTCTTTCAAAAGACTGCCTTTAAAGAACAAAGTTTGAAACGATGTATTTGACTATTTGGTTAATCACCAAAGCAGAGCAGAGAAACCCACACCAAGGCCCCATGGATTTCAGACTATTATTAGGCATTTTGATGTGGAAGTCTGACCAACAAAGATGTAAAATAAAGACATAATTATATACTTAAACAAATACCTTTTGTATTTAGTCATGTAAGAAGCATGCTGTATCTTGAAAGCACACATTCTTTTGGGTGTTTAAAGTAAATAACATGTTAATGTCCAGCATGTATACTTGATCACTTCGAGACTTAGACACATTATTCAAATGAAGTGCCTTCTAACAACTGCACTTAGAACATTTTCAACCAAGAGATGAGTAAACAGCCTTGACATAATCGTCCCTTTTCCCAAATCTGATTAAAACTGGCAAGACAAGAAATCAATGGGATCCTGAATATAAAAATCCCAAAATATTCTGCTGTGTTTGAAATTAATTAAGTACTGTGATGCAGGAGTCTCAAATCAATAAACATCAATGATGGTAGTGTTAAAGGTGGGAAGAGCTGGCAAGAAATCGGCATGGCATTCATGGTTATAAGATGATTATCTACTCAATGAAATTAAAGGTTAAAATTAGACCAACTATGCTTTGAGAAAATGCAGAGGCAGGTCTAGAGCGTCAAGAACAATGTGTACCTGAATACAATTTTTCAAATTTTTGAAAAATCATACTTTATAAATGAAAAAGAGGGTGGCACTTCTATTTCAATTTTAATGGGACATCTTCCAAACCATGTTAACAATCACTAAAAGTACGGGGCACTGGTGTTTTCCAGTGATAACAGCCAGAGTTGGGAGGGGAGGGAGGAGGCTAAAAGTACCAGTGATGTTATTACTTATTATTATCTATAGGGACCTAGCTAGACTGTGGAGTCTTTCATATCGTTGTGAAGATAAAGTACTGTTGTTTTTCAAGGTCAATCTTTTTTGTTTTATTTTTTTATTCCCATTCTTTCCCCTTCCTTTGTTCCTTTGTTCATTCGTTCCTTCCTTTTTTTTCTTGCTTTCCTGCTTTTTTTTTTAACCTCAGACATAAGTTATAATCCAGAGGCAATGAGGCAAGACTCATAATCAGAAAAGATGAGATAACTAATAGCACCTATATCACTAACAATAGGTATAAAATATCAGTTATGTCTCATCTTAACGTCTTCTGTCACTAAAAATAGGTAAAAATATAAAGAGACATCAATCACATGTCTTACGTGAGATTACATTTTCATTACGATGTAAGCATTTTAAATACATTGATTTTTGTCTTGATATGGCCAATGGGAATAACTGCCTTCTCTTGCAAGAGACAATCACAGTGGCAGAAACAATTTCACAAGAAAGATGTTTAAACTATGCAAAGAAAGTTTATTAGCAGTGGCGTCTATTCATATAAACTCCCCACAGTGTGTTCTTTAAACCAACCATTCTTAGGAGTGGGGAGAAGAGCAGCCACATAATCAATAGGGTGCTTGTGAAAAATGACAGTTCCTGGCCTTTATACAAGGCCTGTGGAGTCAGAATCTCTCCACTGAGTCTTTAAATACATATTTTCAGCAAACTTCCCACTTGATTAGAAACATTAAACTTTGAGAGTCACTCTTTCTGTCTCATTAAAGAAGAGGAAAAAATATTATGACATTATAAACTTTATAATTATGCCATTTTCATGATCAACAGAATCAAAGAACAAAGGTTATATAATATAATTTAGATGAACAGCCCTGAGTAGAGGGTAACATTATCTTTATTTCCTAATATAATAATTATGTATGTTTACAATGGGATATTTCATAAACTACAGGGAATATAAACACTAATTCAAGAAAGAAATTCTTTGAAACAGACACGTGATGAGAAAGGTTCCATAAAATACACACTAGGTAGCCCAAAACAAAACAAAGCAACAACAAACAAACCCTCATCTCTTCTTCCTATGACAGCTCTTGTATCACTGCTCTGTTTGGTGATGTTTCATTGAGTATCAGGTGGTTTATAAATTAGTTGAGGAAAGTTCCTTTGTGTTCAAATCTTTGCATCTCCAGAATACTACACTCTGCTCTATTCTTGTATAAGACACAGAGTAATCATCTGTGAATTAGAAAGCTAATTAATGAAGCACACACGGCATACGTCCCTAAGACCGCAGATACAGTCTTTAAACTTAGGTAAAGCACATTTTTGTAAATTAAATAACTTTCAATTTAGTGCTTAAAGTAGTATCATGTAATATCCAACTACGCTCTAGTGCCATGTGCCCTCCGTGTCCTCCGAAAGAGGTGCAATGAATACATAAATAGCCTTAACGAAAGGGAAAGAAAACATTAGGAAGAAGGAAAGCATCAAGATATAGTATAAGATCACAGGCCTATTTAAAGCTATGACAGTTTCCATTTTCTATTTTCTCCTTTTTTTTTTTTTTTTTTTTTTTAAGAGCTGGAACCCATCCCCGTATTTCCGTCCCAAGCTACAGACTGTAATCCTCACATTGTGTTGTGGCCAGGTATGGCCATGTGACTGAGTTCTCTCCAATATGATGTTATAATATATATCGCTTCCATAAAAGGACATCTTTTAAAACCCTTTAGTTTCTCATTCTTTTTTGTAGAAGGTAAAAATGCTAGCTTGGTGGTCACCCAGCCTCAGTCTTGATTGGACTGCAACACCCGTGAGAAGACACAATAATGAAACGGAAGAAACCTTACTTTCTACTTCAGACAGGTAAGAAGAAAGTAAAGTTCTAGCTTTGCATAAGGTGCTATATTTTTAACCCTCTGTATTAGCCAATAACTAATTCAGCCACACAATGAAAAGCGTCATGACTGTGTTCAACGCGTTAATTCAGATGAGGCTTTCTTCATCGTGAGTTGACGGGTCATAGTGCTGACCAGGAGAAATTAGGGAGAGTTTAACTGCACTGGGTGGAACACCAGAGTAAGGAAGCACAGGAAAGCAGTCAAAATCTTGGGAGAGAATTGATGTGAATGTTATGACTACTGATGAAGAGCATTTGGGGTGAGAGAGTACGCTTTAGTTTCAAGAGAAAGAATATCTAATATTCTAAAATGGAAAAAAAAAAACCTTAGTTCTTGTCATGCCTGAAGATAAATGTCATATTTAGAAAGTACCTAGAAATGAGAAATACAAATTATTTAAGTAACTGCTTAACAAAAGTAGGGAGCAAGTAGAGTATGAACAAGATCAAAAGTAAAAAACTTCCCATTTTAACTCATTTAATGTTTTAAGATAGACACTTTTAAAAAAATCACTAATTCCAATATCTGAAATATTATTTCTTAAACTCAGATTTTAAACTGCATATAGTAATACTGTGAGTTTCAATTAATGAATAGACCCTTCAGGTTGGATGTGTTAGGGTCTGATTTGTGATGCTCCTTTTCCCTTCCCATAAAACAGAATAGCCATGACTTTGAAGTGTGAAACAAGCCATCACCTCTTAATGTTTGTGACATCTGTCCTCTCTTTGAGAAGTAAATACACAGAATAGGTAAAACAGGGGAGTTAGATATTCAGAAAGAGGGTTCAGTTTGTAAAGAAGACAGAACGAGGTAAGGTAAAACTATAAAAGAGGCTGCATTTGTGTTCGTGATCTTTACTGAGTCTCTGTACCTCCTTCACTGTACATATCGCCTGTGCCAGGGATGTGGCCTTTCAGCAAAACCAACCCAGCCAGGGCCCGACCTGCCTCAGGTGGTTACCAATCATTCAGTTCTGTCAGGATTCCCCTGGAATCTTTGTCAAACTCTCAGCTTCTGAACTAAGTTATTTTCCTCAGGGATGCTGGGAGAGCGTATATGTCAAATCACACCAACACCTTCCGTCTGGCCATGCATCTTGTCTCTTTACCCCTAGTAAAAATGTCTGAGTCTTATGTCCCCAAAAGTTATCTCTGTGCAGTAAAAATGCCTGAGTCTTATGTCCCAAGTAACTGTCTCTCTGCAGTAAAAATGCCAGACTTATTTCCTAAGAAACTATCTCTAGCTTTGAAGATAGTCTTTAGCCCAACAGATCAACTATCAGGGAAATGAAATGGCCACTCCTTTCTCCTTTCACCTATAGATAATATGGATTTATTTTAAGCAGACTTTTTGATGACAGTGTCTGACTGGAATAGAGCGGAGACTCTCATGTTAAGATTCTGAGGCAGTATGAGAGAGGGCCAACAACTCAGTGGGCAGGCTTTTGGAAATTCACTAGGCATAAGTCCATGTGATATTTTTCAGCCGTCGATGCATATTTTTTTAAACTATGACATATTTAAGATTTCTAGATCAACCAGAGTTCATGCTTCTGAAACTGACTCAAATATTCAAGTCAGAATTACATTATTTTATTAATCAAAAAAAACCTCTGACATAATGCCTTATACCTTCAACCTGTCAATATTATATTTTACCTGCCCATTACCATAATGGTTACTCAACTTGTCCCACTCTGTTTTCTGTTCTATGCCTTGTGAATGTGCAACAATGGATATTATTGAACATTTGAGCCCTTCTTCTTGGCTGCTCCAGAATGGCAAAAATGAAAAAAAAAAACAACAAGACTCATTGTTCTTATCTCCACACTGCCAAATAGACAGACTTGAAATATCTAAGATTTTCATCCTTCTTGGAAATGGTTTTCAGCTTAAAGGCATTTGACCTGGTGTGAGGTTATATTTCAGTCAGCCTACTCAATGGTATCTAGAGAGGCCCGTCAGCAGAAGCTTAGCAGAAAAAGTGTGAGTGAAAGTTCAAGTGCCTGGTAGCTGAGAAAGCTGGAGGAGGGCAAATCGGCTTGAAAATCAAAGCTAAGTTCTGTCAAAATGTCAAACGTGATTTTCAAAACAAGACATCCCAGGAAGGCATTAATTGAGGAAGCTTAAATAATAGTTGACCTATTTGACTAAAGGTTATCTTCAAAAGCTTTGAAACAGTTCCTTGGGCCATAAGACTCAGACATTTTTATCAGGGGTAAGGGGATAAGATGCGTGGCCAGAAGGTGTTGGTATAATGTGACATATAACCTCTCCCAGTATCTCTGATGAAAATAACTTAGTTCAGAAGCCAAGGATTTGACACGATTATAGCACAATGCTGACAGATCTGAGCAAAACGTCTAAAGAATTTCATATCGAGACGTTTATGAACAGGAGTCAATTATGAATTAATAGTAGAGCTGATTATTTCAGCCTGAGCATTTTACTTTTTTTTTTTTATTTATTTCCTTTAGAGAGAGAGGCTGGGGGGGCGGGGAGACAGAGCGTAAAGGAGAGAGAATCTTCAGCAGATTCAGCATGTGGAGCTCAACACGGGGCCCTATCTCATGGCTCTGAAATCAGGACCCTGAGACCACGACCTGAGTCAAAACCGAAAGTGGGATGCTCAACCGACTGCACCACCCAGGCTCCCCCTAACCCCGAGCATTTTAAAGATAGTGTTTCCTAATACAAGCAGAAATGATCAGGGGAGAGAAAATATTTAAAACGCATAGACTGGCACCAGGTTAATCAAGACAAGTGTTGGTGACCTGGTCAGTGTTCTCTGTATGCAGGGAGGATGGCACAGAAGCCATCAATGCCCGATGCTATACAACTTCTTTCCCTCAAATTGAGCAACAACCTGGTCTGCGAAGGCTGTGCATAAGCATTGTCTGCTGGGCCGCTTGGCAGCAATTTTCAGTCTATTTCTGTAAATTGAGCTTCACAGTGCCCTTTGAATGTTTTCCCCTCTAGATTACAGGGGTTCCAAAGCTGTTCAGTATACAGGACTCACTTTTGCCGTTAGCTGCCTTCCAACATAATCGGGCCCAGATAAATTGAGTAGTGCACCTCATTTTTATTAGTCGGTTATAACATTGCCAGCAGAACCAGTGGGAGTGCTTTCAGGTTTAGTGAAAAATAGAGGAAAATAGTCAAAAAGGGAGTTGTCTCCCTGATTCAAAGTTTAGAACAGTTGAGACTCAAACTGCCCCACTCTCTGGCTGAGAGTTTCTTTCATGATTCAATGAGATTTTTGTAAGAGATGCTTCAGGAATAAGTGAGCAGGGGTTCTTACTCTTTTGCAAGCTTGTGCTTAAACGGACTGCACGGTAGCGACCAGATATTATTGCTTTCCTAAGAACAGTGTGGGGAGGTGACAGTGTGGGGAGGAAATTCTACATAGGTGACATGTATGCTGTCATATCCCAGTGTTCATATGCTTAGTTAGGCACCACAGCCCAAGCATCTCTTCCCTGACATAATGATTAGGAAGAACTCACTCCTGCTCTCTCCCTGTGACTTCACATGCATGAAATTACTTATTACTAACTCTGGATAACAACAGCAAAAATTGGCTCTGTGTGACCACTGATAGGAGCAAATCACCACCTCCCATTACAAATGCATAGCCAGACATGTTTCTCTCTGGGTGTGTCTGTATCTGTTCTTCCTTCAGATGCGTTCACACAATGGGCTTGGGGAGATCTCAAGGAAGGTCATGGAGAGAAAGCGTAAATTCTTGAAGTCACAAGCCTTAGAAACTGCATGTTGATTTTGTTGATAATTTCCTCTCTACCTTCTACCCTGAGAGTTTTCACATTTAAGTGAGCAGAAAAGGAAAGCAGCTTGGTTATAGCAGCAGGTTACTGCAAACCTAATTCAATTCGTAAATACTACCAAGGAAGTGAACTTAAACACTGGATATCTATTTCTTAAAACAATACTGGTTAAGTTGGAAAGGCAACACTGTGAGAGCACTGAAACTCTCTTGCACTGATCAATAAGCAGGTAGTAAACTAACAGCCTATATTACACAAGCAGTCAGTAAACTAACAGCCTATATTACACAAGCAGTCCTCAAACTTGCATGACTGGATTTACAAGATGTAGACAGGTCAAAACCTTCTCTTTCCTTTGTGTATTTTCTATTCTGCCCAGGTTTACATTCAGTGCCTCCTTCAGAGAACTCTTGATCACACCTTCCCACGGGGAAGTCCCAATGCATTGCTCATCTCCACGCTCCAACCTGGCTTACACATCGTTTACAGGGCGTCGTTTTGTTATTCTTTGCCACCCTCTTGCCCCGTCGCAGTCTTTTCTTGAAGATAGTCCTAAAATCACCTTTTTCCCCCCAAAACATACAAAAAACATAATATGCTGCTATGACAAAAACTACACTTGAACAAGGATTTTATTTTCTGGTTTGATGTATTATGATTTGATATATTTGAGACATTGGTTAATAATAAACTGGCTTCTTTTTTATCACTGCTCTTATGTTTAGTTCTATTTTTTCCCCAAGGCCTATTTTCTTCCTAATCATTAGTCCTATTTATTTTAAAGCAATATCTGCACTTGATTACATTAATAGTTAGCACTGTTGATCTTATTACTTATCATGCCCAAACCTCTTAAATATAAAACATGAGTACCCTCTCCACATACATTTATGAACCCAAAAGTATCCTTTAATGTTACTCACATGTCAATGTAAAATATTTCTAAATAAAAAGTTCTGTTTGCAGAGTTCAAGGATATGATGGTGAAAATGTCCAATATTGTGGATTGAAATAAGCCAATGTCTCAGTAGTCATAAACTCCATTTATCTACTTCAAAACAGAGCACTTAGCCACTTTTCAATAATTAACATCCCCCAAACTCTTACAGCCCAGGTTGCTTTATGGATCACCTAAATGTTTAGAGCCTGGAGTGGATACCAACCATATGCATCTTCAATGGTGCACATTTTGAAAAGAGTTAAAAACGTCTACTGATGTTCTTAAGATTTACACATCTTCTTACTAAGGATATAAACAATACTGAGTCAATGGTTCCTCTATTTAGATGTGACCTAATTCTATGATGTGCAAGAAAAGACTGTCAGTGAGGACAACAGATGATCTATCTTGTGTTGCTTGTGTCTGGCATTGTGCAAAACTTAAGCTATTATTCCTATGTCAAACCTCAACTATGATTTGAAAAGTACAAAAATAACACAGGAGTTAACCCATTTGTTCTCAAATCCTGCCTCCTGACATGTTTTTTCTACTTAGACAAAATGAATTAAGTTACCACTTAGGAAGTGCTAGTGCTGTGGGCCAGGCACAGGGCCACATCTTAATGGATTAAATACATTTAATTCTCACAAAAGTCCTAGAGGGTAGGTACTATTATTATCCCCATCCTATATTGGAAAACTGAGTCTTAAGAGAGTTGAGAAACTTGACCTAGGTTATATAAGTCATAAATGGAGTAGGGACTCAAACCCAAGCAGTCTGATTCCAGAAAACATGGTATGCATTCTTTCATTTCAGTGTCCCACCTTCATGATGTTTGATTCCTTTTTTTTTTCTTTTTAAGAATTTATTTACTTATGTGAGAGAGAGAACATGAGAGAGAGAAAGAGAGAGAGAGAGACAGATCACAAACAGGGGGGAGGGGTAGAGGGAGAGGCAGACTCCCCGCTGATCAGGGAGCCAGACTCAGGACTTGATCCCAGAACCCTGGGATCATGACCTGAGCTGAAGGCAGATGCTTAACCCACTGAGCCCTCAGGAGCTCTGCTTGATTCCTTCTTAACCAAGTCTGGAGACACAGCCAAACCTTGCCATAGGGGCTGAGATGGCGGTGGGTTGGGAGGGTAAATCTTAAATTAGTATCACCTCAAAGCTGGCGTCCTTGGATCTGTGCTCCTCCTACCAAGCAGCAGTCCCTCCCCAATACATCTGTGGTTTACCAGTCCTCATGCTGGAAATTCTGCCTGGTTTCTCAAGTCCCTCTCTGTGCCTTCACTTTTCCATAGACCACCCCATTCTTTGGAATCTTGGACCCCTGCTTATCTCTTATCAACTCCCCACATGAATTATATTCCTCTTTAGCTCAATCTTACCCTAAAATCTTCCTTCAAATTAGATAAAACTTTCTGAGATTATGGTAGAACCATTGGGATGTAAGTAAAGATAAGTAGCATGAAAGATCTTAGGGTTAGAAGGGATTTTTTCCCTCTGAATATTCCCCCTGAACGTTCCAAATTTCTCACTCCCTTAAAACCACATACTCTTCATCAATTTCTCCTCTTCCACTTCTGGACACTTACGCATTGCTTCACCCTCACCTCCAGATCTTCCACATTAGCCTCTTTTTTATTTTATTTATTTTATTATTTTTTTAAGATTTTATTTTTATTTATTTGACAGAGAGAGAGAGATTACAAGTAGGCAGAGAGGCAGGCAGAGAGGAGGAAGCAGGCTCCCTACTGAGCAGGCAGCCTGACTCGGGGCTCAATCCCAGGACCCTGAGATCATGACCTGAGCCCAGGGAATTTAAAACCCACTATAGGAAAGGTGCTATTTCCCAAAGATACTGAATGTTATTTTTATTTCTGTTTTTGATAATAATTAGTTTTTAATCTGAGCCTTTACTCAAATACACTTAGTCCTTATCCTTTTCATTCTTCTTCCCTGATTTTCTCTTAATGGTTTTACTAGAAGAAGAAACACCAGTTTTTTATTTCTTGTCTTTCCTGTCTCCTTGGAGAGCAAAGAAGAAAACACAACTTCATTGCTCCTATTTTGTCTTCACCCCGGTAGCTAAGATTCACTTATGTGTCTAAATAAAGAAAATCCAATCACCCTGTTTTCTTTCACTCAAGCAAAATCAGTTTTCCTAATTTCCCAACAAATATTTAATCAGGATGCCATTTCATTGTGTCTATTAATAATTCTCCGGGGCGCCTGGGTGGCTCAGTCATTAAGTGACTGCTCAGGTCATGATCCCAGGGTCCTGGGATCGAGTCCCACATCGGGCTCCCTGCTTGGCAGGAAGCCTGCTTCTCCTTCTCCCACTCCGCCTGCTTGTGTTCCCTCTCTTGCTGTGTCTCTCTCTGTCAAATAAATAAAAATCTTTAAAAAAATAAAATAAAATAAAAATAAAATAATTCTCCATTAGTTTTTCTAGTTTCTTCCCTTCTTATAGTTAAGTGTTCATTCTTACGTGGCAAATTTGGCATTCAGCACAATGCCTGGAAAAGTGTAGGTGCTCCCTAAATTTTTATTGAATAAATAATTATTTATTATCTTTATTATTACTATACTGACATAGCAAACTGTTTCATATCAAAAAATAAAATAAAAACAAAAATTGTCATTTAATTAGCAAAAGAATATATTTTTAAGCTTCTTAAAAAGAGAAAGACATAATTATCTATACATACAGAATCTACTCTTTCTTAAAGTTAAAATCCTTCCCTCTATATTACAAAGAATCAACACATTCTCATAGAGATCACTTTTTAATCACTACCATTTTCAAAGTTTCATTTTTTTATACAGTGATCTAGGGAAAAAATGACAAAGGGTTCTAAAACTCAAGCACTGATATTGGGAAAAACTCAAACTGTAGAAAAATATTTATATATAAAGAGCAAATGCAACCTTGAGTAGACTTTCTTAGCTGCCAGTTTTAAATCAAAATGAATCAAGTGTTACCTGTGGGGAAAATTCTTGATTTTATATCACAGCGTCCCCAAGGGCAGGGGTAGAAGCTCAATAAATACTTGTTGAATTGACTTTCAGCATTTTGAGAAAACTAACTCTTTTGGGAATTGATGTTTCACTTCTGCCTCAATTTTTCATGACCTTTCCCATTAGAGAGAAAGAGAGAGAGAAAACATCATTTTTTAATATTTGCTTTACATTTTCCAAGGTTTTCTTAAATATTATCATTTTAGAAATGATTTAGCTACCATTTCTAATTGTTAATGGTTTTAATGAAAGAAAAAAGTGAAGTGAAGAAATTAAATGTCATAAAAAAGTAAAAGTGAATGGAAAGAAATACTCAGAAAGGGAGAAAAATCTGAAAAGAACTGGCAAGTAATTTTCTTATAAAGCATGAGAATACGGACTCNGTTTTAATGAAAGAAAAAAGTGAAGTGAAGAAATTAAATGTCATAAAAAAGTAAAAGTGAATGGAAAGAAATACTCAGAAAGGGAGAAAAATCTGAAAAGAACTGGCAAGTAATTTTCTTATAAAGCATGAGAATACGGACTCATATATGTGTAAAAACACACACCCATACCTGGAATCCATATGTTGTCACAAAAGAACAACAGCATACTTAAGAATGTCATAATGTTTAGGTTGCAGAAATGATTATTCTGGGGAATTTGAAAATACGTGAAATGTTTAATGAATATTTTTAAGACTGTTTTCAGAAAAATATTTTCTCTCACAATCACAAACTATTTACATATGCTTATTTTTTCTAACACAAAATTCAGAAAACTACCTGCCTTTTTTGACAAGATCTGAAATTTTGGAAAGCAACTTATTATCACAATACACACAGTATTTGTATTCTCTTGATTATCTCTTGATTGTTCAATTAGTTCAATTTTACAATAATAGTAAAATGTGTGAGAAATAAGGAGCTATGAAAGTGTTGGAAAGATTTTCATGTTTTTATCATTGTATGTATAAATATCTCAATTTATCATTTAGCACATATGGAGTTGGGATTGAAACTTTTCATTTCCGTATTTGAAATCGGATTCCACTGACTTTTTTTTTTTTTAGTTTTGTTTTATTAAACAAAGACATGATGATTATCTCAAAGATTTGTAAAGCTTCTTCTGTCAAAGTTGATATTTACCCATAAAGTTGTTGTGGGTTTTTGTTGTTGTTGTTGTTGTTTTTAATATCAGAGTTGTCACGTTGGAATTCATACAGCTTTCAGAAATCCTCAAGTTTATCCTGATTTCTCTTCTGATAGATGCCATGTTGAAGACAGGTGGACTGTTGTCCCTCAGTAAGCAACTGACTATAGATGGCTTGATCTGTGCGTAAATACGTAAACCGAATTTACGTATTCAAGACATCACTGAGTAAAGTGAAATTCATCGCCATTAAATGAGGATAATATGGGTAAGTTATTCCTGCAAGGCCACTGACTTTGGAAATAAGGCTTCCTTTTTTTATCCTTTATCCTGTTAAATGAAGGTATAAATGATTTAAGTAACTATAGACTGATTAAGTTTTCACCAGAGAAAAAGATTAATAAGTTAAGTGAAAACTAAACTTGAAATCAATATCAAATATCTCACATATTGAAAAACTACAATGATTACGGGATTACCTCCTACAGACTGGGAGGTGTTCTGAGTCAAGTTTGGGGGATTTTTTAATTGTATCTATAAAGCTAAATGCGGTAGTTTTCCGACTATAGCCCTAATACAGAGTTCTATATGCTAAAAACATTTTCTTCTGACATCTTTCAATCACGGCAAAAGCCTAGCTGCCTATTCATGTGTGGCTCAGAGGCCTGAGTAATTAGCCGTTCTCTACCTTAGCTCCTCACCAAGATCTGAATTATCTCTGGGATCTAAACATCATTTATTTACTATTTTTTTTTATTTCTACTGCTTAATAAAGAAAACCATAATTTAAATATACAGTGTAGTGATATATCTTTAATGACAAGTGAATTATGCTTCTTTGTCTACCCCACTGCTTCCCTTTTCCAGCTGCAAAAGTTTCTGGGAACTTAGCTGGTTTACTAGTAAGTAGTCACTAGTAACACCAGAGGTTACTAGATAAACATTGCTCAAAACAACAGCAACAAAACACTTTCCCGTAGCCAAGGACAGGAAATTGTTAAATTTCATACCTACATAAGGACTCATTTGACATGCACAATTTATTTTCAATCAGCCAGGAAGATGTCAAAGTTCATGATCATGAGTCAACCTCTCATCTGCAAGAACAAAACACACCTATCTATATAAACCCAGGATGTGAGAAAATGCTATTTTAATTTGCATGTAGCCATTTGATATTTATCAAGTCTGCACTATACAGAATGCTCACATGATCTCTGCCCTATATGAGATAGTGTTTCTTCATAATTTTGATATGGAAATATCAATTCATAAATTTCCAAATCACATATTAGATGATACATAACTGGGGCCATCACAGCAGGGTTTTCTTCAACAAGTCAATAATGATAACTTTTACCAGTTCTAGGGAATTTATAACAGGAACAAATCTGAAGAAATAACTGAATGCAATATTGTTAAATGTATGGCTGAGAAGACAGGAAGAAACCCAAGCCTTAACACATAAAAATCAGGTCTATGAAGAGTCAAACTGCAGGACTGACATATGATTGATAATTAAGGAGTGGGTAGTCAAAATGCAGCTTAGAGAGATGTGTAAGCAAGATAGTATTTGTGCTTATCTTCACAAAGAAGGAGAAACACATTAGACTGGGAGAGATGAACATTTAGATGATTTTAAAGGGATTTTCTGTTACAATCATGGATGTTTCACTCAACTTTATCCTATATGGACAAGAAATTCCTCCCGAATACTCGCCTCCATTTTGTTTTGATTCCAAATGTATCTATTTAACAGATCCAAAGAACCCTGATACTAAGGAGGGCACCCATAAGAGGAGTAGAGGCAAATATTCTTGGAATTGGAAAGATTCTCAGGTTAACATGAGATAAGCCCGATTCACTCACTGGTTCTTCATACATTGTATTAATGTGAGTCAGTCCCAGCCTGTACAACATCAGCTTTAAATGAATTGATATATAATTGTTTGGGGGAAACTTCAAAACTTCTAAAACAGACACTGAAACAAAAACAATCCCTTTGAAAGTACAGCCTTTAAGTCAAACACATGTTGGTGAAGTCAACTGGCTTCTCCAGGTGGCATTAGCCTGAAGTTCTCACTCACCGCCATCCCCTGTGGGGCCGGAGTCATGTTTTACCACAGCTGGTGTCACTAGCACTGAGCAAGGACCAGTTACGTAATAAGTGCAAAGTACAGGGCTAAGACATAATTGTAAGTTTTTCCTCTCTAAATGTAACACACATGTATTCATTGTGTCATTAGCTGCTCAAACCTTTAGTTTTAACCTAAAATTGATCCAGGGTGCCAGGGCAGCTCAGTCAGTTAAGCGGCTGCCTTCGGCTCAGGTCATGATCCCAGGGTCCTAGGATCGAGTCCCGCATCAGGTTCCCTGCTTGGCGGACAGCCTGCTTCTCCCTCTCCCTCTCCCTGCCTCTTTGCCTCTTTGTGCTCTCTAGCTCTCTGTCAAATAAATAAATAAAATTTTTTTAAAAATTGATCCATTTAATAAATACATATTGGGTACCTATTACACGTCAGGCACTACTCTCTCTGCTTGGGGTACATGAATGAACCAAGTAAAGATCCTTATTCCTGTGGAATTTATTCAATCCCTAGTATTTAAGGACTCTACCTTCTGTCTCTGATTACTCTCCCTCTCATTGTCTTCCTTGGTTTCTCATTTCTCTGAATCTCAACTTCTCTGCCTGTGCCTTTGCTGGCATGCATATCTTCATTTATTTCATATTCATCTAGTTCCTCTCTGATTTGTGCTCTCTGTCACTATCTCTGTCTCTGTCTCTCTCAAATAAAATCTTTTTAAAAAATAAAATGTCTTTGCTATACATGCAAATCTGACCCATCTGGTCTGATTACATGACATAATCAACAGAGTAGAACAATGTAATGTTCTACAGAATGTCCTCGTGGTCCAAACTACATGATGACAGGATGAGGGAGAGTATCCCTACACCTAAAGCAAGAATAGAGAGGCATCCTCTTCTCTTCCACATGTAAATATAAGCCACTTCTAGTCCTCCTTACACATAAGGATGGAAAATCATTCATTTGTCGAACCAACAGCCACACACCAAGTACCTGAGTCCATGTGAATTTGCTCTAAACAAGCTATCACATGCAGCGCAGCAGGTGCAGTGGGGACATATACTTGCTGGAGTTTATCACAGCCCACTGCCATACTTCAGGATCTGCCTATTCTAGGTAGTGGCCAGACTACTAAATTAAATGAAAGAACAGTGGGAATCACCATATCTGCATTTAGTCCTTTAAAAGTATCACTAATATATTACTGTTTTTAATTTACTATATTAGCTGCGGGCTCAATTTGAAAGACTTCCACTTGATTTCCCTTACTGTGTCAGCTCTAATACTATAGGTAAAGAAAATGATGTTGGGGTTTTGCCAACCACCAAATACGTCTGTTCCAATTATGCACTTGGGATTGAGAAAAGGACTGCTGGAGAGATCCATGAACACATCTGAGCCAGGACTCCATTTGTTATATGACACTCCTATGTCCCCTTGAACAAAAATTCCAATATAGTCCATAAATAAGAAACATGACCACAAAGTAATAGTAAGATAAAGGAGTTTCAATGACAAAATGGGTATGAGGTCATTAGTATTCACCAGTAGAATAACATTGTCTCTTCCAGTAAGAATCTCCTATCAGGTACCATGGTATTTGGGACATCATTGAAATGTTTGATTCTACCAGTTAACTAGTCTATTCTACTTTAAAACAAACAAATATTTAAATCACAAACTTTGACTTATGAATTATTTCTAATTCTATATTCTATAACTCAAGAGACCAGTTGAAAGGGTTTACTCATATAGAAACATAAGGTTAAAATTTTACACTCGTGGATAATCTGCTGGAGGTGACAGAAAGATAAGAATCAGGAGAGCACTAAAGAGCTATCCCAGACTGGGAGAGCCTGAGAGATCAAGAGGCAGAAGAGGGGCCATTTGACTCACTGGCCTTACAGACTCCTACTTCATTGCTTCCCCTTAACTAATACTGCCATCAATCTAAACTTACCATCACACCTGCATCCAGTCACGTATTACGACCACGTTCTTTATTCAGAAAATATGTTTTGAAAAACATACGAATCTGAACTTATGGCGTTTTTTCCTTTTTTTTAAACCTAGCTTGTATATCTTGCACATTATGTGTCTGATAAACGTTCTGATTTCCAGCACCCCAAACACTGCCTGACACAGACTGATCAAATGAGTAAGTGTACATGGCAGGATCTGAGAGTACAGTGGTGAACAAACCTCAGTCCTAGCTCTCATGGAACAATACTTTAGTGTGGAAGATGATGACGTTACCAGACAATCACAGTGTAATAATACCAGGCAAACGCACTATCACTGCAGCAAGTATAAGGAGCTCCAGTGACCTGGAGCCCCCAAATGAGACTCTCCAAAGACAACATCATCTAGTCAAAGACCTAGAAAATGAAAAGGAGTTAAAGAGCCTATGGCTGGAGTGTGACTGAGTCGCACTGAGATGGGCAAGAGCATTCCAGGCAAAGCATTAAAACGGACGCAAGGGCCTGGAGTCAAGGGAGAGTTAGAGATCCAGCACTCGGTCGGTGCTTCCCTTCTGTATTTATTTTTTTGGCATTTTGTAGCCCTCGACTTCCAACGCTTCAGGAAACCAAAAAGCAACAGATACTGAAAATAAGAAACACGATTTACTGATATTTGGTATTGAGGCATTTACAATAGACACTTGCATCTTCACAAAAGCAAAGGATACAATCCTCATGGACAAAGTTTTGATTCTGTACAGTACGATACGCCATTTCATCATGCCTTCCTCTAATGTTTATAATGATAAATAGGTTGTCATCCTAATTCATCAGAGCAACATTTCATGAAACCATATGAAGACTAAAGCTATGATAATGTGTCTATTACATGCTACCTTGAGGGGAAAATCCAAACGTAGTACTCTCAGGCTCTAAAGACATTTCACATTATAAAATGGCAGAGGCCGAACACTGAAACCTTTACCAGTTTCTAGGCAGGTTGAATTGTTTCATGATGTGGCTGTATTTCTACAATCAATGAGATTAAGAATAATAAACATTTTGACTATATTCACTACTCTTTGAACAAATGAAAATGTAGCATGTTATTTTACACTTATAAATATTTAACATTTTTCTTGATGAATGTATGTACATTTGAGTATACATGATCAATACATGTATTAACTATGTCAACATAATAATATGTAGATATACCATTACAAATATTAATATATACTAATTCTGGAAAATTTCAACACATGCTTTGTTAGAGATTTATCTCTTGGCTTGCACTGATTTTAAGAGAAAGTGCAAGAAAAATCATGATTTGGCTATAAAGCCTTTTCAGTATCCTGGAGTTCTTGTTTTTACATACCGAATATGAGAGCCCCAACCCAGGGAGGAAAACTCTGAACTCCTATTATTACTTGGTCTGAGTCTTTAGCAACTTTATGGGCAAAATATTTTTAAGGTCAAAAAAATATAGAAAGAGTATAATGTCCTTTAAATGTTCTCTTATGTTGGTGTTTGGGTCCTAAAAGGAAGCGAAAAAATACTGCAACAGTGGTGATATGAACAGCCTTGAACAATGTTGTTTTATATGCAATGATGATGCATAACAGAAGCCAAAATGAGTCAGACGACAGTATATCAAGCCCATTTTCCTCATTTTGATTCAGAGGTTTTTTGCTAAAAATCACAAGCCAGTCTTAGTGGCAAGCTTCAGAAAACTTGCACAGCTCTGATAAGAAAGGACATTGCTCATAAATATTCATTAAAAATTACCTTTTCTGGATCATGAATTTTTCAAGCAGACACTGATTTGACCTCTACAAGGAACAAAATCCAGCCTATAGTGGAGTGTCTCCTATTTCTGACAAAAAAAGGTGAAAAATTGGTTTTCCCAGCTAAGCAGCTACTTTGTACACTGTGTGAGGTCTGAGGTCAGTTACCTCTGCGCTCCACACACTTGAGCATTAATATTCATTCGAATTACAATCTTTAAATTCTAAAGTCCTGTTCATACTTCTCTGAAAACCTGATTGTATGGCAGGCCAGGGTTTGCATTTTAACTAATTTTTAAAGTAACTTCATCTAACTTCTCTGTTGCTAAAAAATGTATGAATTCAGTAATTTTCTTTAGAAAAAAGTCACATCTGCCTGTTTTGAATTTATATGCCCTCTCACTGAGGATAAAAGCCACGTTTTTCCTGGTAATTATCTGCAGAGTGGGTGAATGGATAGAAACGTCTACATTTATGTCTATCAGAGAGCTATTGTTGGCATTTCATCTTCATATAGCTCCTCATAGTTCATACATACAAAAGGAGCTTTGCATTATTTGGGGGCATGTTTTTTGCTTGCATTGTTATTCCTAAAATATCTCAGTGGGGTAGTCAGCACTACCACCTGCATTGTTTAAATAGGCTAACTGATAAGCAGAATATGAATTTTGATAGCAAATCGTGTGCAAACTTAGCAACTAAACAGGAATGTCTTTCCAGAACATTATCCCAGGTTCTTGTTTTAGGTTAAATTCTAGAATTACTGCACTCAAGGTCTAGGATTCATATTTGGATAACTTCAGAGAGTAACCAAAAGTGGCCAAAGAAACACTTTAACCACATATAGTTCAAGTTATGGTGGGATAATTTTGATTTTTTTTTCCTCATGTAGTTAAACAGCAGTAAAAGTCTTCTTATTACAGTAGGATTCTAATCTCAGCTCCTTCCTTTTTCTAGATTTATGACCCTGGACATATTTTAACCTTTCTATGCCTTGTGGTCCATGTAAAAATGAAGATACCTAATTTAGAAGGCACCTCAATTTATTCATGGCACTCCAAAGAGTTACTTTTTAAGTACAGAATTAAAGTTGATTTAAGTACTCTGTCACTTAGCACAAAGATGGTAATAGAACTTTTACTGGGATGTAGTCTCCAAAAGAAATGGAAATGTGCCAAACTGGAAACTTCTACCTCTTCCTCCTCCATTAAAAAAAAAAGAAGAAGAAGAAGAAGAAAAACAGAAAGACAGGAAGGAAGGAAGGAAGGAAGGAAGGAAGGAAGGAAGGAAGGAAGGAAGGAAGGAAGGAAAAAGAAAAGTCTCAGAGAAGCAGCGGAGGAGAATAGGGAGTACTGCAAAAAGGTGGTTGAGTTACAGTCTCTGCTTCTTCTGGTTTTATTCACTTTTATTCATAATCCAGCCCATACTGTCTCTTAGGTAAGTGCTCATCTGATAAGAGCAGAACAATTCTTTGAGGGTGGAACCTGCATATTATTTCAACAGCCTTGGTAATTTAATAAGTCATATGCTGATGTTGCATCTTATTGACACGTATCTCCCTAAGTCTTCTACATAGTTGCTCCTGAATACAAGGATCTTCAGCCTGTCCTCCCTAAATCTGATGGCTCCTGGCCCTAACTCCACTTCTCTCAGGTCAGACTGTGGAACAAGGCACAGAGTTATGCAGGGGAGGCTGAAGACCAGTCCAGACCTTATCCATTCATCCTTTCCCTTCCACCCCAAGGATGTCCATACACTACAGCTGTCAGCTTTAGTAAAGGAAAATGCAGAATATCCAACCACATTTGAATTTCAGATGAACAATGAATAATTTTGTAGCATAACTATATTATATAAAATATCTGTGACATATCTATAATAAAATTATTTGGTTTTTTAGGAGCAATTCAAACTTAACTGGATGTCCCGTATCTTACCTGACAACCCTCTCGTGTAGCCCAAATTCATTCAAAGAATCTGTTGCATGAAGAAAACAATGGCTTTTAACCTCTTTCCCATCCTCCTCCTCACTCATGAAGAATGGTGGAAGTCCCCAGTGTAGTTTTTACTGCCTTTTTATGCTTCCATATTATGCCATCAATGTAAATCACCAGATAAATCTGTCATGCTTTTATTTCTACTGTGGAGTCACATGTTACTACAGCTGTTGGGTTCTATATCCACAAACTATGGCAGAATTCTTTAACAGTCAAAAATACACGTAAAGATTTATCAGAATGTCACAGTTAGAAGCTCTTCTATGGTCTCTCAGCAAATCCATTATGGTCTGTTTTTCTTGCTGCATTAAAGGACAATGCTATTATGTTGTTGTTGAGCATCAAATGAAGTAGAAGGCTTGATGTTGGAGCCATGTTGTGTGAGAAACAGATCATAGCCTCTGGCTCCTGATGGTCATCAGAAATTGTTTTGTTATGTAATTTCCATAATAGACTTAACTTATTGCCAGAAATATCACTTTACTTTGTATCATATTCCTAGGAAAAGACACTTGTAGAAAGAAAGGAAGGAAGGAAAGAGAGAGGAATGAACAAAGAAGGGGAGAGGGGCAGAGAGGGAGGGAGGGAGGAAAGAAAAACAAGCTTTCAGGGCGCCTGGGTGGCTCAGTGGGTTAAAGCCTCTGCCTTCGGCTCAGGTCATGATCCCAGGGTCCTGGGATCGAGGCCCGCATCGGGCTCTCTGCTCGGCAGGGAGCCTGCTTCCTCCTCTCTCTTCTCTCTCTGCCTGCCTCTCTGCCTACTTGTAATCCTTCTCTCCGTGTCAAATAAATAAATAAAATCTTTAAAAAAAAAAAAAAAAAGAAAAAGAAAAACAAGCTTTCAGAACTCTAGTATTCGGAGCTATCATTATTTTCCAAATAGTATTCAATAAAGATGAGGAATACATACTGATGATATGAAATGTTAATTTATATAGAAATGTCTTGAAATGAGAAACAGATCACCAAAATATTCATTATTTGTTTAGTGTGTATTGACATATAGTATTTTAAATACAAAAGGACAAAAATGTGGTGTACAAAATTTGGATGAGTAAATTTTATACTAGGGTAAGTCTAAAAATCATTCTACCATATCGTCTCTAGTACAAATTATTCTTTTTGTTAAAGAAGCATGCTTGTTGTTAAGAACTATTTAAACTTTTCCTCTACCAGGCAAACAGAACGGACGACCAAGAGGATCCAAACATGTATTCATTTTGGTAACGTGAGAGCTGATGTTAGAAAATGATTGCCCCCACCTGCCCTGCCCTGCAATGGGCTCTCAGCACAGGGGTATTTGGCTACATAGCTCTGCAAGCACCATAATAGCTACGCTTTCTCAAATGCTACAAGTGCATTTTTAATATCAAAAGCAGTATTTTACCATGTTAAACTTCTATTAACTTTTTGTTTTCACATGACACTTAAATTAGCTTCTGACAGATACAACTCCATATACACAGAATAATGTATTGAGCCGATGTGTTTGGTATGAGAGGTGCAGTCAGAAGAGGAGACGTATTATGTTCTACATTTGATTGTTTATGCACGACAATACATTTAAGCTGAGTTTCAGCAAGCCAGGTGCCAGAGATTCAAAGCCTAGCAAATAGCACATTCTCTTCACAAAATAAAAATGTACAGGCATCCACACCAGCTTACAAGTTATTCTTTATGAACAACAGAATTGCTTTTTGCCCATTTCAGACAGAACCCTAAAATGTGCCCAGCACAGCAAGAGAGAGCACAGGAAGCAAAGAGAGCTTAATATTCCAGCCCAGCTCACTGGAAACAACCACCACAAAAAAAAAAAAAAAAAAAAAAAGCCACCTAAAATGACAGAGCAGTGTTCTGTAGAGCAACAGGATTTGTCTGCTTTAAATGGAGAATAATGTTTTAAGTTTAGAGCAGAACTAAAGGGCTCAATTCCTATTCATGGATTTTGAATTGTTCTACTTTGGAAACTCTTTAGCATGAAATGTTCATCAAAATCAATGCATGAAACTAGAGGAAAAAACAAAAACAAAAAACACCTAGTTTCCAGTATGAATAAAGGACTTCCCCAATTTAGATCACTGAAAAAAAAAAATGTGTCGCCAATATACACAAATCCTCCTTAGGCAGTAGCACTAAACATTTTCAAATTATAACTTTTAGGTGGGTATTGAGAGGTAGATAAATATATAAATATGATAATAATACATATCCCTGTTTTTAGTCTTACAACGAATGCTAATAAAATAGTGTGCTGTTGCTTCTCACTCGGCCTTTTAGCTAAAATCATGTGTAAAATAGTGTGTTAACTCTCATATAGAAAACTTTACTACTGAGTCACCATCAATTTTTTTTTTGAATCTCTAAAAACTAACAGCCATCTAAAATATGTGGACATATTTGCTGGGTAAAATGGAAGAACTGTTTTATTTTTATTTTAAATAAATTGCATAAAAATAATTAAAACAGATGAGCATATTTTTACTAAAGAACTGTTGCCACTGGAATTGAGAAGATTTTCTGAGAATAATAGTGTAATGCTAAGTTGACAAATATATCACTTCTTTAATTGTGCTTATATCCAAAAACAAGGATCCTGCTAAGTAGCTTTCACATTATAGGACTATAGAGCTATAAAGGAAGTTTTCAGTAGTAGAAGAGTTGATAACTCTTTGGTAATCAGAGCAGAATCACTTGTTTGTTTTGTTTTCCATTTATTCCCTCCAGTATTATTATGGTCTCCTAAAATGATGAAAACAAAAATGAATGATCTGCTTCCCTAATCCTATGCTTGGAACAAAGAAACCATGCCTATTAATGTATGGAGTATCCACTTTGATTCTGCTTCCTCCCCATATATTTTCTCATGAGCATGGTTTTATCTGCAAAACACTGGTAATAAGCTAAGGTGAAAATGCATTCCGTACGTATTGACTTGTGGAGGAAACATTTGCTTTTATAATGACATTGGCAAAGTTTCATGTGGACTATTATGGATTATAATTGCATTTCATTTGCCATATTAAAAAATGTCAAATCCTAAAACCAAGCAAAATAGTATCTGCATTTTTTTTTGTCATTATGTAGGAGAACGGTAAAGTCCTGAAGGCAATTTGAAAACCTTAGTTAACCAGCTCCTTCTGTTTGCATATTCAATCCCTCAATGTAACATATGCATAATTTTATCATCATTGTGTGCCATCTGGAGTATACTGATTGAACTGCAGTTTGAAAATGAGGGTTAAAAGATAATTTGGTTGCATACATTTAGAACTGAAATGTCTCTCATGGAGCAGAACAGAGTTATTTAAAAACAGAACTATGACTAAAAGATGAAAATACATTCTATAAGCTCAAGAAAACCAAGGAAGGCAATTAAGTCTTCGTGCTTTTTAACTTCAAGGCCCTTTAAAATTTTAATAACAATGGTATTCTACAGGAATTGGGGGGGGGAACCACAATGTGTACCTACCTCTTAATGCAATAATTACAAATAATTGTCCAAGCTACCTTATACTTTACTTTAATTATCTGGGAAAATTTAACAGATTATCAATAACATCAGCTAGGGCATGGGTGTGTAACCAATTTATTTTTTAACTGTAACATCACAATGTTAGGTTGGCTTGCAAACTAGCAGGAGTTCATCAAATTTGAGCATCCTAGCTGAGAGCAATTGCTATGGAACCACATGAGAGCCGTATTGAAGATTGGCAATAGTTCTAATCCAGAATTTTTACTTTCAGTTATCACAGTGTGATGTCAAGTGAAACACTTTATAAAACCAGTTTTAAAATGAGATTACCTTGTTTGTATTTGTGAGTACAATTTATCATAGCCTCTCTCTTCCAAAACTTTTTCACATTTTCTCCCTTTTTGAATTTTTCTAATTCTCATCCTTTTTTTTTTCACCTTTTCTAATACCACTGAATTGCCGAGCCACCTGATTGAGATCGGTCTACTAAATTACATTGTCAAAAGTGTAGTGGGCACCTGGGTGGCTCAGTGGGTTAAAGCCTCTGCCTTCGGCTCAGGTCATGATCTCAGGGTCCTAGGATCAAGGCCCACATTGGGCTCCCTGCTCAGCAGGGAGCCTGTTTCCTCCTCTCTCTCTGCCTGCCTCTCTGCCTCCTTGTGATCTCTCTCCCGCTGTGAAATAAATAAACAAATTTAAAAAAAAAAAGTGTAGCCATTAAGAAGGGAATTATGTGACCTAGACTTGCTAAAACTTTTAGTTTTTTAGTAATTTTCAAAAGGCTTTCAGTGGTATAAGCTTTTTAGAGTTATTAGATTTCAAATACATGTTATTCTTTCTCATCTGTGGAAGAGAACTTTTTTTTTTAAATAACCTCTCCCAAATTATGGATTTCCAAATTTATGTAAGAAAGAACCCTATTATTAAGTGGCCACCTCCTCAGGTCCTGCTTTCTTGCTCCAATAAAGACCTTGCTCCTTCAGAGCTGGAACCTTCTCCCTCTCTTCATTCCCACCTATGTGTAGTTTTCCAACAAATTCTGAAACTATTAGAAATCGTTCCCTGAGTTCACAGCTACCCGACCACCATGGCAGGCCTGGCCACTGAATGAGGCAGCTCACGACTGAACTTCCTCTTTTTTATCCAGGAGAGCAGAGAGGAACAAGCATCGAATCTATTACTATCCCATCACAGAACATGACATTCTAATGCAGTCAGTGGGGACTCACAATAAACTCCAAATCACATTGAGTGCCTCCCTGGTATGACAACTGATTACATCTCTTAACCTTTCTGCATCTGTGGTACCATCTGGAGCAGTCAGTGCTTACGTTTTTGCACACAAAGAACAGGTAACAGCCTACAGACCCACATACAGTCTCAATCCTTCCACTATAAGACTATAACAACAATAAAAAGGAAAAAAAGAAACAATAGCCAAATTCACCTTAATTTCACAAAGGATGACACTCCAAAGGGAACAAAAAAATCCAATAACTAATATTTTGTAGAAAAAATACAATAAGACTATCAATTTAAAAAGTTAATCCATTCACCCTTGGGAAATTTGTCCACACATAGAGAAAAAGAAAGTAAGTCTATTGTAAGAAACTATTACATCCCAGGGGCTTTACATATATGACATTTCATTAAATTCTAAGTAGCAAGTACTAATATCCTGTATTAGTATAAAACTAAGACTCTTAAACAACTTGATCAAGATTACATAGACATTTAATTGGGGAGCTAGGATTCAAACTCAGTTCTACTCCCAAAGCCATGGCTCTTCATATTACATCATTAAATTTAATCCAGATCAAGAGAGAGTAATCCTCTTGATAAATATCTTTTAAATACGACACTATGTGTTAGGGACTTCTGCTAGTTGCTAAACAAAGTAGCAGACAGCTCCACTATATGTAAAGAATTGTGCTAAGTAAAGAATAAATTCTGGTCAAAGCAAGAGTTTAGAACAGGATTTCTCACTTGGGGCCAGATTATACTTTCCGTGGGGGTCTCTCCTGTACATTGTAGGATCTTTAGCAGGGTCCCTGCTGTCTACTCACCACGTACCAAAAGCATCCATTCCCCCAGTTAATAAAAATGTCTCCAGACTTTGGAGACAATGTCTCTTGCGGCCAACTTCTCCCCCCTCCACCACCACCGAGAACCACTGGTTTAGAATAAGGCGGGAGGACGAATTTTTGTAAAACCTGTTAAGATTGTAAACTCTTGGGGAACAAGAACTTTCCTAATACATTTCTGCAGCCATTAATTCTATAGCTCCCCCAACAATAAAACTGTCAGAAATTTTTGATCATTACATGAATGAATGAATAAAAAATGACAGAGCCTGCTAACCAAATATTTCTGTAACAGTCGAAAAGTAACACTTGTGTAAGCACTAGTTAACTAAAAATAAGTAGGAAAGAACAGTTTGTTTTCCTCTTTTAGACTTCCTGCACTAGTTCCCAGACAGAAGAAAAACAGAAAGTATATGAGAAAGAGCGTTACCCAAATCGGCACACTCTTCTGCCATCACTGCAGTGAGGTGTCTCCTTCATTGGCCTCATCCAGGATCTTGGTCTCCGGGTAGCTGTACCCTCCTGGGCCACTGGCTACCAAGTGTGGCAGAAATTCACAAATAATTGCTTTTTTCATAAAATAGAGGGGTTCTAACTTTATCCTTTGATAATATCATTCTTATACACTCGAATTTCTAAGCCCCTTTAAAAAAAAAAAAAGGATTTTAGGGACGCCTGGGTGGCTCAGTCAGTTAAGCGTCTGCCTTCAGCTCAGGTCATGATCCCTGGGTCCTGTGATCAAGTCCTGCATTGAGCTCCCTGATCACTGATCACTGGGGAGTCTCTCTGCCTCTTCCCCCTGCTCGTGCTCTCTCAAATAATAAAATATTTAAAAATAAAAAAAAAGATTGTATTTGTTTATTTGTCAGGGGGGGAGAGAGAGAGAGAGCAAGCGTACAAGCAGGGACGGAGCAGCAGGCAGACGGAGAAGCAGGCTCCCTGCTGAGCAAGGAGCCTGATGCAGGACTTGACCCCAGGACCCTGGGATCATGACCTGAGCCAAAGGCAGACGCTTAGCCTACTAAGCCACCCAGGTGTCCCTCTAAGCACCTTAAGTAAAAGAAAAGGGAGATTTATGGCCACATGTGGGGAAAACTCAGAACCCATGATCTGTGTGAAAGCCCTCTGTGAGTGACTGTTAGTGCTCTCCTGACGCGCACTTAACTGATGTAGCGGTTCCAAATTATCACTGTGCCTGGGCATGCGATTTTATAGTGACTTCCATTTCCTCTCTAAATTTACTTATAAATAAATTTTTAATAAGGAAAGAGGCAAGGATGGATGGAGAAAAATGAAGAGTGCAGTATGTCTGCATTGCACATGAGTGAGAAAGAGGCAAGAAATCATGTTCTGAATACTGATCTAATAATGATGCAGATGACAAAATCCAGAGACAAATCAAGTATAGGGCAACAATCACATCCACAAAAACTACATAGAAAAACAGGCACTTTGTATGTGCTATAAATATTAGCACTCTGATTTACAGTAATAACAGGCACTGTGGAGAAATTCCACACCATATTATTTAATTCATTCAGCAACTTTCAATGACAAGGAAAGTGAGGGTTAGAATATTTACCAACAAGGACCCCCTCAGAGAACATGCGATCTTTCTGAGCAAAGGGGACCTGTGAGGCTTCCTCTCTCAAAACTTCTCTTTCATTTCCTGGATATCAGAATCAGCTTTCAGGTGGCAGGGTCTCTGGGACAGCCTATTAGTGAGACACAGAGAACACTAAACTCCAGTAGTAAATAGGATAATTGTTTAGAAATGGTCTCCAACCATTTCCTAAGATGAGGGTTCTCATGGTAGAGGGCGACAGAGGCCTCGTCAACTTGAAGTAGGATCAAATCATGCCCATGCTAACAGAAATGAATCACATGCCTGGGTGGCTCAGCTGGTTAGGCATCTGCCTTTGGCTCAGGTCATGATCCCAGGGTCCTGGGACAGAATCCCACGCTGGGCTCCCTGATCGGCGAGGAGTCTGCTTCTCCCTCTCCTTCTGCCCCTGCTCATGCTCTCTCTCTCCTCTCTCTCACTCACTCTCTCTCTCTCAACTAAATAAATACAATCTTAGAAATAAAAAAATATATATATCACAATCTCACAAACAGGAGCACACTGAGAAGGTTCTGTTGGCAATTTGAGGAGGATGAGAACACTCTGAGGGGTACTGTCCACATACCTGTTGGTTACGCATTGCAACCAGACTTGTTCAGTCTCCTAAGGTGACGGTAGAAGATGATATAAACTTTATATTCAAACCATTTCCCACTTGTCAAGCATATTTCTGAGTCACTTACTCATTTGTCATCTTTATTCATAGCAAGATGTCCGTTTGTGACAATTCATTGCTTTTCAGTGTGAAAAGAGAACACCACTGCTTAAATATGGGGAAAGTTCCATTTTCAACAGTTGAAGTAAACGACAGCATTTTAAAACTCATCAGTAAAAGAAAAGGAGGTTTGCAAATCCTTACTTTCCTGCTGTTTCTACAAAGTGCATTACCTAAAGATTCTGAATTCTGAAGATTATAGAAACCATGAGCCTTTATCAGAGGACACAAAGTAAAAAGAATCATCCCTTTCAAAAATTGTATTTAGAAGCTTCAACAAATCACCAATGAATTACAGTCATTTATGAAATCCCATGTCGCAGTGTCTGGTTAACAGGCCAGGACGGGGCCCCAAGTACAATCAGCTATTTCAAGGACACAGCACCTGTGTGCAGGGGTGAGTGACTGTTTTGTCCTTCTTTAGCCCCCATCCTTATAATTGCATTGCTGGCTGGCATAGGAAAGAATCAGGCTCATTTGGCCCTTGTCTCTTCTTGTCAGAGAGAGGGCTCCCTTTCAAACAAGTGACAAGTTTGGTGGGAATCTCGTCTGGGCAGCACATTTATATTACCATTGCAAGTACACAGCTTTTAACAAAGGAAGAAGGATATTATTTCCTAGGCAAAATGCTATGATCTTTGTTTTTATTCTAGGGGGAAAGCCCATACAAACAAAAAGGAAATAGTAGAGGATAAATGAAATGTGGGAGCAAAACATAATTATGTGGTTGATATACACAGGCAAGACTTGCCATTGGCTGAGACACTAAATGGGCCTCAGAGATTTCATTTCTTTATACTTCTTCTTAGAGGGTTAGAACTATTTCCAGAATCATCTTTGTTTTTTTCTTTCCACCAAATACTTTCTTTCTTGAAAGCATGGTGTAGAAGACAGAAAAGAAAAACCAAGGAGGAAAGAAAATGGGAAGAAATATTCTAGCTCTTCCTCTTTGGCTTACTTGATGACTAGAGGAAACCTAGACTGGATAATACAGAGATATGGATTTTAAGACGATTGCTTTTTCTTTCTTCTTGTTCTTCTGACTCTAGTTTTTAGTCCTCTTCTTTTGTTCCTTTTTTTTCTTCCTTAATGCTCAGCAATTTCTATTCTTACACACCTATTTCCTAGGAAAATTATCCACACCCAGAAATTTAACCAATATCCATCTACACCAAAAGTCTGCAAATATTTTATGCAAAGTGCCAGAAAGGAAATATTTCTAGCTGAGCTGACCATCCGGTCTCTGTCACAACAAAGCTATTTGCATTCAATTCTTCTGTGTAGAGTGAAAGCTGCCACTGACAATATGTAACCAAATGAGTATGGCTGTGTTCCAATAAAATTGTATGTACAAACCCTTGGTAGCATGGATTTGGTCAGAAGGCCATAGTTAGTCAATACCTGACCTATATTAAAACATTTATCTGCAGTCTAGAAACTTCTCTTCACTTTCTCTCTAACTGACTGCTACAGTCTGAATGTTTGTGTCCCCTACCCCAAATTCACAGGTTAAAACCCATCTTTAAAAGGGGCATTCGGTCCAGAGAGCAGAGCCCTCAAGAATGAGACAGATGCTCTTATAAAAGAGGCCCCGGGAGCTCCCCTGCCCTTCCACCAAGTGAGGATAAAACGAGAAGTCGGCAACCCAGAAGAGGGCCATCCCCTGACCATGCTGGCAGCCTAACCTCAGACGTCCATCTCTAGAACTGTGAGAAAATGGTTCTGTTGTTTAAAGCACCCCCTAGTCTGTGATATGTGGTTATACATCCTAACCAGACTAAGACACTGACTAACACAGCCTTCTTCTCTTCCTCAGTGTTTCCCTGCCCCTTCAAGCCTCTTTCACTATTTTCCCCCATCAAATCCTGCTTCCATGGCCCATATTTCAGGGTCTAGCAACACTGTCACTTCTATCTCCCATGCCAGTGACTTAGAAATTATCATTGACTAACCTTTTTTTTTCCCTCATCCCACTTCAGACAGTTTTGTCAAATTTTCCACCTAAATATATCCTGAACTTGCTTCCACAGAAGCACACTTGTAGCTTTAATGTAGTAAAACATTACCTTTCCTTCCAGGTTTGCCTTCCTTCAAGCTTGGACAAGTGTGCTCTTTGTAAAGTGTAAATATGATCACATCCTCCCCTATGCAATGTTTCAAAGGTCCCCAAGCCTGAAACATCAATTCTAAACCAGTTTACAGAGCCTCAGCTCAGACCTCATTAATTAGAGGCTCCAGTGATGATAATTAATCATTTCAAGAATTAATTCCTCAGCAAGACTGACACTGATGTGCATACAACTAACCTACCTTTAAACTAAATCCACATGCTTTGAATGTCCCCCCAATCTTCACAGTGTAGTCTACATCTTAAAATCCATCTGTTTCCCCAATCCCTTATGCACTTGCAAATGTTGTTGGTGATGGACACATTCTCCACTGAATTTCTTTACTTTCTGCGGGGGACACACTAGCTCCAACTGTTCTGTCATCCAACAGCCAGCACCTGGAGCCATTTGTCAGAGAGATGCTCTCGGGCTACTGGGACTGTTTTATCTAATACAAGTACATGAGAATTAAGTCCCCTCAGGAGCAGCCCTTGATCAGGAATTGCAGAAGCAAGAGGATATATATATTCACCAGTTCCACATCTCCTGATTAGGATGGCCCTTAAAATGAGACCTATGCTATGTTCAAAGCTACCACGCTACCACGTGGGACCGAGCCAAAGGTACTCCCCCTGGGAATTTATTCAATATTGCACTCTTGACTGGCCTCAGTGATGATTAATTTTGTGTGTCAACTTGGCTAGGCCACAGTACCACATTTTTGGTGAAATCATTGTTAGATGTTGCTGTGGAGGTATTTCTTGGATGAGATTAACATTTCAATCTGTAGACTCTGAGTAAAGCAGATTACCCTCCATAAGGTGGTTGCATCTCATCCAATTACTTTAAGGCCTTGAGAGAAAAAAGCATAAGTTCCACCAGGGAATAGAGAATTCTGCCTGTAGGCTATCTTCAGACTCAGAGCTGCGGTGTCAACTCTTCTCTGGGTCTCCAGACTACCAGCGTATCTTGCAGAGTTTGGACCTTCCAACCTGTACCATCATGTAAGCCAACATCTTACAGTAAACCTCTCTCCCACCTTCTCCACATCTCTCACCTCTTTCTTGCTCCTGTGCTTCATATGTATTATTTCCCTGTCAACAAAGGATAACCTTGGTAGCTGCACACAGTAATAGCAACTAACTTGGACAGTTAATTATTCCAGTGTAGGGGGCACCTGGGTGGCTCAATGAGTTAAATCCTCTCCCTTTGGCTCAAGTCATGATATCAGGGTCCTGGGATCGAGCCACGCATCAGGCTTTCTGCTCAGCAGGGAGTCTGCTTCCTCCTCTCTCTCTGTCTGCCTCTCTGCCTACTTGTGATCCCTCTCTCTCTGTGTCAAATAAATAAATAAAATCTTTAGAAAAATAAATTATTCCAACGTAGGATCAAAACTGAAGAGAAGGTGCATTATTTGCTCAAGGCTAGAGGATGCTTCAGTATCTTTTAGAGTTTTCCACTCCAAATCTTATACTTGTGACATTAATCTCAGTTCGAGATTATTAACAAAGTAAATTGCTTCTTTAGTATATATGCAGTATGAAGTCAGAGGTGCAGTATTTTGTCACTGTAAATGAATCAGCAAAAAAACTTGGAAAAATTTTATACCACAGGTTTAAAATGGTTGCACTTTAACAACCATTGCATTTTGGTTGACTAATACTTGCACTTGAACTAATGGTTGCACTTTGTTGTTGCAAAAGGTGGTAAAAAAAATGTGTATTTGTCTCTGTGTCGTTAAATGACAACAAACTTCTACTTTATCAATTTCTTATTAGTATGTTGATGTTAATGGATTTAAATATTTTTCCATTGGTAAAATACATCAAAAAGAAAATTTTTACAATCAGATAAAATGGAATTCTGATGATGCTGTATAAAATAAATGAATAGACACTGCATATTATTCAATCTTTATCAAATAATTTGCCCTACACTATTAAGATAATGTGAAAATGTAACATTCTACTATTTCTATTGCTTGTAATACTATGATAATGCAAACTTTTATGAATAACCTATAAGAAATATAGTGTTAAGACTAATTAAAATAATATGAAAATATAACCAAATGGTACTATTTTTAATGTTTATAAACTTACAAAGTTTTTTTTGAAAAATCATAATCGGAAATACTACAGATCATCAGAAAAAGAACTGAAATATTGAAAAAAATTTCGATTTTTTTGAAATGAAATGAAAATTTCAAAATTTTCAACATTTTTTTTTTCAAAATTTTCAACATTTTAAAAGAAAAAATTTTGCTATGCTGATGCCAATGCATTTAAAGTATAAGAGTCAATCTTCTGGGACACCTGGGTGGCTCAGTCGGTTAAGTGTCTGCCTTCAGCTCAGGTCATGATCCCAGGGTTGTGGGATCAAGTCCCACATCAGGCTCCCCGCTCAGCAGGAAGCGTGCTACTCCCTCTCCCTCTGCCTGCTGCTCCCCTGCTTGTGCACTCTCTCTCTCTGACAAATAAATAAAATCTTTAAAAAAAAAGTCAAATCTTTTTATTTAAATTCAATTAATTAACATATAATGTATTACTTGTTTCAGGGGTACATGTCTGTGATTCATCAATCTTACATAATATCCAGTGCTCAGTACAACACATGTCCTCCCCAATGTTCATCACCCCATTACCCCATTTCTCTACCTGCCACCCCTCCAGCAACCCTCAGTTTGTTTCCTAAGATTAAGAGTCTGTTATGGTTTGTCTCCCGCTCTGGTTTCATCTTGTGTCATTTTTTTCCTCTCTTCCCCTATGATCCTCTGCCTTGTACAAGAGTCAGTCTTAGTCACACTTATTCAGAAGTAGGCTCTTTCACTCCTAGACCAATAAAACATTCTTAGTTGCCAGGAAATCATGCACTATTATAACATTAAAAATAAAACCAAAGTATTTAAAGAGGTCATCATGTTGAGTATTAAGAATGGTAGTCTTTTCAAATAATTGTATATTTTATAAAAATTGAAATGAAGTAAGAGCACACCGATAGCAAAAACCAAGCTCATTCAAAGAAACATAGGGGCTTTCAAATCATCGGGATAATCAGAGCATGGGGGAGGGAACTCACTGATATGGCTTAGTATAGAAATTCAATATAAGAGCAGACGTTAAGCTGAAGCAAAGAGGAAAAGAAACGATATAACTAGAAGAATTTATTCTATTGTGTATCTTCTATTAGACAATATACAAGATCACAGAGTATTAGCAAAACAATACTGGGAACAGGTATGATAACCCCTATTATACATACAAGAAATCTATACTACTGATAAACTTAAAAAAAAAATACCCAGGATCACATAGCAAGGAAGGATAATAATCAGCGGTCAAGCTGAGATCTATCTCATACTGAGGGCCCATCCTTTCTACTACCACTCATTCTACCTCTTGCATCACTCATGAGCTCAGACGAGCAGATCGGGAACTAAGTAAGACCCTGTGTGCACAGCCAGGACCATAAACAGGCATCAAGCTTCATAGGAGTTAGATTGTCTGTCAGTGATTTTAGATTGAGCTAAGAAAACCATCTCTGTTGATGCCAGGCCAGGCCATGTTCCTTAGTTAACAAGCTTCTTATTTTTAGCAAGACAGTGAGTTATTAGAGGAGGTGAAGTTTTCAAAATTTCTGAATGGAAACTCTGAATGTTCAAAGTGTTACATCTGAATAAATAAAAAACAGGTGGTAAATCTAAAAGCGTTCATCTAAAAAGTACTATGGGGTTTTCATGATAATCTGATGTGATGATATACAGGTGATAATGGTACCAAAGTATGAATGAATGGGCACAGAATTCTGTCAATACATTCATCAGTGCTATTAACACACTGATGGCCTTAAGGCAGTTAACCAACACACCAGTCTTCAATTAATCTCTTAAACGCAAGGTTGGGCATGAAAATCTCTTGTTGTTTATTTTTTATTGCTGTTCTTTCTATTTTTTCTTATTCATCTCATTTGGATTTTTAATTTTTTAGATGCTTTGAAATGTTAGCCTAATCACCCCTTCACCTGGTATCACCAAAAATTAAGCACCAAAAATTAATTTTTAAATAGTATAAGCCTTTTATCCATCCAGAATTTTTAAAATTTTATAACACAAATTATTAAAGTTATGGACCAAATTACTCTACCTGTTTAAAACAAAACTTAACACACTCTTGATGTGTCTTATTATTACTGCAAATAGTCATTTTTAAAGAAGGCAAGATGCTTAAGAATCCAGGGTTATTGCTGCTATTCTAAATTCTCCCACACTGCAAGTGATTTGATGCCTCCTCCACTGTCTTTCCCTTTCCCTCTCAACTCCCACCTTGTGATTTCCTTTCTGGCAGCCATAACATAGTCATATTTCTAATCTCTGATCCACTGGGACCTAATCTAAGGAGAACACAAGTAAATAAGCAAAAAAAGTAATTGTATACATAGACTCAAGCCCACTCTAAGTCCCCAATATGATTCCATAAGCTTTTCCACCTTGTCTCTATGTTTATGGCTAAATCTGTTTTACTTAATCCTGCTTTTTCTAAGAAGCTCAATTTCTTTCTTTAATTCTATCTGTTAAAGAGAAAATGGACTAATACTGACTCTCCTGGTTCAAACAGGATTAGCTGAGGTAATACACCTTGGGCAGTGTCTTGGGGAGACTGAGAAATAGTTTAGGATAATGAAGTCCATGTTCCCTTATGATAAACAAAATGATCCTTATATATGACACTATCTAGATATGTTTAATCACTGCATATAGGTCCACATACTTACAATTTGTTGACATATATTGTATAAAAATGTTCTTCTTAGTGGGACATCTAACTGATCCATTTTTTTAAATCTAAGTTTTTCAGGTCTTGTCCAAAGTTTCTCAGAGTCATATACTATGATATGCTCACTTTGGTTTTTTTTTTGTTTTTTTTTTTTTTTAATTTTATTTTTATTATTTGCCCAAGGGGTACAGGTCTGTGAATCATCAGGCTTACATCTTTCACAGCCCTCACCAAAGCACAAACCCTCCCCAATGTCCATAACCCATCCACCCTATCCCTACCCTCCCACCCCCCAGTAACCCTCAGTTTGTTTTATGAGATTAGAAGTCTCTTATGGTTTGTCTCCTTCCCCATCCCATCTTGTTTCATTATTTTTCCCTCCCTACCCCCCACAACCCCCCACCCTGCCCCTCAAGTTCCTCANCTCAGGTCTTGTCCAAAGTTTCTCAGAGTCATATACTATGATATGCTCACTTTGATTTAATAATTTACTTCTAATTAAATTTGAATAGGATATATTTAGCCAGACTACACTGAGCAGCCAAAATAAGTGTATTTCTAAACATAATAACATATTTAGGTTGCACTTTATAATGCCCTATGAACTTCCATATAAATTACCTTATTTCTTTTTTTTTTTAAGATTTTACTTATTTATTTATTTGAGAGAGAAGAGTACATGAGCAGAGGGAGGGTAGGGGAGACAGAGAGGGACAACAGACTCCGCAGTGAATGTGGAGCCCAACACAGGGCTCGATCTCATGACCTCATGACATCACGACTTGAGCCGAAATCAAGAGTCAGACTCTCAACTACCTGAACCACCCAGACACCACTAAATTGTCTTATTTCTTAAAAAGTGAAATGTATGTCTTCTCCTTTTAATGTGCAGAAATCATATTCCCATATAAGATTTATACATGAATATCCTTAGCAGCTCTTTTTGTAATAACCAAAAATTAGAAGCCACTCAAATGTCCATCAATAAGTGTATGAGTAAATAAAATACGGTATATCCAAAAAACAGAGTGCAATTGAGCAATAAAAATAAAGTATTATACACACTACAACATGGTTGAACTTCAAAATAGTAATATTGAGTTGAAGAAGGCAAAAAAATGTATAAATGCTGTATGATTCCATTTCGAGAAAATGCAAACTAATCTAGTAATGAAAAAGTCAGGAGTGATAGTGGATAGTGGTACAGTGATAGTCAGTAGTGATAAAAAGCAGATCAGTGGTAGCCTGATGCTGACCAGGGATATAGCAAAGATAAGGAGACTACACGACTACAGAAAAGAACAAGGAAATTCTGGGGTTGTCATATGTATGTTCATGATCATGATCATGATGATGGTTTTACAGGTCACATACACATATTTGTATGTGTACATACATATGTATACACACACGTTAAAACTTATCAAATTGTACACTGTAAATATGGGCAGTTTATTGCATGTCAGTTGTAGCTCAATGTCACTTAATTTTCAGTCAAATAAAAATTTTCTTTAAGTTTTCTATTCTATGGCAATATTTTCCCTATAGAAGACCATGGAGGATTTAGTACAAACTTTATCATAATTCAAGGATCTCCACCATATTTTGAACAAGTGTCCTGCACTATCTATTCTCTGCATGAATATTATCTTCAATATTCATAACACAAGAGAAAACACTTCTCAATTTCTCATGCCAATGATTTATGGTTAAAGTGGTATCTAATAACAGATTCCTAGTTGAGTGTCAAATAGCTCACCACAAAAATTAAAGGGAAAGCACTGAAAATACTAGTTATGCATAATAGCACTGAAACCTTATACTAACGTCAACCAATCACGAGAAGCTAGAATACCCATGCTCTAACAATAAGGATAAATGGGACTTGTATGAGAGAGTCAGTGAATGCACTGTGACACTAAAATAGAGAAAAACGTCTAGCCTCAAAGGTAAAGTAAGGAGAAAAAGAGGAATCTTCTTGTTTCAAGATACAGATTTGTCCTCTCTACTCAGGAGAACTGCTTTTACTATAGAAGCCAGACTATAACCTTTCTCTCAAAGTCAGTTAACTTTCATTCTACAAAAAGCAAGGGAAAAGCTGTTTCTGATGAATTAGGCAGAGGACTGTTCTTTGGCAGACATAGTTTACTTGCATTTATATAAACTTTAAATACAGTTAGTTTAGAGTTCCAGAAAATAAGACAATGGCTTCTGAGAAGTTTCCATCACCGTTAATGAATTCTACTAAACGATGCTGGCTACTTAGGTGTACCATGAATATGCTCTCTAGTTGTGTATTTGAGAAAAAAGATTCAGAGTATTCAAATCAATATGATGTCAAGGCAAGTTTATTGTCAAATATTGATTTGGATTTGATAAATTTCTCATTCCTGAAGTATGAACGTAAAGGAAAGAGAGTATAGAGTCCTGAATAAAACCACGTCAATTCTAGGTAAAGTGAACACTATTTTGTAGGCTCAGAGAAGGGAAAAAATAACAAAATAAAAAAGCTAAAAATTATTTATTCCCAAAATGAAGGAAAAAACCCCAAAAATGGTTATTATTTGTGTTCAAAATAATACAAGTAGAAAAGGATTCCATGAAATATGTGCAGAAATCCACAGGAAGAAAACAGGCTGAAATGATAAATGGGGAAAAAAATTCTAAATATTCCTGAGTGATAGAAGGGAAAATTGCCAAGAAGCAAAAAGGTAAACAGTAAAATTAAAAGTCCACCTCTTTTGGACGTGAAAACTAGAAATGAGTATTAAAATAGAATTACTGAGTCGATGAATAAAAAAATTTAGAATACGTACCTAAAAGATAAAATGATAAAAATTCAAGAGAAAATGCAGTAGATACGGAATACGAAGTTAAGATAAAAATTAAAAATTGAAGATGTTTACAACGAAAAAATATATCATTAAAAGAAAAGAAAAATATGGTGAGATACACATTTATTTAAAATTGCTGTGACTCTCTTTGGATAGTAGGATAAAACTGTCTCAGATAATATTGATGAAAGGCGAATGACACACAAATCTATGTATGCCATGTAAAAATTTGAGAACTAAAATAATAAAGTTTCAAAATTATGCAATCTGTTAGAAAAGAAAAAAAAATGCTGTCTACACATAAGAAAATCTGGCCAGCTCCTGTTTCTCCTCTGCAAGATTAAATGGAAAAGAGACAAGATTAATGTTTAAAGAGGAAATTTTGTGAATCTCAAAATTCTGTTCCCAGATAAATCATTTTAATTAATGAAAGAAACCAAAAGATGATTTCAGATATTAATGATCCAGAAAATATATGGAATGAATTCCACGGAAATGTGCATCTTAAAAGACTAAAACTGAAAAAGACAAACTAAAGATAAAGCACAGAAGCTATAATAGCTAGCATATATTCAAATATATGAGGCAAAAAATAAAAAAGCAAACATTAGGGCCTTCTAGGTGGCTCAGTTGGTTAAGTGTCCGCCTTTGGCTCAGGTCATGACCCCAGGGTCCTGGAAGAGAGCCCTGCATCAGGCTCCCTGCTCAGCAAGAAGTCTGCTTCTCCCTTTCCCTCTGCCCTCCTTGTGCTCTGTCTCGCTCTCTCAAATAAATAAATAAACAAACAAACAAACAAACAAACAAATAATCTTTTTGGAAAAAGTAAACAATGTAGCAACTGTGAAAATAATTCATTAATTTATTCAACAAATATATAATGAGTACTCAATTAGAACCATGAACTTCCTTTCAGGCGCTGGATATAGTATATTGAGTCAAATGAAAGAACCCATTAATTCATGGGACTTTTTTTATTTTAGTGGGGGAGACAATAAATAAGGTAAGTGCATGTGTGTGTGTTATTCAAGATAGTATTAAGTTCTAAAAAAGGAAAAATAAACTGAAAAAGAGGGTGTGAATTGAAGCTGGTGGAAAAGGTATATGTGTTTTATTATGAACAGACCAGTCAGAGAAGTCTGCACTGAGAAGGTGACCTTTGAAAGAAACCCAGGAGGAAGTGAGAGAATGTAGCGTGCGAACATATGAAGGAAGAATATTACAGACAGATGAAAGAAACACTGCAAAGTTCTGGAGGCAACAACATGTCTGCCATTTCTAGAAAGAGCAAGGCCACCAGTGTAGCTTGAGTGAAGGAATAAGGGAGAGAGTATTAGGAGAAGGAGTCAGAAAAATAATAGAGAGCCAAGAACAGAAATCAGGGCATCCTTACATTGAGACATCAGAGAATGAGAAAGAACCAGGAAAATCGGTGTCCAGCAAATTAAAAGAAATATCAAGCAAGTTAGGTGTCAGATAAGCCAAGAGAAGAAAGTGCTTCAAGGAATAGCAACAGCTAGCTCAAATAAGACAAGAACTGGGAAACGACACTGGACTAAACAGGCTGGAGGTTACTGTGACTGTAACAGAAAAAGACTATTGGTATAATGAAGGTAAAATCTGACTAATGGGCTCAAGAGAGAACAGGAAGAAAAAAAACTGGAAATGAGAGAGGGAAGAAGGGAAGGAAGAGAAGCCAAAAAAAAAAGTCAACCTTTTGAGGCAGGTGACTATAAGTAAACACATCCTTCTAGTGCGCTGTGCTAGCCGAAGAATTTTATAAAACTCTTCCACGGGATAGGGTTCCAGAAAGTGTCTACGAGTATGGAGAATAACTGTATTTTCCCTGAAGACCTTTGAGGCCAAGTCAGAAGAGGCCACATGAGGAAGCTTTTGATGATGAAATATATTTCATCTCGAAATGTATTTTAAAGGGCAAATGCAGGTTCCAGGAGACAGTCTCTGAACAAAGCTGGAAAGAGCTGAGACTGCTGAGTTTAAAACAGTGATCAAGAGAAGGGAAAAGTAAACTTCTCTTTTCTGTAGTAAAATTTATAATAAAGCCATAATAAGTTAAAGAGTGTAGCACTAGTACACATACAAAAATTCTTTAAAAAATGTAAAAAATAGTAGGAGGCAAGGAGACAGATCAAAATACATAAAAGAACACAAAAATGATGATCCATGAGCCCATTTAGAAGAAATGAACTGATCATGAAATGGTGTTTGAAAAATGGGATAAATATCCAAAGAAATCCAATAGAATCTTCATTTTATATCAGCAGTTCTCAAACTCTGGGCATTTATAGAACATTTTTAGTGCATGTTTATTGCATGTATCTGACCTCCAAATTTTAGTGATCCTAAAAAATATTGTGATAATTTTTAATCATGAAAATGTTTATGATTTTAAAAAATTAAAAATGTTTATAATTAATAATATTTTTCTATCAATAACAAGGTTGACATCAGCAGCTTATTCCAAGGTATCTATTTTTGGATAAAAGCAGAATATGTTAAGTCAAAAATCAAATTCCAATCTAATTAGTTAATTTCCTTACTCTTTATTTCTACTACATTAGAAAACTTTTACAATAGTTAGCTGCTGAGAAAAATATCAAGTGTTTTGTGTTGTGGCAACCCCTTTTGTATATTCAGAATGCCAGATTTATGAAGACATTTCTTTTTAGTGCACAAAATGAGACTAAGACAACAATTTTGGGGAGTTGTTTTTTTGTTTTTGTTTTTGTTTTTTTTTATTAGAGAGAGAGACAGCAAGAGAGGGAACACAAGCAGGCTTCCCACTGAGCAGGGAACCAGATGCAAGGCTCAATCCCAGGACCCCGGGATCATGACCCGAGCTGAAGGCAGATGCTTAACGACTGAGCCACCCAGGCACCCCTTTTTGGGAGTATTTAGAAACCACCTAAAAATATGTATCATACTCAAAGGTAGAAAGTTTAAACGTTTAAAATTTGAGAGATAGTGGCAAATAATTCTGAATCAACTATCTGACTACATTTGACTCTAGACAGAATTACTTTAAAAATATGCATTGATTTCTTTTTCTGGGTAGTGAATATAATCAAGTGCTGGGAAAGAATAAAAATCTTAATCAATATCTGCTTCTATCAATGGTCGACATCAAGATTCACTACAACAAATTCTAACATTGTAGTTTTAAAGTTAAAAAGTAAATAGATGGAAAAAAGAGTAAATAGACGAAGCTATTCAAGATACAGGATATATTCAGTATTTTTTTTCTTAAGATTTTATTTATTTGACAGAGAGAGAGAGAGACAGAGAGAGAGAGGATACAAGCAGGGCGAGTGGGAGAAGGAGAAGCAGACTTCCCGCTGAGCAGGGAGCCCGATGTGGGGCTCAATCCCAGGGCCCTGAGATCAGGACCTGAGCCGAAGGCTAAACGACTGAGCCACCCAGGCGCCCCTATATTCAGTATTTAAGTGAATTCTTGAACCCTTAAAAATTGTCTTTGGTGTTTTATCATTATTTGCTTCAAAATGCATAAGAGAAGATTTTCTTTGCATAATGGTAATTGCTTACTACTGAATCTCTGTAGACAACTTTCATGCAGATTTAAAAGAATAAATAAAACTACCCATAACCCACACCTATAGCAAAACTAGGAGAGAGAGAAGTCCTTAAACTTCCAAGTATGTGTAAGTGGAAAAATAAATATCCAAACCAAGAAAGCCATCTCCAGAGAGATTAAATAGAAAAGAGGGGGGAGGAACAGGGGACTGGCAAAGGCAAAACACAGATAATACCATCCACAGTAAGAAAAAGTTTCATCCTATGTGGGAAATACTAAACATACGTAGGTGACCTGTTGGACCTGGACAAATGTTGATTTTAGATCTCTGCACCTGACCGCCAGAATATTAGCAGTTTCTAGAGAGGCCTTCACTGGGTTCGGTCACTTATACTACCCAGATGATCTCAACAACACTTTGCTCTCTCAAGGCTACCTCTTTGGAACAGCTCCTGGTATGGGCATGGTGGCTGGAATATATACTTGGAGGACAGGGTAGGGAGTAAGGAGCCTCCAATTTAGAGTCCAACTCAAGGGTCAATAGTTGGTCATATCCTCTCGATGACCTCCTCCAAAAACAAAATGAAGCTAACAATTAACAGGCAAACTTTTAACCGGGAAATAATTTTGCAACGTATGTTAATGAAAAGTGTTCAATGTTACTAAGGCTTACAAATCAAAGGAAAATGGAGACCCAACATCAGACTGTATTCTCATATAATGAGTATTAGAAATGCCTAATCAATATATCAAAGTAGTCTATTTCAGTATTGATATAAAAAATAGATATGTAATAAAACTTGCTTAAATTATTTAAAATAGCAAAGATTAAAGAGATAATACTTAATACTGTATTGACAATATTGGGATTATAAATATTACCAAAACTGTAATGTCCCATATGTTAAAAGTCTTTAAATGTTCATTATTTGAGCCTGAGGAAGTAATTCTACTTCTTAGAAATATATTCTAATGGAAAAAAATTAGGGATTTGTTTATAGATCTCTTTTGGAAGTCATTTACTATAATGATAAAATATGAAAAAATTGGAAATGATATAAGGAAAGAAGAAAATTGTTCAATTTTAGTAATAAAATTTAGTATGAAGATTTAAATCGTTTTAAAAAGTCTTTTTACTTTTATGAGAAAACATTAACAATGTGCTAAGTGAAACATGTTATACAAACAATAACAATTTACTAATCTTCTCTTATTGCTTTGTCTCACTTGGGGAAAATTATCTTTGAGGTTTTTTTCAAACCAATTAGAAAACAGTAAGACACTTTTCCTTATGGGGAAGTGGAAAATTATTTGATGGCAAATCCACATAAGACACATTTAACATGAAGTTTTTCATTTCAGATATGCAAATTACATTGTCATTTATACTATGGTGAAAATAAAAGATCTGTTGAAATTATTGGAGATGTATTTTTAATAAATGTGGGAAACTAGTTATAACATTTATAATTTTAAATGCTCATTATATTAATTTTCCTTGGGATTCTGAATTCAACTTAACTCCTCTAACTTTGAATAGGTGTACAAGGGTTTCATGAATTTGTCAATAACAATGCAGTAAGAGGTTTTATTCATACTTTTACCAAGGTATTATATTATCAAGGTATTAAAAAAGAAAACTTGTGTTCATCATCTGGTTTTTTAAAAGGGACTTTTCTTCAGCCCTAAGATTATAAAAAAATTATAATAATTATTCAGTCACTTAGGAAAATTTGTGAATGTTAGATTTGATTTTATCATGACAGAATCTTTGACGTTTCATGCCACAGTGAACTCTCTCCTCTCCATTGCATAAGGAGTATCATTTCACATTGACTGAAACTGGACAGGGATCATTATAGTTCACATTTCAGTAACATGAGTTGAAAATCTAATTGACGTTTTGCTGGATTACATCTACACAGTGCTCCACTGTAAAAGGCAACTTCACAAGCTGTCCCTTACAGTGACCATTTAAATGAAATTTCTCAGGGATCATATCGTTCACCCAGCACAGCATCTTCTGCTTATCTAAATTCATTGTTCATTGCAATGTACAATGTTCATAGTTAAAAACTTATTACAAAATCACGTTTTGATTAGGCTTCAGACAGTAGATTTGATGGGAAAAGGAAACTATTTAATTTTATTTTAAAGAAAATTGTCAACTGTAAACATCTGAAAAACAAATAACAAATAAGGTTAAAAATGACAACTTTAATATTTTAGTCCAAAAATTAAGATTCTTTGATGGCAAAAAAAAAATTTCAGAATAAAATTTAAATGTTCCTTCTTTTCACCTTCAATTTCCACTGACTAAACTGAGAAGGATAAAAGCAATTTAGAAATCATTTGCATAAAACAGAGGAATATGAAAATTTTATGATCTTTACTAAGGTAATAAATAATGTCAATTAGGAATAGATATTCAATTTACAAAATAATTATATTAGGTACAAATGCTTAAAAATGGTATGCTTTTCACCCGACTCTTGATTCAGCTCAGGTCGTGATCTCAGGGATGTAGGACCGAGCCCCACATCCAGCTCCACACTGAGCACGGAGTCTGCTGAAGTTTCTCTCTTCCCCTCCCCCCCCCAGGTTGGACTCTCTCTCTCATTCTTTAAAATAAATAAACTTTAAACAAAACAGTACACTTGTGTGTGTAGCAGAAATAAAATAAAAAGTTGCATATATTGTTATTGCTATAAAATGACAGTGTATCAAGACTTCTTCATTCCCTGATGGTTTTTATACTAAGTGGGTTTAAACTAACACTGGATCTTGTGACATCCTACATAAGGGTAAAATAATAAAATTTTGTCAATAAAGTAGGAGAAGGCTGCTGCTCACTTTTTCCCACTCCTTACAGTACCTTCTTGAAAATATAATAGACCTGATAAGAAGTCCAACCTTTAGATTTTAAATGTAAGGTCATGATTTTACACTGTAAGTAAGACATTGTTAAGATTATCACAAGATGCATCCATTTGTCTCTTGAGGAAATAAGAGAAATTTATTTACTTATTTATTTTCATCCATAGTCAACCCTTAAACAACATAGGTTTGAACTGTGTGGGTCTACTTTTCAATATTTTTCAATATTGAAAATTTGATATTTTTTAATAAATAGAGTATAGTACTATAAATATATTTTCTCTTACAACTTTCTTTAAAACATTTTCTTTTCTCTAGCTTACTTTATTGTAAGAATATGGCATATGATATATATAACATATAAAATATGTGTTCATGGGCTGTTCATTTTATCAGTAAGGCCTCTGATAAATAGTAAGCTATTTGTTAAGCTTTTGGGGAGTTAAAAGTTATAGAAGGATTTTTGACTGTAAAGGTTAGTGCCCCTAACTCCCACTTCATTCAAGGGCCAACTGTACTTTACCATAGAGATTTGCAAGAAATTCTGTCCAGACTTTGTAGTCTCTTGAAAATACCTGCATGCATGTATCATAACTGCATTACTCAGTTTTCTCCCTCTTACATATTAGCACTCAGGCAGTTTTTTTATTTCCTCAAAATTAGTGGCAAGATTAATTTTTTTGTTTTGCATTTTTTCTTGAATCGTGTGTGATAAAAAGCCTTAAAAGTAACTCTCATGTAAAAAATGGTTTTACAAGTTAATGCATGAATATTAGCAACAATTTAGAGAACTCTTATTACTTAATTAAAAGAGTAAGGAAACAGTAAGCAGTAACCACTTGAAGGTATAAGCAAGATTTAGATTATATGGTCAAGAACAAAAATATTTTATTGCTTGGGGGACTTTCTTGCATCTTTTAATTCTCTAGTTATGCTACTGATCCTATAATTTAACTCCTCAGATGTCAGATAATTTTTGAGGGAGGAACGAGAAAGTTTACATCAGCCACACACTTTGATAAACCATTTTTCAATACAGATTCGAGGTAGGAGGGTATCAAAGGCCAAATTTCTCGTTTATCATGGGTATTTCTTAAAAATAGAGTAAGTCAGTAGGCATAGATATATGACCAATAGACTAAGGAAAATATTATACTTCAATGAAAAACTATACATTGTTTAAAACATACTCTTCTAGGTGGCTGATTCTGATTCTATGGGAGCTCTGCACCTTCCACTGCCTTTTAGCTATTTTACAACTCTCTAAGTTGTAAATAACTGATAGCAATGCAAAATAATTCTTGTCTACAGACAGGCGAATAAATTCTCTTAGGCAAAGGTTCAATTGATTTTCCTCCCTTATAGTGGAAAAAGCTAGTTTTGCGTCATTTGCTCATTCATTTCAATACTTCTGATTTATAAATGTGTCTGTTCTTTAGATTTCTCTTTAAACCAACTGTAACATGTGCCTGACTCACTCATTAATAATGAGTTAAACAAAATTTTTGCCATATGTTCATCTTATATCCATATGCGCGTGATTTTACCTTTTAAAAAATAACCATCCCCATAGACAGACGAAGGAAGGAAGGGAAGGGAAGGAAAGAGAAGGAAGGTTGGTTTGTTCTTTATATTAATGTTTTCAAAAACTGATATCTAAAAAAAAGTCAATTAAACAAACAGGGTTGTCATTCTTATTGTTGTTCCTTTTCATTGGCATTCCTCAACCCTTATCGCCTTTTAAATGCTGGAAGTTGCCCATATTTCCATCCTAAACACAACAGATTGACAGAGAAAGGGAAGAAAAAAACACATACTATAGAATGGCATATTATCCCATCTCCTTTATTCTTAGCTGTTCCTGTAACTTTGCTTTCCTAAAGGTATATTTCTCTGCCTTTCTTTATGATTTTTATATTTTATATTTTTACTTTTATACTTATCAAAATTCTTAGACTAAAGTTATGGAAAGAAAAATAAAGCTCAGCTAAATGTTTACTTTTGTAAGACTTCATTTTTTGTTTTGTTTCAGTAAATAAGCTTAACATATTTGTCTTGATTGAAATTATTTTAATTAAAATTATTTTAATTAGTAAACTTTAGAAAAGAAAAAAATGGAGTTATTTTTTGAGTATCCTCTAGATATTCTTCTGATACATCTCTTCAAATAGTTTTAATCATTGAGAATGATCATCAGGGGGTAGTATTTAACCTATGTAAATGACCTTCCTTCCCACTCCCACTGAAATCTAGACCTATGTACATAAACTACCACTTTGCTCCATGGGGTTTGCTCCATGGGGTTTAGCAGTGCAGCAGAGCTCTGCTTCACTGAATCTAGAGGTACAACCTCTATGTCAATAGCTCAGAGAGAAAATTATTTTATCTCTAACATAAACTAATTGTAATTCATTAAAGATAATATATTGCCTTCTGTTAGAATCCTCCATAGAAAAAACGTAGGTCCATGATTCAAGTACCAAAAGAGCTAAAATTAAAAACACTAACAACCCTATATGTTGGTGAGCATGTAGAGCAACTAATTCTTGTATATTGATGACAGAAGTAAAAAATGGTTCAATCACATGGAAGAAAAAGATTTTAGAATTTTCTTATAAAACTAAATATAGGGGTGCCTGGGTGGCACAGCTGGTTAAGCATCCAACTCTTGGTTTCCAGCTCAGGTCATGATCTCAGGGTGTGAGATGGAGCCCACATAGATATATACAAATAGATCTATGTATAGATAGATAGACAGACAGAGAGACACATATATGAGTATATATATGTATATGATACATGTATCTGTGTATGTATATACATCAAGAACTTGTACAATTTTCATAGAAGTTTTATTGTTAATATACCCAAACTGATTAAAAAAAAATTCTGAAGGCTATCAATAGTAGCATGGATAAACACCCTATGGAATATTCATAAAATCAACTACTGGTATATAAGCAACAGCATGAATGAAATGTAAAAAAACAAGATGAAAAACATTATCCTGAGTGAGTGAAAGAAATATTTCACCAAAAAAATGCATATTATGTGATGTCATTTACATGAAGTTCTAGAACAACCAAAACTACCCTATGGTAAGAACAAGAAGAATGGGGAGACTGATCTGTAAAAACATGAGGGAACTTCCTGGAGTGACTGAACTTTGTACATCTTGAAATAAAATAGGGTTGCAGAGATTTGTATTTTTAAAATATTCATTGGATGACACATTTCAGATTCATACATTTTATTGTGTGTAATTCTATCTTAAAATATTGTAGTCAAACATTGAGCTCTAATTAATAACACGGATGAAGATGTGTGTGCTCAGAAGTGAGATATGCTGATGTCTGCAATTTGCTTTGAAAACATAAAAAGATGGATTTATTGTTGGACAGAAGCATATACAGATGAATATGTAATAAAAAAAGGAGTGAAATATATGTTGCAGAGCCTAAATAATGGGTATTTGGATGTTCATTATAAAATTATTTGCATTTTTTATATATTTGAAATTTTTCATAATAACAAAATGAAGTAATACAGGGATTTCTAAAACATATATAATCACTTATTGTCAGCATATTGATTATATATTGGGTGGGTACTCAATGGCAAAATTTCGGTATAAAGCAAATCAACCCATTGTGTTGATTTTGTTCCCCACTCTCCTTAATCTCCTTATTCTTTTGTCTACGTTTGGCGCATTTCCCATTACGTCCCACAGCTAAGTATGGCCACATTACTTTTGGACTAATGAAATGGGAGTGTTAGTAAAAGATGCCACCTGGGACTTAAAACATGGCTCATACATTTCTCTAGCTTCTTTTTCTCTTTGTTTTAAGCTAAAGTGCTGATGTCCCTGTGACCCACCTTCAACCGTGCAGACTGAGACAGCAACCTGGAGAAGAAGTTCCCACCGTGAAATCACTGCCTGAAATTCAGGATCCATTGCCTGTGTTTAGACAAAGTCTTACCGGAACACAGCCACACCCACTCAGTTATATAACATTTTATAAAGTCTAGGACTGCTCTGCTTCCACACTACAGCCGCAGAGCTGAATAGCTGCCCTGGAGACAATATGGCCACAAAAGCCTACAGTAACATCTATCGAACTCTTCACCAAAAATATATACATTGACATTTGCTCTAGAGAATGAAAATGACTGGATCCAAGGCCCTGAGTGAGTTCTTGGAAAAGAGTTGTGACAGCAGAAAAGACTGTTTTTTGTAGGAAAGAAACAAACTTCTCCCTATTTAGCTGCTGTTTGCATATTTGTTCTTTTGTTCTTTTGTTGTTGTTGCTATTTGGGGCTCTTGTTTATATGAAAAGTAACCATTATAGTTACCAGTAATATTTTTACATATTATTTCAGTGTCCTCCATGCTGCTGTCAATACGTACACTAATTTTAACATCTTCTTATTAAAAAAATAATCTAAAAACATAACCTGGAGCTCCCTGAAGTTATATTTTGGCATTTGGCATTTTGAAGCTGAAGAAAAATGACTCCAATTATGCAGATTATTGTTTCCCTCCTTTAGTGAAGTTCATTGGCTTTTGGCACAGAACTCTGGATCTCTTCCCCACAGTCCAAAAAGATATTTTTTCCCATTAGACTTTTAAAATAGTTTTCATCGGGGACAATAAATTCCAATGTCTATCTGTTCTAAGGGGGCACTAGGTCAAGTCTCTGATGAGTTGCTCAAAAGCTTTTTTTTTTCCCCTCTTCTTTTAAGAAAGAACTGTGACAATATTTCTACCTGGAGAATGTCTGTTCCTCACATTCTAAAGACTCTGACATTGACACTGACACTGCTGTAAACAGAGAGAAAATGCCCTACTGGAGAGAAACCATTAAACTTGGATCTGAACATCTGTAGTGAAATCCAGGCCTAGCACGTAGGGCCGTGGAATTCCCCACCTGACTCCTCTCTGGGCTTCAGATCTTCGATGTGTACAAGAAAGTGTCAAATTATGAGATAATTTCTAAGGTCTCCTCCAGCTTTAAAATCTCCATGACTTCGAATTATTGAGTAAAGGCTGCATATAATCATTTAATAGCACACCTCCATTATATGTCACTGTTTTTCTCTGTATGGCTTACAGTTTCTTGTAAGAAAAGATACCCAACAGTTTAATTTTTAAGCATAAAAGCTGTTAGTTTTGTACTTCCCAGTATGTTTTGTTCAGCCTCAAACCATCACATTTTCCTACCTACGTGAATCGGCACTAAACAGAGCACCGTGAGACTTCGATAAATATTTATTCCAGCCGTGCACCCTCAACTCTATCACCAACACAACACAGGCATATTTTAAAGATAGAAAGTTAGATCATGTCATTCCTGTGTTTGAAACCCGAATATATGTCCCATTTCCCTCAAAATAAAAGCTAACGCGTTTGTTATATGACTACAATGGGATCTACAAGGTCATAGAAAATCTGCCGCCAGCTGGTACTGCTTTTTCCTTCGTTCGTTCTGCCCCTATCCTTCAGGCACATCATTTCCAGGGTCCCTTGTTTTGGTTTCCTCCCCTGCCCCAAATCCCCCCATGGCTCCCTTCTTCACTTCCTTCAAAGCTTTACTCAATCTTCACCTATCCCAGAAGCTTATTTTAAATTGTCACTTTCGCTGCATTCCCACCACACTGCCAGTCCTCTTCTGCCTTCTCCAGACCTTCTTCCTCTACGGCATTCACCACCGTATAATATACCACACAGTACACTTCTTCGGGGGCTGTTCATTGTCTGCCACCCCACTCCACCCCCACCAAAATGTAAGCTTACACAAAAGACAGGGCATTTTAGTTCTTTAAGGTAGCTCAAGCACTTAAAAGACTGCCTGGCATGAAATGAATGGTTAATGATATCTGCTGAATAAACTGGAAGAATAAAACAAATGACTGAATTTATGACTCTTTTTTTCTCATTACTTACCATACCCAATATATATGCTTTAACTGTGTCCATTTTCTGTATCTGTGGATGATAACAGTGAAAACAATGTTCACAGATGTTATGGACTGAAGGACTGTCATCTCCACACAATTCACAGGTTGAAGTCCAAACCCCCAAAGTGACAGTTTTAGGAGGTGGGGTCTTTGGGAAGTGATTAGGTCAAGAGGGTGACACCTTCATGAATGGGACTGGTGTCCTTATAAAAGAGATCCAGAGAGCTCTCTCAACCCTTGGAAAAGACAGCCGTTCAGTCGACAAGCCGGGAAGCAGATTCTCCCCAGACAGAACTCTGCTGACACCTTGATCTTGGATTTCCCGGTGCCCAGAACTGAGAGGAATAAATACTTGTTGTTGATAACCCCCTACTCTTTGGTATTCTGGGATAGCAGAGCAAATGGACAAAAACAGGAGGTGGTTTTAATAGTATTGGAAAGTGTTTTTAAATAACATAAATGCTAGAATCAACCTAACACATAGGAACACTTTTTAAAAACTACTCATCTTGTTACAAGACATTGCATTAGACCCCCGAAGACCACAAAAGACCTGTTCCCGCCCTAAACTTCCTGATAAAACCAATTAGGTCTTCAAATATTATTCAAGAAGACATAAAGAAGGCATAAAGGAAGGCAGGGAAGAGGTTAAACGTGGTTCTACTCAGCCTTTAGCTTGTGAGTTGGGATGCTGATGCTGTGAAGTGGGCTTCTTTTAAAATCCATTGGCAGTAAATACTTTAGTCCCAAGAAAGTACGGCGGCAGAAGAGCGCATCAAACTAAAGGGATTTTAGTAGCTCTAATACCCCAGTGCTGTGTTTCAGTTTTCCATTTGGAAGAACAGCCCTTGTATCAGAACTGAGAACATGCCTTTATTATAAGAAACAATTACCTCTCTAGCATCGTGGAGTGCCAACATCACACCCCCCCCCTTCTTCTGTGACCAGTTAATGTGTGTCTCTAGTTACTTGCCACATTTGCCAATCTCCCTTTAAATGGCACTTATGAAGGTCCTGCTATCGCTTTATAAACTTTTATTTCCACATTACTCTTTGTTTTTCCAAATCATTTGCCGTTAACTATTCTGAAAGCTTTTATCAGAGGAAAACCCTTTCACTGAGCTAGTCCAAGGATTTAAAGCAGTTAACCCATGATTATTTTTTAAAGTCCTTGTGCTGCTTCTGCTGTTATAATGCGTCCTGTTACGGCTTCTAGATTATGTTAATATGGAAACTCTCCGAAGTCTAACACTCACAAAGCACACCATTGTTCAGCCTCCCGCAACCCGTGCATTTACTTCTGGCCATAAATTCAATCAGAGTGGCAGATTTATACTCGCTCACTATCAGTCACTACATTGACTTTAAAATTTGGCTCAGAGTTTTTCATTACCTCTGTGGAACTTCCCTTTCACTCCTATCAGAACTGGCCTCCATTTATACGTGCCCTCAGTCCCTACTTTCTAATAATAAATCTCAAATTCATCAACCCCCTTGTCAGGTCCCTCATCCTTGGGCAACAGAGCATTCACCTGGTCTGCCCTCGAGCTGTGGAATTCCCTGAACTGAGCACTCCTCTCCAAATCCCCTGAGCTTTATAAATCCCTTTTTGAGTCTCACTTATTAAAATTTGCTTTTAATATTTGATCTGCCCCTGACACATGCTGCAGGCTTGGCTGTTATAAAATATATATATATATATATATATATATATATATATATATATATATATGGAGAAGAAAAGTATTTTTATTTTCCTCACCATTTGTGGAAAGGACTGAAATTTCCTCTGCTTCTTTGTCAGTATTTTATATTTTCCATTGGTCTTTCCCTTCCCCCTTTCATTACTAGGAGAACAATCACCCCGCAGGCTTGGGTCAGTAACCAGGGTTTAGACTGAAAGATTGCATGGGTTATGGGATTATAAATAAACTAGTCACAATATCATTAATTAATCTGCACCCTAGAGATTGGTATAGATTTTTTTAGGAGACAACATGGAGCTCAGAGAAAAATGGCTGTCCTCATGCAACCCTCCTCCCTCACCAGGCTTGCAAAGCAGTTTTTTCCTCTAGTTTTATTTTAATTAATAACCACTCTGGCTCACCTTCACTCTCTCGTCAGAAGAAAGCAGAAAAATGCATTCAGTGGCACTAAAGGACACGTAGCTTTTGTACCGTTCTGGTTAAAAAAACAAGAACATCAAACTTTCGGATATGAAAGTTGGGTCCTATTCCAAAGTAGTCAGTTGCCAGGATCTGCCAGTATCAAAAGGAGGTCGTGTATTTCCGCGTTCTCCTTAACACGTAACCCAGCACCACGCACACAGTAGGCATTACAAAAATGTTTGTGCAACACCGAATTGATTATTTTTATCTCGGTTCTTTAATTTTATTTCCATTCCCCCTTGAAAAGGGTCCGGTTTTCTGTTTCCCTACTCATTAGAGTACAGTCTTTCTGTCACCCTCGTCTCTCTTCTACAGCTGTTGATCAGCCTGTTGATTAGGACCCAGAGCAAGGTGACAGCCAGGAAAGGGCATTATATTCTGGCACAATTTCCTCTAAGTGCTTAATGTGCTTTAAACCCCTCATTCAATTAGATGGCACAAGCTATTACACACAAGTGCCCCACCATGGAAAATTACAAGCTCATATCTGAGAGATACGGAGAAAGGAAGGCAGAGAGTAAGTTAATAGGACATTGTCTGCATGTTTGGTAAATCCTGTGGAGTTTAGGGCTCGAGGTTAATATCAGAGTGCCAGGCTATGGAATTTAAACAGCAGGTAGATTTCAATAGCACAAAATACGGGACAGAACACAGTACAGCTTGATATATTATTCTGTTATTTGAAATGGCTACTGTGTAAAATTCAGCATTTCCTCTGAAACATTTTGAAGATGATTTAGGTCATTGAAAATAATGGCAAAGTTAAAACTTTTTTTAAGGTTAAGGTAACATTACTAAAGTAGGTGGCCTGATGGAATTTCACTAACTGGTGGTGGTTTGAGAGTTCTGAGGTATTTACAGATAGAAGAAAGCTCTTATTTTTCTTTATGGAAAGGAGGATACAATTAACCTCATAAGACACAAAACCTAACAGATGAAGGTTATTAGTTATTACTGTTGTAGGATGACAGTGGATTTTATATAAGAACAAAAACATTAGTGTTTCTGCCAGCTGTTGGCTGCCCTTTCACTGGGAATGCTCATGGCTGGTGAAATACAAGGACTGCTTTTAGCTCCATTTACCCCTGTCCCTGGTGCCTTTGTGCAGTGCACAAATTTACAACAGTACCTGACCACCTGAAAATGTTCTTACAGTGGATATGAAAACATAAGCAGGCTAGAGAATCAGTCTCATCATCTATTCCAGGAAACACAGAACTTTATGACTATGATGTAACCTTTACTTACATAACAATAGCTGATATTGAAAGCAAAATCAATAAATGCCAGACATAGTACTACAGCTTTGCCTGATTTCAATTAATTTTCAAACTAACTTTATAAGGTAGTTAAATTTGTTTTCTCCATTTTACAATGCGAAAACTCAATGAAATAAGCAGTTTGCCCAATGTCACATACAGTTAGTAAGTGGTGAAGACAGGACTGTAATCCAGGCAATATGATTAGAGAGGGTTTTACCATGATATAAACTACGAATCCAAAGCATATCATAGTGTTTGTTTGGTTTATTCTTAAATAATGATATATTATTTTTAAAACTTAGAATCAATAAATCCAAAGAGGAAGATTAATATCACCCATAATTTCATTACCAAAAAAGTGCTATAAATATTTTGGAGAATATATTTTCCATGTGTTAGATAATGTATATGTTGTTTGTAACCAACTTTTATAATAAGCAAGTTTTCTACTTAAATAATACTTTTTTTAAAAAGATTTTATTTATTTATTTGACACAGAGAGAGAGAGAGAGAGAGATCACAAGTAGGCAGAGAGGCAGGCAGACAGAGGAGGAAGCAGGCTCCCTGACGAGCAGAGAGCCCGATGCGGGCCTCGATCCCAGGACCCTGAGATCATGACCTGAGCCGAAGGCAGAGGCTTTAACCCACTGAGCCACCCAGGCGCCCAATAATACTTTTTTAAAAAGATTTTATTTACTGATTTGACAGAGAGAGACACAGAGATAAAGGGAACACAAGCAAGGGGAGTGGGAGAGAGAGAAACAAGCCTCCCGCTGAGCAGGGAACCCCATGCGAGGCTCGATCCAAGGACCCTGGGATCATGACCTGAGCCCAAGGCAGCCACTTAACGACTGAGCCAACCACGCACCCCTTAAGTAATACTTCTATGACATAATTAATGACATGCATATTTGTACCTTCTATGAGTCATATTTTACCCAATAAATCACATATTAGTATTTCAAATTTTATTTGCTATTAAAACACTTCTATGAATATTTTTATCACTAAATCTTTAGACTCATTCTTAGACTCATGCTTAATTAGACTCATTCTTAGACTCATGCTTAATTATTTCCCCAATATTTTGAACATTTTTTACAACTAGAACTTTTTGCAACTACAGTTTTACCCTTTACAAAGTTACACCAATTTACACTCACTGCCAGTATGTAGTAATACTCATTTCCCCTCGCATTAACCTAGTGTCATTTTAAACAAACAATCTGCCAGATTGATAAGACAAAAGTAGCTCTCCAATAATATTTTAATTTTATTTCATCAGTAAGTAATTTAGAACATTTGTCATGTTTATTGGTCTTTCATATTTTGGTGAGCAGATTGCCAACTCTTTGTCCATTATTAAGGTATTTGCTGTTTTCATTCATTTACAATATATTCTCATATTTAATAATGTCATTACTTTCCCATGTGTATTACATCTTTCCCATTTCATCGTTTGTACTTAATTTTGGTTGAGGTGTTTTAGCAAGTGTAAATTTTCATGTTTTATGGTCAAATATCTCAATCCCCCTTTTTTAATGATTTACAGAGCTTTATTTTTCATGCTTGGAAGCCACTGCTACAAAAAGATTAGATAAATATTCATCCCTTCCCTAAGGTTTCATGGCTTTACTTTTTTGTTTAAAATATTAATCCGTGTGAAAATTATTTTGTATAAGGTGAAGTACAATTTTTTAAGGGATGGAGGGGCAGAGGAGGAGGAAGACAGAGAATCTTAAGTAGGCTCCACACATAGCATGGAGCCGACATGGGGTCAGTCTCACAATCCTGAGATCATGACCTGAGCTGAAATCCGGAGTCAAATGCTTAACCAACTAAGCCACTCAGGTGCCCCTGAAGTACATATTTATTTTCACCCCTAAATCATGAATCACTTGACCCAACATTGTTCATTGAATTAACTATCCTTTGCCCACTAATTGGAGATCCCACTTTCATAAACTATGTAACTATTATATATTTTAGGGTCTAATTCTGATTTTTCTGGTCTTTCCCTTTGATCATCTACACAGATTTTTTTTACTGACTACTAGAAAAGACATCTCAAATAGCTTCTCATCAGAAACCTTCTTCGTCACCCAGCTTCCTATTTTGAATGAATTAGAAATTATGAATTCTTGATGATTAGACATTTTAAAAGAATGAGAAATATCAAAAATAAGAAACTCATTTACTGGTGCCCAACCATGTAGAATCTGAAAGGAATGATTTTAATACTGAGATTTTTCAAAAATATTTGACTAAAAGAAAAGAAATTTTTTTTTTTTTAAAGATTTTATTTATTCATTTGACACAGAGGGAGAGATTACAAGTAGGCAGAGAGGCAGGCAGAGAGAGAGGAGAGAGGAGGAAGCAGGCTCCCTGCTGAGCAGGGAGCCCGATGTGGGCCTCGATCCCAGGACCCTGGGATCATGACCTGAGCCGAAGGCAGCGGCTTTAACCCACTGAGCCACCCAGGCGCCCAAGAAAAGAAATTCAAATAAATTAGATATTCAGGCCTATCATTTGGATGATCATATTGTTTTTAGAACTTTTTTTAAGTGCATAGAGTGATCACATAATATAAAAATTATCATGAGGACACACTTTGGAATCACCTCTGAAGAGATATATGAAACACATGAACATGTTTTACTAAAGCCACTATGCTACTATCACCTCTAATAACAGGTAGATTATTGCCAGGGTTAAGTAAAAGAAATCAGACAAATGTGATCAGACTCACCTTGAGAAATCAATTGATTATGGAACTCAAAGTTTTGACATTGTTTTTTTAAAGTATAAGATTTTAATTGAAATCAAGGGGACAATATAAAAATTCACTTAAATAGATCTCCTGACATACCCTTTTATTTTTTAAGTAAAACTTTCATAACAGAAGTAGCTATTAAAGTAATTGACTTGAACACACCAGGCTGCCAAAAGTTCCCTGAGGGGTTCACTCTGGGTAACAGAGAATACAATCACACTTTGGATCCCCCAGAAAATACAACTCCATAATAAGTGGCAATTGTTCATTAGAAAGGATGTATGTCTCTCATTATCCATTTCAGTAGTGGGAAAGATATTAGAAAATTTTACCAAGGTTAGACACCAGACTGTCAGAGTTGTTCCAGGAAAAAGACAAGCAAAGAGAATGTTCATCTTTCAAGGGTACTCCTATTCTGCAGCCACTTGAGAAATGTAACACCTGCTGCCCCCAAAGTTTTTCCCACCTGCTAAGGTTGTAAAACAGACAGACTGGTCAGCCAGCTTAGATTTCACAGGGCAAGTCTCGAGTAAATAAGCCATTCTACTTAGCTTTAAAAAAAAAAAATCTATTGGAAGTGACAGAGTAGTTGATGAATAGAGATTATTTTGAAGTGTGCTACAGAAATTGGCCTTGGTACAGGACTTTTTTAAAAGGACATTCTTCTGCTTTGTTGTTAGAATGTAGGAAAATTTTGCAATCTTGCCATAACTACTTGATTCTTTTCCTGTTATCGAGACAGAACTTCCCAAGAAGACAACCACACTCGTGGGATTCACACCAAGGAGAGAAAAGTCAGCTGGTCCCCAGGAAAAATGATGTAGTCTTCACTCTTCACTATAGTTTCCTTTCATGATTTAGAAAGCTGCCATTCATTAATGTGGCGATTTTATTCCTGTAGGAGAAGAGTTAGTTCTTAATTTCCTGCCCTACGGGTAGATTTACATTTCACTGAGCATTTCAAGGATAACAGTACCAACTCACCAAGACAAAAATCTGCCCACCTATGTTCCTGTTCTGCAGGTATAGTGATGATAACCAAACTAGCAATAACATTTAAAAATTGCATGTAGGGGTGTCTGGGTGGCTCAGTCATTGAGTGTCTGCCTTCAGCTCAGGTTATGATCCCAGGGTCCTGGCATCAAGCCCCACATCAGGCTCCCTGCTCAGAGGAGGCCTGCTTCTCCCTCTCCTGCTCCCCCTGCTTGTGTTCCCTCTCCGCTGTGTCTCTGTCAAATAAATAAAGAAAATATTTTTTTAAAATAAATAAATACATACATAAATAAATAAAAAATAAAAATTGCATGTAATATTACTAGCCAGGCCCCATTCTAAAAATTTATGCATATTATGCAAATATGCTTTCAATTCCCATAAACCCCTATAAGACAAGTATTACTATTATTTCCATTTTACAAAGAAACTGAAAAAAAAATACACAATCTGCCCAAGATCACAAAGTAGAATGTGCAAATGGTATAGAATTCTCATACTTGCTAGAATATAGAATACTATTCTCCTATAGAGAATAAAGAAAGCTTCTAAAATCTTTTTCAACCCCGTCCCTGCCTTACAAAGAGTACATAGTATATGAATCCCTATTATATGAATCCATAAAAAGCAAACACAGAGAGACAGAAATATACTGAGAGAGAAAGTAGGAAGAGTTTTCACCCAGAGCTATGGATAGAAATGGGGAGTGACTCTTTCTAAAATTAGATTATGAGGATGATGAATATATGAACATTCATTGAATTATACACTTAAAACAGGCAAATCTTATGATATGCAAGTTATATCTCAATAAAACTTAAAAAAAAATTAAAAATCAGCACACTTTATCCCAACCACTCTACAAGAGAAGGCAACACACTTGTTCTTCCCCAATCATGAAGCAATGTCCTTGAAAAATCTCATCATAGATGAAATCAAAGTGGAACAATTTTACACCTAATTCAGGTAAGGAGAGTACAGAGAACGAAGTATGACTGTGATGCAAGCATTCCCTTAGTCCTATTTTGCATTCTCAAATTAATAAGGAATTAGGAATTAGTAATTAATTGGGAAACATGCCAAAAAGAAAAAGTATGTTGCATGTGTGCATAAAAGAGAATATCAATGTCATTTTATACAGCCTCTTTAAAGAAGTTATTATGGGTAATTTACCATTAATTTGTATTTACCACTTTCAGTTCCTAGAAATTTCTTTCTCCCACTTTCTCCATCAAGCTTCTAAATGTGTTTTGTATTGCTTTAGGTAATACGCAAATAAAAAGGCATCTTTCTGTGTGTGGTTCTTCCTCTAAATGTTTCAGCTCAAGTGGCTAGTTAGTGGTTTGTACTTCTAGAAATTTAAGAACACAGATGCCTGAATAAAGTCACCATAACATTGAATGGATAACCACATGGACAATAAAATGATTAAAAGTGTACTATCAATCCCTTCTGAACGACAAGTTCCTTTATGTCATATCATAGCATTGAAAGTTGCCTTTTTTGCATTTGCCAACCACAGAAATGCAGTTTCAAGGATGTAAAGTGTCCTGAGTCTTTTTTCATCTTACTTTTTTCAGATATTCCACTGCCCTGCTTCTCTGATTTATTGCATGCAATCCATATTTCCTTCATTAACAGTAATTTACCTCCTAGAGAATTTCAGTCAAGGAGTTTAGGAAGTTTTTTTTTTAATTTTTTTGGAAGATTTTAATTTTAATCTCTAATTCAATCATCTTTTACTAGAGAGAGAAATCTGAGTCAACATGCCTCCCTAGAAAGTGTGTTATACAATTTTTGTATCTTTTGTCAACTCCTGTTTCACACTGTCATATTCCTTTATGATCCCCTCAGTTAGGTTCACATCTAAGGCATCTAGGTAAGTGAGAAAGTATCTTATTTTAATGTTGTTTTACCAGGACTTTTACTACCTGCTTTAGTAAATCGTTCTAGGATGAAAAATCTTTAGCTTATCTCACAACTAAACCAGCCCTATGTAAAAGAATTCCAAAGAAAATAGAGGAGTTTTTAAAAGTTGGAAGGTTGGAGATAAAAACACAGCAGATATTCCATGCAAATCACTAACATGCACATAAACAGAAGCAAGAAACTAGAGCTCCATTGAGGGAACAAGTGCAGTGTATAGCTTAGCAACATAGTCTTGGGATGTAGAATATCTTCACTCCACCTCTTGCTTCTGCTCCTAGTGATTTGTGTCATTTTTGGACAAATTATTTATCTTTGCTATATCTTGCTTCCCTCATCTATAAAATGGATCTAAAAACAGTACCTGTAACCAAAAGATGTTTATGAACATTAAATGGGAAAATACATATAAAGCATTGAAAATACCGTCTGGAATAATTGTTAGCTATTACTATCTTGTAGGTCATTGGTTCGCAATCTGGGAAGGGAGGCATGTGCCTGAGTCACGTGTCAAGCTTTGCACACATCCATCAATCCTTTCCCATTCCCAAGCAATTGTACTATGTGACAGGGAGTCTTAAAGATTTTTAAACAGAGAAGTGGCATGGTATTTGCCTTTTACAACAATCTTTCTAGGGGCATTATAGAGGGAGGGAGAAATGACATAAATCAGGAAGTCTACTGTAGACATTCCAGATAATTCTCTGAAAGGAAGCTGTAGCTATGGATATAGAAAAAGACAAAACAGATATAAGATAGAGTTATCAAAGTAAAAAGGAACAAGAGTTTAATCACCTGGTGAATTCAGGACAGGTAACACCCATGTTCCTTGCTCTAGGTACCAGAATGGATGGAGCTACCATTGTCCAAGAGGGAATTAGAGGTGGAAAAGGATATATAGCACCTGCTTTCTTTGTAACTAGTAAACCAGTAAACAGGTACTCAGAAGTACACTTATTAGGAACAACTAGAAAGCAGACTCAACAAGAGAGAACATTGCTTCTGTCTCTCTAAGGGACATGTACATCTCTTCTGTACAGAAGAGATCCATCAATTCTCCAAAATCCATCCATTTCTCTTCCCCCAAACCAAAGATCTCTGTCCTGCGCCTCTCATTAATATCAAAACCCTAGCATTAGTAAATCTACCAGCCACAGACTCCTAAAGTTCTGACGCAGTCTTTTAGTTATTCAACTGCTAAATAATGGCTCTGAGTTAGTATTCTCAGTTGCTGGTTAAAACTGAAATTCAAGAGACACCACAGGATGGAGGATGAAACTGAAAATGTATACTCATCCCAGACCCACTTTGTCCAGTTCTTTCCAGTGGAAGGATAATCTTTATGGGATGAGAGAGGAATTATAAGTAAGTCCAGCAAAGATGTGGAAAAATAGGTCATTTCAGGACTTGAGTTGGGGAAAAGAATCAAGAAACAATGTATTTCCACGGGTCACATGTCATCCCACAATGTACAAGATCAATTCATACAGCAGGGTAGCGAGATCTAAAATTCCAAATAAGTCCAGGGGGCACTGGTACCTAGAAATTGTACATGATGCTTGGAGAAAACTGATGTAATGTGGCACATCGATGGAAGAGCCAACAAGGTTTTTATTTTAATGATAGAACTGAATTCTGAAATTAAGCACAGCGGGTAGGAAATGGATCTAGCACAGATGTCAAAAGCTATCATTGGCTTTTGTGATAAAACATTTTTTTTTTCCTTAAGCCCAGGCCAGTGGCCTATGTAGGTCACTGATGTTGAGCAGGAAAAAACAAACATTACAAGTTGACTGTCTTTCTGAGGAAATTTTGAAATAAGTTACTGACGTTCAAAGATTCTTTTTTTTTTTTTAGCAAATCTATCATTATCAAATAGTAGTAACAGAAGTATCATATTTTCTAATACTCACATTTAACTGCAGAATATACAAAATAAGTAGTTGAAACTAAACAAAACAAATAAACTGACACCACGATCCTAGCCAATGTCTGACATCAGACACAACTTGCATGACCAAGAAGATAGCCGTGATTTTGTGTTAGTTCTTGTTTATCACACAATTTGAATAATGTCTCTTCTTGTATGTAAACTGTTTCCCCAGAAATGGCTTTCTCTCTCCTATTTTCCAGCTTTTTACACAAGAAATGTTAGAGCTATTTAATAACAGGTTTTTCATTGCTCTTTGAATTCTTTGTTTATCTTAGGCACTGCAATCTCATATTGAACACAAAATGTCAAATTCTTCAGGCATTTATCATTATTTTAAAAGAGGGAATCAGCAAAGTTGAAGTTTTGTCTTTTCATCAGAATGATATTCAGTCACAGAAAATCCATGCATTATTCCCCTTAAGACTACACTTGAGTTTTCATTACTAGTGAAAGCATTTACCTATGTGGTATTAATTCAGAGGACACCAGTGAGCCCTTTTGTCCCCCAAACCTTCCAAAACACCAGTAAAACACTGAGCCACTTCACAATTAGGTGTTCTGTATTTTAAGTCCTTGAAAGGACTTGAAAGGACTAATGCAATCTGTTAAATATAACACTGGGAAAGGCAGTATATTAAAGCAGTTATTTTTCATACTTTCTGTATAAGTCATTGCAATTCCTCCTTGGATTAAATCATATATAGAAATGCAATATATAAATAAGATGGAACAAACAGGATTAGAAACTTGTCCGTATTTCTGTCCTTGCCTCTCAACCCAAATCCACATGGCCCCTGAAGCACTGCTCTGAAATCTCAATGATTCCTGAGAGCAAATTTGAAAACTATTAAGTCAGAGAGGTAGCTAGGAACAAGATGAGAAAGTTGGTTTCTTTTTCTACTTATGTACATTCATGTGATCACATCATTACTAACTTCATTCAACAATGAACAGAGCTTCTTTATGTATCAAGTATTATGCCAAACAATGGGTATACAATGATAAAAAGATACACTTTCTGTTCTCAGGAGCTTAAAGATCAAAACAGAGAATTCAGAAATAACCTCACACATGTATGGTCAATCGGTTTTTTTTAAGATTTTTTCAAATTTGTTTGTCAGAGAGAGAGAGAGAGCACAAGAAGGGGAGCAACAGGCAGAGGGAGAAGCAGACTCCCTGCTGAGCAAAGAGCTGAGGGAGCACTGGATCCCAGGGTCCTGAGATCATGATGACCTGAGCCAAAGGCAGACACTTAACCGACTGAGCCACCCAGGCATCCCTGGTCAACTGATTTTTGACAAAGGGACAAATAAAATTCAGTGGAAAAAGGATGATCTTTTAAATAAGTGGCAGTGGAATAATTGAATATCTGTCTGAAAAAAAGAAAAATTGATAGATACCAAAAACTAACTCAAAATGGATCACAGATTTAAATGTATAATCAAAAATTATGAAACTTCTGGGCGCCTGGGTGGCTCAGTGGGTTAAAGCCGCTGCCTTCGGCTCAGGTCATGATCCCAGGGTCCTGGGATCGAGGCCCACATCGGGCTCTCTGCTCAGCAGGGAGCCTGCTTCCTCCTCTCTCCTCTCTCTCTGCCTGCCTCTCTGCCTACTTGTAATCTCTCTCTCTGTGTCAAATGAATAAATAAAAATCTTTAAAAAAAATAAAAAAATAAAAAAATAAAAAAAAAAATTATGAAACTTCCTAGGAGAAAACTTGAAGGAAATTTCTGTGATTTTTACTTAGGCAAAGAGTTTTAAACATAACACTCAAATTACCATCCATTAAAAAATGATTAATTGCACTTCAACAAAATTAAGTACTTCTGTTCTTCAAAAAAATACTGTTTAGAGGATGAAATACAAGTCACAACATAAGTCTGATTAAAAATATTCACAAATCATATATACCCAATGAAGGATGCATATCTAGAACATATGAAGGACTTTCAAAAGTAAACAATAACAAAACAAACAAAATGAAACAAAAATTGGGCAAAATTTTAACAGACACTTTATCAAAGATGTACGACTGATAAATAAGAATTAAAAATAACTCAACAGGTCTAGTCATTAGGCATTTAATGCAAATTAAAATTTCAATGAGATATCTCCACACACTTATTCAAATATCTAAAGGCAAAAAGACTGACCATAATTAGAGTAGATGAAAATGTGGAACAACTGAAATTCTCATATACTGATGGTGGGAATGAAAAATGTTAAGGCTATTTTCTGTGTGTGTGTGTGTGTGTGTGTGTGTGTGTGTGTCTAAGATCATTTTATTGAGGTGCAAGAGGCAGGGCAGCTACAATCCCCCCCCAGGGGAAATAGACCTCTTTCCCTCCCCACTCTCCAGAAAAAATGGTAAAACCACTTTTAAAAACAACTGACAATTTTATTATTTTTTTTGAGTTAAATACATACTACTCTATGATCCAGCTATTCAAATCTTAGGTACCCATCCAAATTAAATAAAAATATACATCACAAAGCCTCAATTAAGCAACAGGAAAAAGTTCTAGAGATCAACTATACATTATTGTCACTAAAGAATACTGTATTGTACACTCAAAAATTTTTTAGAAGAGTAGATATCATGTTAACCATTCTTACCACAATTAATTTTTCAAATCCATACATGAATGTTTACTAGTTGCTTTATTTTTAGTAGCCAATATTTGTAAATAACCATCAAGTGAATGGCTACACAAACTGTGATATTTCATATAATAAAATATTATTTTGAAATATAAAGAAATAAACTATTGATTCACATAATACTGAATAAATCTCAAGATAATGACACTAAGTGAAAAAAGCCAGAAAACCAATACATATTTTATGATCTCATTACTAAAAAATTCTGTAAGTTGAAACTAAAGTGACAGAAAGCAGACCATCGGTTGCCTGGGGTGGAGGTGAGGTGCAGGAAAGAGGGGCTAAAAAGGGATAGAGATGCCATTTGAAAGTGGTAGATATGTTCATTATCGTCATTGAGATGACAGACTCATGGATATATAGATACAGATATAGATGTAGATATAGGTAAAGATATGTATGTCAAACTTCTCAAATTACTCTTTTTAAATGTGTTCATTTTATTATATATCCACTATACCTCAGTAAAGCTGTCAAAAAATCCCAAATGTATCAAAAATCCGCCTGGGTGGCTCAGTGGGTTAAAGCCACTGCCTTCGGCTCGGGTCATGATCTCAGAGTCCTGGGATCGAGGCCCGCCTCGGGCTCCCTGCTCAGCGGGGAGCCTGCTTCCTCCTCTCTCTCTGCCTGCCTCTCTGCCTACTTGTAATCTCTCTGTGTCAAATGAATAAATAAAATCTTTAAAAAAAAAAAATCCGAGTACTAAACATAAAACCAAAAAGAAAATTTAAAACCAAATGATTAAAAGGAAAAATTACTTATTACATAAGTAAGTTTACAGCTGCATAAAGGTGACATGCTTGCGGGTTCACGGAAACCTATTTCAGCTATGCCAAGTATGGACATTCCAGGCTGAGAAAGTAGTATGTGCTCATATAGTAGAAGCTCCAATTAAGTTAATACAGCAAAACTAGCTACAATAGGACAAAGAAACATCAACAATCAAAAACTTAAGTACTTTTTTTCCCATCATGCTTCTGACACTGCGAACCCTAATTTCCAAGACAACTAGATGCCAATGAGGCAAAAATATAATCTCAGAGAATTTGCTAAAACACAACTAAGCTCAACAGAAAAAGGCCAACGTGCACAGGATGTTCAGATGCAAATTCTACTAGCAAAAACTATCTCACTGCCCCACACCTGTGCTTTTGCACTATTTTTACAACTGCCCTCTTTTGAAGAAGTGAAAAGGGGGGTGGTTAGAAAATGCCTTAATGGAGGCTATGAGGGTGGTGGGATACCAGAAAGTACTCTCAAGGTCTGGTAATAGAATTATAGATACAGATAGATCTACAGACCTATAGATACAGATCGATATATAAAATTATACATATAATTATATCTATTACTACATAAAACTATACAGCAATGTAAGTTCTAATCTTTTCTCCTGGTTCAAGCCTTTTATGGCAAAAGTGCCTCATTCTGGACAATCTTGTTCTATATTCATTTGTGTCAGAGTGAGATCCCCTGAGTCACTCAGAAACACCAGAAGTGCTTATTTTTTTTAAGTTGGTAGAGGCCTCTTCCCTGGACTTCAGAAAGAATGTTCTATCCCTGCCTTTAAAACAAAAGCATTTTTTAAAAAGATTTTATCTATTTGACAGAGAGAGAGGGAGATCACAAGTAGGCAGAGAGGCAGGCAGAGGGAGAGGGGGAAGCAGGCTCCCTGCTGAGCAGAAAGCCCGACTCGGGGCTTGATCCCAGGACCCTGAAATCATGACCTGAGCTGAAGGCAGAGGCTTAACCCACTGAGCCACCCAGGTGCCCCTAAAACAAAAGCATTTTTAATTACTGTGGTTTTTATTAATAAACAAATAAAAGTGAATGTGAAGGGGGAAAATAATCTTTATATTCAAGATTCCAAATGTAGCCTGAACTCTTTTTTTACAAGCTACAATGGCAATGACAACAACAACAAAAAAAGAGCTTCCTTGGGAATGTGAATGCACAGGTGAGAACATAGCTTCTTAGAAAAAATTAACTGCCTCCCAAAAATGTCAAATTTGTATTACTAGAAGATGACTAGAAGCAGGTGGGCCTTATCAAATATGAAGCCCATGTAAAATACATGATGGCAGCTACCAAAGTCATAATGAGTTTCACTGTTACTGCCCACAAATCCCTGTACATATGCAAACACCCATTGCTAACTCTTTAGAAGAGCAAATATTTGCGAAGCAAGGCTTATGCAAACTAGAAACTAATTACCAATGTTTGTTTCCAGCCAATTTTTACAAATTAAAATTCTAGCTCAGCCAAGAGAGTGTCTTTTAAAATAAACTGGATTATCAATATTTATAAATGATTAATCATTAGAAATGATATTGCATGTTCAAACTGTGGCCCATCTAACTTCCATCCCATTGTACAAAATGTATACGCTTCATGGAACATTCTAGCAAAGTAGCCACAAATGTCCTTAACTCTAGGAACATCCCTAACTCTGATAAATGAACATGTATTCAAGCATTTTATATGTGCCAAAAACATAAAATGTGAGTTCTCCTATTTAGCCTATATCACCATGACATTTCCATCAACTGCAACCATAGTAATTACCACTTATTACCACCAGTGTAATGTATAATCTCTAACTTTCCATTTTCAATACATGAGCTTGGCACTACAGCAGAAGAAAAATTCTGTGGTAGTATAGTTAGAGATAATTCCACACTTTCTGGTGAAATGGAGTGTACCAAAGAAGTAAGAAAGAGTAGAGGAAAGGGAAAAATGGAGGAGACACTGAGCACATAATTAATCATTCACTTAATTCATTATGTGTCCTGGTTTGCATTTAAGGAAGAAAAATGGAATTTACGGGTTGCCCTTTTTGTGCCTAATATTGTCAAACAAGTTCACATTTTCTAATTTAATTTTCAAAATAATACATAGTGAGGGGGAAAAAAAAAAGATGTGAGGTGGGGGTAGAGGGGTCTAAAGATTGTCCAAGGTCACAAAGGTGTTCTCCATGCCAGTGTTCAAAATCTGTCTTTTGATTTCAAAACCAGTAATTCTCTCCTCCCTTCTTTTGACTCTCATTGAGCCATATAAATTTTAGGCTTTAACTCATTTCCCCATAAGGCATTTTGTCTTACTGATATCCGTTTTAACCCTAAAATTTCAAAAATATCTCTTCTGACTTAAAGGAATAATTAGAACCTGCTAGGGATTCTAAGGAAACAGAAGAACGCTGTATAAAAAAAATAAACAAACAAATACAATCTGAAAACTGTATTTCAAGAAGAAACAGACTGTACTCTGCAGTAAAGTTTGCTCGACATTAAAAAGTAGGCACTAATGAAAAAGTTTAATGCAGAACACGGCAGAAAAGATGCCCATTGCAAAGTCCTTCATGGCTCACCATAAATGTGAACAGCGAAGTGCTATCCATTTTAAAATCAATCAAGGTGATGCAATGCTTAAAACGCAATTGATTTTGGCTAATTTGCAAGTAGAAAGGTTTGGAACTTGAATAATTTCTTTCCCGCTTTACCTGGCTCAACAGCCTAGTCAATGAGTTGCCTAATTATTAGTCTTGCTTATTTATTTATTTGCTTCAGATAATTCCCAAATGAGACAACTTTTTAGTTATTTCCAATTGCTCTTTGGTACAAGAAAGAGACCGCAAACCAAGATTTGAAGAACAAACACAAAAACAAACCCACTAGTCAGGGTGAGCAGGAGGAGGAAAAGCCTCCAATGCACGAACTGCAATTTCCAAACGGTGCGTTCGGAATTTGTAAAAAGTGAAAGACAATTAAGAGACTCCATTTCAGCCTCCTATTAGTGATTAGGTTGAAAAACAATGAAAAGAAGTAGGAAGAAAAGCACAGCAAAGTCCATTAAGGAACAGATTAGAATGATGTTAAATTACTCTCCCTCCCTGCCTTCTCTAGTCCGGCAGCACAAAGAGCTTACCACCTTTGTGAGGAATCAGCATGCCACCTGGGTGTCCTTTTAAATAAGGATTCGGGGCATTTTTTAAAAACTTTCATAAATACAATAGTTTATTTGAATGATATAAGAAGCCTATATTCTGCAAGCACTTGAGGTCCCCTTCACACATTTCTCCAAAGTGACTCCTGCAAGAGGGAGGCAGCAACTTTCTAAAATCTGTCAAAAATAATCAACGCGGATAAATATTCCCACACACCCAGCCAAAGGGTGTTGGATCCTTCCTACATATGCATACCTGTGTATACGGATGAGAGAAATATACAAATATCTAGTTAAAACTATATGCATGCATGCACGCTGCAAATATAAACATTTGCAGATTTGAATATTTGTCTCAGCTAGGAAAATGAGAACTCAGTAAAACTTTTTCACAGCAGAATAAGTGGTTCAAAATATCTGCTGTTTTCAGAAATGCCTAATTAATTGGGTATCTTTTTTTTACCCAAAATTGTATATTATGCAAAATAATTGCCCTACTTTCCTTTGATAAAATTATTGGTTTATCTGAATACAGTTAATTTAAAATCTGCTTGTGGTAGAGGAGTTTGTACCTTACTTTTCAATTTAATAAGGTTTTACTGAATATTCACACAATTATTAAAATATTTTTGTAGAGTTATACTTAGTGCCATTATAGCTGAAGTTCTAACAGCATTTAAATGTTTTTCTTATAGAAATTTAAAAACCTGGTGAATTGTTCAGAATTTCCATGCTGAAAGACTGCCTGTCAAACTGAAATAGCAACACAATGCAAGCCATTTTGTGACTCAGTTCTTGATTGCAGACAGCTGAGATTCAATAGCTGGAGGGGGAATTAAGGACACCATCCAGACGTCTGTAATAATTCCTCTATTTTTTTTCCCCGCTCACTTGAATGCCGCATCAGTGTGTCTGCCTATTTCTTGTCTCTATAATTAAACAGGACAGCGGCACTGATACACATCTTGATCATAAAAAATTTACCCATTCACTAAAAGACTAATGAACATACCAACAGAGTTATCTGGTCTGGAAACTTTGCTTATTAAAATTCCTGGGGCCCTGGTTCTGACATTTACAAATGACCCACTAAAGCCAATGCAGCTGATCATGATAACCTCAACGTTATCTTGGTGACATGGAACACCCTCACCATGAGGACAGAAGCAGAGAATATCAGAACCAGTAGACACTTCTCCATAGCTTGGACTGGACTTCTCTGAGATTCACATCACTTACGAATATATACATGCACACACACCCCGTGCGCACACACACACACACACACACACACACACACACATTCATACATTTATGCATATGCAATTCTTTGAGATGAATCAAGTAATTGTACCTTAATATAGAAGACCCATTTCTGCAGCACTAGGCTATATTTTCTGAAAGCTAAACAGCAGACAAAATGACATGGTCTGCAACATAGCTGAATTTGTAGCAGATGAAACAGTTACAGGATTGTCTTGGCTCTTAAAACAATTAAACTTTCACCCAAATACATACAACCACTCAGAAACACCCCACACCTGACAGCACGTGAAAGCACGCCGCCAACACTCCAGTGTTGCTCACAGCAATCACCCTGGCACCCTAAACCATACTCAGTTTTTCATTCTGATCAACACTGCCCGACACTGATTTGTGACTCTTAACTGGAGGCACTGAAGCTAGCATTTGATTAGGTCTATTTTTAGCATTCCAGCCAAGACATTTTTGCTTTGTCCATCTGGGTTTCAATGCCCAGGGCAGTCTCCCGCTCAGAAGATCCCAACCCCATTCTAAGCCCCTCACTCTGCGAGCAAACACAGATAACACTTATTACATGTTGTTTTCAGGTTCAACCACAAACAAAAATTCTGAGGTTTCTGTGAGATGCTCCCAGTGTCTTGTATCCACTGTGTCCCATGTCCTTGTTCTGCTAACTGTTTCCACGCTACTATTCAGTACCTTAGTAGAATTTAAATCTCCTGTCCTCAAGCCAGACCCTGTTGCCTAACCATGTAGGATGCACAGAAGCATGCAATCATTGTCTCAGATCTGCAGGGGTTGTGCTGATTGGCTATGTGCAGCACTGAGAAACAGAATGATTACTGAATAATAGTTTTTCATGAAATCACCTCATGCTATTTTGTCATTTCTCAAAAGCTCCAATCCTGCCCAACTGTGGGTGTGGAAGATTTTCCATCAAAACCATCAGCCACAGCTAATCTATTAGATTCCTGGCAAGGAATTAGAAGTCTATCCACAACAGCAGCAGAGTTTGAACTTTAGCACTCCAACAATTTGAGGAATGGACTAGATGAGTTTCTAGACCTTCTAAGCATTCAATTAGAATTAGAACCTCCCTGAGTTTTGTCCCTCTCACGATTAGGCTTCAGATGTGGGCATCTATTGACCCAGATGGAAACACCCAGTATGAATATCACCATGTCTCAGAATCCCAACAAAGCTGATCTATAGTGTACCCATATCAAAAACTCATCCCTTTAGGAAGGATACAACTCTGCTTCCATTGACAGGGCAGTGCCTCTACTCACAGCACTTCCTGACTTTTTTTTTATTATAAAGTCTGTTGCTGAAATTCCAGCACTACTCATGACCAAGGTCACATGGGCCACTCATTCTTTACTGAAGAGTCAGAGATACAGGAATAAACACAGCAAAATACATCTGTTCCTTCATGGAATTGCTCACATGTGGAGAAGGAAGAAAATAAAATTTTAGAAAATAAAATATATTATAAGGTCAGGTGGTAATGAATATTATGAAGAAATACAAAGTTAAGGGGCGGCTGGGTGGCTCAGTCATTAAGCGTCTGCCTTCTGCTCAGGTCATGATCCCAGGGTCCTGGGATCAAGCCCCACATTGGGCTCCCTGCTCTGCGAGAAAGCCTGCTTCTCTCTTTCCCACTCCCCTTGGTGGTGTCCCCTCTCTCTCTGTGTCTCTTTCTCTGTCAAATAAATAAATAAAATCTTAAAAAAAAAAAGAAATACAAAATTAAGGAAAGAGAAGCACACTATTTTAACTTACTCCATGGGAATGTAACATTTGATCTCAGGTTTGAGTGGAATAAGAATGCCAGTATCTAGAAAAGTGTTCCAGGAAGAGAGATCTATGTGAACAGAGGCCCAGAGATACTTGAGCCACATGGGAGCAGTGCTAGCAGAAATTCCTCTAATTTATGAATCATTTAGGACCATGTACCTCTTAGAATCCAAACGATTGGTCTGAACAAAATTTCCTTTTTTTTTTTTTTTTTTTTTTTTTTTTTATTTCACAGCGGGAGAGAGATCACAAGGAGGCAGAGAGGCAGGCAGAGAGAGAGAGAGGGGGAAGCAGGCTCCCTGCCAAGCAGAGAGCCCGATGTGGGCCTCGATCCCAGGACCCTGAGATCATGACCTGGGCCGAAAGCAGAGGCTTTAACCCACTGAGCCACCCAGGCGCCCCAAAATTTCCTTTTTTAAAAATAGTTTCTGCCTTCTTTACTTCCCATGTCAAGCTCCAGTTCAGTTCTTCACAACAGTACCCAGCACCATTTTAGGAGTTCATAACTGGACTCCAAAACCCCCAGTCCTCTTCGATCCATCTCATCCCACCGTTGCCAAAATTATCTTAAAAAGCAAAGACGGTGGCAAAGCACTCTCTCTTGAGAACACAATGTGAGTCCTGAGTTCTGGCCTTTAGGCTCTCCAAAATTTGGCACTTGCCTCCCTTTGTAGACTAACTCACCAAAGTGTGTTTTACTATGTCAACTTGCCTTAGCTGTGACTGTATTTCCAAGAATTCCCTTCTTTTGAATGCTTCCAAGTTAAGTTTGCCACAAGAGAAATCTGTGCATGATTTGGAAGGCACAGTGAAGATATCCTTCCTCTCCAAAAGTCATTGCAGTAGGATATGAGGAGAGACAAGCATAGAAGTGCTGGCAAGTTCCAGCTTGTCCTCAGTCTCCCTGTTCCATGTACAGCGCTTCTTCCCAACAACCAGTTCTGCCCATGGAACCTCAGGACCCCTGCTGTGTGCAAGGGCAACAGACTTCAGCAGCTCTCCTCCCCTGTCCTGCTCCATCAGCTGGGGAGCCCAGTCTTCCCAGATTCCTTTTCAAGTTTCTATCTGTCCATCCACATCAGTGCTTCAGACATCTTGGAGATGAATTTTTCTGTAATTCTCTACAACTACTCCTTTCAAAAGACCCTTACTTCCCCAGGATCTCTTGATTGGGTAAGGTCTTATTTTTATCATAAAATTCATATTCCACAAAACTCTTAGTGATTCTGCCTCCTTTACTGAACCCAGACCCACTTTGTCTCTTCCTCTCCTCTCTCCCTCCCTCCCTCTCTCTCTCACTCACACACACACATTTACTTCCAAAGCACTTCTATGTTTACCTCTAGTAAGTACATATTATTTTACAGTCTTAAGAGTTAACTTTTGGGCGCCTGGGTGGCTCAATGGGTTAAAGCCTCTGCCTTCGGCTCAGGTCATGATCTCAGGGTCCTGGGATCGAAGCCCGCATCGGGCTCCCTGCTCAGCAAGGAGCCTGCTTCCCCCTCTCTCTGCCTCCCTCTCAGCCTACTTGTGATCTCTCTCTTTGCATCAAATAAATAAATAAAATCTTAAAAAAAAAAAGAGTTAACTTTTAGTTCTTGTTTTTTCTTATGAATGTGATTATAGAAATCCACAGTCATGAGAACGCAATCCAAAACCATTTGCCAAGTGTGCAAAAACAGTCTGTTCTGATCCCATGTGTGTTTCTCTAACACTGATTACCTTATACATGATCAGGACTTCGGAAATAATGGAAGTTTACATGCAGGTTTTACTAGAAAAAGAGAGCCCGAATAGCCGCAGAACAATTAGAACTTTCATCAGGAAAGGAAAAAGCCCTCAGCTCAGCTGCTACACTCATAGCTATACTTTAAGTAAAACCAAGTACCTGCACAAGGGGCTCTTTTCCCAGAGAGGCAAGCTGCCAGCTCTGTACAGCTTTCAGCTCGTGGCCCGTTTCTCTTCCTCCCATGACCCCTAAATGGCAGCCCCCCCGCCCCCGGCTCAGAGCTCAAGTTGGTCTGCATCATCTCAGTGCCCACAAGCCAGTATTTCCAATCCATTGTTCTGGCAGTTTTTTAAAAAAATTATTCCCTGAGGCTAACTCCAGCCACACTGAGCCACCTGCCTCTGCTGTTTGTGTTATATTCCCAGATACCAATTAATATTTTAGTTAATGCTTTACTCAGAGAGTTACATCGGTTTTGAATCTCTGCTCAACTGTTTTTTCCAATAAGCCCTGTTATTTTCAGTGTGCAATTCTGCAGAACAAAAATTATCCAAGAACACGTATGTTGTGCATGGCAGAAATGCCTGTTTGTGCTGTATAAATTGTATATGAAATTTCTCTCTGTACGAGTCTCTAGCACATAATATTGAAATGTGCTAACCTGATTAATGAACGTATATGTGTATTTATGGATATTATATGTAGTACATATAATTATGCATACTTAAAGCTTGTGTATTGGTTTCAATGTTTTCTATATGAGAGAATCTTTGATTCATTTAATGGAAACAACAGAGTGAAACTGACACAATTCATGATTTCACAGAGCTTATAACTTGTAGGAAAGACAGATAATGAAAAGTCAAATACAGTCTCGTCTGTGTTGACAGTAGAGGTTCAGGTTCTCTTGGAAAGCTGTTATTGAGGGGGGCCTAACCTGGTCTAATGGTCAGGAAAATTTTCCTGAAGAGAGTGGTGTCCGCCATAAGATGTGAAAGGTGAGGAGATGTTACAGGATTTCTTTTCCTCTGGTGCTGCAGTTCTTGGTCACGCCGCTTGGAAGAGTGAAGAGGTAGACCAGACAGAGAGTGGTGGCAGCTCACTGAGTGATAGCAAAGTAATAATACAAGGCTCCCAAAGAGGGAGGGGACCTGAGAGGGTAGCCACCAAGGTTTCTAAGTGGGTTTTTATGGACTTTTATGGGCTTGTTGGTGGGTTGTTTAATCTGATTAACCCTCCCTGCACCTGTCACCCAATCGGGGGTTTTTGTCACCTATCCATCACTGTGGGAAAGGGTGGAGGGCTCTTCAAGGGTGGTGTAAAATCCTTTTAAGGGTGGTTTCCTCTTGGGGGTGGGGGAGGTGGCGCTTTATCCCTGCCCGCCTTGCTTCCAATTATCCTTTATTAAAGGTTAATCAGAGGAATAGGGTGTTAGTGAAAGACAACATGTGAGAGATAAAAAAATATGTGAAAAAAAATCAGAACTGAAAGAAATCAGTTTCAAGCATTGAGTTTGAGGGGATATATTCGTAGGGATGGTGTAAGAAGACACAGGGCAAATTCCCGGGGAATTTTACCAGCCCCCTAAAGGAACTTTATCCTAAAGATGACAATAGGAATTATTGAAGGATTTTAAGGATGGGATTGTCTGAATCAGATTTGTGTTTCTAAAAGGTCATTCCAGCTTTACAATAAGTACATTGAAGATATAAAATATTATCGTATGGGAGACAGTTAGCTATTGCATAAATTAAAAAAAGAGAGAGGAGAGACAATAGCCTGATCAAGGGTAGTAGAAAAAGGGATAGAAAAAAAAAAGTGGCCTTTTAGATGGTAGAATCAATAGGCTTTTAGATGGTAGAAAAATAGGCCTTGGCAATTAATTGATTGTCGTTAGAAGGTAGGGATTTAAGGCTAAGGTGGAATCAAGTACCCTTAGGTATTTTTGTCTGAGTAATTGCTGGGAATGAAGCAATTTAATGAAATGGGAAATAATGGAAAGGCAATAAATAGTGAAAAGATGAATTCAAGTCAGGGGTATGCTCTTTATGAAGGTCAAAAGAAAGTACAGTGTATTTAGGTATCACTAGTATCTTTGAGGCATTTGAATCTTGAGAGTGGATGCAATTGCCCGAAGTGAGTGTACAGAGTAAGAAGAAACCCTAGGTGGAGACGGATACAGGAAAGATGTCAGGGTTCGAAGCCGATGGCCAAGGAAGACTTCTTGAGATGCCTTTGGTGCAAAAAGGTGGATTTATTAAAGCACAGGGACAGGACTCTCGGGCAGAAAGAGCTGCACTGGGGTCATAAGGAGTGGCCCATTAGATACTTTCAAGGTGGGAGGGGGTTAGGGATTGTGTAAGTCTCCCAGGTATTTTGGAAACAAGGTTTCTAGGATCCTGAGGGGGCTAGCTATGGTTGGGAAAGGTCATCTATTACTGTTTAGTACAAACTCAGTTATCAGACCCTTCAGATGTATATCAGTGGGTCATATGCTTGGGGGATGACGGCCAATATATATGTGGAGTGGTGGGGGTAGAGATAAAGGAAGTTTCAAAGGAATTTTCATATGTTCAAGTACATTTACAGGGTCCTGGGAGTTGGGCTGAGACTGCCTTCTGAGCTTACCGAAGTATTAACATTGAGGCAGCTGAGTCCCTAAACTCTGCCTGTTTCAAGGACTTGTCAATGGCCTGTAGGCAGTAAGGAAATTTAATAATTTTTCTTCAGCCTTTGTTTCCCACATCAGAGATTCCAATAATTAGAATGCAACTCTAAGGAAAAGAGTTTGCAAAGATGGGAGGTAGGAAAAGCAAAAGAGCGTAGTGCCATGAAAGCTGAGTGAAGTGTGTTTCAAAAGGGCAAAGTGGTCACTGAGGTCAAGAAAGGTATGAACTTGCAGAATCCATTGTGTGTAGTGTCACTGTTTCCATAGGGCATGGGTGATCTTAATGAGGTCACTTTCAGTGCAGGACTGTGGTGGATGCCACAATGTAGTGGCTCCAGTTTGAGCAGGAAGCCAAAACTTGCAACCAGGAATGACTTGTAAGTGTGACGGTGAAAAAGGAGAGATGGACAAGACAGTGGCTGGGTGGGTGGGTGGAGGACATGAAATATAGGGAACTTGGAACATTTGATTATTACCGAGCGTTATATTTAAAAATCACTGGTGCATACAAAACATGAACCTGAATTCCAGGACATGATTTCAGCATCTCAACATTCTTCTACCTTAGGGTGATTTTTGTTGCTTTATGGAGAAACCTACCCCTCCAAGCCCAACCTAACTTACTGGAACCATTTGCCTCATTCTCCTCTCTCGGTGTCTAAATCCTTTTAACTCTTCCTCCCATAACGCCTACTGGGTTTGATGGTGCCTGTGTGCCCTACCACGTGCTCAAGGGAGACATGGAAATCGCACAGAATTATTCCTAACCACTGCACATCCATGCTCTTGCAGATGAAAGACATATTGCTGATATTCTCCGCCACGTTAACTGCCCCCTAAAATGAACCTTGAAATCTGCTTTAAAGAAAACCAAGAGTAAATATCACTTGAAAAAGAGCAGCAGAAAATGTGCACTGTATTTCTAAATATCTCTTCACAGCAAAAAATAATCATAAAGGGAAACCAGTCAAGGTTAAAAGCAGCACTGAAAAGTGATTCATTTGGTAAACAAGAGTAGGTGTAATTATCACAAAAGCAAACTTTGCTAAGGGGATAACTGTCAGAGCTCTTGCAGTAAAAGGTCTCTTTACCATTTTAATCCGACAGGCTGAGAGTTCCCTAGTGAAAACAATTCTCAATAAAATCACAAATTTAACTATGGTATACTGTTAGACTTCATTTCAGCCACGGCTACCAAAACAAGCAACTGTAATATTTACAATTCAAATGACGCTAGTAGATTGGCTGATAATACGGATTATGAAAAATCTTTTAGCACTGTATTTTTATGTACTGAACAATACTCTCTTATCAGCAGTGACACTTTAGAGTTTTGTTTATTTGCTTATTAGAAGCCAAACGGGCCTGACCCCTGAAAGAAACCAAAGTCAGATATCAGTTTGAGAAGCAATTATTCATTCAGAAACTTTTAAAACAAGAAGTGTGCCTTCAGGATGACTCTTAGCTCTGTTTCCATAACAGAACCTTACAGTATTTGTGCTGAACAGACCTAGTGGGTTTTCAAACAACCTCCTCATTTGAAAAAAGAAATTGAATTCAAGAAAGGAGAAGTTTCAAGTCACACAAAGTAGTGTAAGCCTGACTCATCCACGGTGTCTTAACACTCAGGCCTGTGCTTTACTACTACTACTACTACTACTACTACTACTACTACTACTACTACTACTATTATTATTATTATTATTACATTGGATATCTTGCAATGCTGCTCAATAAAACTTTCTGTAGTGACAGTAGTATTCTATCTTTGCACTATCCCATACAAAATCCACAGGCCACATGTGGCTGCTGAGCACTTGAAATGTGGTTAGTGTGACTGGATTAAAAGTTGAATCATTAATGGTATTTAATCTTCATTAATTTAAATTTAAGTAGTCATATGTGGTTAGAGGCCACCATAGAGCATGCAGTAATCAGCTCTCTAAGAAATGTCTAGGGTACTCTCTGTCTCTACCAGCTCCTACTTAATCTGACACAGGAATGGGAAGGGTTTAAGCTTTGACTCTTGCCTCTTTGAAATACAGGGAATGTCTTGTGTTTCCTTTTTTTTCTCGGATTCTGACACCTGGCTTTAAAGAGAGTAGGCATAAAACTAAAATCTGTTGATGCTATAAATATTTATTTGCTTTAACAAATCCTAGGGCAGAAAAGAACCCAACCTAGAAACTGGTTCATAAAAACTGACCTCCTTGTACCTCCCTGCAGTGAAAGAAAGCGATCCTTCTTTTAAGCTGACTAAACCTTCTTCCAGGAGCCCTTAGACACACACACACACACACACACACACACACACACACACACACTGTCTCACTGGGGATCGATTCACCTGTGATACACCCATTAGGTGTATCTCAATTGAACACCTGGAGAGTAGGACGGCACAGTACAATCACCACGAAGGGGACTACTGCCCCCACTGTCCACATCATGAAAAGCACAACCCTCTCTGTCATAGGCTATTTACCTCTACCGAGAGGAGTAACTCGGTAAGGTAGACTGACTTTTTTAAATGAAAAAAATAATGGAAAATAGTATGGATTTTCCTTTTTGGATGACCATTTAAAGGGTAAATGTGAGTTTTCCTTGATTAACGACAGGAGGAAAACTGGTAGGAAGGTTAGAAACAACATAGCCACAGGTCGACCTTCAATTATCACTTCTCTTTATTATAAACGATTTTCTTTTTCTCTAGATCTTAGGGAGCTCTCCCCTGAAGACCCCAGATACACAAATAAAGTCAGCGGTCACTGTGGCATCTGAGTTTTTTCTGGTTTCTTTGATTTGTTTGTCCGTTCGAGTCATTTCTAGAACAGCAGGGCCATTGGTACCGTATGTCCTGAAATAAATACCCTTTTCCAGGGCATGTCTTTCCTTTCCTGCCTTTCTTTTTCTTTCTCTTTTTCTTTAATAAATAGAAACCTTCTTAAAGATTTAAGGAAATGGATGGCTTAGAACAACGACCATCAGTCAAAAACTCTTGTTGAATATATCTCGAGGGAGCTACTTTACAAATCCTGCAGTGCATGTCAAATTCCATCGACTTCTGAAGAGGCCAAAAGGTCTTTTGACAGGGTCTCAGAATTGTTTCATCTCCTTAAGCTGTCTTCTTTGAAGCAAATAGTTTTGATGCTCTGAAAACCAGCATTTATATCTATTGCTCCCAGTCCCCAAGGATCATAATTTCTTTGACTGGAATCAATGATGTTACCTAGGTGGTTTATTTAAAGACAATTTTGTTGTTTCTATGTAATCTTAGTGCTGTGTCAGAAATTCTCCTTTTAATTCAAATGACTATTTTGCTCTATGTTTTTAGGCTTTTGCGAATCCTATTCTTCTAAATTAATGGAAAGCGGTTCACTGTTAACTGGAATTTGTCCTTAGCAGTTGAACCTTAATAGTATACACCATCAGTAATGAGCTTTGGTTAACTTCATCATCACCAAGGAAACATATCCTCATACACCTAGGGTAAGAGAACTGCAAGGCCATTGTAAATATTTGTAATAGGCATAATCTGGCAGTTCTGATCAATGATTCAATTCATAAATTATGAATGGAAAAATATAGATGTGTAAGTATCTTCTGTGTTTATAGACTACACTGTTGCTGGTTGCAACAGCAATGAGTTTCACAATGTTGCATTTGGAGATGATCTTAAATCACTGTGGCAATTACTGAGGTTTTTTGAGTCTGCAGTCTGCAGTACCATAATTTTCACTTAATAGGCTTAAGAATTGGCCTGTCATCCATCCTTCAGAGCCTTCAACTGAATGATATAAGCCCAAGATACCATCCTTTAGATCTCAGGTACAGCCATGAAGAGAATATATATATTCCAAGATTTGGGGGATTCTAAGCTTATGCTTAGCACAGTTTCTAAAAGGACTAACCCTACTGAGCTTTCCAAATCCCCAAGGCCCAATTATATTTCTTTGCTTCAGCATCATCTTTCAGATGTTTTCACCACTGCTGGTGAACACAGATAACATTTGGGGTCACCAATGAGGGAATGCTTGAAAAACAGGTCATTAAATATTAAGTTAATTATAATTTATTAGTGATTAGTGTTTCCTGAAGACGTTAGTATTGATCAAAAAATCATATAATCTCAGAATTGAAAGTTTCTCAGATGTAAAATAGCCTAAACCTCCTGCTGCAGTTTTATCCTTCCATATTGAAGTTCTTCCTCTATTTTAAGACAGCTATCATACCTGCCCCTAGAGTTTTCTCTCCTCCAAGCTAAATATCCTTAGTTTCTTTTTACTGTTCTTAATATATGGTTCTTCCCGCTCTGCCTCCCTACCCAACCTCCATCCAACCTCAGTCACATTTCAAAGCTAATAGAGTCTTCAAAGGCATTAGCTTTTCAAGGCAGGCACATCACACTTGATTCATATTGAGCTTACAGTCAAATTGAAAATCCTGTCTTTTTTGCATGTGCTTCAGCTATAACTTCTATCATTTTTTTATTCAATTAGACTTTCTAATCTAAGAGCAACTGGCAGTTATCCTTGTGAACTGCAGGTAGTCTGTTGTTTCAGTTTGATGTTACTCCCCTCTAACTTAATTTGAGTCAAGAAGTTCAAAACAATATTTAAAGTATGTGTATCAAAAAGACAAAAGCAAGTGCAATAAGTGAGATGAAATTAGGAAGGAAAAGGAAAAAAGGCCAAATTCTTCCACTTACTCTTCTTTTTGTCTGCAGGTTAACAGAGACTTATAGATCGTAATATGCAACATTGCATGGTCAGAAACCCTATTATGTAAAGATACATTCAAGCTAAAGTTTCCAGTGGCTGTAAAAAAAATCAAAGAATGATTTCATTTAATAAATTTAAAGTCTTTCTTAACTGAACTCAGTCTCATTTTTAGGAAAACATAAAACTATTTTTAATCAAACATTATTAGATAAAAGAAACCTAATAACTTTTTATTTCCTTCCAAGATTTTATTTAAATTCAAGTTAGCTAACATACAGTATAATATTGGTTTCAGGAGTAGAATTTGTGATGCATCAATTACATACAACACCCAGTGCTCATCGCAAGTGTCCTCCTTAATACCCACCACCCATTTAGCTCATCCCCCCATCTACCTCCCCTCCAGCAACTCTCAGTTTGTTCTCTATAGTTAAGGGTCTTTGGGGTACCAGGGTGACTCGGTCAGTTAAGTATGGGATTCTTGATTTCAGCTCAGGTCATGATCTCAGGACTCTTGATTTCTGCTCAGATCTCAGATCTCATCTCCCCCTGTCTCTGCCCCTCCCAAACCCCCTGCTTGCATGCATGTGCTTTCTCTCTCTTAAAAAAAAAAACACCCCCTGGGCCCTCCCCAAGTCCTTCCAGCCCCAGGGAACATGCCGGACTTGCATTTGAGGGAAAGCGCCCATGGGGGAAGAAAATCTGAAAGCCCTGTCCCCTGCTCCGCCCCAGCCCGCGCCCGCAGGCAGCCGGTACAATGTAAGCGCACAGGCTCCTTTCAGTGTGAGTGAGAGGGCTGCGTCCTGGCCCGTCTCCTGGGGCTCTTGAAATACAGAACTTGTACACTTTGTGTGTGGGGGGGGTCTCTATAGTTTGCCTCCATTTCTGTTTTTATCTTATTTTTCCTTCCCTTCCCCTATGCTCATCTGTTTTGTTTCTTAATTTCCACCTACGAGTGAAATCATATGGTATTGTCTTTCTCTGACTTATTTTGCTTAGCACAATAAACTCTAGTTCCATCCACATTGTCACGAACGGCAAGATTTCATTCTTTTGGATGGCTGAGTAATATTCCATCGTATATATACCACTTCTTCTTTATCTATTCGTCAGTTGATGGACATTTGGGCTCTTTCCATGGCTTGGTTATTGTTGACAGTACTGCTATAGACAGTGGGGTACATGTGTCCCTTCAAATTAGTATTTTTGTATCGTTTGGATAAACACCTCGTAGTGCAAATACAGGGTTGTCGGGTAGCTCTATTTTTCACTTTTTGAGGACCCTCCATACTGTTTTCCAGAGTGGCTGCACCAGTTTGCATACCCACCAACAGGGTAAGATGGCTCCCCTTTCTCCACATCCTTCCCAACATCTGTTAAGAACCTAGAGACTTTTAATTAGGTTTACAATTATGTCAGATGAGTAGTTTTAAGACATATGATTTTCAAACTCTGTTAGGAATGACTGATAATCCCCACTGTAATTGTTCCAAGAGGATTTCTCATAAACAACACATTTTTAAAAGATATGTATATATTCCCTAAATATATATATATAAATTCCCCAAAGACTGTGCCTAAACTATTACATATTCAAAGTAAGTAATAAATCCATTAAAACAATCCATATCTTAAGCAATCTAAGCATATAAAACATTATTTGCCAATTTAATGTTATGAAAAAGCATAACTATTTAAACTGGTGCACATCTTTAATAAAAATGTAGTGAATGCTCTAAGGAAAAAGAAGGCATTAAGATAATGTTCATGGTTGAATTCATATAGTAAATATTTCAAAATCGGTAGAGTTCAAATGTTATTTTATTAAATACTGTTTACCTATCAATATCTAAGGATACCTCTCAGGCTTGAAATCGAAGTTTAGTTCACTCCTTGAATATAAGTTTCACTTTATTATTTGTTATTAGGAGCTTCAATCATCACTGATTGATTTACTTAGCAACTAACTCAAAATTATGTTAGATGCTGATATGTCACTAAAATTTCAGTGGATAAATGTCTCTAATTCCCCTATGGAAATGTGATCCATGAGGAATAGATCCAAATTTTGCAAATTAACATATGTTTTTGGGGAGTGTGTGGTGTTTTGTCAAAAAGCAACACTTCCTTTGAAAAGCCAATGATACTTGCTCTTCCTACTCATTTTAAATCTGCTCTATTCAAGTTTATATAATTTATGCAATGCTATTTGCAATATCCAGCTGCCTTGTAGTTCCATATATTTAAGCAATATAAGGAAATTTTCAGCAGCATTTTTACTTTTAGAAGTGCTACACTGCGCATAAAGACCTTATTTTTCGAAGTATTATAAATTACTAAACAGTCCTCCTATTTGGGTTGCATTTGGAAGCAAGTAATATTCTTAATGCCTAAACTATTTTCAGATATGATCTTTTGTAATGTTTACATTTGAAAATAAGCAGGCTTAAGCAAAACAATTCCTGCTAATCATTTAAGCAATTTGATAAAACATTTCATGTGAGCTGACAGTTCATTTGAAAGCAAAAGAAGAGTTAGCAAATCATATAGTCAGGCTTATATACACAGACAGTATAGAAAAAGAGGGTCATACATAACCATGCAAATAGGTACAAAACTCATCTCTCCTCTCTTTTCTGGGTCTTCTAGTTTCTGCTATATTGCTAGCAAATACCATAAAAGTAACAATATTGTATGTTTTTCAAACTCTCTCCTATCCATAGGGTCATAGTAATTATTACAATTTTTAAGCCTAGAACTGCCAAAACCAAACACTTCTGCAGATCCTAGAACTGTGTATCACCAATGATTCATAAATATGTACGTGAAGTATTTTTAAAGGCAAAATTAATTCAAAATTTATAAATAATACATCTCCCTTAGTTTGGGCTGCTCTAACAAAATTCCGTAAGCTGGCTTAGTTATAAACAACAGAAATTCATTCCTCACAGTTCTGCAGTCTGGAAGTCCTAGATCAAGGTGCCAGCATGACTGGGTTTCTGGTGAGGGCCCTCTTCTGGATGGCTGATTACCAAATTCTCCCTGTAATCTCATATGGTGAAAAGCAGGAGAGAGCTCTCTGGCGTTTCTTTTAGAAAAGCTCAGTCCCATTCATGAGGGTTCCACCCTCTGATCTAATTACTTCCGAAAGCTCCCACCTTCTACTTCCCTCCCACTGGGGATTAAAACTTTAACATAAGAATTCTGGATAGACACAAACATCCAGTCCATACAGCAAAATCTAAACCAAAGGACAATGCCATACAAACTACAAATACGAGTTTTAACTAGAGACATGCAGCAGCTTCACTCATGTGGAATCTCTCCCACACACAATCACCCGGAGTCCTGGCGGCGGGAATAAGCTGAATCGCAAGAACTAAGATTTACTGAGGGTTTCCCCCATGCCAAGTATTGTGCTTAATCTGTACGTGCATTCATTCACTGGATATGTAGAATTTTACAAGAGTTGTGTGGTCTCTAAATATGGTCATCATGTCACATTGAGACCCAGCTTGAACCCCTTTAGAAGTTCAAACTATATGGTATCTTTCTGGATCAGAAAGGTGCACCCTAGCACTTAACACCCAATGTCACAATACCATATACTCAGTTCTTCTTACTATCAAAATTTATCATTCCCATCATTTGGTCCTCTGGCAGAAAATAAATCTATTTGTACATTAAGAAATGAATTCAACTAGAACATTCTCAGTTCAGGTTATAAAACAGCATATCATTTTATTTTCAAAAACGTGTGTGGGTGCGTGTATAATTATAGTAATGATTTTTTTTTTATTTTTGGTTTTAGAGACTCCTAATGATTTTTATCTCCTACATTTCCTATACTAGTCATGCATTACAATAAGGAAATGAATAAGTAAAAGTTATTACCAGGCCCAGTAATATAATAATAATAACCCTACAATGTGTCAGCAGTAAAGGCACTAAATCTAAATAACAAAGTTCTGTCTTTCCCTTTCATATGTTTCTATAGTAGCTGATTAATTTTTGTGAAATACTGAATTGCATCATAAAGATTTTGCTCCTATATGTTCATATGCATAGAAATGCAGAAAAGAGACCTCATGTGATATGTTATGAAAAATAAAGTAATTTTTGACTACAAAAGAATTACCTGTCATGCAAAACAGCACTCAGGCTGCACAGCAACAGTATAACTCTGTTTAAATGAACTACCCAGGTAACATCATCGATTCTTTGGGTCTGCAGGATCAAGAGCAGTAGCTCTAAGTATTGGTGTTCAAAGCTTTAAAAGTATTTGCCTCAGAAATGACAGCTTCTACAGATGAAACAATTCTCAGTCCCCTTCTAAAGATTCTTGGCCTTGTAGGAAGTCAGAGGGTATTTGACATGCATGGCAGGGTTTTTTGTAAAGTAGTTCTCTCGAGTGGTATATAAATGAACCTTTTGCTAGATTTCTCCTGAGAGGGTGTGGACTTGGCAGCTGGGATCCAAGATCAGACTCAATAATAAAAAGATAACTTGGTCATAGGGAATTATAAGACAGAGTGAAACCAGGCCCCACCAGCAGTGTGCAGAGTTGGGACACAGAAGCATGAGAGCCAGTGATAACCACCAAGGGACAAGGTGCTGAGAGAGTGATCTGAAGGGCAGGGCGTCAAAAAGCCCTTTCCTACTTCTTAAGAATGACACAGACCTTAGACTTTCAGAAATGTTTCCCATTTCAAATTGACACTTTGTAGTCCAGAGGGGTCAGTCACTTGTTAGTGTGTTCAGTTTACTGAATCATAATTTTATTTAAATGGCATTTGTTGTGTATGAAATATGGTTTCCTGGAGCATTAAGTCCCCATTTTGTAAGTACTAGAGCATAAACGTGGCAGGGGTGTGCTGGTGTGGTACTCATGTATCTAATACAGATGAAACCTCCCCTGAGATGGTCTTCACAGGGCCCTGATATGCCAATCTTGGGTCAGGACTTAGTACAGCCTAGAACCGAACATTACACGACGTTTTCTAATATCAGCAGATACGGAACATCGTTATAGACTGAACGTTTATGTTCCCTCAAATTTCTATGTTGAAGCTTAATTCTAATTATGATGGTGGTAAGACCTGGGACCTCTGAGATATAAATAATAGATTACATGGGTGGAGCCATCAAGAATGGGATGTGACCTTTAAAAGTAGAGGCCAGAGAGCTAGCTTGCTTTTTCCTGCCCTGTGATGATGTGATGAGAAGTCTGCAACCTAGACATGGGCTCTCACCAGAACTTGATCATGCCAGGATCCTGACTTCACACATCCAACCTCCAGATCCCTGAGAACCATTTCTGTTATTTAGAAGTCAGACGGTTTCTGGCTACTGCAACTCAAATCGACTGAGAGACACCTCTCCTACTCACACTGCTCACAGTTACTCAGAGCTAACTAAGTGCCCCAGACATCTTGGACTCTTCTTATTCTTCAAGCCGGCCTAGTAAGTGAGATACACTTTGAATTCTATTTTCAAAGTGCTGTTCAAATCCAGCTAATCTCTATTCCAAAACCTAGTTAGAAACCTCAAAAAAATCACTAAATTTTACTGATATTCAGTCTCTCCCATCCTACATAACATTAACATATTATTTATTTTCTGAAATGCAAACTGACCTATCCCTTCACCTACAGTCATTCTCCAGTGCTTACAGGATAAAGTCTATATTAGTGGACATTCTACTTTCATCTCCTGTTCTCACCCACTAAAAATCCCAGAGAAGGGATGTGCTTATCTATTTTAATAATAGCAAGGAGGCCACAAGCTGAGTGAATGAAGACAAATGGCAGAGGAAATGACGTCAGAGAAGGGAAAGGGGGGGGGACATAATAAAGGCCCCGGGAAGGTGTGACTTTAGTCTGAGTATGGTGGGAAGATACTGGAAGCATTTGACTAAGGAGTGACTTGGCCTGTCAAGATGAGACAAGGTCACTCTAGCTACTGTGTGGCAAATAGAAGGGGAAGGAGTGACAGTGGCACAGGAGTCGAAAAAAAAATACCTTGGACCTATTTTTGAGGTAGGATGAAGGACTTGCCAATGGATTGGATGTGGCATTTGGGAGATAAGATGGTAAAGGTTTGTGACAACACCCTTCCAATTATTTCCATTTTCCCAATGAACTAGAAAGCAAAGTCTTATGCTTAAAGTGAGGCTAGAGAGTTGGTGTCGAGGTTTAAAGAGAAAGGAAAGGGTATAAAATAGTCATGTGGGGCTGAAAATGATTGCTTAACAGTACCAGGGACATATTTCAGTTATGGGCATACGTCTAACATGAGGCTAGGTAGATTGTTGGGGGTTTCCAGCCATATCCATTCAGCTTCAAATATGCAAAAATGGAGAAGATAGGTAACTCCATTTAAACAGAGCTGGGGGGTGCCTGGGCGGCTAGGCAGTTAAGCTCTACTCTTGTTTTTGGCTCAGGTCCTGATCTCAAGGTCATGGGATTGTGTGCTGGTGATTCTCTCTCCCACTGCCCCTCCCCACTGCTCATTTGCACTCTCTCTCACTAAAATAAATAAATCTTTAAACAGAGTTGGGGTTTTGACTGATGTGTAAGACAAAGTGAGTGAAGGACAAGGGGTAGAGAATGTACAGGAGGGAGTGATTACAAGGGATAATATTTGAATTGGGTAAGGAAGACTGAGCATTTGAGTGGCTTAAAGAGAGAGTGAACAGGTAATGAGATCAGTGCATGGGGGGCAAAGACTCTGGGAGCTGGGTATTATACTTAAATATGCTGTAGTAAACTGCTTGAAAATTGAAATCACAAAGGGATTGGAGGTGTCCTAATGGCAAAGTCTAGCATATGACCATGATAGGAGCGCCTGAGGGAAAGTTGAGGGGAAAAAAAAACCCACTGGAACAAAAGAAGTCAAGGAAGTGAGAGGGCATATTTATTGAAAGTTTATCTACATGAGTATTGTAATCATGAGGACTTTATGACAGGATATTAGAAAGAATGATAGTGAGTCAGGTGCTAAAATCTTTTTGAAAAAGAAAAACAAGTATGAGAGAGTGATAGAATATGCTTTGGGGATTAGAATCTGACTGTGGATAGTGGGGGTAAAAAGTTAGCAAGTGCCTGATATGAGATTAAATGCTGGAGATTTTGTGAAAGGAAAAGAGAGTACGAACAAGAAGTTCAATAGAAATATAAGAAACATAATTAAAAATTTGTGGCAACCTCATTAAAAAAGAAAAAGAGAAGTAAGTAAAATTAAGCTGAATGTTATTTAATATATCCAAAATGGTATCATTTCAACATGCAATCGATATGCAACTTATTAATGAAATATATTACATTTTCTTTCTTTTTTCGTACTATCTTCAAAACCCAGTGTATGTTTTTCACATACAGCACATCTCAATTTAGACCACACACATTTCAAGTGCTAAAGAGGCATACTTGGCTAGTGGCTACCGTACTGGAGAGTGGAAATCTAGACATACCAATTATATGAGCATTGTGGTAAAGATTCAAAGGGTTTCTAGAGTCACCAATTCAGAGTTTCTAGTGAAATAATGTGCTCGGGGAGAAAACGGGATTTCATCAGATTGAGAAGGTGAAAGAAACATTCAGAAAGTAAAAGAGAAGAATATAGTAAAAGAGAAGAATTGTTTATGATCATCTGTGAGTGCCAGAGGACACAGTGGAAGATTTTCGGGTCTTAAGGAAGATAATAAAGCCAACTAATGTTGAGGAAGAAGCTGGGATAGAAACCCACTCATTCAGACTTATTTGGGACCCCCAGCTAATTCCCAAAGCAGGTCTTCCTGAGCTTTCTTCTGGTTCCTAAAAGTAGTGTGTGGGGGGGGTAGAGTGTAAGATTTTGCTTGTTTTAAGAGTCTCTTGTAATATATTATTTCCAGTTTCTCTAAAAAACAGGACCCAAGGAAGGACTATAAAAATTTTAGATTAGCATGCTCCCAAGTTTTCCACTAATACTATTTATATAGATAATATATTTTATTTCAAGCCCACCAGATTTGCTAAAGAAAGAAAAATAATAATAGGTACTCACACTGACAGGATCATTGACTCCAAGGAGAAACTCTAAATCACTATAACTGAATGAATGTAATATAATACCTTACCTTTATATAGGTACAGGAATAGATACAAATAAACTAAACCCTGAGATTGCTAAGGGGATGGTACTTCTTGGAAATTGACCCTAAAGATACAGTTTCACTCAAAAATGAACAAAGTAGATTTGTCAGCAGTTACTCTCACCTTTTAAGCCAGCGGGTAAACAGGCAAAGCTGAGAGAAAAAAAAACTGGAAGGAGACCAAGAAGTATTAGAAAATTTAATGGTTTTGGGCGCCTGGGTGGCTCAGTGGGTTAAAGCCTCTGCTTTCGGCTCAGGTCATGATCTCAGGGTCCTGGAATCGAGGCCCGCGTCGGGCTCTCTGCTCAGCAGGGAGCCTGCTTCCCCCTCTCTCTCTGACTGCCTCTCTGCCTCCTTGTGATCTCTCTCCCTCTGTGAANAAACAGGCAAAGCTGAGAGAAAAAAAACTGGAAGGAGACCAAGAAGTATTAGAAAATTTAATGGTTTTAAAAACCTAATGTAACTTCTCAAAGGACTTTCCAGAAGCCTCACCTCAAGCAGGCGATTTCCCAGACATCAGGGGACAATCATAAGCTGAAGGCCAGGAAGCTCCAGGGGAATCACTGTGGTGGATTCTGTTCTGTGTATCTATGTGTGCAGTAAACTATGTCATTTACTTACTCTGTTTATGGACTGAATTGTGCCTCCCCTCTACCACCATCGAAATTGATCTGTTGAAGCCCTAACCTCCAGTGTGACTCTCTGGAGACTGGACCTGTAGGGAGGTAATTAAGGTTAAATGAGCTCGTAAGGATGGGACTCTAGTCCAACAGCCCTTACAAAAAGAGGGAGAGATGTGAGAGATCTTTCTCCCTCCAGGCACAAGTACCAGAAAAAAGGCCACGTGAGAATGTAGATAAAAGGCAAGCGTCTACAAGCTAAGAAGAGAGGTCTCACAGAACCAACCCTGATGGCACCTTGATATTGGACTTCTGGTCTCCAGAACTGTGAGAAAATAAATTTCTATTGTGTAAGCCACCCAGCCTCTGGAATTCTGTTACGGTAGACTAATTCATACACTAAGAAGTTTGTACTGTTTTTCTGTATCTGTTGGAATCCTGCAACAACTCTGCAAAGTTGCTCTATAGTTTTTAAAGATTGTTTCCATGAACATTCTCACTTAATTCTTGTATTAGTTAGGACTTCTTGGGCTACAAATCAAAGAATGAAATTCAAGACAGTTTGGCAAGAGATTTATCTACAAAAGACTCAGACGAAAGCCAAAAACAGAAAGGTGAGTTAAGTATCAGGAAGGCATGGAAAGCTGCCTGACCTCTTGCTCATGCTGCATCTGTCTAGATCTGATCCTAAGTCTTTTCCTCTTCTTCTGCAATCCATATGGTGAGTTTGGGAGTTGTATCTGGAGTTGCATATTATAGATCCAGGCACAAGCATTTGGAGTCAGTGAAATAATCAGTCACTCCCTTTCCCACAATTCCAGATATCCAATAATGGAAGTTTCATTGGTTTACCTTGAGCCACATGCTCACTTCCATCCAGTCAACTATGACCAAGGGATGGGGTATGAGGAGGCAGATATACAAAATGGCTGGTGTCCTACCATGCGTGGATGCACTAAATAAGGTGTCTACCGCAAATAAGATGTCCACCAAGTGTCAGAGCAAACCAGCAAAGTTGGCCTTATCATCCCCATCTCGTATTTCAGGGAACTAAAACCCTCATTTGTCCAAGGGCACACAGGTTTTAAATGGAATCAAAACAATTGCCTCTGATTCCACATTCCAAGTCTGTAAACTTCACCACCTGACTAAAGTGATATATTGCCTCACCTTCAAATATTTTTAACTGAACTGAGGAATTAGCCTTCAAAATTCAAATATAGATGAAACTGATGATTATTTTAGAAAGATATATTTCATTCATTGAATTTATGAGGCTGATATTCTTTCAGCAGAATCTAAGTTGTATAAAAATGCAGATTTCTCCCTTAAGTTTTATGTTGTGAATTGTCACATTATATGTGAAGATAGCTCATTTTTAAAATGCTCTGATCCTCTACCTTTGGGGTAGTTTGAAAAGAAGTACATTTCACAAAAATATGAATGATGAACTAGATACTCTTTCTTCTGCATTCCTAGGACACACTAGCAAAAACAGTAGGGAGTCCCCATTACTGTCTCCCTTCTATTTATTACTGCAAGTCAGTGGCATTGCTTTCATTTAATTTATGTTCAGTTCTATGGGAAAAGGTTGTCATTAGTTACTGAAGACAACGATAACAGTAATAGTGGAAGTCACCTTGATAATTCCACTTAAACTCGTTTACTTTTAAAATGAATGTGATTTTATAAAATCCAATGGGATGTTACTTTTTTCAGAGTTGTGATATTTTTCAATAGAATTTTTCATAGGAATAATACAACTTTAAAACACATACAAAAAAGTTTTTCCTTTTGTTTTATATTGCTTTGCAGGGTGTCAAATCGACAGTATCAGAATACTTTTAATATGCTAGCTATAATACTGTCCTTAGCATCTGTACAAATTTTTCTTTTATTAAAGATTTCTAAAACATTTTGCCCACATAACTTTCATATTATATCCTCAATTAGGGAAGGAGACACAGGAAAGTCTATAACAACCTCTCTCTTGAGAAGTCTATTATATACTACACAAAAGTATGTTAACCAGTCCTTTACCTAGTGTGTGAGTCAATATTCTATCCAATTAAGAATTAAAACTGAAGAGGTACAGCCAAAGCTCTTTTACTACTATTCACTTTTCTTACAAATCACAGGAAAGCCATTCTAGGTTCTGAAGGCAGGCCACATGGCCATCCGTCCCATGGTCAGTGAGGCAAACATTCCCTGTGTCACTTCCTTCTTGTCTTCCTTTGCTCCTCAAGTATTCTTTTGTCATCAGCCTCTGGTATGTTGGACTTTTCTGTCACTCACAATCAGCATTAGATCCTGCCCATGTAAACCCAGCGCTGGATGAGAAACTGAGAGATTGTGAGGTAAAGGCAAAGAGAGAATAAGGGTTTCGAAAGCTATGTGGTGTGTTTATATCTACCAGTCCTTTTACACTATTACAACACTTTCCCAGACTTTCTCTTTGCTTTTCTTGTCTCTGATCTTTTACTCAAAACATTTCTCCTTTCCTTTCTCATGTGCGGAACCAGATGAGGGGCTGATACCCATCTAAGGATTCTACCAAATGAAATGTCTGCTGCCCAGGGTTAAAAAAAAAAATGGAGATTTTTTGCTTGTAAAACCTCCTCCTGATTCCCCTCACTCATTTCCCACTGTTGTTTTCCATCTGGAACTTATTTCTCCCTTTGGACCATTACAATCCAGCATAGTCAACTGGCTTGTTCTAGATACATACACATGTACCCCAACTACCTAGTAATCAGACCTCTGTGAATATTAGCTTTGTACAGCTGAGAAAAATTATCTACATAGTTTATGTTGTTTAATCAACTTAATGTCTCTAGACAAATTTACATTCCCATATGGGTGAGATATCTTAATGTGAAAGTACAAGGTGAACTCTCCTAGGAACTCAAAGAAGTTAGAACTCGAAGAATTTCAGAAGTCTTTATGGTTCAAGATTCTCATTTTACACACAGGAAGGGAAGCCATGAGAGGTGAAGTGATTTGACCTAGGTCTCATAGTTCTTCAGTGTGTACAGACGGACAGTTGGGGAGGGGCAGGAGGCTTGGTTATAAGCTCAAAGTGAGTCTCAACAGTTGATATGTTTACATCAAAAGCAGAGTTAAAAAAACAGACTGCATGAATTAACAAAGGACCCCTTATTATATTTTAGGTAGGGTCTCTATGAGGCCCAGGAAGGAGAGCAGCAGGACCTGGCAGGGGTAGGAGACTGGGATCTGTAGCACATTTTACTAGAGCCTTTTGAAGCATCAAAAAGAATTTCAGCTCCTCCTCTTCCTCTCTCACTTGGCAGGGAAGGAGCTGGAGGTAAAACTATTCCATCACTGCAAGTCAACACTGTCCACCTGAGGGGTTCTCTCTGTCCATGGTGAGGTTATTCAAAGTAGTGGGGTTACCAGGAACCTCTGTAGTAGACAGTATCTCTTGGAGGATGCATACAAAGAGTAGTCAGGGTAAAAGATGGTTGGTATGGTCCCTGATGTTTGATTTATTATCATGTTCTATAATGTATGTCATGCTACATATATGTTTTGTTTTTATCAAATATTTAAAATAAAATCAACTTTTATGATCCAAGATTCTCATGGACGGTGAAGTTATTTTATAATGGAAACCATAGCAAAATACTTTCAGACATGCAAGAATTCAGGGTATATAATCTACAAACTCTTCTGGAAAAAAAAATGAGAATGGCTTGAGAATGAAATTCAGCCAATTAAATCATGAATAGAGATACCATTATTATCTTTAAAAAATTAATGGTGAGCATTAAGACCTCTAAAGCATAGAACCAGGCCTGAACAATTATGAGAATGATAGTCATAGTCAAATTTCAATTGAATATGTTACTTTTTGTCTGAATCTCCTCCACAATATTGGGCAAGGGGAACTATCTACTCTAATCCCCTAGGAACTATATACTCTAATTATCTGTATTTATTCCCCCCAAGGTATCATGCATCACTCTCAATGCAATGGAGCATTATTTCTGAGGAAGTAGCAACTCATGCTGTAGACATCACTAGGTACTGTGCATGCTCACTCCTCTCTCTCTCCATCCCTCTCCCATATGTATCTACATCTATATCCACATGTGCACATGCATGTGCACACACTTTATTAGTTCTTCTTCCAAGAATAGAACTCTCAGTCTTTAAAAAAGGCTTCAATTAACATCTCTGAAAGGACTCACTTCTCAACACTGTGGTTTCTACTTCTAAATTTTCCAAAAATTTTCCATCTTCTTTCATTCTGACAATAAGGATGGCTTTAGGATTAAATTCACAGCTTCTCACACCACCCACCTAAGACCCCAGTCCTTTTTCCTCTCCTAAATAGCCTGGACATAATAGCCAGAGATGCTCTCAGAGACCTGAAATTAACACCAAAGCGACCTAGCTGTGGTACCTTTGTGCTAAGCCGAGACTGATAAAAAATGCTGTAATTAGAGACCACAAGAGCTCCTCCCCAGCATAGCTTCATAGAGCCCAATTTAATACTTCAAGGACACTAATAAATGGTTGTGTCATTCCACACTTATAAGGGTCTTTCCCCCTCCATTCTTTATGCTTCTATTTGGCATGGCTGATGTTAAAACTAAAACGTCTTCTTTAAGAGTGTTGTATCTTACCGGCCAATGGACAGGTTTGTATTAGTGAAGAGCCCAAGATTAATTTCTCAAAAGTTACCTTGTATGTTACCCCCGTTCCCCATCACATAAACATATGCATGAGTATACACACACACACACACAAACTTATCATCAATGCATAATATAAAAATCTCCTGAAAGTAGGAGAAGTCAATATGACCAATCCACTTGTTTTTTTGAAAACAGAAGCATGAATTCTCCCCATCTCCCTCTAAACCATTCTAAAGAACAACAGCTCTGCCCTTCTTTAGTGTCTGCAGTGGCAGGACTGTTCTCTGGAAACACTCTGAAGCCTCAGGTTCCCTTAATCACATGGCTCTGCCATTCCTTATATTACCAATAAAAGAAAAATCCTAACAAGAATATTTATGTGCTTATTCCCAAAGAAAGTAACTAAACAGCACTTCATCTATAGGTCAAATTCTATTATGACAGAAACTATTTCAATAAAATTTCCTGTATAACAAAAATACCCAACTGATTACCCTTTATTTCAGAAAATATTTCATCAAAATTGTAGGATGAGGACCACAGCCAGACTCCCGTAGAGTTCACTGTAATAGGACCTGATTTATTATGAGCCTGTAAATACTCTCATTCACATAAGCTATTCAAAAGCAATCCTCTCTTTTCTGTATTGACAGTTTCTCTATCAGGGATAGATGACATCAAAATTATTATTCTCTTTGTGCAGTTCCAAAACACATAAAATTCATTGTTTTTAATCAAGCCATTTCACTTTCCAATTCACAGATTCTTATTTGCTATGAGTCCTGTTAGTCATTAGTATAAATTAGGATGGGTCTACAATTGTAATGATCCATGCCTTATTAACCTCCTCCGTTTATCAAGCACTGTGATTTAAGAGATATCAGTTCAGCCTACACAGCCTGCAAAATTAACATCAGTCACTCTGGAAATAATCATGAAAGAAAGCACTGTAACAATGTAGAAAGAAACCCTGAGCCATAGAGGACCATCATCAATTCATAATTTTAAAACTTACAGAAAAATAAAAGAATAGAGATCCATATGCAAATATGTGTGCATCTACCCAGGAATATACTACTTCAGGAGTGCTGGATTTAGTTACTCCAAACACTGAATGCTAAGCATGTAAAGATCTGGTAATAGGTTTTAAATGGAGGTAGCATGGCTTAATGGACTAAGCTCTAGGACGTAATGGAATCAACGAGTGAATTTTAAAACCTGGTCTGCCACTAAAAGGTTATATCAACTTTAGGAGTCACTTAAATTTTTAGTAGTTTCAGGCTCATTACTTCCAGTCAGTAACATCTGAAATATTGTCTGCCAAAATCCAGCTTCTTCTCAGTTGGAAATTTACTAGAAAATGTTTCTGTCTTGATATGTGCCCATATACTTTTATTTTTATACTGATATTTTCTCTTTACCCACAATGCTTGACTTAAAAGACATAATGGTTAAATGAGACTTTACTTTTTACTTCTATTACCTTTCACACGATACCTTTGTAAACTTATGGTTGCTAATGAGAGATAACCCTCTTTACTTAGACAATGGTAAACATTAAATCCTTAGGTATTTAGACTAGAAATGGTACAAAAAAGGTGGATGTGGTCTGCCTCTTCAAAAAAATTCTATATTCACATTCTATCAGTTACATTTTCTAGTGCACTAATGATTAGTATAGAAAGACCACTGAATGCTGGACATAATCGGTAGGGAAGTTCTAATCATCCTGTCTCTGGATAGTCACTTTTTATTCATACCTGATTCTGCACGTTCTCTGCCCTTGGATTTATGATAACACACATCATTTGAACCACTGCTCCAACCAGTAGATCTCTAGACCGAAATAATAAAAGATGGATATTATAGAAAGAGAGTGTGAACATCATGAATAAGATACCTCTTTCTTTGCTTGTTTATAATTAATTCTCCAAAATAGCCATCCAATCCAGTTCTAGCAATCTTTCTCATGTTATAACTTGTCTCCTAGAGTTTGACATCTCAGTGGAGTGGTTATGCACTGGCCTAAACAATCTCTGTGCTATTCACTCCATCATTCACTTAGCAAGACGAGTGATACAGAAGGAACTAGAATAGGAGGAAATCCTTATCTATTGGGAAAACAGACACATGACCAAGTATATGATAACATTTTACAAACTATAACAAGTCATTTTTCATTCATTACTTTCAAAGAACCAGGAAATTGGCTGAGTGTTTTACATGGATTATCTCAGTATATCTTTGTATAACCCTACTGAGAAAGGTACTAAAATTATATGACATTGTGCAAATAAGAAAACTCAGGCAGAGGATAAATTACTTGTCTAAATAATATGCTAGGAAGTGGCTAAACATGGATTCAAACTCTTGTAATTCACACAAAAAGTTTGATATGGGAACACAAATAGAAGCCTGATGGTTAGAGCAAAGCTGCTGTAATTGTAATAAACCATATTTACTCTCAGAGAAAATTCTTTGCATTCCAAATGCTTCCTTTTAGCTGATGTAGGTCTAAATCAATCTTCTACAAAACTGACCTTGCCTAACGCAGTATTATCCTGCGGATTCATTCTCTAGTAATGTGAACAAACTCCTATCCTAGCATGTCCAATGTAAAGGAAGAAGACTTGGGGAAAGAAAGAAGGTGGCTAGCATTTATTGAGTACTTACTTACCTTCTGAAGACAGGAGGAAACATATATTAATAAATACTTAAACACCGCTAATATATACAAATTGTCAACTCCATTTTACTTGAGGAATTTAAAGCTTTGAGAGGTTAATCAATTCCTGAAGATTATCGTGGTTGGGATTCCAGTCTACAGTTTGCTGTTGTTTTTTTTTTCTTAATTTAAAAAAGCTCGGGTGCCTGAGTGGCTCAGTCGGTTAAGTGTCTGCCTTCGGCTCAGGTCATGATCCCAAGGTCCTGGGATCGAGGTCCAGGGAACCTGTTTCTCTCTTTGCCTCTGCCTCTCTCTCTCTCTCTCTCTCTCTCTCTCTCTCATGAATAAATAAATAAATAAATAAATAAATAATAAAATCTTTTTCAAAATTAATTAGCACTGGGTGTTATACACAAACAGTGAATCTTGGACCACTACATCAAAAACTAATGACTTACTGTATGGTGACTACCATAACATAATAAAGAAATTAATTTTAAAAATTAAAAAAAAATTAAAATGCTCATGTTCTTTTCCCCACCACTAGGCACAATATCCCTCTACCCTCCCTAACACCCCCAGCATACAAAGTTAAAACTATTTGCTCATTTTAAACTCAAGTTTTGTTTCCTTGTATAGGTTCAACAGAACTATTCTGAAGGAATAATTTCATTGCTTAAGATGTAGTATCTCAAATTTCTAGTTATAAAAAGGGTTAAGATGAGGGTTGGGGATCAAAGAGTTCATTTGGCCATATAATCCATTATCTATTAAAACAGATTACATAAATTGCACTCAACAAGACAAAGCCTTACCATTATTTGATCTGCAACAACGACACACGTTCACCCTTCAAAACACAAAACGATGGCATAGGCTTTGGCAGAATTATGTTCAGACACAGTAACTAATCCTTTGAAAAAAATTCAGATTGATCACAAAGCCTTTTAGAAGACTATAATTAATAAAGAAAGGGGAAAGAAAATCAGCAATGTTAAAGGAGATGAAAAATACACATGCTGATCAAATTAGTCTTGGAATCTAGTATTTAGTTGATAAAATAGCTTTATTCTAAAAACCCCCAGGAAATGAATGGACGGCAAGGGTTAATATAAATGTGACCCTCATTAATAGAGAAGAACAGCATCAGCTCTCTGGACAATTAATTTTTCAACTGTGTTTGAGTAAGGCAACCCCTCTAAATCCATACCCTTAATAACTCTGTGCAATGTTCCTACGAGCTATCACCAGAGCATGATTGGAATAAACTGAGAATGACTTGAAAGATCTGCCACTTTCTATATATGCAAAGTAACATCGATCTTAATCAGACAGCTGGAAATGGAACCCTAACTGGAATTTTGCACTAATGACCATGAATCAGAGACACTACATTGTCTTTGGTAGAATGACAAGTATAAGCATAGCCCTGAGTACCTAGATGTGAAGATCTTAAGAATATGAGAACTTCTTTGCATTTATAAACACCCTAATGCAATCCAGGGTTGTACAGGGATGTCAGCTAAGCAGGTATATTAATCCAGAGTTGATATATGGTGCTAAAGTTTTCTGGATAACAGTATGGGGCAATGACCTAGGGATACGTTATATGAATACGGATTATGGCAACTGGTGATTCAACATATCCTTGCCCTCTTGTTCTTGATAAAGCTTTGTTTTGGTAAGTATCACTCAACATATTGTCAAAGGAAAGGCACCAGGCTGCCCATTGTAGAAAACCTCCCAGGATAATTATAATGTCTCAAAAATGTAAGTTGGCCCTTCTTGCTAAGGATAATGCTATCAGAAACATGCATGTGTGGCTGAAAACACTCTGGACTAGGATAACAGAGACCTACATCTATGCTCCAATATACCACAGACTGACTTATTTCTTCATTGGTAAAACGAACCATATCACTGTATTTTTTTAAAAGATTTTATTTATTTATTTATTTCACAGAGGGAGAGAGATCACAAGGAGGCAGAGAGGCAGGCAGAGAGAGAGAGGGGGAAGCAGGCTCCCCACTGAGCAGGGAGCCCGATGCGGGCCTCGATCCCAGGACCCTGAGATCATGACCTGAGCCGAAAGCAGAGGCTTTAACCCACTGAGCCACCCAGGCGCCCACCATATCACTGTATTAAATGACTGCATTCATGTAAGATTTCCAGAAACAAAACATGGCAAATAATTAACATATATGTATGCATGTACATATACACAAATATATTGGAACTGCTACATCAAGGGAAGCAAAAATGAGGAACCCATCACCTACATACACCTCTACAGTTAGTCTCTAAGACTCCTTGATAGAGATTCTAATATAGCTAGACACTATTTGAAGCTGGTAGTATTATTTACAAATGCATTTCCATAAGACAATGGGTTTTTAACAATAAGAAACTATTTCTTTAAATTTGACTTTTGATACCCCAACTACACTGAATATATATAGTCCTTAGTACTTCCTGGGGAGAAAAAAAAGTGTGGTGAAATCACTGAATTCCTTAGGACATTTTAATCTAATTCTACTGGTTTAATGTTCATTAGAGGAATCACAAAATTTCACTGATTTATAAGAGAAAAATGAGTAGAACAAACCAATTGATCCATAACTCTGAGTGTGAGTGAATTCAGTGCAGGATTCCGTCTTTATGAAAAGGAATATAATTTAGAGCAACTATCAAAATAGGCTTGAAAAAAATGAAATGGCTTGCAGATAATGTCAACTCTTCTAAGAGAAGCAAAGATAGATCCAACCCTCCCTTGTGTAAAGTCACTTCAGAGAGGGGAGTATATTGTATCTCCTGAGTGAATCAATGAATTCGTAACCAGGTGAAATCCCTTCACCTGAAAGTAAGGTCCTGTATCTCCTCTGTACAAGTGGAATGACTTAGATGGTTATGGTTAAAGGCTTATATTAGCAGTGAGAATGTCTACAAGGTTCACTCTTCTCAAATAATTAGAGAAAAAATAAGAAATTACTACACAGTTCCTTGCAGAAAGGTAAAAAAACAAAAACAACCTTTAGCATTATTGGGGACCTCAAAGTGATTAGTCACAAAAGATCTACCATTTATTATTACACACAAGGAACAGAAATTATGACATTGTTCTGGGAATGTGAGACCCAAGAAATGTGATACACAAAACATCCCAATGGCAAATACAACAAGAGGATAAATCCTGATCATCTGAGAAAACTAAATAATTACATTGTGATGGGAGATTTATGAAAGTTGAAAAGGAAGAGAAAATGCAAATTTAAAGTAATTTCATTGGTAAAGGTAACTAACCCCAAACGAATACATCAGTTATATCCTTGGTTCTGCCAGATTCTGGGCATACTTAAATGGAGTTAATACCATGATATTCTAAAACTGATTTGAACTAACTTTCAACCTTTGCCTAGGTGTCGATCTTCTCATTAAACTAGCAAAGTTTTTTTAACTGAATGCCCAGAGGAAGTTTATTACTATTTTCAGCATGTGAAAATCTGATTCAAAATAGGTACAGCTTCCTACTCAAGGCACATGCCTTATAATTACTAATTCATTAATTTATCCTCATTACTGTCATTTCCATTTTATGTGTGAAGAAACTAAGAGACAAAGGTTTCGGTTCACTTGTTTAATACAGCATATGGTGTATGTGATGTCAAAAGAAAGACAATCCGAGAAGGTAAAACATGAACCGCATATTAGAAAACAGAGAGAAGAGAGACTGGCTGAAGGGACAGGGCATGAGGAAGCCTTTCCGGACAGATGAAGCTGCTTCTGGGCTTTTGAACAGAGAGACAGAGAGAGACAGAAACAATAACATTTCAGAGGCTCGGTGTTTTTGGAGAAGAAAAAATTAAAGTGTAGCAACAGAAAAAGTTGGACAGTTAGGCTGGTTCTGCGTCATGAGGTGTCTTAAAGGCCGTGCTTGGAAATGTATACTTTTCATTGTGGATCACTGAGGAAACATTATAGGATTTTAAGCAAGTATATTTGTATTTCCAAAACAATCTTTCTAGTTAAAATGTTGAAAATGGTTGATAGGAGACAATTTGGAAATTGGGAAATTCCATCATAGTGTTCTTTCCTTTTATCCCCGCATCTTCATTCAGATATAACGGGCATATAACATCGTGTAAGTTTAAGATGTACAATGTAATTTGATATATCCCCATCACCTCACATAACTGCCTGTGCATGTACGTGACAACATTTAAGATCTACTCTCTTAGCAATTTTCAAGAACGTAACACATCACTGTTAAGTAAAGCCACGATACTGTTCAGTAGAGGTCCCCAAAACTTACTCGTCGGAAGTTGAGAACCAATGATCAACACCTCCGCATCTCCCTCCAGCCCTTGGCAACCACGATCTGACTCAGCTTATCGGAGTTTGGCTCCACATATAAGTGAAATCATACATTATTTGTCTTTCTCTGTCTTTTTTCTCTTAGCATAATACCTTCAAGGTTTATCCACATTCTTGAAAATGCCAGGATTTATTTCCTTAATAGCTGAATAGTATCTATCCACTTACCTACCTATCTAATCTCACACTTTCCTTATCCACTCCTCTGTCAACAAACACTAAGTTCGTGTCCATGTTTTGGTTGCCGTCGACAAGGCGGGCGGACAGCTGGAGGGGCTAACAGCACACACACGCCAGCGGGGTTCAGCTGTGGGGGTCGAGGGCGGCATCCTGCACTCACACGGCAGGCCACTCTTACTGTGTGGCTGATCCTGGTAGCCTTTTCCCTTCTTCCTTACTCCAGGCCATCCCTGTATATCTCGGCTTTGCTGGTCTCCAGGTGGGATGATGCTGAAGTGGATCCTTCACGCGCTCCCCCAAAAGTCTGGGGAAGTGGCTGCTCACCTTATTCTCCGTTTCCGGAGAGGGAAGCTCTTTCCAGCCAAAGGGAATGGGATGGTACAGGCAAAATAAAACTGCTCCTTCTCATCTTGTTGTGCAGTTATTCTCTGGTTTTCTTGTTGTTCAAGCTTCTTAGGTGGACTCTGGAGCTTTCCCAGAGCTATTTTTGTTTATAGCTAGTTGTCTAATGTAGGGTCTTTGTAGGGAAATAGTCTGTAGTCTCCTATTCCTCCATTTTCATGACCTCACTCCATATCATGTTTATTGGTTTGCACATATGGTACAATCCTTACATCCCAAGGATAAATCACGTTGATCATGAGGGGATGATGCTTTTAATGTGCTGCTGAATTTGGTTGCTAATAATCTGTTGAGAGTGTTTGCTTCTGTATATATCAGGGATATTGGTCGTAATTTTATTTTTCTTGTAATATCCTTATCTGGCTTTGGTATCAGGGTAATGCTCGCCTCACAAAATGAGTTTGGGAGTGTTCCTCCTCTTCAGTTTTTTTGGAGGCATCTAAGGAGGATTTGTGCTGATTCTTGGTAGAATTCGCCCATGAAACCATCTAGTTCTGGGCTTTTCTTTATTGAAATATTTTGATTAGTGATTCAATCTCTTCACTCGTTGGTCTGTTCAGATTTCCTGTCTTCATGATACAATCTTGGTAGGCTGTCTATCTTTAGGCATGCATGCATTTCTTCTAGGTTATCTAATTTGTTGGCATATAACTGTTCCAGGAGTTTCTTACGGTATTTTTGTATTTGTTTGGTTCCAGTTGTACTATTTCCTCTCTCACTTCTGATTTTGAGTCTTTTATCCTTTTTTCTTAGTCTAGCTAAAGGCTTGTTGATTTTGTTTATCTTTTCGAAAAGCAGTTCTCAGTTTCATTGATCTTTTCTATCATTTTTCTGGTCTCCATTTCCTTATGCTCTGACCTTTGTAATTATCTTCCTTCTGCTAACTTTGGACTTAACTTTTTGTAGTTCCTTGAGGTGTAAATTTATTTTAAGATTTTTTTTTCTTAAAGTAGACATTAATTGCTATAAACTTCCCTCTGAGAACTGCTTTTGTTGCATCTCCTAAGTGTTGGCATGTTTCCATTTTTGTTTATGTGAAGATATTTTTTATTTCTTCCTTGATTTTGTCTTTGATCCACTGGTTGTTCAGAGGTATAAAGCTCTTTCCATAATCCATTTTTTAATGATTCTCAATTCAGGAGACATGCAGAAAAAGTGACAGAACTGATATATGAAGGAAATGAAATCAATAGGACTTGATAAATGATTTGACTTGAGTAATAAGGAGAAGCCAAATATGATTGACAAGAATCTTGCTTCTGTTACTGAGTGGAAGAGCAAGTTGCATAACAAAAGAGTACAGAGGAAAGTACAGATTTGGTGTGACAAAAATGGTACATCCAGAGTTTTGGCACATGAGTTTGATATATCTCGTTGCTCCAGCAGGTGCTTGCTCTTATTCTGTCATCTTCTATAAATGATCCAGGAATTCAGAGCGTGGAGTGGCTGGACATACTGACTGGATATTTCCTTTGTGACCTCAACTGGGGGCTTTAAAATGGTGAGCCAACAACATGAACAAGAACTACCCTATGGTGTAGTCTCTTTGGAGTCTTGAATAAATGGCTGCTGTAGTCTTCAGGGTTTCTCCACTCTACATGTTCAGCATTCCATTCTCTCCCATCACTGTTCAGCTCATAGAATATTTATTCAACTCACAGCCCCTGGTAGCTGGCCCCTTAAAATCTTAAAATGTGCGTGACAGCTTAGAGTTCATTCAAAAATTGGAGGCATCCTCATGCTACTTTCCAGACCATTCTCTGTGGTATCTTGCTGATAACTTGCCCTGGAAATTATAGCTGCCTCAGCAGCCCAAACTGATCAGTTTCTTCCATCGAGTCAAACTACAGACTTCTACTTGGGCTCCACTCCCTGGACCAAAGCGTGAGAAGTGCATCCAGGCAGAAAGCAGAGCAAATGTGGAGTTTATTTTCTGAATTCCCTTTCTCTTAAGGATCACAGTCTTATCCAAAATTTTGTCTAGTATTTAAAATAGTTGCCTTATTTATTTTGTCCAGTTGCATAATTCTTAATGTCAGAGGGTAAACCTGTTATTTGGTTATTTTCAGAATCCCACATTATAAAAATTTTAACAGATACTATCAATAGTCTCCCCAAAAGCTCAATAGAGATTTAGATGATCCAAGGATATAGAGTTTTAAAATGCAAGAAAAATAAAAAAGGTTTTTACATCAAAAATAGTGCAACTCAGTCCAATTATTCCTTTTTACTATTATTTATTATGTAAAAATATTAGTACTTAGCATTATTAAGTTTTTTAACTTAAATATTTATTTTATACTTGTGAAATGCTATAGGGTGGAAATGTAAAGAAGAATAGTGCAGAATTCTCAAAATACATATGGTCTATTTGGAACAGACACAGTCGCACAAACAAATTAAGAAAGTGATTAAAGAGGATAGGATATGAAGTAATGCATAGTGGCTGACAAAGAAAGACATGAGATTAAGCTCCAAAATAGAAGATAATGTTTATATGTAATGGGATTAATTTTCCATCATGTCTCATTCCTAGAACATCCTCTTCAATCTAAGGATGGAAGAACAGGCTGGAAAAAACAGGCTATATTTAAATCCTCTTTGTGCCACTCCTAGGAGTGGGGAGAGCAGGAAAAACATTACACCAGCATTTCTCAAAGTCTGTTTCACAAATGCATAGTATCCTTCATGGAAAAGTTTCTAGATATTCACAAAGGATTTAAGATTCTTGAAATCAGTGAGAAATCCTATGATAAAGTGTCCTGATTAACTTGTTTTAATGTAGCATTTTACAAAATTGTGTAACTACAGAAACAAATATGCAATGATATCAATTAATCTGCTCTGTATTGTTATACGATTATTACGGCATTAAAATAATATGAGTACTCTTTGGAACACACTTGGAGAAATCCTGAGTTCTATGACTTAGATGTGCTCAAAGAGACTTTATAGAGATACAGCTTTTTCCTGAGTCAAACTGGGGCTACTGAAAGTTATACATAAAATGATCTTCAAAACTAGAAAAATAAGAAAGCCATTGACCCTGTAACCATACATCTCAAGAGCAGACCCAAGAGAACTATGTTCGGGCAGATAGACACACTGGTCATCATAGAGTAACTTAGAAGTCAGTATACAACAGAGAAACTGAAGTCAGGACATATCATTCCAGTACTGAAAATTCAAAGGTCACAAACAAGAAGACAAATTGCAGTATTCGGGTGAGACAGGGCAGCATGCCTTAGTCGGCAATATTACAGAAGGTCTATCTATACTAATGGAAAAGTCAGAAAGAAGATGGCGAAAAGATCAGTGTAGTAGTCACATCAGCAGCTCAGTTAGGCCTTTTTGTTAAGAAGAAAATAGAATAGAGACTTAAGAAATACAGAAAGACTGTGGCAGGATCCACCGTCATACTCAAAAAAAAATTTCACAGCATACATTACAAACATCAGATGCCATTTCTAACAGCAGAAGGGGATGGCTAGCCTGAAGAACAAGTAAGAAAATAAAACAGAGATTTTCCTTGTAATAACATACAGCTCAGAGTTTATTCATTAATCATGAAAGGATTAGTGATTAACAAAAGAAGTCCAATCAGTATTGATTACCTGCAGATATAAATTATTCAAAAATCTGTACTTCTTAGCTAATTAACTCATAAGTTATTCTCATTAATTCATAATTTGTTATTATTTATTGAGCAATAATATGTAATTCTGATGTAATACACATCTATGTTGACGTTAAAATGGAAATGTTTAAACTTGGGTGAAGTCAGGTCATGATCTTGGTGCCTGGATAAAAACCAACCTTGACTAAGTCTAAGAAATGAGTTAACCAGGCAACTGCCTCTATGCACCTTCCTACCTGCTAGATATTGTGTTTCATACTTGACCATCAAACACACACATGGTGACGTTGAAAAATCTTCTATAAAAGATAGGTTTAAAGGCATTTTCAGGGTGGTTTCCTCGTGCCGAGTTTTGGTTTTATTGGTGTAAAATATGGTAAGTATCAAGCTATACCACTGAAAAAAAAACAGACATATGTCCTAATTATTACTGCAACACTCTAAAACAACGATGGACCAACACAAGAGTTGTCTTGGCATAAGAAAAAGCTACACTTTCTAGGAAACATTTGTTGATCTTTTGTTTTTCATTGACTTTTTTCAGTTACACCTGTTATGAAATAGAAAAAGAAATGTTATGCTTGCGGTTCTTTAAAAATTTCAATCCAGCTAAATGTATCTAAAATATTCATAAAATTAAGCTTTTTCAGTATAAAGAAAACATGGTTTCCTAAATTGTTTACAAGAGTGACTATATGCCGATGGAGATATTTTGAGCACAAGGTGCAGCAGAATTTTAAATAACTTCCTCTCACTCCTCATCAGTGTCTATATGATTTCTAATCATTCCTCTACACATCAGCTGTGATGAGAATGAATCCAGGTGTGATGAACATGATGCTCTTGTTATTCTGAAGGACGTTTATTTTTATTTATGCCATTGTGTTTAGGCTTTTCAAGCAATATTTAGAATAGGCATACAAAGCTTCTAAGTTAAACCTTCTGCTAGCTCCGTTTCTGAAGTGGGGGCAGGATTTCCTCCTGTTTGGATAAAGGTTTCCAACTGGAATAGCATGAGTGAGGCTAGAATACTAATTTTCAAATTGCCCTTCGTCTGCTGTGGAGGAAGGGAGTATTTTCTCAGTGGTTCTATCTGAAGTTCTAAATCTCTCCAGAAAAACTGAAAGAAGAAAATACATATTTCCCAATGTCAACTTCTGTTAAAAGAAAAACTTTTCAAGCACAGATGTCGATCCATAGATAGAGTTGTTAAGGCAAGAGGAACTTTCTGTAATTATAGGTAATCATGCAAACCCCCTTGGAACACAGATTCCATTTCATTTTTTGTTTCTGAGATTACAGAGACTTGGGAAAAGGGGTATTTTCACTTATCAAACTAACAGCAGATCTTCTAAAAAGCTTAGCGTATCTTTTATTAAGCATATATTTGCTCACTAAACAAGTGATTCTTGTTTATTTCCACAAGATAATAATTTTGAAGCTCAATCCATCAACAAATATAATGCTTCATATTTGCTGCTGTGCAAATAGGAAAAATAAACAAGAGTGAACTAAAGAAACAAAGCTGAATGTTAGGAGCTTACTTGATCACACCCAGGAAATGGTTATATTTGGTTGATACTTATTAAAGCTGCATGTTTAAGTCTATTAAGATGCATTTCATTACCTCTGCCATATGCAAATAGGCTTTCAAACTTTCCAGAGCAGCAGGATTTATTGTACAGTTCAAAGAATGATTGTATCTGCCTTCTGGGCTTGGTATAGTCTAATTTCATAATATATACACAAACAGGATTTGTTCTCGGAGTAACACTGGGACAATTTCAGAGCTGTAAGTCAGGTGCTTGATGAGCTCCTGAAAATATTTGTTTAGTATTCCGAATAATACATATAATTTACAGTGTTATCCTGAGATAACGAGGAAATGTTATTTCAAATAACAGCTTACTTACTAAACACGGGTTCCAGTGGAGATACTACCCAGCTATCATGAGACACCATACATTCATTTTAGGTAAGCCCGTATCTATAACTCATGTCCCAAGAAAATTATGAATATTGTTGTGAATTGGCTGGCATTCTGCTCAAATAAGATTTCTCCAGCAGCTACAAAAATGCAAAAAAAATTAATTGCTTTAAAATTGATTTATTGCATTGATAAAAATTACATTTTACTTGAAGGGAAGCCAAGAAAAAAAAACCTCTTGGCGCCTGGGTGGCTCGGTGGGTTAAAGCCTCTGCCTTTGGCTCAGGTCATGATCTCAGGGTCCTGGGATCAAGCCCCGTATCGGGCTCTCTACTCAGCAGGGAGCCTGCTTCCTCCTCTCTCTGCCTGCCTCTCTGCCTACTTGTGATCTCTGTGAAATAAAAAAATAAAAATTAAAAAAAAAAAGAAAAACAAAAAAAAACCCTTAAAGCCTACTAGCAAGGTATAATTGAAATATGTTTGAAATAATTATAATGTAAATCATTAAAATATGTCCACTTTCATCAAAGGTTAGGTTATACAAAGATATTACTTACACATATCAATATTCGCTTGAATTTTTAAAACTTTATTTTTTTAATTTATTCTCTCCAAAGGATGAGGTAACCTAAATGTTTGATACACTTTATTTCAATAGTTAACTTTGAAATTTAGGTAGCTGGGTTATTGGTTCTTCTATTATTAAAAAAATACATTAATTATCAAATCTGTATTTGTTTTTTTTTCCTGCTCATCCAAGTTTTTTATTAAATTATAAGATTTCAAAATACAATTTCAGTTAGTTATCTATTTGCTTTTGAGATACCTGTTACCAGTACAATTAAACATGAAAACATATTATTCTATACACAAAATAGATATATGTATATGTATGTATGTATATATGTGTGCAAATTCCAAAATAAATATATATTAAATATAGTGGTTATAATAATCACAATACAGATATTCTCTATCTACATATCTACTTAGAGCAATGTTCAGTGGAGTCTTGCAGAAATGAGAAACTAAGACATAACTCCTTTCATTATTAAGTTTATATCTCCTCATCACTGTTTTAGTAAATCATTTTTTTCTGCCCAGTCTTGTAATCTGGGTATGGTAGAGAGCTTTGAATATGATAAAACTAAGCTAGCTATCAGAAGGGGGAATAAAGGTTGAAAAATTTCAGAAAACATACTCTATTAAGGCATGATCTTAAATAAATGTTTTCACAGTTATAATTCGTTGCCTATAGTATTAAATATATTAAAAATATATGACCACTTTAAATTCCCCCAAATATTAAAGCTTTATTTCTTCCTTTTAAGCTTTGTTTTTTAAGATTTTATTTATTTATTTGACAGAGAAAGAGAGAGAGAGAGAGAGAGAGAGATCACAAGTAGGCAGAGAGGCAGGCAGAGAGAGGAGGAAGCAGGCTCCCTGCTGAGCAGAAAGCCCGATGCAGGGCTCAATCCCAGGACCCTGAGATCATGACCTAAGCCGAAGGCAAAGGCTTTAACCCGCTGAGCCACCCAGGCGCCCCTCCTTTTAAGCTTTGTAGCTACATCAGTTTTATTTATTTTATAGGAAAATCAAAATTTATTCCAAGTTTTTTTAATCACCATTTAGATATATGTCATCACTAAATAAATGTATTTCAAAGAAATACAGAAAATCGCTCTTTCTCTTTCCTCCATCTTGGCACATATCAAGGCCTGCTGGGAACAGGACAAATATGTCCAGAAGGCTGTGGTTCAAGGCCATTTTTGCTCGCTACAAGCAGGGTCTCTGGAACCAGAGGGAGCACATAGCTCTTCTTAAAATTGAAGGTGTTTATGCTTGAGGTGAAACTGAATTCTATCTAGGCAAGAGATGTGCTTATGTATACAAAGCAAAGAACAACACAGGGACTCCTGGAGGCAAACCAAACAAAACCAGAGTAATCTGAGGAACAGTAACTCATGCTCATGGAAATAGTGGCACGTGTCTTGCCAAATTCCGAAGCAACTTTCCTGCTAAAGCCACTGGCCACAGAATCCATGTGATGCCGTACTCATCAAGGATTTAAACTTACTGAAAAGTAAATAAATAAATGTGTACACTTAAAAATAAATACAGGAAATGAATGAGGAACTGAATTATAATGAGTAAAGAATTTAATAAATATAAAATATCAGTAAGAGACATTTGCACAGTGCTAAAGTTTTCTTAAACACACATGTGCATGTGCACACACATGCACACAACCAAGTGACAATCCAATGTCCTTCTTTGTATGACTGCTAGGTAAATCTTTCCCTCACATCATGGAAGAAAGTCAATTTTATTTCACAGTGCTTCTAGCAAGAGCTGAAAAGTGAATTAGGTAATCTACATCTGCCCTCTTAGATGGCCTCTTCTCTCCATTCCATCAACTTGACTATTCCCATATCTGCGATCACATGCACACATCTCTCATCACCACCTACGAAATTCAGTATAAAGATTAAAATGTATTTTCCATAAGAGAACATCCCCTGCACATCAATATCTATCTGCTCTGCCTATATCTCTTCTTATAGAGTGATAGGCAGGCAAGATAGAGGAAGGTTCAAGTCTTTTTAGTTCCAAATTTTGCCTCGGGCTTTCAACATTCTAGAAGGAGCAGGATAGAGTGGCTAAATTCCACCTCCAACATGTTCTGATCTCTAATTGAATCACAGGCAAATAAATGTTTTCTCTTAATTAACATTAGTTATGTGAAAATTATTTCAAAGATTTGAAAATTGTTGATGCAATTTTTGAGTCTCTCCACCGGCAAAGTAAAACAAGTCATTCATTCAACTAGTGCATAGCAATGTTCTCTACATTCTGGGTATGTAACAGAACATACAAGAAGATCCCTGATCTTAGCCAGCTTTATTCTCATGAGGTTAGTGGACAGACAACATAAGAAAAGAAATAAACAAGACAATTTTAGTACCCTTAGCCTCAGTTTACCCATTGTAAAATTATTCATTCACCCAGTCATGAAATATTTATTGAGAGTTCATGATGTGCAAAAGCACTGTTCCTAGTTGTGAATAAACACAAAAAAATCCAGTCACCTTGTACTTACATTCTAATGGCACAGACAATAAGCTAAAGAAGCAGGTAAAACACATGGGCAAACCGTGAGAGACTGTGGACTCTGAGAAACAAACTGAGGGTTATGCAGGGGAGGGGGGAAGAGGGTATGGGTGAGCCTGGTCGTGGGTATTAAGGAGGGAACGTATTGCATGGAGCACTGGGTGTGGTGCATAAACAATGAACCTTGGATCACTGGGGGAAAAAAATGTACTGTGTTAAATGCTCATTTGTACCATCAATAGAAAATAACCAAGGACGGTGCATAAGAAAGGCCAGAACAATGTCAAATAAGGGTGTCAGGTTTCAGTTTAAATTCAATAAGCCAATAAGTGAAGAAATCATTTTCTGTGACTGTGTTAGGTGAGCAAAAGTATGAAGAAGGTGAAGAAGCAAGGCCTGAGAATCACCTTGGGTCAAAGCATTATGGATCCCCGGTTTGTTCCAAGAATAGTAAGAAAGCCAGCTTGACTACACAGAGCAATCAAGAAAAATCAGAGAGAGATAAAGACATAGGTTCGAGAGCGTAAACTAAAATGGTTCAGAATGCTGTAGACCATTCAAGGGATTTTGACTTTTAATTTGTGAAGAGGGAACCCAATGACGCATTTTGAATGGATAGATTTCACATAACCTGACACGTTTTGATAGGGGAGAGGCAAGAAAGACAAATTAGGATGCTATCACAATTAACCAGATGAGAGATAAGCATGACACATTGCTGGCATTCCACCACCACTGTAGCAGTGAGGACGGTAAAGAGTTGTTCGATTTGGAAGGGAGTCAATGGGACTTACTGGTTATTGGGTTTGGGGTACGAGAGAAAAAGAAAAATCAAGGATAACCTTAAGATTATTGGCCTGAGCCCCAGAAAGAATGGAATTGCCATCAACAGAGATGGAGAATCAGGGGAAGAGCTGGTTTCGGAGAAAAGATAAGCACTGTTATGGGAATGTAGTTTAAAGGTGCTAAATAAATATCCAGGACATCTAAATATGGAGATGAATATAGAAATTTGGAGCTCAGGAGAGAGCTCCAGGTTGGAGGCACTCATCTGGAAATCATATTTAAAATTATGAAAATGGATGAGGAAAGTAGGACAGTCACACCTCAGGGAATGGCAGAGAATATCCTCAGACATTCGCACTGTACCTAATACAAGTTAAGCCTTTAATATATGTTAGCTGCTGTTATTATTTAGGATTCTGCTTTATGTGCAACTTTTTATCCATAATTATCATAACATTTAACAACTATCAGAAACCACAGTGTCAAGTCTAATTAAAATGTGCTACTACCTTGTAATTGAGGTAATACGTCACAGATTACACAAGGTTCAAAAACAGGTGGAAATAAAAATGCATTCCTAGAACAGCATGAAGATGAAACACTATACATAGACAGGTTTTCATGGATATTTAGCTCTGAACCATCTCTTCCTGATAAAAATTAAGTAGATATGCATGCCAAACTGACACCCCCTCCAAAAATAGGTTTATATTGTTCTATTCTGTGGTCATTCAGAATCAAACTCAAAAGCAAGTTGACTGGCATGTGAAACACATGAGAAATTTGACTTGACTTGTCTACGGCCATACCACCCTGAACGTGCCCGATCTCATCTGATCTCGGAAGCTAAGCAGGGTCGGGCCTGATTAGTACTTGGATGGGAGAAATTTGACTTTACCATATTCTAAAAAGGAGTTTAATATAAAGACTATCAGAAAATAGAGAAAATGTATTGGGGGAGTATTCCGTTACTTTTTATTCATTTGACACAGAGAGAGAGATTACAAGTAGGCAGAGAGGCAGGCAGAAAGAGAGGAGAGAGGAGGAAGCAGGCTCCCTGCTGAGCAGAGAGCCCGATGTGGGCCTCGATCCCAGGACCCTGGGATCATGACCTGAGCCGAAGGCAGCGGCTTTAACCCACTGAGCCACCCAGGCGCCCGAGTATTCCGTTACTTTTCCTTTGTTCATGTTTCTCACTTGAGGGCTTCCATTTAATTAGCAGGGATAAGACAGACTCAAGCATTTTCCAGTTATTTCAAAATACAACTATTTTTAAGATTGCTTTGAATCATAACCTTATTGAGCTATAATACAAAAATAAGAGGTGATACTAAAGAGTAGTAAGTGTTTTCACCATCACATTGCATTGATCTTTAAGAATGGGCTTTATGGGTAGCAAGAGATTAAGAGTGCTTTTAGCTCCATTCCCAAGAAAATACTAATAGAATCTGTGGTAACATCTGCTGGCCTTTGTCTATTTTCCCTTTATGTTTCACCCAAATTCGGCAAAGTAGGTTTTCACACTCAAAACTTTTAAGTCCACATCAGTTGTGGTTTTCTTATTTTTCTCATGTGAATCACTGTTAAACTGTAGAGCAAAATGAAAATTAGTATTTTCTTGATCAATCATTGTGTTTCCATATAACTTCCAAGATGCAAAGCATAAACACTGAAGTGAGCAATCACGAACGAACCCTTTTGGGCCATTGTTCTATCAGCATACTTACACTTATATTTGTCAGTTAACAAACATAACTAAGAGTATTAAACATTAAGAAACATGTTACACCGGCACCTACACCTTCACAGACATTGAAAAGCTGCATCTATTACGTCACCTAGTGGATGAAAGGAAAATAGCAAGACTACTCCCTGCGTAATTGGGGGCAGCAGAGTCAGATCTTATTTTTTGAGTTTATAGTACCTGAATACAAAGTCTGTAGAAGCAACTGGATTGTGGATGTAGTTGTTTCTCATCTTCGGAGAAGATGTCATTATTTGTCATTATTTAAACACAAATTTATCTTCAGTATTGAGATAGAGAAATAGTAAGAATCAGGTGATTAGACTTAAGCAGGTTTTTATGTTTTCATAAAAGCCAATCCAAGTCCTGTCCAAAGAGAAATGTGACACACTTGCTAACAGAAAATACCATGCAAGCTACTTCTAATTTTATTTCTATATGAGTTGACCCAATGAGAAGTTCTTTTTTCTAAACTAAAAATTTTAGGGTGCTTCACGGTTGACTTAATTTATTTTGAATATGTGAAACTTTAACATGAATATCATTTTTTTTTTACTTTCAACAAGAAATCAAGAAATAAAGACAAACCCAAATACAGCAAAATCATGTACAGACATGTGTTTTAGGGGTTTGAAAACCAGCTTGTAAGGCCATTTGTAGATTATTCAAAAATCCAATTACTCTCAGGAACAAATGTGATTGAAATACTTTGCCATAGAGAAAAAAAGGTGGCTAATCAACGTCAAACACACAATTGATAGTCGCAATTTTAAACCCCAAGGCTTAACTATTGGTTAAGAATTTATATTCATATTGAGCACATTTTAACAGTACTTGACTCTCCAAATTCTGAACCCTAAACTTTCCTAAAAGAAATTATATGTGACCCAGATTTGAAGCTTACAACTTGCATAGCACAATCCTCAGAAGTGACAGATACATCATGCAGTTTTATTTTTCTTTTTAAATAAAAAAGATTAGCTATTGTAGGAAATTTTGACTTATTGGAGAAACAACCAGAAAATTAAAGAACGCAAGCTCCCATATTCCTACAGTGACAACAGAAAAAAGATGCACATATTCTAATCAATTTGTATGAATTGTTCTCTTCACCTTACTGATGAGTAGTTATGCAACCGAAAAGCAGACAGGAAATCTGTCAACAATTTTAACATGATTAGTTAAGGAGAACTGCTGCTAGTTCCTCTTACACTGATCTGAAGCATTAATATAGTTAGCCTGGGCAAGCTTGTCAACCAGGTCATCTGCCTTAGGCATGAACCTGGCATATAGCATTTTTTATAATCCTTTACTAGATTCCAACTGTCAAGCGACTCTAATGCTATTTTTCTTAGGTGTCAGTGTAATTGCCCCTGACTGAGAAGTGACTTAGTTTCTTGGTGTTCCACATATCTGTAGCTTCTTGCCCAAGGGACCTGTCCCAGGCTTCGCTCATGTAATGTTCCATTAGCTATGCTTAACCGGGAGTAGACTTAAAGAGTCTGAATATATTTTTTTAAATGGGAAAAATAAAAGAACTGAATTTCAATTAGTCAAAAAGGTTTTTCAGGTGGGTGAGTATGTGTGTGAGCTTTTTTACTTGTGTACATGGGTAAGCACCTATTGTTTCTTCTCTCAATAGCTATTAATAAAAATAGGGAAATGATAGTGATAGATCGGTACTTCAATATTATCATGAGCTCCAGATTCCCAGCAGCCAATAACAAGACTTCTGTTTTTCAATACCAAATATAACCTAACGGACACAGCTATAAATATGAATCAAAAATTAATGTTAAGCCAATACTCTGGAAGCATTGTAATATTACATTTACAAAGATCTTAATCATGGCATTTTTTACAATAATAATGAATAAACAATAATTACACAGGACCTGTGAAATATTTAAAATATGAGAAAGGTCTAAACTTATTTAAATAGGAAAATGTTCATGAAATATTACTGAGTGAATAAGCAAATTACAAAAGCTGTGTATATGATTTTGTTCGGAGGGGGAAGGGTAAATATTCATAAGTGCATATGCAAACACAGAAAACTATCTCAAGGTTATACTCCAAAATATTAGTGGTTGTTATTCCTTTATAAAAGGATTTTAGATCATTTTTTTTCTTTATCACTTGTTATATTGAAAAAATTATGGTATATCCATATAATAAAATACAACTAACAGTAAAAAGGAAGTAATAATACATGAAACAGAGTGAACTAATTTCAAAATAATTATGCTGATTAGTACACCAGCCAGCCTGATTTGCTAATCTACAGATCAGTAACCAAAGGTATATCTACATAGTATATAGGTATCTGAGTCGTCTGGGAAGTTTAGTGAAGGGGAGAACTACTCTGATTTTTCCATAATTGCAAAGTTTTTCTCAGGAGAAGAGGATGTTATGTATTGCTGAGCTAGACTGGAGAATCTGGAATTAATTCATCTTTTTTAGTCAAAATGAGTACTACTATTAGCTGAGAACTTCCTCAACCCCTTCAAAAATTATGTGTATTATGTTTCAAGACCAAGTATGATACTGGCAGAAAAAAACAGCAAGTTGAATCAATAAATTAGTGTTCTACTTATTATTCCACTTTAACAATTTATGAATTCTTTGTAAGATCATACACTATAATTACTGACATAAATATATTTGAGTGGTGACTTAGCTTTCACTCTTTCTACAATTCATATGAAATTAAAACACTGTTGTACTGTTGATTTTATGGTTTTGATAATTGGACTATGGTGTGTAAGCTGTTAACAGAAAGGAAAGCTATGTAAATTCTATACTATTTTATAACTTTTTCTAGAAGTCTAAAATTATTTAAAAATAAAAAGGTTTTACATAATAATAATGAATGAAAAAAGCCAGGAAAAAAAAAAAAAAAAAAACAAGAGTTACGCAACATGATTCTATTCATGTGAACCTTCTAGGAAAGTAAAATCTCCAGCAACAGAAAGCAGATAAGTGGTTGCTCTGAGCTGGGTGGGAGCAGACACTGACTGCAAAGAGGCATAAAGGAACTTTTTAGATATGAAACAAGCACTCTAAAGTTAGACTGTCATGATCTTTCCATGACTGCATATATTACTAAAACTCATCAAACTGTATGCTTAGAATGGGTATATTATTTTATGAAATATATGTTATATTCAATAAAGATTCACTATATTCGATAAAGTTTATTGTAGAATGGTCATAAAAGAGAATGAAGAAAAAAAAATACCTTGATGATATCAAAATATCCAAGAGCAGAAGTTGAAAGTCATGGTTCATTCATACAAGTAGACACCGTACAGCTATGAAAGAGAAAAAAAGAACATACGCATGTACTGCTATGGAAATATTTCAAAGATGCATTAAGTAACAAAACGCAAAACTATGTGTATAGTAAGGTATACTTTAAAAGGGGGTGGGGGAATGCTATAATCTGTATCTTTTTCCATGAGTACTGTAGAGAAGGAAAAAGTTCTCTCTACCTTCTTAGGTTCTGTAGCTGGGCCTGAAAATTAAACTGACATAAGACAGACTAATAAGAGAAAACTATACAACTTAATATTTTTATGTGCACCTGAGAGTGTTCAAAAGGAAAATGAAGACCTAAAAGAACCATTAGGCCCCCAAAAAGCTAGTGTGTCTGGGAAACAAAGAATAAATCATGAGAATGTGACAAGACATAGTGGCTTCAGCCAGGGGCAGTAAATTGTGGAACAGCGACAAGGAAATATATGGGGGAAGCTAATGGAATTCAAGGATTATCTCAGTAGGTTTGTTTGAAAAGATTCATTTTAGTGTCAACTCTCAATCTCTGGTGGTAAGAATGTTCTCCTCCTGGTACAAAGGAGGCACCCATCTCATGAGAAAGTTCATGACCTGCTTTTAGGTGGAAAGGGAGAGGTCAGAGAGCCCTTCCTGCATCTGCTGTTTCTCAGGTGACTTCACCTCAAAATAATCAATATGCCAAAGGGCATATTGTGGGACAGGTATGTTCTGAACCCCTTTAGTATAAAAGGATCTGAAAAGCACACACACAAAAATAGCAGAACTGGGGTGCCTTGGTGGCTCAGTCAGTTAAGCATCTGACTCTTGGTTTTGGCTCAGGTGATGATCTCAGGGTCGTAGGATCGAGAACCGTGGGGGGCATGGAGCTCGTTTGGGATTCTCTCTCTCCCTATGCTCCTCCCCTCTCACAATCTCTCTTTTTTTAAGAAAATTAGCAGCAGGACTAGGAATGGAGAATTTATTTCTTCCAATTTAAACTCATATTTAACTTTAATCACATACATATACAGCAAAAAAAAAAAAAAGCAGAACAAAAGAAAACAAAAACACTAATTACTATTCTCCAGTATTTACTTTCCACCCTCTTCCTGCTCTTTTGCCCACTTCTATTAAGGTTTAAAGAAAGCTGGTTAGGGACTACATTTCCCGGCCTTTCTTGTGACGGAGTAGGGTCACGTGACTACATTTCTGCAATGAAAAGAGCACAGATCAGGCATGCAATTACCTGGGCATTTCCTTATAACAAAATTGCTCATTTTGTGTCCTGATATTTTTCCTTTCCAACAAGCTGTGGGATGGACTGTAGCCAGTTTTGGCCATGCAGATGAGGAAAGCACCTGGGTGACGGTGCATTGTGAAGCTGAACTCAGTACAATGGAGCCCATCTATCTGCTTTTTATCTGTTCTTTGCAACTGTTCCCCAAGAAATAAATTCCTGTCTTGTGTAAGTTCTTGCATTCTGAAATATGTTCACAGCAGCCTGGCCTATCCCCTAACAAAGACAGCATATATTCTGTTTTAAATATAGTTTAAATTTTAAAATTCAAGATCAAGGAAACAACTATATTGTAAATTAAGGTAATCAAAGCATTAGTCCTATTACTTATTTGACCAATATGAATATTTCAATCGTATTTGCAACTTCCATTTTAGAATGGCATAGTAACTTAGCAGTTGATTCTTCTGACTCCTATATTTCAACTCCCAGATTGTTCCTGCTGTAATTATGTCCAAAATATGACCCATTGTTATGCCCAAATAAAAAGGCTAGTTCTTTTCTTTTTATTTCAGAGATTTTTTTGATATTCACTTTTCTTCATTTTCCTAGACAACCCTCTCACAGGACTATACTTCATTTTGACAGCTATGATATTGTCACTTGTTTACTTCTCATCAGATAATGGACTTTGGTATCTGATTAGCTTTACTCTATTCTTGAAAGAAAAATGACATCCCCAGGCTAACATATCTTACTGATAGCTGTCAGTAAAATAACCTTTGGTACCTTCCCAGTACTGTTGTAACAACTTCCACAAAACATACTGCAAATGAGACTGGCTAGATTCAAAACCGGCATTCATAAGTTGAAAAAAGTTCCCAGTAATTACAGTCTATAAATCTGTAAGATTTTTAATTTGCAGGAAACTTACATGGTTTGTGAATTAACTTAATAATCAGGCAATACACAGTTCTCACACCTAGTGTCACCATCAAAATTATTAGTATTGTGCCATTTACTCCCATTCAATTCCTCCACAGACTAAATATTTTCTATCTGAAACTCCTTTGTACAGTGATTTCAGAGCTTTCAACATTAACGTTTAGAAAGAGACAACTGACTGTTTCTAAAACTCAATATTCTGTAACTAGATAGACCACTGCTACTATTAATCTTATAATGTGTTATTTATAGGTCTTACATCTAAAAGTAAATTTTTCCTGAGAGCATTTACATACCATTTCTACTCTTATTTTATCATCAATTTTACCGTTAACTTACATAATCATAAGAACTTTTTCCACTTATTAAAAAAAAAAAAAGGAAAGAAGGAAACAAGAAACTTTACACCAATGAGCCTGGTATAGGGAGTTGAGTCTCTTCATGCTTGAATGGTCTCACCCACTCTCTACCACTCATTCAGGCTTTCTGAGATAACTGGTATTGAGTTTATTTGGGAACTCTCATCAGTAATTAAAAAAAAGAAAGTCAAAGAAAGATGCTCCAAAGAAAGGCAAAGCCCAGTACATATAATGTAATGATGAAAAACAGATGAAGGCTATTGACCAACCTAATTAGCTTTGATGATATCCAGAACCAAGATAATGGCCAACACAGATGGAAGGGAAGGTGCAGACGTGAGAACTGCTGAAAAATAAAATCCATAGTGACAGACAACTTACTGAATACAGGTATTGAGATTAGGAAGAAGTGAAGGAAGATGATGAGGGGAATGTGAAAGCACAGTTAATGAATTTAAGAAAAAGCCAGAGGTACCTGGGTGGCTCAATCAGTTAAGTGTCAGACTCTTAATTTTGGCTCCAGTTGTGATCTCACGGTCCTGAGATCAAGCCCCTACAATGGGTTCCAAGCTCAGCAAGAGTCTGCTTGAGATTCTCTCCCTCTCTGCCCCTTCCCCACTTGCATGTGAGCTCTCTCTAAATAAACAGAGAGATAAAATCTTAAAAAAAAAAAAAGTAAAAGCCATATTGGCCTAAGTTCAAAGTAAAATGGGCAGGCAGAACAGGCCTGATGCGCAAGGTCAATGAACTTGGAAATACTGTCAATCATAATAGATGCTCAAACTCTTAGGCTTGATTTCCTGGGAATCATTCTTGCAGAAGACATTTCAAAAACACTGACTTTGATGTATGCTTTTTTTCTCTATTATAATTAATTGTTGCAGAAAGGGGGGGGAATAGGCATTAAACATCAATCATAAAACTTATTTCCAACAGCAGATCTAAGAAAATTGCAATTCAACAAAATATTTACTTGAACATTTAGTGCTGACGTTTTCCTCAAAGAGAAATTGTAATTATTCAAGAACTCTAATACAATTAAGTCAATTATTTTAAGAAACATAACAACATTGAACTGTTACTTTCCAGTAAAGGTTAGATCACTTTTATTTAGAGAGATACAGAAAAAACAATTGGAGCAGACAGCATTTGTGGGAAAAATTATGCCACTGCCTCTAGTTATTGAATTATTACTGATTTGTGAAGACATAAGTACAGAGATTCAAAGGGTTTAGAAACTTTTATAGCCATTTGAAAATGTGTTTTGAATATAATAATAACAAATTAAGGCTTGTAGTTGATAAACCTTTTACAGTTATATCATATGCCTAGTAATATTTTTATACTGCAATTCTGGAATGTGACCGAATAGGAACTTTCAAAGAAACTGGCCCTTTACCACAGAGAGGTGAAGAAGCACTGTATTAGAGGTCAGATAACATCTCTATACAAACATGGAAGGCAGTCCAAGGTTTTTGCAAAGCAAAGCATTGCACCTGATCTAGGATGAGGAAGTAGTCTGTAGTCTAAGTTTCACTGAAGTAGTGTTTGTAAAGGTTTAAAGGTAGAGAGGTTGTAAATTAACTGAGGTTATAACCCTAAAAAGTCCTGAATGCTTGGTGCCTGGGTGACTCAGTCAGTTAAGAATCTGACTCTTGATGTCAGCTCAGGTCTTGATCTCAGGGTTGTGAGTTCAAGACCCATGTTGGGCTCCAAGCTGGCCCTGGAGCCTACTTTAAAAAAAAAAAAAAAAAGGTATTGAATGCTACAGTTTGATTAAAGAAAATTTTCCTGAACTTAAGGCAAGAAAAGTTTAACATAACGAATGAAACCATCACATATGACAGGCTAGATCTGATTGTTTCTTCTAGAGACACAATTCTAACCAGTGGTCTTTTCCTTGTGTCCCTTCACTCTTATCACATATCTACGTGAAGTCAGAAGGAATGACCAATGTCAAATAGTAATGTTATATTATATTCTGGCATATTTCCTTATATAGCCAGCGATTTGAGAAAAGGTATTGCCTTCAAACACAAATTTTATCAAACATCTTAAAAAATGAGTTGGACAGTTACCCATCAGGTATTAGAATGCAAGTTCAAGTCATCCCATTAACTTTTCATATCAGAATAAGACATGACAGAAAAGAAAAAAGGGGCGAATAATTTTGTCCTGGGAGGTTTCATTCTATGCTTATTATGAGATGCGATAAGTCAGGGTTGGGTGGGGGGAGACTACCAAGAGAAAAGGAAAAAGCCTTCACGGAAAGCCAGATTCCCAAGTACTTATGACATAAATTGAAGCATTCAACATAAATCTCAAATAAACACTTTGGTATGATACAAACTTCAAAAACGTGATTTAGGATGCATTAGCTAAACTCAGGCCTTTCCTTGGCCCGTAGTCAAAAATAGCTATTGGAGATATGTAAGCTACAATGAAGCAGACATATTCTAAAGAACCAAGGCAATGATCTCCTAAATTCATTTGTTTTTCTTTTGTTCCTGACTATTACAATATTCATAATAGTGAAGTTGCATCAAAGGAAACAAATGGATTTGATTAGAAGCAATCATGGAGTTTCTTGTCTAAGCTACTTCTTACATCCTGAAGGACAAAAGGGAAAAACAATCTGATCCTGTATCTTGGCTATCCAGTGGTTTTAACCTCCATCTCCAAATCTGCACCCTCAATCTAAAATGACTTTAAAAGAGATTCAGCACAGACGTTATTTTGATTCTGTACAAAAACAAACAACAACAAAAGAAAACCGAGCTTCCATTTATTGAATGCTTATTTGATTAAGCATTAAGATCAGACTGATGCTAAACCTAAGACAACTGCAGTATGTCATTTTTCTATTAAAGGCAGCTTGAGGGCGCCTGGGTGGCTCAGTGGGTTAAAGCCTCTGCTTTCGGCTCAGGTCATGATCTCAGCGTCCTGGGATCGAGGCCCGCATCGGGCTCTCTGCTCGGCAGGGAGCCTGCTTCCTCCTCTCCCTGTCTCTCTGCCTGCCTCTCCACCTACTTGTGATCTCTCTCTGTGTATCAAATAAATAAATAAAATCTTTAAAAAAAAAATAAATAAAATAAAGGCAGCTTGATAGCTTTGTTCCATTCATGGGCATGTGGCATTTTCAAGTCACCCACCAGAGTTATCTGTTGTTCATTTTCTCCCACGGGGTAGAGTGGCAATAGTTCCTTTTGGAGAACATTTTTAAACACATAATTTTCCTCACTATTATTGTTTTTAAAAATCCCCTGAATTGATGTTAATGATGAATATACTTTTTAAAATTAACATCATAACTCACACAGAAATATAAAATGAATATGTGCCAAGTATTTTATTAAGTCATTAATTAATAAGAATGCCATTAAGATGTTACAAGTAGTTCAAGGAAGAATTCAAACAACTCTCACATACATAGGCAATCAAGACTGCTGAAGTCGATTTGCAAATAGATCTAAATCTGATAAATATGCACGGGACAATAATCAGTTGCATTTTACTGGACCAAACTCATTTTCATTTCTGTGGACAAGAATTATTTACATTATCAACAAAGAGGATGACTAGAACGGGACCAGACAAAATCAGATAACCAGGAAAGGTGTACTACCTGGGACACTCAGTAATTTTTGTGTTTTGTCCATTTCAATGCCCCTGGCAAAGTTTCCTTACAATTGCATAGACTAAAACCTTCTATTTTTGTACGGTGTACTTTATCCATTTCGTTGTTATTATTTTCCCAATTCATCCCGAAGTAAAAAGAAGAGAAAGACAGTCAAGCGCCCTTAAAAGTGGGGTTTCAACGCATCTGTTCTTCAAAAAAATGTAACTGCCAGGCATTTGAGAAAGGGATGCATGAGGTCACTGTGTTTTCTCTGCCTAACATGGCAGCACTCGTAAGCGGCCATGGACTGTTTGTACATGTACATGTTTATACAGGGTCCTTCCAATTCTTCCCATGGAAAATTCATCTGTTTTTAATCCACTACCATTGATTGGCACAGAAAAGATTTTGTTTGTTTCAGGAAATCTGCTTGACAGCCTGCAGTACAGAAGAAAAATCCAGTGGACACTTTGTTATCCCACAGCAGCAGAGTGTAGAGTAAGCATACAGCTGCTCAAATTAGTAACTGGGAGTGTCAGCAAGCAGTGGGATGTTTAACCAGCAAATGGCTTCTGTGGAGGAGGCCCCTACCTCACCACGGCTCCTCCACCTTCCCCTGTCAATTTAAAGCCCTAACTGAACACAGCTGCAGGTTGATTGGTGCCCTCAGAACAGGAGCTAGTAGTTTCCAGAAAGGCCCTATTAGGCAGGCATCAATGCTTCCTGGAAACTTGAAAGGGCTATCACAAGCCTGAGGGGCTTTCTAGTTTACTCTTCTGAGCCATGTTGGTTGATTAAGTTTGAGGGTCTGGTGTGAAGTGCTTGGGGGAGTCCACACTGTGAGACTGGCAACACAATACGTCTTTCGCTGATTAACTTCCCCAGGGCTCTCGCCTTGAACCCTTGCACTTGTACGCATTGCACTTAAAATTTTACAAAAGCCAGAACCCCTGAGGTCTCATTGGCTTCTACTGAAATTTGCCTTTGCTGCCAAAAATGTATCTTCTTTAACAGAGGCCCATGTCCTCTCCACTATCTCCCCTTCAGAAAATTGTCCAGCTGTGGATCACACCTCATATCCTCTCCTCGTGATAGCCAAGATAAATCTGACTCTGTGCGTACGATCGTTCTAATTCAAATAATTACATGCTTGGCTTAATAGTGGGTGCCAGCCACAAATGTGATAATTTCTTCTTCCCGCAGCCTCACACAAAGAGGTAATTTGTTCCATGCCCCCAGCAACAGGTGAATGGCACAAAACATGAGCAATGCGTGCATAGAGAGAAAGGCGCATTTTATGGATAAAATGGGTGACAGAGAAATGATCCATGTGCACAATTACTAAATTTGCATTAATCATTTTGGGATGGATGCTCTCATTGTATGAGTCTTGGGAAATTTGGCAGAGTAGAGCTGTTGCCTAGAGGACAAAAATAGCTTTATTCCTGCCGTCATAAGCCTGAGCACTGGCGGACTCAATTCCCTTGCCAACTTTTTGAAACTCCAGCCCAAGGCTCTAGAGTGTCACTTAAAGCCCTCCACTTCTTAATCAAATTCCCACTTTTTCTTTTTCCAATACTTGGGTTTTATTTGCTCTCAAACAACAGTAGCAAATAAGCTTGGCTTTCTCTTGGCGATTATGTGCCATTCCGATACTGGTGTGAAACAAATTAAAGGTATCCCACAGGTAAAGAAGGTGAAATACAGCTATTAGTATACTTAAAAAAAAAAAAAAGATTTTAGGCTTCTTACAAACCATTCATTCTAGTTCATAAATTGGCAGGAAGAAATGGTCACTCACTTGAGTGTCACCGAAACCAATGGTTAAGCCACGGGTGAACCAGAAAGAAAATCTATGCCAGGAAGGCTGGACGAAGAAAAGGACACATCTCCAGCTGTGCCACAACTGCAGATAAACCTTGAAAGGCTTGGAAGAAAACAAATTAAACATAATAAACAGTGGATCGGGGAACCAATCGGGATTCCTACATTCATATGAACGGAAGTTATATGGTTACCTTTTTGTTCTATTAATCACACCTACATTCTCCATCTTCATTTACCTGGGGAGCAGCTCTTTCTATGCCACAAACTCAGACTGCCACTCTTGAACAGCTTCTCCATCATCACTCCCACGAACTCTAAAAGCTAACTCATCATGACCATCCCCCACATACCCCTTTAAGATTTCTCTAGGGCGCCTGGGTGGCTCAGTGGGTTAAAGCCGCTGCCTTCGGCTCAGGTCAGGATCCCAGGGTCCTGGGATCAAGGCCCATATCGGGCTCTCTGCAAAGCAAGGAGCCTGCTTCCTCCTCTCTCCTCTCTCTCTGCCTGCCTCTCTGCCTACTTGTAATCTCTCTCTCTGTGTCAAATGAATAAATAAAATCTTTAAAAAAAAAAAAAAGATTTCTTGAGTCTCTACCTCCTCTACCTGCCTGGACCATCTTTGTGCAAGATCACTGCTATAAATCCTTTCCCTGGATCCTGTTCTTGCTCCGGAGGCACACCCTGAAATGAGTATTTTAAACTAATCTTTCTGTTCCTGAGGCCACCCTCCCTTGCAAAACGGACTTCGCTTTTCCTTTGTTATGTCTGCAGATGATATCTGGAGTAAGTCGAGGGGGTGTGGAGTATACCTAGAACATCAGCTATAAATTCCTACTCCGGTGTATTCTGTCTATATCATTCCCATCTTTCACAGTTGTTGGTTTTTTTCCTCCACAAAACTAGCCTAGACAAGTGATACGCCCTTATGGCAAGAGGAAGAGAGCAGGGAAATGCTAATCTAATGTTTCACAGGAGATCCTGGACGGCTAGCCATCTGTGGTAGGCAGAATAATGATCCCAAGTCGACCTCCTTGTCAAAGCTGATGCCCACAGATAAGCCCAGATGAGATCAGCAGAGCTGCCTACCCAACCAGAGAAGGACACGGGTCACAGAACCCAGTCAAAACCAGAAGAACCAGCTATCTAAGGCTCACCTAAATTGACAAACTATAAAATCACGATCTAACTAAGTGCTTATTGTTTCAAGTCGCTAAATATTGGGATGACTTATTGTACATCAATCACTAAACCACACTTGTACCTCCACAATCTAACTTCACAGAAAGCGTTTGCAATCCCAGGTACTTGCGTGCCTAGATTCTCGAATGCATGGATTCGGTCAGAAGCAAGCTCTGTGACTTCGGCCAAGTCATTCAGTTCTGAAGTGTTCCATGTGTAAAATCAGAAGCTGTGACCTTGCAGTATGCAATACCACATTTAGCTTTATGTCTCTATCAAGAATAAAAAGAGAGAAAGATTTTAAAATATCCCTTCCATGAAAAAACAGCAGAGTATGACTGGCATGTGCGCCCCAGATTACCACTTCTTTTTTGACTGTGGAAGTGAATTGTAGCAACTCTGAAAGCCAAGCTAAGACCCGAGTTTAATATAGACATTTATTTCACGTCTCCTCTTAGTCATATAAAACTAAAGGAGACCATTCTGCAACAATAAAACAGGGGCATCTGGGTGGCTCAATGGGTTAAGCCTCTGCCTTCACCTCAGGTCATGATCTCAGGGTCCTGGGATCATGCCCCACTTAAGGCTCTGCTCAACGGGGAGCCTGCTTCCCCTCCTCTCTCTGCCTGCCTACTTGTGATCTCTCTCTCTCTGTGTCAAATAAATAAAATCTTTTAAAAAAAAAATAAACAGTAAACAATATTTAAAAAAGGAGTGTTCAATTATCAAGCATTAAGCTATTAGAGACCCTTATCAAAAAATAACACATCGCTATTTCTATATAACTTAGTAACTTTACTTTTATACTGAAAACAAAATTCAGAGAGCAGCTCTACGCTTTTTGAAACAGAGCTCATCACCCAGCAAAACTGAATATTTGCTTTAATTGTGTGTGGGGGTCAGCAATTTATCCCCTGTCAGTTCCAAACCTACCCCTCCTGCCTCTGTGGTGTTGAAGCTGGACCTGAAACTTTTCCCCAGGGCCAGCTGGCACAATGTCAGGCTTTGTCAATAGAGGGTGCTGCAGGGACACTGCAAGACCAAAACAGAAGCAGCAGCCAGTGTCTCTTCCAGATGGAGGAGGCTCCTGTAAGCAGAACGAGTTAGGGATCCCCAGGAAAAGAAAGAGGAGACCTAGCTTTCATGACACACAAGGAGTCATTTTAGGCCCTCAGCTATTTTTGTGACCTATGTCCCACCCAGCCCTGGCACACTACTTGCAGAACGTCCTAAGAGGTGCTAGAATTACAAAGGAATGCAAAAACCTCAGTATTAAGGATTCTCTGGAAACAAATGGAATGCAAAAACCTAGCAGGCCAGGAGGTAGCCTAACCCTGTCAGACCCAGTAAATCAGGGGTAAAAACTCCCAGGGATTTTTTTCAAAAGGAAAGACAGACCTAAACGCACATTCTGTGGTTGTTTTTTGCAGGATTCAAATCTCGGTGAACACTCAGACACCAAACGGGAGCCAGAAAACTGACCATCCGGATGCTTGCTGGTCTTCGTGACTTCAATCAAGAAGGACGTGGGCTCTGACTATTAAGGATGACTTTTGCCCCAATTCTATACAGAACTCAGCCTTTGTTGAGCCCCTCCATGAAGATGCATTCACCTTAACTTAAAACCTCCCCAGTTGTACTATTTGGAAAGTCACAGCTCTACCTCACCAAGGAGCGAACTCATTTTCCTTCGGTTACACTCTTATGTTGCAGCTCCCAGGCGCCTGGGTATACAGGTGACCCAGTGGCAGTCATGCTCTGGAAGATTCTTCAGCCACCGTGGACTACTCCCGTGGGCCAGCTCCGCCCTCCAACACTGTGGCAAGCTTCCCCGCCCCCAGCGGTCTGCTTTGTGTGGAGGAACTCCAGCTCTCAGCGTTTGTATTAACTAGGGAACATTATAAACAACAAGTGCTATTGTGTCATTTTCAATAGCAGTCAACTATTATCACATGAAAAAGCTGTCATATCAAAAATGCATAAAAATTAACATTTCATGTATTATTTCTAAAGTTTCAGAAGACTTCCTGCTTTTCAAATTGGGAAGTGTAACCATTCTTGCTATCAAGAATAAGCAAATTAACAGTTAGATTCAGGCTGACTTTTTTTTCCTGAAGAATGTAAGTTCACTGATTATAGTCAGAAGAAAGTCAGTAGTCTTATTCTTCAGTATGTAAAATAGCAGCCATAGTACTAGAAAGGAATCAGTGTAAATAATATCTCTAGTGTCGACCCTTAAACAGTCTTACAAATATTGCAAAATTTTGTTAAAGAGAAGTAAATTCTCTTGAGAAACTTACTATGAACGTAGGCTGGAAGAAGTTAAGCATTATGTGGCATACAGTCTGTCCTAGCTCAAGCTGCCCAGAAGCAGAGTTTAAGAAGATTCTTTTGCTAATGATGTATTAAGGAAAGAATCCCAGGAGAGATCACTAAGGAAAGTGGGGGAAGAGAGACTATAAGACAGAGAAAGGACAGACACTAATGAGGGGAACATTTGCAGCCAAGGTCCCAGAAGAGTACCTTGGGCCTACTACTGCAGAACTCTGGAGTACTGCAAGTCTGAATTGCCCCAGCCTGAAGCAAGGGAGGCGGGCGGTCATACTCTACCAAAATCAGTCATTGGCTAAGGGTCTACTAGGAGAAAGTCCCCCTTCCCCTTCCAGACATTTCAGACTTCCTGGGGTTAAAGGTGGACCCAAGGGCATCTGAGCATCTGAGTGAAACAATAGCATTTGCTGCTTAACAAAAAAGAATAATCTTTCTGACCTTAGTATTTTTATTTCAGATGATTCTAAGAACTCTCCTGAAAAAGCTGTAACAGAGAAAAAACCTAGAATCAAAGAATTTATCAAAAGATCGTGCATGGTGTCAAATAGTGATGACCAGGGATAGATTTAGTAATCCCGTGGTACTCTACAAGTCAAGATCCCTCTCTCACAAAATAAATAGCAATGTTCTAAGGAAATACAGGGAATCATATAAAACTCAAAGATTACATTCTGTTTAAACATAATCACTGGAGACTGTAGAGGTAAAAGCATTCTCCAGGGGCCTGAGAGCCTCTTTTCTTCTTAACAATGTTACCTTATGTATTTATTTGAGACTCCACGCTGAATCCAAATATTTAGGTATGCCTTCCAATTTGGGTTCAAAATATTTCTCTTTGGTTCTATGCAGCCTGAATCTGAATCTTATCCAACCTCTAATGATGTATAAATACTGAAAGTAAAAAAGCGAAGGATAAACTCCTGAGCCAGAGAACACAGAGAATACAGAGAAATATGAGTTTTTTAAGGCTGCAGCTAAAAAAAAAACTGGCAACCGATAAAATTATTATCTAAAAATCTGAATTCCACTCTCATGAGAAAAATATAAGGACAAGTAAGATGGCTTCCGCATAGCTTAAGTGACTAAGCAAGGATGTTAAGGATTACAGAGCACCAGTGTCTGTATTTATGTCAGGTAATGAAACATCACTCAATCCAGAAAGTGTATATACCTGAAAATAAATCTCACTTTATAATGACATTTTAAGAGGGTAAGATACACAGGGAATGCCAACAATGATGTGTTACAGTATCAAACTGTTTTGTTTCTGGCAGATTTTATCCTACTTATGGTAAATGTGGTTCAATCTTTTGCAAAGAATGAAATATACAAATCAGATTCAGTTCCTTCTCAAAAGAATTAAGAATATAACAAGATTAATCAGATAAGCAAGAAGAATCCTGAAAACACTTTGTCAAGTTCACAAATTAAAAATTAAAGAAACATCAATGTCTTTATAAACAAGAGGGAGGTTAGAATAAGATAAGAAGAGCAAAAAGAAATCTTAGCATAAAATTAGACATCTATTCTTTCCCACCACACACCCTCTCTCTCTCTGTCTCTCTCTCTCCTTCTCCCTCTCCCTCTCCTACCTCAGGAATGAATTACACGCGCTAATCTTCAGTATACCATTCAATGACTGACTCTGTCCACACATACACATAGATAATTTCAGGCATCTGAACTCCAGATTGAATCCCCCAGAGTAGCAATTATTCTAATCCTTACCACCATACATAAATTTTGTGACTTCTCAACTACTTTTAAGTAATTCATACAGTATGTATTTTTCGATCTGGCTTTATTATAACTCATACTTGAGATCATTTATGTTATTGCATTATAGAAGTTTTATTTATGGTGATGGAATGAATCTAAAATGAGGCTACACAATTGGATTTCTGCTCTTTATTTTGTTTCTTTTCAATTCCTCACTTGACTGTGTCCAGCAAAGGTGCAAATTTCCATTTTAACTTCAATATACAGTAAACTTTCTGTAGTGAACTGGGCTAACAAGAGTTCAAAAAGAAACTTACAAGCATCTAAGAAATTCTTACAGAACTTTAAAATTTAAATTCTCAAAATGTATTAGTCCTTCAAGTATTTAAAAAATAAAGCATTTTGAGTAACTTTGGAACAAAATTGTAATAATTATTCTACTTAAATGTATATATACTGTTTAAGAGGAGCATTACATATTAATACATTTTACTCTTACATTCAGCCTTTTGAAAACCTAAAAAACTATTAAATACAAAAACACAACATACAAATACATGCACTTTCCTCTACTAAATAGAGGAATAAAAGTAATCCCCTCAGACAAAAGGCTGATATAATCCAATAAAACAGAATATCAGTATATAATGAAGATGATTATCCTGGTAATGATGATGGTCTGATGATTATTAAAATGGTGATGATAGGACGCCTGGGTGGCTCAGTGGGTTAAAGCCTCTGCTTTCAGCTCAGGTCATGATCTCAGCGTCCTGGGATCGAGGCCCGCATCGGGCTCTCTGCTCAGCAGGGAGCCTGCTTCCTCCTCTCCTTGTCTCTCTGCCTGCCTCTCTGCCTACTTGTAATCTCTCTCTCTGTGTCAAATAAATAAATAAAATCTTTAAAAAAATGGTGATAATAATAAAAATATCTAAATCTACTGAAAGCTAAACACACACCAGTATTTTACATGTTGCGTCATTTATATCTCCTAAAAACCTTACAGGTTGTGTGTGATTATTATGTCTTCTTTTGTGAAAGAGAAAATTCAGGCACAAAGAGTTCAAGTGAGATGTTCAAAGTCACACAATTAATTTCAGAACCAGAAGGTGAACTAAGGGAGAATGACTTCATGCCCATACTCTTAACTACAGGCTGTGTTACCTATATATACCATGTTACATGACCACTAACAAGTTGCCAACTTGTATCTGTTACCTTCAGCCAAGAAATACATAAATAACAACGCTAGCCACAGGCATCTCCTGTCTGATGACTTCTCATAGGAAAGGGAACAACAACTAAAGATTACTTAATACATAAAAGCATGTGTGTACGTGCATGTGTGTGTGTATGTGAGGTGTTATAACAATAACCTGACCCTCATCTACTGGGTTTATAAAATCAAACATTGAACTCTACCTAGGGATTTAATGGCCTATCCTTCATCTTTTCTAAGCTTGGGGGAAAAAAAAATATTTTTTCTGTTTCCCTTCCAGGGGTGAGAGGTGGCCTTTTTACTAATCTCCAAGAGTGCTTATGAATTAACTCAAACCTAGCAAAACCTTTCACTTGAAAGAATAGAGGTGGTTATGTTATGGGACCTCTATTAAAGACACAGAGGCTTTGAAGGTACCTCCCTGTCTCCACATGTTATTTATTCTTAGGAAGAGAACATCAAAAACTGTTCTAATTCTTTTCAGAAAAAGTGCTTCTTTCATGTGTTTTATTTTGAGAACCAATCTGCCTAAATAACTTTAATCTTCTAAATCATTCTTAAAAACTTTTTAAAATGTAAATTCTAAAATACTCTCTTTGGAAAAAAAAGGGGGAGGGGTTGCAGGTTGGTGGGCTATCAAAGGAACCTCCAAGAGGGCAACCAGGGAGACAAATAAGAAATATTACACAATTCAGACTTTATTGACCTAAATTTTCTATTCTTTAACTCTCTCATCAGTTTATAAACTTTCATTGAAAAATAAATGTGGGGGTACCTGGGTGGCTCACTTGGTTGAGCATCCCACTCTTGGTTCTGGCTCGGGTCATGATCTCAGGGTTGTGAGACTGAACCCCTCATCAGGCTCTGCACTCAGCTGGGAGGCAGCTTGAGATTCTTTCCCTCTCCCTCTGCCCCCCCCACTCACACCTTCTAATAAACAAGTAAGTCTTTAAAAATTATAAAAAAAAATAAACATGTAGAAAGAATTGAAATAAGATTTTTTTAAAGATTTTATTTATTTATTTGACTGAGAAAAAGAGACAGTGAGAGACGGAACACCAGCAGGAGGAATGGGAGGGGGAGATGCAGGTTTTCCGGCAGAGCAGGGAGCCCAATGCGGGGCTCAATCCCAGGACGCTGTGATCATGACCTGAGCTGAAGGCAGGCTTAATGACTGAACCACCCAGGTACCCCAAAATAAGATTTTCAAATAATACAGTTCATTGATATTCATACTTAGGAAAATTTCCCAGATTCTAGAGCAGGTCCCTTTCAGTGGGAATTATTTATTTTCTTCCCTCTCTGAATGACACAAAAATTTCTGCAAGCCTAGTCTTAAACTGTGAGAAAAACATGAATACTTCTGTTTGATGCTAACCATAACAAAAAGATAACTACTTTCCATTTTCAACATTAGATGTTTTCTTATAGTTATGTCAAGTGTTTTCCTTCTGAAACTAAAAAGTACCACCATCTCCTGGGTATTCACAAAAACTGCATAAGTGATTACAGTATTAGTTGTAACTCCTAATATGTTCAATACAAATTTGGTGATTCTTTTCCTGGGAATACTCATCCCAGTGAGCAAAGAGGCAAAAATCAAAATCTTTTTTGAGACTTTTCCAACTTTTTCAGCCAGCCCTAAAGTAAAGTGAAATGATTCCACAAGTTTCAACTAAACAAACACTTCTAAGCAAATCAGAGTATAAAAGGATCATTTTTAATCCTAAGACATTTTCAGGTCATGTAAAAATTGTTTGTCAAATATAATTGTTCTCTGTCCCTTTTTAAACATCATGATGTTTGGCTTTGAAATGTATTTGACTATAGTAAAATTGACAGTACACAGCAATTTATATGTAGATTCTAAAATGGTGAGTACAAAGAGTCAGAACCTCAAAGAGAGCCCGCAAAATGTAATTATAAACTGGAACAGAAGGAATCCTTGGTTTCTGCAATCTACTTACAGATACTACTAGTAGAAATATACTATATTGTGAATATTCCAATAACGACTCCTAAAAATTGGCTAATATTTTTAAGCCTCCTTCCCCTACACCAAGGAAGAAATCACTGCTTTTCAGGAATAAATTATTCACAGAAAAACAATACTCTTTTCTTTTGCATTTAAAATCTTATGTTAAACCAACTAGTTTTTCAAAGGTTTACATTATGCTACTCAGATTTTAAGAAAGATCTACATTACTACTTATTTTCACTAACCAAAAGGAATCCAAAGAGGACTTCACCTTTACCAAAAAAGGCAAAAAGCAAAAGTAAAATTTAGTGTTTGTCTTGCAGCAAGTCCTTATAGAGGCAGCATATACTGCAAGCAGCGAAAGTGGGCCACTCCTTCCCTGGAAAATACCTTCAGCATCTCATCATCAAGCTACCATGGCTTTCAACTGTGTCTGTGAGCATCTTTTGTGTTTTATCTCAAACTGTTTTGTACATCCATTAGCAAGATATATCCTAAGAAAGGTTATTTTTGGGATCTGGGAATGCTCGAAAATTTTTCCATATAAATTAATACCCTTTGTTTCTTTGCTTTATGCTATTTCAGCTTACGAAAGGTTTTATACCTTCAGAGAGTCATCCTAGAGATAAATATATATAAATATATATAAAATATATATATATAATATATAATATATATAAAATATATCACGTATATAATACATCATATATATATGATATATATACATATATATCATATATATATATATGTGTGTGTGTATATATATATATATATATACTGTGAAGAAATTTCAGTCTAAAATGGAACAGAAGGATATGGAGAATCTCCCACATGCATACAGAAGAAAAGAACTTAAGAATTAAGAGACTGATTTCTTATAAATACCTGATTTAGAGAAAACTGAGACTTTCCTTTGTACCACTGAACATCTGCCAGGAATCTCTCCTCGTCCTCAAACCAGTGAGATTACTGCTGGGACTCTGGGAGACTTCTGCCTCTTTGCTATCCTTGCCCGTAAATACAGGCACCACAAATTCTCAGTGGACTGACCTGCAGTTACTACAGCATGCATTTCCTAAAATGCAATTCCTCTGCTATTCCCAAATAAACTCAGTTACTGAAATTTGAGCTTGCCTCAGTTTACATCTTTATTTAGGTTTAAAATACACATGTATAAAATTTAGACCTCAGAACAAAGTTTTTTGTGCCAGATATTATTCACCACGTCTTCATATGAGAAATCTAAGGCTCATAATAATAAATCATCCAAAGTAACAAAATCAGCAAAAAGTTGAACTAAGCAAATTTAATCTTTTAGGGTAGAAGTCCCATGTACTTTCTGGTACACCAAGAAAGAAAAAGTATCCTAGAACTATTATTTTAAAAGGCACCATACAATTCAAATATTGAACACTAGAATACAATATTTAGGGTTTCTTTTTTTTTTATATCATTTTTTTTTAAGATTTTTATTTATTTGTCAGACAGAGGGAGTACGCAAGCAGGCAGAGTGAGGCAGGCAGAGGGAGAAGTAGGCTCCCCACCAAGGAGAGCCTGATGTAGGATTTGATCCCAGGACACTGAGATCATGACCCGAGCCAAAGGCAGACACTTAACCAAATGAGCCACTTTTGGGTCCAGGGGTCCCTAATGTTTAGGGTTTCTGATGGCTGAAATATCCTAGTAAGGGTACCTATTTTTCTAAACCCTTACCATTCCTGCCTTCAACCTGAAGTGATTATAGTCGAAAAGGTAAATGAGATAAATAAATTTTTAAAACAAACCACCAGGTGAAACTGCATAAGTGATACTCTTAGAGGTTAATTATCACTCCTAGGGGAAGACTAGAATCCCAGAAGGAATTTGAACACCCTAATATATCATAGATTAAACTCACGCTTTTGAAATTGCAGTTATTTTCTTCACCCAAAGATAAGCTAAATGGCAGAACACCAGGAGAAACGAAAATAGAAACTGGATTTACAATTCTTTTAAAATAAAAGAATTTACTCTGCAAGCCTTTTACTTAATCATCTCCCATTGAAGAATATAAAGCTCCTAAGTACTGCCAACGCAAGTCATCTTCAAAAAATTCCAAATGTGCCCTGGTTTCAGGACATGCCATAAGAGTCACATTATTCATCATCTTTGCTATCAGAAGTTGTATTCTCATCTATTAGATAGATCATCAGCTAGATGACATTTATCATTCAGCCACTGTTCACTTTAGAACAACGTATGAGTATCTTTCCCAGGTGGCCAAAAAGAAAGAGATCTAAGACATCTGAAAAAATGCTGGAGCAGCAATGTATTTGAAAATGTACCAACAGTTTGACAATTCCTAAAGTTGTGTGAAATGATTCTGGTAATAGCCAAGATGAAGTAAGCTCACTAGAGCCTTCACTTCCCAATGATAGTAACCGAAACTCTGGACAGAATACACAGAGAAACAACATAAAGACTAAAAATAAACAATATCAGATTGAGGAGGGATGTCAAAACTTGAAGAAATTCCAGTATAGTGGTGAGTTAATGCGGGTTTTTCCCCCTCCTTTATCTCCCATGTTTGATCTGAGAGCAGGCTGAACCCCATAACTACAGAGGATTAACTGCACATTGATAGGAAAATCTACCACAGAAACTCTATTTTCAAAGTAATAAGACTGGGAAAAGTAAACTCTTCAGCTGGAGAACGCAGGAAGACAATCTAGTAGGTTTTGTTGTTGTTTTCATTGGTCTTTAGTGTGTGTGTGTGTGTGTGTGTGTGTGTGCACGCGCAAGCACACGCGCCCTTCCTACATCTGCTCTGAACTCAGCCAGTGTTAACTGGTTACAGCCAGAGACACACCTAAAACCTTAAGAGAAGAATGTAAAGTGGTCCAACCACTCTGGAAAGCAGTATGGCATTTTCTTACAAACCTGAACTTGTGCTTACCATGCAACTCAGCATTTGTGCTCTTGAGTAATCATCCCAGAGAAATGAAAACTTATGTTCACACAAAACCTTGCACAGGGATATTCGTAACAGCTTTGTTCATAATAGCCCTGATTTGGAAACAACCCAAATACCTTTCAAAAGATGAATAGTTACACTGTGACACAATCTTACCAAGAATACTACTTTGTAACAAAAAGGAAAAAATGCAACAACCTGGATGGAACTCAAGGGAATTATGCAGGGTGAAAAAGACAATCTCAAAAAGTCACATAGTGCATAATTTCATTCATGAAACATGTCTTAAATGACAAATTATAGAAATGGAGAGCTGATTAACAGTTGATCAAGGTTCGACAGCAAGTGGTGGGGGACTGAAGATGGTGGCTGTGACTATGAAAGGGTTAGATGACCGATCCTTGTCATACAATTGTTCTGTATCTTAAGTATCATGGCAGTCACACAAATCTACACACATGATAAAATTGCCTAGAACTAATCACACACTCACACACAGAGAAATCAGTACTTGTAAAACTGGTGATACCTGAATAAGTCAGTAGATTGCATCCATTTCCTAATTGTATATTATTACTCTGGTCATAAAAGATATTACTATTGGGGAAAACTAAATCAAAGGTCTATGTTGTCTTACTGTGTTATTTCTTATCCTGCATGTGAATGTACAATTGTATCAAAATAAAAAGTAAGAAGACAAAACACAAAAACCCTGAGAGAAACCCTATCTAGGCATGCATAGCTAAAAATTTCCCTTTGAGCATTGCCTTTGCTGCATCCTATAAATTTGGATAGCTGTATTTTCATTTTTACTTGTCCCTAAGTATTTTCTAATTTCCTTTGTGATTTTTAATTTGCTCATTTGTTGTTTGAGAGTGTGTTGTTTGATGGATGCCAGGGGAGCAGGAGGGTGGGTGGGGAAAAATGGGTCAAGGGGAGTGGGAAGTACAGTTATGGGATGAATAAGACACGGGGATAAAAGGTACAACATAGAAAATTAAGTCAATTGTATTGTAATAGTAGATGCTGACAGATGGAGGCTACATTTGTGGTGAGCATAGCATGGTGTATGAACTTGTTGAATCACTATATTCTAAACCTGAAATTAGTATAACATTGTGTGTCATCCATACGTTAATAATAATAAAAGATGGAATAATAGTTCCAAAAATGTGTGTTGTTTGATTTTCACATATTTTGTTAATTTTCCAGTTTTCCTTCTGTTACTAAATTCTAACTTCATTGCAGTCAGAGAAAATACTTGGTAAGAGTTCAATCTTTCAAAATTTACTGAAACTTGTTTTGGGGCTTAATATTTAATCTGTCTTTAACATTGTATTTGAAGTGATTTTCTTGTGACAGCATATATTTTATCCAATGTGACGCTCTCTATCTCCTAATGGTGAATGCTCCACACACTTAACATCTATAACAAGCCAATCCTCTAATTCACATAGAATTGCAGGAGACCTGAATAGCTAAAACAACATTGAAAGAGAAGAATTAACTTGAAGGAGTCAGCTTCTCAAGTTCAAAACCTACTACAAAGCTATACTAATCAAAAATAGTGTGATACTGGCATAAGGATAGATATATAAACAAATGGAATAGAAAAGAGAGTCTAAAAATACCTGTGACTTTATAGCTAACTAATCCTTCACAAAATTGCCAAGTCCATTCAATGGAGAAAGATAGTTTCTTCAATAGATGATTTTGAGACAACTGAATTTTCACATACAGAAGAATGAATTTGGACCCCTACTTCAAAACATATACTGTAAAAAATTAACTAAAACTTAATTATTTAAATATAAAAACTAAATCTATTAAACTCTTAGAAGAAAACATAAGGACAAAACCTCATGACCTTGTATTTGGTCATGGATTTTTTTTTAAATTTTATTTATCTATTTGACAGCAAGAGAGAGGTCACAAGTAGGCAGAGAGGCAGGGAGAGAGAGAAGGGGAAGCAGGCTCCCCGCTGAGCAGAGAGCCCAATGTGGGACTGGATCCCAGGACCCTGAGATCATGACCTGAGCCAAAGGCAGAGGCTTAACCCACTGAGCCACCCAGGTGCCCTGGTCATGGATTCTTTTTTTTTTTTTTAAAGATTTTATTTATTTATTTGACACAGAGAGGGAGATCACGAGTAGGCAGAGAGGCAGGCAGAGAGAGAGGAGGAGGCAGGCTCCCCACGGAGCAGGGAGCCCGATGTGGGCCTTGATCCCAGGACCCTGAGATCATGACCTGAGCCGAAGGCAGAGGCTTAACCCACTGAGCCACCCAGGCGCCCCTGGTCATGGATTCTTAACATGACACCAAAAGCCGAGTAACAAAAGACCAAAGAAATCAGTAATTTGGACTTTATCATAATTTAAAATTTTTGTGCATCGAAGGACATTATCCAAAAAGTAAGAAGACTTACCCAAAAAGTAGGAGAAAGTTTTGAAATCATGTATCTGAAAAGGATTTAATAATCATACATATAAGGAAATCCTAAATCCCCAAGAATAACAAAAAATAAACAACTGAATTAAAAAACGGGCAAAGGCCTCGAGTAGTCATTTTTCCAAAGAAGATACACAAATGGTCAATGAGCGTATGAAAAGATGCTCAATATCATTAGTCATTAGGGAAAGGCAAATCACAACCATAATACTACTAGGATACTATGTACCTGATACTACTATGATACAACTAGGATAGCTATAATTCAAAGAAGAAAAAAAAGGGGGGGGAGGGAAATAGGCATTGCTGAGAATATAAAGAAAATGGAATCTTTGTACATAGCCAGTAAGAATGTAGCACAGTGTTGCTACAGTGTAGCTGCTGTAGAAGCAGCTGATTCCTCAGAAAGATAAACACTGAAGTACCTCATAATCTAGCAATTCCACTCTTAGGCATAAACCCCAAAGAACTGAAAGCAGGCACTCATACAGATATTTGTATACCAAGTTCAACTATTCACAATAGCCAGAAGGTGGAAATTACCAAAGGGTACACTGACAGAATGGATAACAAAATGTGGTGCAATGGTGTATTATTTGGCCATAATGAAGAACGAAGTTCTGAGACATGCTACAACATGGATGAACCTTGAGAACATGATACTAAGTGAAATAAGCCATTCACAAAAGGATGATATTGTATAATTCCATTTATATAAACTATCTAGAATAGACAATTCCCTAGATACAGGGATTAGAGGTGACCAGGAACAGGAAGAGGGAATTTATATATATACATATACATATATATACATATATGCGTGTGTATATATGTATGTATATCCGTATACATACATATATACACACACATATTTTTTTTAAAGAGGGAATTTATATATATAAACTGGAAAAGAGATCTGTTGTTTTGGGAAATAGGGCAAAGTTGTGGTTACAACAGGTCAGCATAAGAGACCTCTTTGGAGTGATGGATCTGTGATCCACAACTCTGCATGTCCATATTCAGAGAACTATACACCAAAACATGTGAATTTCATTGTCTATAAATTTTAAAATGTAATTCACTCCCCAAAAGTAAAAATGCTTTATAAATAGTTTATATTAGAATGTTTTAACCAATTAAAATGAGGAATTGATAGGATTCAATAATTTCCAAAGAACTTGCCATTTTTGTGTGATGTTCTCTTTATTGTACTGGGATTGTTTCCTTCTAATTTGAAAATATTTTCAATTTGTATGAAAAAAATATATAAGTGCTTCATTTGTGGGGACCCTGGCTACCCATCCAGGTTATAACTATAATTTACAGAACATGCACCAGTATAGCATTCATGAAAATTGAACAAGAATGTTATTAAGTACCTCATCAAGTAGAAGGAATTTCATGACTTTCTGATGGAGTGGGTTGGCTCAATCTTTAACAATTGACAGGCCGAGCCCATCATTATATTTAAACCTTTACTTTGCCTCAGGTTCAATTCTGTTCCTGTTAAAGGACAATGGCCATTGGTCCTCTGAGCCCTGCTATTAATCATTTCCGAAGTTATGCCACTAAAATTTTTAGTAATTTTCATAAGATTGAAGAAGTGCTCTATTTTTTTCCACTAAGATAAAACTCTAGCTATCTTCTTTATTCTGTTTCTTCCTGAAGATTCATGAATCACATTATCTGTAACTATTTCTGATTTTTCGTATTAGAAGTAATCATTTTTCTCCCAATGTATTTTTAATAAGTCCAATAGTGAGGAGTATTATCATTTCAGTTCTTTCAAAGTGACTAAAGTGAACAGCGGCTCTGCCTGTCATGACTGTCAGACTTTTGAGTTCTTTACCTATGACTTCAGCAGCTAGTAACTTCCAAGACACACCCTTTTTTTCTTCAGAGACTCATTCTACATTCCAACTCTCAATGCCACCAACTCTCCCTGCCTCTACTACTCATGCAAATTCCTCTAGAACTGCCGGCTTGTATTGGATGTGTCTAAATATACGAAGACACGCAAAAGTTCAGAATCAACACAACCCATTCTTTATGAACCATGATTCCTGGTCTCCCAAAATGAAACAAAAACCAAACAAAACATTTTATAACTCGCAGAACTCCATTAAAGTCACAAGTGTTCCATTCAATGCCATATGGAAACACCACTTTCATTACTGGCCTCACAATAACCATACAAAATGAGATTTGTAGTTATAGGTAGGAACTTGGATGATCTGTAGTAAGTATGCCATCTTTATGGATATCCCATTGGAAAGGAAACTCATGTGTATTTCTTTCCAGTATGTAAGACTGCTTTTATTTGAAACACTGTGCACTGAGCTGAAACTCTGCTCTGTGATTTATTGTACTTCATATCTGGATTTTACAGTTATAATCTAATGGTAATCGAAGCAGAGTTATCTACATGCACTAAAGGCCTTGTAATATTTTCCCCTGTGTTCTGAGGCAAGGCCTATTACAATGTATTTACATCTTATATTTGAAACCTTTTAAGTTATGCATTACATATTCACAGGTTTTAAATTATCCACATCTACTTGAAATAATGTTGACAAATCTTACGGTTTCTCCTGGGTCCCTAATAGATCTTCCTCCTCCCCACCATCAGAGTTTAAATGAAGGTCCATGGGTAAAAATGATGTTTATATTCTTTCCGCATCTGTCATGCATGGACACACATACACCACGGCACTATGAGGTGTAAATGTAAAATAAAAGAGGATTTAATGGGAAAACTCACAAGCAGAGAGGCAGCAGAGTGCATGACTCCTCCATCCTCTCGGCATTGAGTAGAGGGGCATGCTTGGGTAGAGCACAGCTGGAGAGCCTTTGAGCTTAGCTTCTGGTATCAGGCTGTTTTACTACTGAGCTAATTCAAAACTGCTGTGCTAGCCGCTTGCTAAGCTACCAAAAAGAGAGTGTGACTTGTGGGGGAGGGAGAGAATGAGCCCCAAAACCATCCAAATTTGTCTCTTTTCAGTCCACCCCCTGCCCTTGGTGGCTCATTAAGTGTGAGTCTTTCCATTAGGTCTCATGGATTCTGGTTCACAGTGATTCTCGCATAATTGTCTGGGAGGTCTCCTGCAGCTGGGACAGATAGCAAGCCACTGCTTGAAACAATTGTGGAAGACAATTTCAACCTTTTCATCCATATCTGAAATAGGAAATCCACATACACCAGACACTTGCTGGGGTCAGAGGTGTTCATACATGACTAACGAAGGTCTATCATTCCTCTTCATTTATGAGTTAGGCTGTATATCCACTTAAAAAAAATTACAAGATCTTCCAAGATTTAAGAACTACCCCTTTGTTATCAAAAGCAACTTCTGGGCATAGAAGAAGGTGTCTGTATAACCATGAGAGGCAAAGTCACTATCCAGAATTATTTCTTTCCATATGTCCTCAATCTGGACTATATACACTATCCATCCACTCACCAAGGTCATAAACTGTCCATCCATATACCATTGCCACAGCAAACACATATCTTAAAAATATTGAAGATGGCCAAAATGTTCCTCTTCAAACTTACCCGGCTTTCTGTCCCACGATTCCTGGGCGCGCTGCTCTTCAGCCTTGGCAAAGTAGATGTAACAGTACACAACTTTTAAAGAGCAGCAGGCAGCCAATTCAGCTGTAATTAATGCAGAGGCTGGAATAAATGGCAAAAACTTATCATTCTAAACTTTTCCCAAGGGGGCATTATCATCAATTATCCTGGATCTACTCCACTTGTTAAAATATACCAAGAAAAACTATTCAGTGGGAGCATGGCAATGGATATAGGGACCTACTGTATGGGGTCCTATAGTTCAGGACAGAAACTGGACTCAAGTCCAAATACAGCATTGGCAAGTAGAAATTTGTAGCCAAAGAACAGGGTGCAGGTCAGTGGATAAATTATCACGAGCAGGGGGGACTCTGGCTAAACCATCTAACAAGATTCTTGCTGAAGGCAGGCCAGGGTAATCAGAAACTACCTGGAGGATAATAGAGGAGAAGAACCTGCTTAGTTATTGAGAGTGATGGGATATGGGGGGGGAAAAAACATTTTTTTTAAAGCTGTAGAAGTAAATTTGTAATAGCCAGCTAATTATATCACTACATATTCGTGGCAATATAGCAGTCATTTAAGCAGTTAAAAATGGAAGACATACAAAGATCAAATTACAACATGGTAAATTAACTGAATACTTGTTTGTTTTCTTAAGATTTTATTTATTTATTTGTCAGAGAGAGAGATACTTGGTTTTTATACAAATGTCACAGTCTGTTGACATGTAATACTTTTACAATACATGAGATAAACCTATAAGTCTACAGAACAAGTCATCTGTAATTAAGTAAAAAATAAAGTTATAAAGATCATGTTAAACAAAATGCTGGGACTAGCAGGTTAGAATTGTTAAGTAGCAGCAAATATATTCACTCAGCTCCTGTATATTTCAAATTTTACAATTAGTGAGATAAACCAGCCTAGCAGGATTCATGCTAAAAATGGACCATACAGAGACAAACATGTTAGCCCAAAAATGGAATTCTAGTTGAAACGTTCAAGGAAGCCTGAGTAACATTTGGTCCAATAGAGGCTCTCTGTCATATACCACACAGCTACATAGATGTTTTTGCCAATTTCAGGAATGCTGCTCTCTCCTCAGGAGAACTAAAATTTATTTGATAGCATAGAACCAATAATGTTGTGGATTATTAACAACTTGTTCTCGTTAAGTTTGGCAGAGGGTTATGGCATTCCATAGGATTTACCCACCTTGGGGGAGGGAGGGTTATGGTTTTTGTTTTGTTTCTTTTTAATCAGTGATCCATGCCCTTTCTTAAAAAACAGACCTCTACTGAGCTAAAAAGTTTGGGTCATGCTATAAGTAAGCCATCTCATGAGAAATGAGTTGAGAGTCACCCATTCATGATGTTAACTAAGGCTCAGAAACCAAACCTAGCTCTTGACTGAATGTAGTACGTACATTTTTCAAAAGTTTATTTTTTAAGCTTATCTCTTCTTCAGGTGCCTGGGTGGCTCAGTCAGTTGGGTGTCTGCCTTGGGCTTAGGTCATGATCTCAGGTTCCTGAGATGGAGCCCCAGGTCAAGTTCTCCGCTCAGAGGGGAGCCCGCTTCTCCCTCTCCCTGCCACTCCACCTGCCTGTGCTCTGTCTCTGTCTCTCTCTCTCCTTCTCTCTCTCTCTCTGTCAGATAAATAAATAAAATCTTTTAAAAAATGAAAAAAAATATAAACTTTTCTTAAAAGACTTATGATTCAATGAAAATGCTTAATAGGAAAAGTAACAATCTTCTTTTAGTGAGAATGATTTGCCTTCAATAGGACCCAATCACTAGCTAGCAGCTGTGACTAGACCTCAGAACAAAGTTTTCAAGTACAAAAGCCCAGAAGCCACTGAATACCAATAGAGGGTTTTGTTTGTTTGTTTGTTTTGTCTGGATTGGATTTTGGTTGTTTCTGTTAAGGCTCATTATAGCTATGAGATTGGTTCTAGGAATCTGGAATTTGGGATCTAAAGTAATTGGTAATAAGGAGAGAACTTGTCTTACTGTTATCTGGACACTTCTCATGATTATGGCCTGTCAGTCAAGTCTGGCCACTAATTGGGTGTCTTGGGATGGAGATTTAAATAAATTCCAAGTACAGAATGCATTTCCTCCAATATCCAAAGAGGTTAAGCAACTGGTAGGCTTCCTTCTTACACTGGGAGACAGAAAGGCCAGAAAAATTATACTCAATAGCCCATGAAATGTCTGTAAAGACTGTAGTCTAGTTAGCCCCAGACGTCAGTTGTATGGCAGAGCCTTGGAATCTGTCCTCATTTAAGGTCCCATTCATGTTTACTCACTTGTGTTGGAATGCCAGGTTATATAAGACATTTCACAGTGGGGACTACTATCAAAATATCATCAATATTCTAGAATGTTTAGACTTCATCTAGAAATCTACATTGTACTTGAGTTTGTCCAATTCCGGATGAAACTTCCCAGGAAGGCTTGGGTGAGTAAAAACATACTGTGTTACTTGTCAGTAACGACAAACTGATTTGGGGGGATTTTTAGTTAAGGAATATGGAAAAGAGGGCATTAGCAATGCCCAAGGTTACATAGAAAATATCATCGGTGACAGCTATTTGTTTAGTCACTGTAATGAAATGCTGGATTTCAAGAACAACAGCTCCTTCTTTATAAACCTCAACACTCCATAGTAAGTCTCCAAGTACTGTGACTTTTAATGACTTTTCAGTGGCTAGAATGGGAAGTTGTTTTGTAGCCTCCAATGATGCTTGGATGAGGAGAGAAAAATTTGCTCCTTCTTGTGAAAGGAAACACTATTTCAATGTCATAAACTTGGCAAACTTTACAAGGAGTTCTGCGCCATGCATTCAAATACTTGAGAAGCCACCAACAAGAGTCCCAATGAATGTATCTGATCAGTAGGCCCAGATGCCCATCACCCATAACATCCATATTAATTAAAAGTAGGATAACAGAAAAATAAGCATAGTCCAGAACCCCCTTCTCTGTCAGGGCCCTCTCCCCGACAAAATGATTAACAACTAGTAAGAATGAGAGTTCCTCATAATTTCCTTAAATCCAATAATCCACATTTCCACATTAATGCATTGAGTTGTTTATATTTTTCACTGCACAAGCAGCCAAATGAATTCTAGGTATTGATATCTGTTGACATATTTCTGAGCAGCTCCTACCTTGTTTCATCCCAAGTACTTTTATTCTCTAGAAGTCTCTGCCTTTCCTTCGACAGACTATTAGTTTTTACAATATTCTTAAATCTCTTTCCGGCCCCTTCATCCTGAGACACAGCCACCGGCCCCATCTCAGCTCCGCTCTCTAATGGTATCAATCCTCTGGACATCAGCTCATTTACATTGAATGGGATTCTTCCTACAACCCAGTTCACCTCAGCACACTCGGCTTGTCCTCAGTCCTGCCTCCTTCCCACCAGTTACTAACAGCCTCATTACTGTTTTATTTCCCAGGAAATCCATCATCCTGAGATTTCAGATCATGGGATTTTGCTGCCATCTTCCCAACCACTGCACAGATCTGAACAGACATTACAGAGAACCTACTGCCTTTAGAGCTTGGAATACAAAGGGTAACTCACCTAATCTGGGTCTATGTTACTCAGTTATGAGCTCTCCCACTTTCCTTAGTCTGAAAGGGAATATAGCTGAGCTCTGCTCTTTCCCAAAACACAAAACCCAAAATGGAGTGATGTATGTTCCTTCAAAGTTGCCTGTTATTATGTAAAAGATTCATACACCCAACACTCCAAATGCAAACTAAGGTTTTTTCTAGAGGAAACTCCAAGGCAATGAGATAGGTGGGATGGGGAATCACGGGTCAGCTGTATTTGTTAATTTGCCTCACCCAAAAGTAATCATGAGAAGTAGTTTCACAATTTAGAGCAAGGTTTCCCACCTAAAATTAAATTCTTACTCTCCTACAGAGACTGCAAGACACAGGCACTATCTTCCTTGATTACAGTTCAAAGGGATGGCTCTCAGGTCCTTGAGAAAGACTATGTAGGGCTGTAAAGCTGGCAAGAAGCTTTCTAAAGATTTATACCTCAAAGGGGCCGGAAAAGAATTTACAATTTTACTAGTTTTCGAAAGTAAATGCTCTAAGAAAGGGGAGATCAGAGGCCTAGAGATTAGGGGGGGGGAGAAACTTGTCTAAATATATTCAAGCTGAAGAAAATGTTAAGGTCTTCTTGGTTACCAGGTGTCCTGCCTGGACCTTATAGTCATCAACCTGGAAACTATGAATGAACAGACACATGGCTTCAAGCTCTGGTTCGGATCCATTCAAGTAAACATATATTATTCAAAGAGAGACTATATATTGAGCCAGGAACACTGAGCCTAAGAAATAAAGTCAGTAAAAAGAAAACTAATTTAGGAGTGAGGGATCCAAAAATTACCGATCTTGAATAAAATATGGAATGTGTGTGACACACACATTAGGCAAGGGAGCCAAATATCAATGTGACAGCTCCTGGCTCAGGACACTACTTTCTTTTGCCAGCCATGGAACACCTCAACCATGGCATCTTTCTTCAAAGACTCTGGCATCAAAGTTTTTCCAGGGAGCCTGTGGTCCACTCTTGGAACAGCTGCATTCTCTTTGACTTGAGTGGCCTTAAAACATACTTTATTTGTACATCAAATTCACCCTGATTAATGTCAATTTACTGAGTCTCATGCTTTTTTTTTCCCCCAAAGCTACCAAGTCTTAAAAACTGATACTTTCAAGCTGTTAGGCCACCCAGGAGTTACGCACAGGTCAACAGGGCATGTGGATGGAGTCTCCAGAGTAACTGGGGGAAACAAATGGAGCAGATGGGCAGCTGAAATCAACCAGAAAGGGAAAGAGAGAAGCCAACCATCTTCCATCCTTCTATCACACCCACTAATACCTGGAATTAAATCCGTTAATACATTTGCCATTCTTCACCACAGAAATATTAAAAATATTTAGTTTCATCTTAACTCAAGTGGAATACTGAAATTCTCCCTGCCTTCAAATAACACTTGATGCTGCCATTTAGCTCTTTAAAACTGAGAAACACTCCCATCATTCATTCCCTTAAAACTCTTAGTGGCTCCTCCCAACTTAGAATAAATTCATCGAACTCCTTCACCTAATGAAAAGGATTAATACACTGCAAACATTTCTTCTCCCCCATTCCACACTAGTGGGACCTTATGTACTGTCCCCAGGTGAAAGGTACCTGCTGGAATTGGGCAGTATAGTGAAAATTTTCAACACACTCTGTTCATCTATTCCCTGATTGAAGCTGTCCTTCCATCCCACAGAAGACATTAATCACACACTAAGAGGATTATTATTTGAAGTAAATAATGGAATTTTCACCATTGGAGTCAAAGTCTTTCATCTGATCTCCCTCAAAAACAGAATGTAACCTTTTTAGGGATTGGATACATTGTGTTCATCTTTTGTCCATACCGACTTTAGTATAGACCCTGGCTCATGGTTGACCCTCAATAAGAGTGGGCCAATTGGATGAAATTAATTAATCGTGAATGAATGAGTGGATAACTAGTTAGAATTAACTTATAACTCTGGAAAAGAGAAATACAAATGTGCACTCAGAGGGATCAAATTAATGATGTTAACCTGCATTAACCAAGCTGGATAACTGGGTTAATGAACCACAGATTCACCCTATACAGAGGTACAAAAACACCCATATGTATACATGGAAAAGAATGGCATGATATCAAGAATTCTTTTATCTTATTCTCCTACTCTTTTGGAAAGTGGAAAATGCATTCTGTTTCCTGAAATCACTTTCTCTGACAATTTTTTTCAGTCTGTTGTATTGATTGATCTTCATCAGTTTTAGCCTTGAAATGATAAAAAGGGTGGAATATAAACAAAGAGCTGCCTGCACAACATTGAGGTGGAGAACATTCATCAGTGTGAACAGCTCTTACTTAAAGGCAGTAAGAAGAGTATTCCCCCAATGCCCAAGTACGGTTCTCAGCTTTAATGAAAAAGAGACAATTAGAACAAAGGCACTTGCTCACTTCAAGTCACAATTCATCAAGCTGTCAAAGACAATAAAATGCTACATACCTAATCTTTCCTGTTAACCATAATGTAGGCAATGCAATTACATTGTTGCAGCAAATTGGCAAGAATTAGAGGAAGAATTAATGTAAAAACCTTGTGAAATTTTCTGTTCCAGTAAATGGTGTCATTTATATTTAAAAATCTGGTAAAGAAATATTAAGTGAATTAGCGATAAATACTTCTTATTAAACCCACTGTCTTGCTCAGAAGTACTGGAGATTTTAAGTACGTAAGCAAGTAAAAAATCAATTAGCACCACCAAAGCCATCTATTAAAATTAAAACCAAGAGATAATTTTAAGTGAAATGGAAAGTAGCAACACAAACACTTTATAACACTTAGAAATGCAAAAGAATATATAAATTTAATCTCAAAGATGGTCAAAATGCTTTAAATACATTTCTTCCATAAATGGTAGATTCATATCCTCACAGAAGAAACTAGGCGACTATGAAATTATACAATTAAATATAAAAGAATTCTCTAAATGACCTCTATTTGCAAAATTCAGTTCTTGACACTACAAGGAATACAGAAAAATAAAACAACTCCCTCCTTTAAAGTTACAAACATTAATTGAGGACCTATAAATGCTGGCCCCAAGAATAAAAAGATGAGGAGGGGCCATGTCTGACCTGGAAGAGCCCACAATCCCCTAGAGAATGTTAAGTATAAAAACCCATTACAATTTATACTGTACTGTTCATGTATGCCAAGGAAATGGAGGACATTTATTTTTCATGTCTGAGTTAACCTTCCTTCAAGTCTTCAACCTGGTGCATAACAGTAATGATACTGAATTTGATGAGTTCCTTGAATTTGTTCGATATTCTTATTTAACTATTCAGTTAATTCAAAGTTAAATCCCCAATATTGCTGTCCCTCCTACCTCCACTTCTTTCACAAGAAACCAGTACATACATGGAGAGATGGGGCTTACAGGACTGAAGATTTGGATACTTCCTCCAACTTGCATCCTATCCTCTGAATCCTGGCTGCTCCCTGCTGAACCCAGTTCTCTTGTTCTCTCATCAACACCTCGATTCTTGTTGTTCGGGTTCTCCCTACGTTCTCAAGATAGCCTTGGCCACCTATGTACTCTGCCACACCATATCAAGCTTCCCTCCTCATATTCCTCTGAGCTCATAAGCCAGCAGTCACCTACTCATGGAGGAACGTCTCTATCTACCCTTTCTGCACCCATACCAAGATCACCACTTGCTCCAGCTCTCTCTCTGCTCAAATAGGATAGGCATCCTTTTCTACTCTGATATTATAGCTGCCCCATTTGGAATTCTCATTCTAGATTTCATATAAGAAATAGAAAAAAAAAGGGGGGTACTCCCCTGCTCTTTTTTTTTTCCCCTTGACAAAACACTTGGCTACTTCTCTCCCGTCTATCTTGTGAATCCCACACTCCTCTGCAGAAAAAGAAGAACTTTCTGATACTATTTCTGTCAGAAGATACATACCATATGTTTTATTCCTCTCATGTTTCTTCCAAGAGGCATAAAGACACATTCTGTAACCCTAATTACAGACAAATTTTAGGGAGAAGAAACACTTTTTTTCAGTAAGCAAAACACATAGAGAAATTTCTCACAAGTATCCCTGTTGGGACATAATCTCATCACAAGTGTGGCAGAGGAAGACAATGTTAATGCTGTGAAAGCATAAATAAGAAAAACAGATTAATTTATGAGACTGAAGAAGGTCTGGGTGGGGGCAAAAAAGTGTATTTAATTACAATGGCAAGGACAAGCAGAATTTCCAAAAATTGAAATGACAAATATTAAAATCCAAAGATCTACTTATATCTATACAAATGTATTTATGGACCAACAAAATATAATAAGAGCTCTCTGGAGACACAGATAATATGCTCCCATCTCCTCAAGGGATCGCCTCAAGGATTAACATGCTGCTAACCTAGAGCATATGCAACAAGTAGCCTTCAGCTGTAGCTCCTTCAGGATCTACCTCTGTTTCAGAAGTCACAGCATTTTTGAGCCCATATTTAATGACTGAGCAAGGTGAGGGTACAAAGTCCCAGGAATTTGGGCCTGATATGATGCTCTGGTGGGTATCACTCACTCCAGAGCTCCTCGTCAAGCTGGCTGGGGCTCTGTGAGGCTTACATTGCAATTCAGTGACTTCCATAGCCAGTTTTTTCCTCTTCTCCCTTGTATAGAAGTTGATCCTTAATAAACACTTTGTACCCCAAGCTCTATCTCAGCTCCCAGAGAACCCAGAAATGGGATCCAAGTACGCAGGCCATAAGATGAAGCTCTGGGGCTAGCTGACTCAGCAATGAGTAGGGGCCATGTCTGACAATGAGGATGCGTCACTGGTGGCAAGTCAACTACATTCCTCCAGAAAGGCGGCAGTTAATGCTTTACCAGTGGCAAACTGGGAGGGTGTACCAGGAAGAGGGGACTACATTGGCACAGGTGAAGATCAGGTGCTACGACTTAGGAAGGAACTAGCAGGTGTAAGGATAACAGGATGGCGTGGCTATGGCTAAGGGCCACTGATGCTCCACTTACGAAGTGACCAAACAGCTGAGGAACAGGCAACAAAAAGCCCGCTATGAAAGCCAGAAGCCTGTTCGATTGCCTACAATGTCACTCTTATCATCTTCATGGCAGGACAGAAGAAGTCAAAGACCAAGTACAGCATCTAATAGACCAGTGGTTAAATGCCCAACAATCAACAAGACAAAATGCTCACCAAGGCAAGTCAGTTACACTACATTCAGGGCTCTGATGAGGAAAACCTTGCACTCTGGCATGTGAGATAGAGCTGCGTCTGAATATGTACAGAGTGGATCCTGTGGTGCAAGAGGTACACAGGGGTAGATATGGACATGAGCCACTCCGATCCTCCTTAAAGGAAGGACCTGACATGGGGTGTATGCTCACTAGACACTATCCAGCTATTATCCTCTTCAGGGTCGGCCTCAGCGGTAAAGAACAGCCTTGCGTGAGGTCACACTCGTGCCAGGGCAGCCCATGACCGGTTACTAAGTAGGGGGAGGTACAGATTCCCACTGGTTTGTTGGAAGCCTTGTCTAGTCTGCCTCTCCATCTGCCCAAGCCTGCCTCCTGTCCTTTGCCCTCACAAGTTTCCGTCTCTAATATACATCTTGAATCCAAATTCCATCTCAACAACTGCTTCCAAGGATACCAGACTGCACTCAAAAGCAGTTCAAATAGAAACTAGAGTACAAGAATTAACATGCAATTAGAAAGTACCTGTTTGGGCGCCTGGGTGGCTCAGTCCATTAAGCGACTGCCTTTGGTTCAGGTCATGATCCCAGGGTCCTGGGATCCAGTCCTGCCTCCGGCTTCCTGCTCAGCTGGGAGTCTGCTTCTCCCTTTACCTCTACCCCTCGCCCCTGGTCATGCTCTCTCTCTCTCTCTCGCTCGCTCTAATAAATAAATAAATAAATAAATATCTTTTTTTAAAAAGTTATTTGTTTCATTGCCTATAGATTACAGTAGATGAATATCCAATAGGAAGTATTCGAGATGATTTTTGGCACTTTTGAGAAAGAAAATTTCTTTTTTTTTTTAAGATTTTATTTATTTATTTGACAGAGAGAGATACAGTGAGAGAGGGAACAGCAGCAGAGAGAGAGTGGGAGAGAGAGAAGCAGGCTTCCCACCCAATGCAGGGCTCGATCCCAGGACCCTGGGAACATGACCTGAGCCGCTAAAGGCAGACGCTTAACGACTGCGCCACCCCGGCGCCCCGAGAAAGAGAATTCCTGTCTTCTGCAAAACCATCCAATTGTCGGGTGGTTTGTAACCTCAGGAATTTCCGAGGTGAACTCTGAAAGCAGCCCCCAGCCCCCGGACACGGGGGGCAGGCAGAGACCGGAGACGGAATCAAACACCCGCGTGCTGCCCCTCTCCCCCGGCCTGCGGACCTGCGGGTGGCGGTCTACACGGACAAGGCCTTTACTTGACAGGCTCGTCCGGAGCAGCCCCGCGACGAGGAAAGCTCCGCAGCTGCCCGCCGGAATCTGGCGGGACACTGAGAGGCCATCCCTGGGTTCAACCACATACCGGGCCCGACAACACCTCCCTTTCCACCAGGCGGCGGCCTTGCAAACGGCTCCGGCTCCGGCTGTGCGGAAGGGGGGCGAGACGGAACTTCCACCGATAGGCGGGTGGGGAGGAGCCTCCAAGTGCCCGGATAGAGCTCTGGGGTCAGCGGCGGGTCACGTCCTCGCAATTACCTCCTCCAGCGCTCCACCCCGCGCGGCTGACTCTCACCCGGTGAAGTGCTCCCCCCTCCGGGTGCCCGCAGCCGTCAGCGAGGGGCTTCGCTGGCGTGGAGGCGGCTCCTTGGGCGGCCCTCGAGCTGCCGTGGGGGGCAGATGCCCCAGCGTCGGTGTGAGCGCAAGCACGAGAATACACACGTGAAGATAGTGATTCCCAATATACGTAACCATTTTTTCCACCAAGAGTGCCGTGGTCGGAACCACTGATTTACTGAGTCCCCGAGGCGGGGGATCAGATCATGCAGTGCCTTCATTTGGGTCCTTGCATGATTTATCAAAGATGATGCATGGGCAGATTCATCAACTATGAACACACAGCATGCGGTTTGATAATGACACAGGTGCCTCTTTGGGGGGCAATAATGTCCGAATCCATTTGATTTTGGAGGACAGTTTTTCTCATTAGCCGCATCGCAGTGTTTAGTCAAGACGGGCTGTGCCAGCTATCATGTAAGGCTTGCTGGGTGAGTGCAGTAAAGAGTCATATGTGTGCTATAATGCTCTCTAGGCCAATGGAAGGGACAAAGAAGGTGGCCAAATGATTGCGCCATCGGATTACAGAATGTGCCCATCTGGCCTTGAGGAGGGGGAGGTTGAAAAGTGTTACAGTGGGGCAGATTCTCCATTGTGTCCGGGAGAAACCCGGGATATGGTGGCCCAACCACCCAAGTAGAAGCCACGGTCAAAGGTTTGTGCCATCCAATACTGGGTCCCTTTTGGGTCTACCTAATAAATACTGGCACAAAGGATGGATCAGTGCCAAAGCAGTCACTATCCTTTAATATGACAGACTGACTACATAGTTCCAGTGATATCCACCTCGTACTCTTGTACTATTGAGTTAGTTCTGTTTACAGTGGCTTTTCGGTTCCCAACATAAGGGTGTCTAGGTATTCAAATGTCCATAACCCAGACTCAGCCACATGAACACATCCCAGATCAGAGCAGAAACACTCATAGCTCTAATGGGGATATTTTCTAGGACCTTTCCAGGACCCTGGTTTGATGGGCTGCCTATGTATTTTGATTGAAAGAAAAAGAATACTCATGCCCAAGGTTATGAAGAGTGTGTCCCACAGGCCAGGTTTCTGGATCAGTATTGATAATATCTCATGAATTAAAGAGTACTAGACCTACCTTGTTCTCCCTTAATATACTTCTTTAAGTGCCCCAATCCCCTCCCAGGAGTGGTGATACCTATGAAGGTAATCCTGACAAAGTAGAGAGGGACAGCTGCCTGCATACCCAGCAACTGGATTGATTCCTTTACTAAGCATCTGAGTGGGCCCACTATAGAAAGATGTTTCCATTAGGTATCCATCCTGTGACCAAATACCATGGAAATAGCACAAGTCTAAGAACAGAAAGATAAATATTTAGTAGGAACTTACTTGGGAAGATTTTCCTCTTCTTTAAGAATTACACTTGTTACCTGATTCTGAGATGTTAATATGGCTGCAGCTTAGGAACAGGACCTAGTTGTACATACCATGTATGTTGGCCAGGGGAGGTAGTCCTGGCTGGACTGAGGAGATGGACTGGAGGTAGGATATGCCAGACCAGAACACTCACCATCTCCTCTCCACAGTGGTGTGTGTTCCATTCCAGGAGTGGTGTGTTTCAACAGGTCTGGCTTGCAGGAGGATAATGGGATCCCAGTAGAAACTGAGTAGCTCCCCCTCACCTAGGGGGTCCAAAGTAATTCACCCATCCCATTGGGGTGTCTATTACGAGTTCTGAGAGATAGTATCTTTCCTGGTGTGATGGGACTCAGTGTTTCAACATGACCCATGATGAGAGTTGATCCATGGTAAGAGTCTGGGCAATGGCTGTTTCCCTCAACTTCCAAAGCATGATGGTATGGGATATCTCTGCAGGGTCCCCAGTCTGGCATATGGGGCAACAGGCCCTACTGGTTGATCATTTAAAGTATTAAATCCTGAGACAATACTTTGGTATTTATTGGTAATTTGTTTTGCTGCTTTAATATTCCATTCTTCCCTTCTATCAATCCTGCTACCTCTGGATTATAGGGGAGTTGGGAACTCCATTCAATGTCACATTCTTTTGCCCAGTCATACACATCATAAATTTTTGCACATCACTTTTTACTTGATGAGGGTATCTGTACATGATACTCAGCTTCTTTAATCTCCTAGGGGTGGCAGGCTGGTTTGCACACTGACAGAGGCAAGCTCCAGTTAGGCCACATGCAGTGTCCACATAACCAAGGCAAATTTAGAACCCTCACTTGGAGGCAGCTGCCAATATAATCAATTTGCCAATCTCTCACCAGACGGGAACTCCAGTGCATGGCCCCAGCCTTCCTTGACAATTGCCTTGGGCATTGCTTAGAACACACTGGACGCATTGTTCCTGCATTAACCAAGTCACTGTATTCGAGGGCAACCCTTGGTTATATGCCATCCCAGCTGGGCACTGTGGTGGCTACTCTTTCTATACACTTTATCTGTTTTATCTACTGAAAGGTCAGTTGCTGGGGCTTATACCTGAACTAGGGCATCAAATTCATGATGACCATGGGGTGTCAGCATCTTATGAACCAAAATTTAGCAAACAGTGAGGTCTGCCTCAGACTCTTGCGGGCAAACTCAAATGTCTTCCCACATACCCTGACCCTACAAGGTCTTGTTCATGATCATCCACCCCTTGGCTTCCCACTGTCCAAGTAATAGGGTTAATCCTTTTAGAATAACCCAGCCGTCACTACAAAGGACTCATGGCCATGGCTCATGAGTGAACACCAGCTGAGTTCAGTCCACTGGCTGTTCCTGTTTCCATTCAGATGATGTAAGTGTTGGGCCAAATAGTGGCTACAGTCATGGGGACAAAACTAGATCCAACTCTATTCCAAGAATCAGCAGAAAGTTCCCCCTTTCCCTTTCTATAGGTCACGGGCACTGCTTTAGGATTAGGGGCAGGGACATTTGGAGCATCTACATACTCTGCAGGCTCTAGGAGCACCCTATTTCTAGAGATAGTGGGTTGGCAGACAGGGTGTTCCTCTGCTACAACTAGGCATGCCAAACTGGGAGTCAGCTATGGCAGAGGTACATTGATAGAACATATTCTCAACCTTGATAGGAAGAAGAGTTCTCACCATGACACGTTATTCCTTCTTGGGTGGTTCTACCTGGAGAGGCACTGTGTACACTTTAGGGGGCTGTTGCTCCAAGGGTATAATATATATTGGGTTTCTGCCCCATTCTGGAACTGAAACCAAAATTCCAAGGGTAGTCTCTCCTTCTGTTGTCTCTACCATGATGTCCAACTAATACGTTCTAGAGTCACAGACACATCTAACTCAAATAGCAGCACTGCATGGGAGACACCCAGAGCTTTAACCCCCTTCACTAGTACTTTCACCTTCTCAAAGGTGGCTTCTGTTCTGATCCCTGGTCCCACACGTGTTCTTTGTTTAGCAGGTGGTATAAGGGATGGGGGTACTGTGCCAGGTGGGGAATAAAAGTTCTCTAAAACTCCAAAATCCCTACCTAGATTTATAACTCTTTCATATTCTTAGAGGTTGGATAGGCTTGTACCTTATCCAATCACAGCTTCTGGGACAACTCAAGTCTTAATCAAATGACTCAAAAACTTCAAGGTCGTGTCTGAGCCTTGAATGTTATGTGGGCTCACTGTCCATCCTCTCCCTTACAGATGTTCCAGCGAAGTCTGGATAAATATTCTGTTGCAGAGGCAAGTCTTTGCTTGTTAACATTATATCATCAGTGTAACAGGCCCATTTGGAAGAAGAAGAACAGGGATAGATCTCAGGCTACTATCCCATGACATATGGTGGGTCTGTGCAGGTAACCTTGGGAAAGCTTTTGAAAGGTCCGTTGTTGTCTCTTCCATATGAAGGCAAATTGATCTTACGACTCAGTGGCCGGGATTATGCTAAAAAAAACAAAAGCATTTGCTGAGTACAGCATAGTACACTCCTAGGAACATGGCCAAAGTATCTAAACTGGTGATAATGTTGGGCAGAGCTGCATGGATGGGGCCATTCCTTGTACAAGCCTGCCATGAGCCATCTGGCTTTTTTACAGGCCCTACCAGGTACTGAAAACACTGCATGCAGGGCATACAATCCCTACTTGGTGCAGTTCCTGAGTACTTTCTCCTATTTCCTTATGCTCCCCCAGGCAATTTACATTGCTTGGAGCTATCACTCTTTATGGGACTGGTACACTTACTGGTTTGCCAACTGGTGTTTCCTCTCAGCACTGGTTTGATTATTTGAACTTGGAGGTGGAGTTCAACAATAAAGGTATACAGATTTGGCCTTGTAGGCTACCAATGCCCAATGTGTTCTCTGGTGCTGGAGAGATAAAAACCTATATTCATGGGGGGAAATGCCTCATTGGAAGTTTCTGATCATAACTGCCCTCTGTAACCATTGATGGGCAGGAAACTTCCGAGGTTACCATGAGTAACCCTCTTTAGAGTACATTCAGCTGTACCCTTAACCAAAAAAAAAAAAATTATTTCTGAGAGACCAGTGAATATTGAGCTTAACATTAGGTCTCTGATCACCTCCAACAACCCCCACTGGAGGCAGCTGTGGCCGGCACCCTACACCCAGGGTGTGGGAAGCTGACTAGGACTGGGAATACCTGACTAGGACTTAATTCCTTGGGCTTTCACTGGAACAGGTGGGGCGGGCATTAGGGGTGGTAAGAACACAATGGGGCAGGTCTAAACTATTGTTCAGCCTTTCTTGACTTTACTGTTAAGGCTTTCTTCAGGCTAGCCAACACCGTGTTTGGTCCTCAGCCTATCTTTTCAGATGGGGTCCCAGCCGGAGTGAGGCCAAACCACATCTGCCTCCAGGCTACTTTCGAGGGCCCTTTACAGCCGATTTGGATAGCCATCGACTTGTTGAATTCCCTCTGTCTTGAGTCCTTCCCACAGCCTGGACTTCTTCCCAGGATTCGTCAGTCTCCCTTAGCTCGGCGGCGGATCGCCCAGTGTCATAAAGGTCTTGTCCTACAACTGAGCTCGTTGGTAAGGACCCTATACCAGGTGCTGGGGATGGAATGGAGTAGCTTGGCTTTCATGTGTACAGTAACTGCGACCTGATCAAAGCCTTCAAAGACAGGGGCATAGCAGGCCCTTCTCATTTCCAACTCCCTAAGAATTTGTTGTACCTCCGGTACAGATTTCCAGTAGAACCACATGCCCAGGGAGAGCCTCTCATTGGACCAAGACTTCCTGCAGGCTAGAAAGATGTTATCTGTAAGGGAGAACGTGCCTTGAATACCCTGAGCACCAGGCAGGTGCTGCCAGAGGACAGGGTGTGTGGTGATGTTCATTCTTCCTTCCCCTTGTCTGCTCAGAGGACTGGCCTCGCCCCCTGTACCCTGTAGCCACACTAACCATACCTCCATACTCTCCTTGGCTTTTTGTTAGAATTTGGCAGCTTTCTCAGTAAGGTCAGTGGGAGTATACTCTTTCATCATGAACGTTTCCTGCACTGGGGACTGCTCTGCTGGCTAGGGTTACTATGTTTTGGCTTTTCTTTGTGTTAGGGGCCGTTTGACTGTCAGTCACTTCAACATCCTGGTCTTCTTTCCCCTCACTTTCTGAGGGAGTCTATCTCTTAGCGTCTAAATCGGGCTTGGTCCCAAGTGCTCAGGCCTTACCTGTGGCAGCTTGCACCCGCCTAGCTTGGCAAACAGCACAGCATGTCCTCCAACTTATTAGCCTGCTCTCCCACCTGTCTGCTGGCCCCAAGGTGAGCAGAGTAGTGGACAACCACATGTCCCCCTCTCTCCTCAGCTTTTCTTCTGACTCTTTAACTCCGGCTTCAGCTTCTAGTTGGGCACCAGTGGCCAAACTATGCACAGTAGAGGCCAGCCTGCTACAGCAACCATTCCCTTCTTTGTGCCCTATGTATACTTCCTCAATTAAGCGAATTAGATCAGCGTTTTCAGGGTGTCCCTCTACTCATGTTGTAATTCACAAGCATCTGATGTATGGGGTACCTCTCTTGGCCTTTTCCCACAGATCCCTCTTTTCCAAGACCCATTTCTTCAGTCTCCTGGCTGATTCACTAATTGCTGGTTTGCAAACTCTGAAATTTCCTAGACGAAATCTGAAGCTGGCCCCCATACAGAAGGGCAAGGAGAGACTGAAGAAAGAGGCCACTCCCGATTGATAGCTGGCAGTTTTAATAAGCAAGGGAAATTGCATACAAGGCTTAGCTTTGATAGCCTCAAGCTAGGTAGGTCTCTCTACCTTCCCACCAATATTTAAAAAGTTTACGTAGACGTTTTAATTGGGTTCAGTCACATATACCAGTCAGTTGGTCTCAACAATACATTGCTCTCTTTGCGTATTTGAAACAGTACATTGCTGCCATATTTGAAGCAGCTCCCAACGTAAGATGGTGGGCAGAATGTACATTCCAAGGACAGGGGAGGAGATAAAGAGGCTCTGATTGTCCAGGTCCAGCTCTTGGTCAAGTAGTGGTCACCTCTTGTCACTGACCCCCTCCAACATTCTTCCAAGTGCCAAAGTATTTTATTATAAACTTCCATTTCAGTTGTCCTTTTGGGGTGTTTCTATGTCTTTGGTTCAGTCTTTTTTTTTTTCTTTTAAGATTTTATTTATTTATTTGACAGAGAGAGACACAGTGAGAGAGGGAACACCAGCAGGGGGAGTGGGATTAGGAACAGGAGACAGAGAAGCAGGCTTCCTGCCCAGCAGGGAGCCCAATGCAGGGCTCCATCCCAGGACTCTGGGATCATGACCCGAGCCGAAGGCAGACGTTTAACAATTGAGCCACCCAGGCGCCTCATCTTCGGTTCAATCTTAATACACTGTGTCCATTTTTCTTCTTAAAATTGACAAAGTATATGATTCTCTGGTGTATCTGAGATAAGTGGGATGAAGTACATATTTATAAAGTAGATAATACTCATGAATTGACTGAGATGGGATACGCACTTAATATAGCATAGTTATAAGGATAATTATTATTATTTTATAACCAGTGACCCTATCTTTGTTAGGGTTCGAAGTAGAAAAGCCATGAAATTGGACAATAGGAGGAAGGAGTGAGTATAGAAAGAAAAAAGAAGATGTCTGTGGACCTCCAACATAAAAATGTCAGGTTGGCGAAAAGGATCTAAATGAGCAGCCAATTAGGAAAAGGGAACTAACAGAGAATGTGTGCCAGAAGCCAAACAAATAAAATGCTTTATAAAGGAGGATAGGATCGATATCAACTAAGATGAGAATTACAATTAGCAACTGTGTTTTGGAATGTGGGGGTCATTGGTGGCCTTGATGGGGCATTTTTATGGTGTGGCATCATCAACCTACTGATTGGAGTAGATATAGAGTAAGAAGATAAAGGAAGGTCACATCTATCATCGAGATTCTTTTAAGGCTTTTTGTTAGAAAGAGGATGGAGAAGATGGAAAGTTGCTGAAGATAAAATGGAAAAAAAGGGTGGATGAAAAGATGCAATAAATGATCTCTAGGCTCCCTTTGAACTTCAAGATTCATGTCGTGATCATGGGAACAACAGCAATGCAAATGCACTATTCTGCCTTACTGAATTAATTTTTCTTCATACAGAGCTTTTACCAAAGACTTTAATACATAAATACCATTAAAAGACTCATATTTTTCAGTCAAGTGCTTTAAATTATGATCCACTCTCCTAAACACCTGCTCACTTATAATACTCTTCAAAACAACTCATTGTTAAACGCCCAAGTTAACTTACAATATCTTAACTGGTTAAACACTAGCACTTAACTCCTAAAGTATATTTGCTACAAATTGAACATTAAGTAAAAAGCACTCAAGGCTATTTAAGGCTTTAGTGCCTTCTTATAAAGGTATGGTATTTGCAAACAGATATGGTTTTCATCAGCGATTACGAAAATAATCCAGAGAACAATGTTTCTAATTGGTATTATAAGGTAACATTTCTCTTTGGAGCACAAGCTGAATCAAGACAAAGGTTTGGGTTAAAGTAAATGACTCCCTTATCTCCTAGGCCCACTTATTTGTATCTCTTTTCTGTTGTTTGGCCAGGTATAAGCAGGGACCCTGAAATGCAGGTTATATTTAATTGACTCTATCAGTAACTGTTTGCTTTGGGAGGCTGGTGAGTGTCTGAGCATCACCTGTACCCACTGTCAGAGTCAGTAGACCTCTAACTACTCCTTTGACTCCTGGCAGTAACTGCATTACTACTTTCCTTTCCAATTCCCTGCCCTGCTGCCCAGAGATGAGTGTTAAATGCCCAGGGCTCAAGGTGAAGAGATTGAAGCTAAGGCGAAGAGTTATCCCAATTTCCAGTGAATTTGTATTGTTAACAATTTAACTTTTCAACGGATTTTGGAGTAAAGCAATCAACCCTCTGCTGGAGTTGGGCAGGACACAAGGCTGAGTTTGCTGAATCAATATGTGGAAACCTGACTGACAACTTAGGTAATTTGATGCAGGATTTGGGACAACAACTGGAGATAAATTACTTAACACAGTTGGGAACCAAAATTGTGTTCAGAAAGAGATTCGTATTTTCCTGAGAGGAGTGAGGAGAATTGTACTGACAGGGAAGTGATGGGTACAAACAAAACTCTTACAATTATTCCATATGCAACTGTGTACGTTCTAATGAATCTCTTTGAATGGTCTTTGCGGAGGGGGAGGCAGAATTGTGAAATATATGGAAATCAACAGGGATATGAATGCCTCTTCCTTAAAGTATGTAAGTAGGGAACAGTTAGGGCTGAAATATATGGAAGTACTTATTTCTCAGAGAGAAAAATGCAATATGTATAAAAGCCACATTTTTGTTTCCCTGAATCATGATGCAGTGCTTTTAGAATTCAATTTGACTATGACAACCATGTAAACATACTTTATTAAAGCTTATTTGTATGTTTAACTGGCTTATATTTGTGTACTAAAGGAAGGCTTTCCTTTCACTCAAACTAACACCCCCTTATAATACAACATACTCAGTAGTTGCAAAAAACAAGCTGAATAAACCTGGCCAAACCTAGAATATGTGAAGTGAAGAGAGGGGAAGGAGGATGCAGGGAGGGATAAGCTCAATTAATAATTCACTCACAGTCACTGCCAATTAAGAGAATATGCTTCCTTTTAACATGTGTGATCAAACAAATGTTTGGAAGGGTTACCTCATTGCTGCATTGCTTCAGTGAATACTTAAGAGAGAGAAAGGTAAATGTCTGCCACGGTGTAGCAGAGATTAGTTTTTGGATTTTCAGATTTCACCTTCCTTTTTGAATTGAGTCTTGAGATCCTTTTGAGAAAGTACTCTCTCCAGTATGGTCTGCTGTCGCCATATTCAGTAGATGACATAGAACATGCGCTAGACCCGTCAGATGCTTTCTCGTGAGCGGGACAAAAAGACCAGAGATAATTAGAATTTATCCGCTCTAAAAGGTATAACTCACCCAGACTTGTACTCTTCTTAGACTTTTATTGTGCGTTTTGCTTTCTAGCCTCTGGGGCTACTTGACATGCTTATTTCCAAGTCCTGTGTTCACATGTAGCACTCCATGGATCCTGTAATCACCTTATTTGCCCAATAAATTAACTTTTGCTTAATTTAACCCAAGCTGATTTCTGTCATTTGTAATCAAAAATTCCAAAATTCATACACAAGGGGCACCTGGCTAGCTCAATTGGTCGAGCATGCAACTTGATCTCGGGGTTGTGAGTTCAAGCCCCACATTGGGCATAGAGCTTACTCAAAAAAAAAAAAAATTCATACAAAAGATCCTAATTGACCCCAATGCTGCCAATTCTATACTAGCCCTTGATGAATGTATATGTGTGGGTGTCCATGTGTGTGTATGAAAAATCTCCATATGAGCTCTCCAACACTGTGTTACCTCTCAGCCACTTCCTTTAATGTCTCTAGCAATTTGTGCCTACTGTTATGATAGCAAAACTGACCCTTCTTCTTGGCATCCTTTCTTGATGAAATTGGTCAACAAAGAATACAGTTATAAAGCCAAATACCTAGGAATTATCTAAAATACCTCCCTTCCTTTCACTGCCTTTGTTCAATACTTTACCAAGTCCTAATGCTTATAACTTCTAATTATCTTTCAGATCTATATACAGGACTCCCATCTCCACCACCACTGCTCTGCACAATGATTATTTCTTTTCTGAGATATTTTGCAAGCATTGCCTGAAAGTTCTGCTCATATTTACTTGTGTAAATCTATTCTTCATATATGGCCACAAGAACAATCTTAATAAAGTAACAATTTAAATATATCACACTCTGCTTTACACACCTCGGTAGCCTCTCAGACCTCTTAGGACAATATTCAAAATCTTGAATATGCCCTTTACTTCATATAAAATCTGAACACATTATTCTTTCAACTCCAGGAAGGATCTGTTTCCTTTCACACGGCACCTGTATACTTACCTCTACATATGCCTGCTGGTCTTCTCCATCTTTTCTAATTAAATCTTAAGCATTCTTCAGATATCAGCTAAATATCTTGTCCCCAGAAACACGTCCTAGCCTCACTAAATAGATCAAATCCCTCCATTATGCTCTCTTCAGAACTATGAACTTTTCCTGACACCACATATCCCAGTAGTGTTCGGATAATTATTACTCCTTTCTCTCTCCCAAAAATGGAGTCTAAGCAACATGAGGTCAGGGACAAAATCAATTGTTTTCATCATTGTTTCCCTAGAACGAAGTGCAGTGTCTGACACATGTTAGGCATTTGGTAGTTAATGAATAAGGTCCGTCTTCCCTGTGAAAATATGAATTCCTTGAGGACAAGAACTACAATGTCTGACATAAGTGTTCCAAGATCAATTATTGAGGTATCTTCCATTTGGGCTCAGTAAAAGAATTCTTGATGATAACCACTGATGAAGGTTATAAACATATTTATCATTCAAGGTCATGAACACATTTTGACCACCTTCTTACATTGCATAATTTTATAAAGTTATTTTCAGATTCCTTTTGACTAATCAGACTCAAACAAGCCAAGCATGTAATCAATAATCTTTTATCAACAGTCTGATATTCTTCTTTGACAGAGAACATTTCAGACAATCTGAAATCACCAACTTCAGCAAAACAATTAAATTTTCCATTAACAAATTACTTTATTTGAAATGCTTATTAATAAACTCTTAAGATATTTAAGTAAAACCTGAAATCAACTATCAACCTTATCCCAATTAACTCCCACCAATATACCTTTGATTTTCTGGAGGCAAGCTAGAAGTATAGATTCAAATCCAAATACCAATACCAATAGCAATATTCATGAAGTTCCCAAGAACCCCTGTATTTGATGAGCCTGGGTCTGCTCTTATTTTTCAGGGTTTTCCATGGTCCTCAGGTGCTGACTAGTGTTGGTGGTCGTTTGTGACTGCAGATGAACCACTTTTCCTGCTTGGTGGCACCGGCTTCCCCCAGGGAACAGCAAGTCTCTTTTTCTGGTAGTATTAGTCCTCACCTGAACTTCAGAGAGATCCAAAAACAAACAAACAAAAATGTTTCAGTAAACCAAAGTACCTTAATATCCACATGATATATAAAGTCAGGGAATATATTTCTATTGTGTACAGTTGATATATACAGTAGGCCCTGAATGAGTACTTGTGGGACTAATAAATAAACTTTAGTGGAAAGAGACCTATTCCTCTTCAGTCATATTTTGTTGTGCCCCTGGTAGGAGAGGGCTAGAGTAACTTCATTTAATCTAAGCCAGGAAAGTTAGCCAATTTTGGCCCAAGAAATGTTTATTTGCCTGTAGATACTCTATTCTGGGGGGAAAAAACCCACACAAAACAAAATAAAATTTCAAAAACTATAACTATCTCATCCTCTGTCTACTAAGAAATAGCCAGGGATTCAAACACACTTTAAGAAAGCACCTTATAACATCATCATCTCCATCCCTTGTCAGTTCAAACCTGCCTTATTGGACTAGTTACTTCCTAACCCTTAGATGAAAGAGAATGCAGAAGTTTGCCTTTTTCTCATTACTCTTAGGTAATAAAATGTGCTCTGGACAACTCTGAAGAACTAAACACATGTTCAGGAGTCATTGTAGCTGATCTATCAAAGCTTCTGCTGATATCTAGCAACCTGTCATAATTTCATCAGAGGAAATCTTTCTGCAGGTCCTTTGTGTCAGCAGGGGCCAGACTTCCAGATCATGAATACCTTCCTGAAGAAGATAACCTGGAGGCATTCAGGAAAATGAACCTTGGACTATTTGGCTGTGCTGCTATACAGGAAACCTGTGGACTTTACTGGTTAACGTCTGCATAGCATGAGGGCAGTTAAATTATTCATAAACTGGGTTTAAGCTTTGATTTGATCAGCAAGAAGTATGTATAGAGGGTATCTTTCAAATGTGAATTGAAAATAACCCTCTTTCCTAGGTCCTTCCCACGGCTGAATTAGACCCAACAGGAAAGCACTAGAAGAAGGCTTTTACATTCTCTAATTTTATCATTCATTGTCAATCAAGATTAAGCACTATCAGTGCAGATGCTCTGTTTCATAGGCCCCAACAGGCTGATAAGGCATGTGGAGATGGGCGGCCAGCCATCCCCCAACAATAGAGAACCATCTCCCTTACAGGAGAAGGCTGGCAGCCTAAGGCTATCCCAGGCTTTAAGCCTCAAAAGGTATGATTTCACCACCCCACATGTATCTTTGCTCCTTTCTAGATGAAGGAGATGGTTGGGTAAAAGTTTCAGAAGGAAGAGTCAGAGTTGCAAACAGCAGAAAGAAGTTATTCTTTCTTTTTATTTTTTTATTTTTTTTATTTTTATTTTTTTATTTTTTTTTATTATTTTTTTTTTAAGATTTTTTTTTTATTTATTCATTTGACACAGAGAGAGAGATTACAAGTAGGCAGAGAGGCAGGCAGAGAGAGAGGAGAGAGGAGGAAGCAGGCTCCCTGCTGAGCAGAGAGCCCGATGTGAGCCTCGATCCCAGGACCCTGGGATCATGACCTGAGCCGAAGGCAGCGGCTTTAACCCACTGAGCCACCCAGGTGCCCAAGAAGCTATTCTTTCAATAGATGTTCAAGTTCTGGGGGGTCTTTTCCCCCAAGGCACAAGATATTAACCACGGGGATTAGGGTATTATATAGGGCAACAGTTTTACTCTGGAAGGTTGACAGCCATCTTGTGATGTTTGAAGCTGAAGAAGGAAGCCAAAACCAAGAGAAAGAGTCAAACAATATAGAGGATATTTAGTCCATGAAGAAAATGTTTCTGCCTCATATCACCTTGTGCCCAGGTATATTCAATTATATGAGTCAATAATGTTTCTCTTTTACTTTAGTTTGCTGGTTTTTCAGTTCCATGCACAACTGACCTAAGATCTGCCAAGTTTGGTATGTGGTTCTTAGATATCTTACTCCAAATCCAAAAACGCTAATCTACTCAGTAAAGAAAGATAAACTTGTGGCATCTGTTCCAAAAACTCAAGGAAGACCACTAGAGGAAGAGGGTAACAAATAGTTCTCTGTTCTTCTTACTCCTTTGCTTTCTCACTCTTGCTGATAAGGTCTTTTGATGTTTCACTGTGATTATTTTGAAAGACAGGCTTACTCCTACCTAAGACAGTGAGGACATAGTTGCTGTCAGCTACACCTGAGCCTACCCAGAACTTTCTTCATGACCTTAACTTTAAAGCTCCCTGCAAGGATGGAGACAAGGCCTCAACCCCATGGTGAAGACAACTGGAAAAGATGCAGAAGAAACTAGAGCATGGGGGTTGGGAATCAGTGGAGAAAAAGAGAGCATGTCAGAGAAAGAGATGGTTTTTAAATGTCCATTTTACATTTAAAATGTAACCTGTGTGTAACCTGTGTGCACTGAAAGGTGATGATGTAAAAAGAAAATACTTTGTATCAGCTACAGTCTCTGTGTACTTTCTTTTTTATGAAAAATAAGACTGTGTTCCTTCTGCTAACAGATTGTTCCTGCAAAGCCTTTTAAATTGTGCAAGTCATAGAAAAGCAGTTAGAACATAAACAGTCCTAGAACACGTTTAAATGTTTCTTCTCCACTCTTTCAGCATTGAGTCTCATTTTTGGCTCCCTTTGGGGGTGTCTTTGCCTCTTTTATAACAAATCAGTGATTATATCTAAAAGCTATATGTATCATTTTCTCCAGCGAAGACTTAAAATGAAAAAAAAAACCCTGTTGCATATATATATATATTACTTTCTACAGTTGTCCATCATAAAATTTGTGCCAGAATCTATACTTGGTATAACATATGAACGCCCCATTTTTCTATGTTCCGGGCAACTTTCTTCTTACTTGTCTGTTTTTATACTTCTCTTCCACCCCTTCCTGCTCCTCAGAACTGTTGTGCAATGGGATTTTACATAGAAATTGTACCAAGAAGTCAATATTTCACTGTTGGTTTTAAATACTGTAATTATTTATGATTAAAATAACTATATACAAATACAGTACGCATTAATAGCTCAACATTTTACAGACAGATTCTAAAGCAGTTCCTTCTTAAGGAGCAGTAGAAATTTAAATTACTTCCAAATACAGATACCACTGATTCATAAAAATGTGGAGTGGGAAGAAAGGAAATGGGGATGTATTATCTGCCCTGTGTCTGGAGGGCAGTTGTTTTCTCCTGACTTGCCAAGGAGAGAAGTGAACTGAAAAAAGCTGCTCACCCAAAACTGCCATGGGTATGTAGATGCTTTTGGAATTTTTCCAGAGATTTTAACCAAATATTCAACCCATAACAAGTATTCCCTGTGGCACTGTTGAAGCACGCTGCAGTTACACATCATAAATGGAAGCCAAATCACACACTTATGTAAAATGACTGGTATAGCAGAAAAACAAGTTATGTATTTAATAAGCAATCTCAAGCTTGTAATATAGTGAAACCCACTTGTAATTTCTTTCATAGTTGTTTTTTTTCCCCTGCACATACTGTTCATTTTTAAAGTCCTCTACAAGGCTTTTATAAAAATCAACTTAGTCGATATACCATCACTCCAATTTTCTTTGCCCATTGCTTTGAAAAACAGTATTCCCATTCACAAATATTAGTCATATCAAAATGCATGAAATGTGGTTGTACAGCATTCCTTAAAGCATGGTTTTTACTTATAAAATCTGCACATTAAAGAAAGAAACCCTCCACACGGGCTTACACTCCCTAGCAGCATGCTTTCTGTCTTTCCAACCTGTAGGATACTTTTACACACAAAGGCCATTTGTCTGCCTTTTGTCTACCAAATGAAGGTTGTTATAGTTCATCACACTGACATTTACCACCCCATGATACTGGGTGCCTTCGCGAAGGAGCCTAATGGGCATCTTTGCCAATTAAACGTGAGGTTACTGTTAAAAATGAAAATACTCGATGTGGCAGTCAATTCTGAAACTGCTACCCGGAAATTCCACCAGCATAGTTAAACTGTCCACTCAGAGGTGAACCTATTCATTGCGGCTTTCGGCAGACCCTTCACTAGTTGGGTTCTCTCTCTCCTGAATTACTCATTAATTCCTATGACATTTCACTTTTCTTTAATTAGATAATTATCTAACTCCATTGGAGCTCTTTGTAAATGTGTTTTCATGCATCCAAATCCTCAGAACGCATTGTTTTCCATCAGAGAGGGAAAAAAAATTATATTGATAATTAATTTCCCCAAGGGACAACATTATAAGAAATTTTTCTCTCGTCAACACTGATTGAAAAGAAAACAAGACTGTATTTTGCTAGTGAGTGCACATTGGCTTAGATTTACAGTGCATTTTAGATTTATTTTTAACCTTGGCTTTCTGTTTGAGCCAAAAAAGATCATCTTCTTCCTGAGGATTTTTCTCCTCTTTTGCTGATTAGCTATAGAATGAGGAGACGCACCTGACGGGCCACATTAAGAAGGATGCTAAGCGGTTTACAAGTCTCAGTAATTAATGACTATTTTTATCACAAAGAATATAGACCGGCTTCTTCCATCTATCTGAGACTCAATGAAAGCCCCTATAAGCCTCAATGCAGCATAATTGGTGCAATAGAGCTGAAAATGAGATGGAGGATATAATGCAGCTTCAGTAATCCTGCCTTTAGCTAAAAGGGAACAGTAGAAGCCCCTGGCAGCCTCCAATGTGGTTGCCACTAAGATTTAAAGCCAACCAGCTGTCTAGTGTTCCTTGTGAAACCCACATCACTGTTTATATCTCCAAATAGAGTTCAAATGCTCTAAATAATTATATTTATGAGAATGATTTACTGTGGTAAACAATTTGTTTCCCAGCCTTTTGGCTCTCATTTGGTGTTTTCTTCGATTAGGAATAATCACGGACCGTGTACTTGTGTCAGTTTTTATTCTGACCACCCTGCGCTTATAATGTGCTCTCAAACCTCTTCGGATGAACAAATGGGTTTTGCTTTCTCAGTGTTGTTATTAAAAAACCCACTCTCTTGCAAATCATAATATGCTAATAATAGGTCTGGGGACTCAGTTGGGAAAACAAAAAAGGCTACACATTCTTGAAGGCATGCTAAGTGAGAGCCCGGGAAGTGCTGGGTAATGTGTTGGTTTTAGATTTGTGACCATCCCTTCCACAGCCTGGAGAGTCCCGAAATGTGCAAGGCAGCCATAATCACAAACAAATGCCTGCTAGGTTTCTACCATATGACTGGAAAGAACACTCAATGCAAAAAAGACAAACAAAGGGAGGGGGCGGGAATGCCTTGATGAGTCTCAGGTATTTTCAGCTACTCCTTTGAATAATGTGTGAGCACTTCATTCATGTTCTTCTTCACATTGCTGGCACTACCAACTGTAACAACAAAGACTGGTTTCATCCAAAGAGGGCTATGGTTGGAGATCTATTAGTAGCATCTCCCACGAGTATCATATAGCAGTTGCATGCCACCTCCCTGTGGATATCAGAAGTTAGAAAGTCTTTCTACAAGCATCTCTTGAGACGATTCAGAAGATACACTGAAGAAGACAAATAGAAGGGGATTAATCGGGAGTATGGTTAGATTTAACATGATAATACAGATAAATCCAATGGGATAGAGATATACATTGTAGTTCAAATTATTATTGATCTACTATAAATTACTGTTATTATGTATAATAATTATAGGAATTATTATAGGTGATGAAATCTTAGGATAGAAGTCCAAAAGGCTAACTATCTCATTATCCCATTACACATAATATGATGGTTCCAATGTGAGTTAGAGTCTTTCGACAGATGTTTTCTCCTACCCATTTCACAGCTACAGGAGTCCTATGTAGGGGAACAAGTTCATGAGGAGTCATGGAAGAAGATCCAAGAATGGCTCCAACTGCTGAATGAAAAGTGAAATGAAACAAAAGTAAAATCTGAATTCACTCAGCAAACAAAACACTCATACTAACAGAGCACCTTGGGTATTCTCTGTTATTGTCCTCTGAGTATTCCCACAAGGTTAATGACTTTGGTAATCTGAATTACACAGTTTTCTGTTATATAGAGATGAGTGCATAAAATTTCATACCCTTTAAACACAAAGCCAAATAATATTAAGATTCGAAGTTAAAAATAAAGCTTCGGGGCACCTGGGTGGCTCAGTCGGTTAAGCGGCTGCCTTCGGCTCAGGTCATGATCCCAGGGTCCTGGGATCGAGCCCCACATCGGACTCCCTGCTCAGCAGGAACCCTGCTTCTTCCTCTCCCACTTCCCCTGCTTGTATTCCCTCTCTCGCTGTGTCTTTCTGTCAAATAAATAAATAAAATCTTAAAAAAAAAAAGCTTCAAAGTTCCAGCAACTAGGTAATATTACAGAAGTGATGGAGCACAATGGTCAAGATTACTGGACTCTAGAGCTAGATTGCCTGGGAGAGATTCTTATTTCTGTAAGTTTTCAGTTGATTTGTAAACCTGGGCAAGTTCTTTATTAATTTTTAAACTGTCAACAATAGTACAAATTACCTTAATAGAGTCTTAAGATGATTAAGTAAACTAGTACATAAAAACGCAATATTATTTAGTAAAAGAGTAAAGAGAAGCCCAAATACGTATGGCACCTTCCCAAGATCACACACTTAGGAAATAGTGGGGGTGGAATGACCATGTGATTGAGACATGTACTCCACTGACTTTATAAAAGTACTGATGATTCTGATGAGAGTGATTCTGGTGATGGAAATACGGGTGAATGTAGGGACAAGTAGTCAGGACAGGAAGATACAAGACAGGTTCTGAATAAGTAAAATGAAAGATGAACACAGAAAGGATGAGAAGATCAAAGGAAGGTAACTAAATGTCCCACAGTGGTGTCTGGCCCGGTCTGGATTGGAACTATTATATATTAGATCACAGGCACTTTGACTAAATCAATGTGAACAACTGCTTTGGGTGAATAACATACAACTTATTTCTGCATTTAGTTCTTCCCTGCGCTGCACACTGATGACACTTTTCCTACAGGGACCCGAAGAACTGCTAACCCCTCAGTCTCCAACTCAAGTACAGTCCCGCAACTGGCTAGTTGGTCTACTTGAAACACCCGGCATTCCTTCTAAGTAGAGTTTCAATAGTATAAAAAGTAAATATCATGTTTGCCTTCTTTATAATTGTTTAGTTTTGTGAACTAAACATACTATCAAAAAGCTACTGGTTATTCTACATAAGAATGCTGATAATATTCCACATTATGTCATATATTTGATTTATTGATCCTTCCAAAGTATTTCCACGAAACACTGTCTATGCCAGAAATGTCTTCTTTATTGTTTTATATTATCAAATGTCACATGGAATGTTTTGAAAATATGATTATTATTATTATTTTGCATTTTTGGCACTCCTGCACCTGATTTAAAATGATTTCCTCACCGGATAACCTTAGCTACATCTGACTCTGAACAATTCTCCACATTTTCTATAGGATTATCATAGTATTACATGGTTCTGTTGCTACAATATTATTGCATTAAAATAATAATGCACCCCAGATAGGATTCCAGATTATAAATTTTTTAAGGCAAGAAAATAAATCATTTTCCCAACATCCTAGGACTGAATATTGTCATGAATTTATTGTTGTTTGTGTTTAGAATACCTATACACCAAGCTTTACTTACTCTTTTGCTTACTTCCTCTTCAGTCTCAGACTTTTATAGAGACTTTTGTTACATATTCTGGTTAGTGCAGAATTAGAATTGATGCGTAGCTGTTAAAAAGGCAAATATCTACTCAATAACAGATAAAAAATTATAGTGGTCTCTCATTGGTATTGATACACAGATGCCTTAAAAGAATAAGACTTTACTGCTATTAGAAACATTTAGAAGAAGCAACAGATCTATCACCAATATTGTAGAAAAGATTCCTGAATCAAATGAAGGGTTAGGGAAGGACCCATTAAGATTCCAAAATTCTAAATGAACTCACAATAGATCAAAGACAAAAATTCAAAAAAAAGAAGTAATGATTTTTAGTGTATTTTTTATTTGAAATTTGGAAATCAAGTTATTGGTTTACCATTGTGTAAAGGCAATAGTCTTGGACTCTGGGGACCAATGGACTTGACTTTGAATGCCAGATTTGATGTTTATTACTTATGTGGAATTGGGAAATTTACCTTACCTTTCGGAAGTGCTTTTTTTTTTTAAATTGGTAAAACAAGATTAATAATACCTATTACATAGGCTGTAATGTAAGAATTCAGTAAAATAACCTTTTTAATGCTAATATAATTCTCAGCCAAGAGTACACAATACATAGCTGCTATTACAACACATATAAATCAGTAGAAGTAAAACTTTTAAACAGCCATACTACTGAAAAGGTTTCAAAAAGTTGTAAAATGCAGGATGCCTGGCTGGTTCAGTTGGTAGAATGTGGGTCTCCTTATCTCAGGGTCTTGAGTTTGAGCTCCAAGTCAGACATAGAACTTATTTAAAATAAATAAATATAGGGGTGCCTGGGTAGCTCAGTCATTAAGCGTTGCCTTCGGCTCAGGTCATGATCCTGGGGTCCTGGGATCCAGTCCTGCAACAGGCTCTCTGCTCAGCGGGAAGCCTGCTTCTCCCTCTCTCACTCCCGCTGCTTGTGTTCCCTCTCTCGCTGTCTCTCTCTCCATCAAATAAATAAATAAAATCTTTTTAAATAAATAAATAAATAAATAAATAAATAAATAAATAAATAAAATATAAGTAAATAGTTGTAAAATGCAATTGCGTTATGGCTGTATATAGAAAGGATTCATTTATAAAATAATTAAGTCATTTTTAAATCAGATCAATATATTCATTCCTATGTTTCAGTTATGACTTCTTGATCTGTTAATATATCTTTGTTTGTTTACGTCACCTAAATCTTTATCTTGACAGCCTCTGAAATCACTTTAAATGAATTGAGCAATGTGTTTTTTCTTGTTTGGCAGATTTACCTTTTTGAAAAGCTATAAATTCAGAGACCATTAGCATTGATGGATCTGAAGGAAGTTGGGGGGGGCAGTGGAAGGGGAGTAGATGTACTCACTGAAAAGAACCTGTTTAGTACTGAATACAGAAATAAATGTTGGCATGCACAAAATAAAAGCTCTAAATAAATGCAAGGAGAAAACCAGCCCTGAGATCCTAAACACTAAATAGAAAATTAAGAAACCAAGGAACCCAACAAAATAACAAACTAGGATTTATGAGATAATTAGTTTAAATGGGGATTATGCCCTTTTAAAATACTTGTTTTAAATTCATTCATTTTTATATTTGGATTATAGAATCTTAGCATGGAAGAATGAAGGTAGTATAAAGTTATCTGGTAACCCCTCTATGTATATCCGGATTGAAGCATTTCTAGAGAATAATGAAGACAGGTAACACAGAGAGTGGACTGTAGAAAACATCCACCTTGATCCTATGCCATTTCAGAAATTATTTATTAGAGAAGCCTACTTATTCAAAATTTATAAATTACTATCAGACATCAGTTATTTTTTATTTACTAAGGCAGTGGACAATAAAATTTATTATATGTATAATATTTCTTTAGTTAAATTGATCAGTATTGAAAAGGAAAGAGAAAATTAGTATCTCCAAACAACAGATGTGTTGAGTAAACTGCGCTCCAGTATTGTATTTGCCAGAATACAAAACTCAAATTCATGTCTTCTTAATTTGTATGCATGAATGTAAATATGTATTACCTATTTATTTGTTTGTTTTTATTTCCGCATAGTTGACACACATTGTTACTTTCGTTTCAACTGTACAACATAGTGATTCCACAAGTTAATGCATTATGCTATATTCACCATAAGTATAGTTACCACTTGTTCCAGAACATCACTATTACCATATCATTGGTTACATACCCTATGCCGTGCCTTTTATTCCTGTGACTTACTCATTCTGTAATTGGAAGCCTGTATCTCCCACTCCCCTTTACCCATTTTGCACAGCCCCCTCCTCTCCGGCAACCATTAGTTTGTTCTCTGTATTTGTAGGTCTGATTCTGCTTTTTGTTTGTTTGTTCATTTGTGGCTTTTTGTTTTTGTTTATTTATTTATTTTTTAGATTCTACATATGAGTAAAATCATGTTATTTGCCTTTCTCAGTCTGACTTACTTCATTCAGTATAATACCCTCTAGGTCCATCTATGTTGTCTGATGTACTTTTTATAGTTTCTAAAATTTGTTTCTATCAGAGCTTAAGTCACCAAACTTTAATAAAGCAGAAACGTTTTTCTCTCTTTGATTCCCATGTTACTAAGTTGCTTCACTACTCCATTGACAATACTCATTGTCCAACATACCTCTTTGGTTCTTCTACTCTGTTTTCTGTCCTACGGTAGCTGAAGCTTGTAGATCTGAAAACCAAAATAAAAATACCAGTGGTTTCAGCCTTTCCCTATCCCCTTCTCACTAAAGATGTTTCTTGCTCTGCCTGTAAGTTTCTTCCTTTTTCTGAAACAATGAGGAGCATTCTGCAATTCCAAACATATCTTTGTATTATTGCTATGTAATATTATGGGAAAACTGGAAGAAATTGCACTAGAGGCTAGAAGATTGGGGATGGCATTTTTTTAGGTGATTTAGATGTTGGAATTTGATACTGGTTTTGCTGGAAGTAGACAGGAGAGTCATATCACTTGAACCTTGTATCTTCTTGTGGAGTTTAAGACATGCAATCAACTTAATTTATTTTGACATTTCTCTTTTGTGGCTAGTTTTCTTTTCTTTTTTTTTCTTTAATCAACACAAGACTAAAGACCCGATGGTTGAACTGTAGTTACATTACCTACACAACTATGTTTCACTATGGTTTATCGAATTCCTACAATCACAAATGAAGAGAACTGTGAACAATGTGGAAGATAAAGCACATTGGTACTGTTTTCAGTAAAACCTGCCCAGTGTAGAATCCACCCCCACTTACATGGCAGTGGTATTCATCCGAGGGAATGCTGTTATAATGGTGCTTGGAAATTAAGTGTATAGTACAGGCTGAATCACATGAGGACATTTAGATCTACCTTGGGGGTTAGATTCTTGAATCACGCACTTATGTTGCAGACAAACTGAAAGGTCACGAGGAAAGGAATTAGAGTTAAGTACAAGAAGGCTAAATTAAATCTGCAAGTTCATCTGAGCTCCAGAGCACTACATACCATTTGCTTTGCCTACTGATGCTCATCATATGAGTGCCCATAATAAATGAGCTTGCATACCCACAAAGTTCTGCCTGACCTACTGGTTGGCATATCTGCCTGGAAGAAAAATCCAAGAACTGGGAAATGGATAAATCTCTCTTCTGAGATCTAAAATGGCTTAGGATGAGAGTAACTGTTGCAGCCTGTCCTTTCTATTCCCTAAGATGGTAGGGAGAAGAGACACATATAATAAACATTACATTCCACACTCGTCACATAGATCACCTCCTTTAACGCCCACAATGACCAAATGCAATATGAACTATGTTTATGTTTATGAATAAAGAAGCTATGATGTTCAGAACTAACATTTTCCAAAACACACAGGATTTGGAAGATTGTTTTAAGACAGCATAACGGGGAGGGTGGTTTGTTTATTTATTTATTTATTTATTTATGTTTCATATTACAGTATACCCTTTCAGACTTCTTCCCTTCCTTTCATTGCTTTTCCATCTATAATAACATGACTCTCTAGACTTTCTACTCTTTGTTTTTCTATCACAACTGTTGTAAAAACAAGGGCAGTATTATCATTACTGAAATAATATACCTCATAATAGCTTGCTGGAAAAAGCATCTGACGCCTTGGTTTATATAAAACAAATTATCCTAACAATCAGGCTTTTGTCCAAAATTCAAATAGCTAGATAGCTTAAAAACTAATTTTTTCCCCAAGATTGCAATGTCATTAATGAAGACCTAAATTGATGCAACTTTTCTAAGTGGGTTTGAAGCCATTAAGAAAATATTAAAATATCTTTAACATGGTATCAATGTTGTATATATTTTTATTGCATTATAATACCTGGAACAATTTTCAATTTATTTATGGTGCATATTGTTATTCTTAGCCAATTCCCTGATTGTGACTTATAAATGAAAGTTTAATAGAATTGTCTTTATTCAAAGATACAGGGTCACTGAGCTTCTCCACTGTTTTTCTGTACTAAAATGTTTACTTTTAAAGTCCTAGAAATTATAGTATGCAGTGAGAAGAGAAATAGTCTTTCTACCAGGGTTGCAAAGTTTCCAAATATAAATTGAAGCAGAATCTGCATAAATATTTAAATGCTCCTTGGCCTATTATTATCCTTGTGTTCATAGTATGAGATTCATCTGTGAAAGGAATCAAAGGCTGAATTTAAATTCTCTACCAAGATAATTACCCATTGCATCTAATTTTGAGGGTAAGTTATTAAAGAAACTGGGGTCATCTACTTGTAGAGGATAGACGTTAGCTAAAATCAAGGTATGACCCTTCCTGTCAAATCTTAAGATTAATATCTTTCCCTCATGGTCTTTGTGCTTACTTTCTAGTTGCATTAACCAAAGAGTTTCCAGAGTGTCCATTGAGAACTGATGTCTATTCGCATACAGATTCTTACTGTGAAAAGTCATGTGGTCTTGATTCTGAAATAATCCTGGTGGGTGAATGTGGATACTACCAGGATTCTCTGCTGAGGTTTTTAAGAGATTCTGAATGGGTCCGACAGAACTCGGGCTTTTAAAGAATTTCGAATCTGTATCTACTTCTGGATGCTAGCTGCCAGCTCCAATTTCTTTACTTTGAAGGACTAATCTCCTTTTAAGGAAGGGCATTAACCCACCAAAAAGGAAATGGTGTGCTTGTAATGACAAATGAACATGACTTTTCTCTTCTATTTGATAGAAGGGCACTTGTTCTGTCTAAATTGTATATTCTTTTGTAAACAGACTCTCCAGCCCTCTGGCTAGAGGAATCAATGCCTTGTGCAGATGGCTCCAGACCTTCATTCTGAAATGTATGCACTTGATTTATATTAAAGGTTTGATATTTAACCTTCTGTCTAAACCTTAAATTAGGGCCCTAGGGCAAGGACAAATGTCTTCATCTTTTTAAATTTAAAAATTTGTTTCAAACTATAGAAGAGAAATTAAAAACCTAGAATGATTTGAGTCTGTGAGCATAAAAATAGCCCTCTAGCATAGTATGCATTTATAACGAGAGTCATAATCTAAGGATCAGTCTCACAAAATGAGAATGAGAATCAAAAAGAATTGGAGGGAAAAAGTTGTGTCTGTAGAAAGACATGTATAAAGTCCTATGAATATAAAAACCAAGCCAACCCAATTAAAATTCAAGCTTATTTAAATACATCTCTATACCCTGTTCTCCAACATACATACAAATATACACATAAAAAATACAATATAACCAAAAATTATGCTATTTAGAATTTTTAAAAGTAATTACAGGACTTAACTCATACAGCAGCTAGGGAAATTATCACAGGTTGTAGCTACTGCCACCATAAGAATTGGTTTCAATTCAGCCTTTAATGAGATCAGCTATTTCTATTCATTTTCATGGGTACCTACTTCTGTAATGAAAAGGATTAATTTCGAAGTTCCTAGAAATGCATCACCTAGCTCATGTTGGAGGGTAGCTAGTCTGCTGGCCATAAATATAAATTCTTCAAGTAGTAGGTTGACTATTTCATTAAAACTGATGATGTTTTAGTATTTCATATGCAGAGCCATGCAAAGGTTGTATAAAGCAGGGTTTTAATAAAGAATGTCTTTGAGGAGGAAAAGCTGTCATGGAAAGGTGATTGTTAGTTACTCAGAGATGCATGGGGGTGGGGGACGTTGGGGATGCTTCCTTTATCAAGCAAGTGCAGAATAATCTCTGAATCTCAGAGATGTCTCCTCTGGATAGGACAGGCCCACAAAACATATCTCTACATGGAACATAGCCAATACAAAGGCAGGGGAAGGCCTCTGCAGCCTGGCTCCCATTCACATACCCAGGTTATTAATTTATTTCACTTTCCCCTAAGTAAAAATAATAATGATCAGAGGGCAGCATTTGCGGTTTGGGGGAAGGAAGTACCCACAGTAGGGTTAACCAGACCTCTATGGGTTAGCCCCCAATTGGATGTGGCCATTTCCCAGCAGTCCTTCTTCAGCCCCGTAATCAATGCCTTTCAGACAGAGCTTGTTACCTTGTCGGCAGTGGCCACTCACTGTCATGCAAAACGTGGGGGAAGCTGCAAAACCGGCATCCGGTTCATAAAGCACAAGTTCATCGTTAAATTCCCTGAGAAGCCTGCATGACTCACAACCCTTGTATAATGTAAGTTATGCCTAGGTAATGATCGAGAAAGGAATTTAGCCCCAGTTCAATCAATTCACTGAGAAGCAAAACAATAAAAGAGAGCCAATCTGGTTTCATAGGAAATCAGGGGCAATCGGCGTCCTGGACGTTTCACTACGAGTGTTATGGACATGTTTTCCAGATTCCTAGTTTCCAGGTCGACTAGGATTTTGAGAACTGACCATTAAACACAACTTAAAATATCAAACGTTATTTGTAAAATAATGATAAGCCGGATACTTCTTTAAAGTAGGAATTTTGTATAAAAATGATAAAATGTATATTTCCTTGAAAATCATCTCTCGAAGCTGTTTTGAATCTTAACACAGCATTCATCGTCTTGGAAGTGGGTAATAACCTGTAATGATTCTTGGCCCTGCTGCAGAGATCCCAGTTTGAGACCACCATCCTCTGTGACATCCATAAGCCAATGACAAGACAAGATCACCGATAACGATGTCCTAGGCAGCAACCAGCCATAAGGCACTGAGCCCACCCAGGGTTAATTGTCCCCCCCCGCGCCAGACAGGTGACGAGGGGACTTCGTAAATGATATATGAAGCCTTCTGTTGTGCCTAACAGACGCAGAGTGTTTATCTTCCTAAATTCTTGTAAGACTCCTGTCGCTTAGATATATAACACCCCAGGAAAACAAAAAGAAGAAGAAAAAAAGAAGTTTAAAAAAAAATGTATCTTTCAAGCCATTGTAGGAAGGAGTGTCGGGGGAGGGGTGATTGCCAAGTTTGAATAGCTCTTCAGTGAATGTGTTGATATGAAATGAAAACCATAAATTAATTCAGTGAGAAGAAGAGAATGAAAAGAATTCCAACTTGGTTATTTCCATAATTCAGCCCAAACCGCTGACTGGCTTTTTCATGCTCAAGTTTTCCCTGGTTGTTTTGTCAGCGTCGTAGCAATTAAAGCCACGATTTTTTTTTTAAAGATTTTATTTATTTATTTATTTGACACACAGAGAGAGAACAGATCACAAGTAGGCAGAGAGGCAGGCAGAGAGAGAGGAGGAAGCAGGCTCCCTGATGAGCAGGGAGCCCGATGCGGGACTCGATCCCAGGACCCTGAGATCATGACCTGAGCCGAAAGCAGAGGCTTTAACCCACTGAGCCACCCAGGCGCCCTAAAGCCATGATTGATAGAACATTATATGGAATGGAGGAGCATTCATTTTATTTTTCAGCTTTACTGAGGTATTACTGACAAGTGTCATCTTCTCTTCAATATCTCACTAGTGTGGTTTTAACCTCTCTAAGAAAACTTTCGTTCAACCTGCATCTAACAACAGCCCTTTTAACTATTCACAGTGAAGACTCACAGATATTTGAACTTGAAGGACCTATACAATTCATCATATCCAATTTGATTATTTCAAAGACTAAAGCTAGAGTTGAGAGAATGGCCCCATCTAAATATAACTTCTAAAATAAATTACGATTTTATGCTCATGATATACAATGAATAAAGCAAACACACTTTCCTCAGTTGATGATTGGGTACTTGAGCAGCAACCCATTCAACATTCATGTCCCCTTAAATGTATACTGTGTTTATTATGTGGTTGAGGGCGAGGTGTGTAATAAGAGCTGGTTTTTGATGTTAGACCTAGTTCTCAAATATAGTGCCTCTACCTCCTAGGACTATAAACAGGCAATTACTTAATCACTCCCATCCTTAGTTCCATCCATAAAATGGGATATGAATAATTCACTGGGTGGCTATAAAGATTATGTGTAGTAACATATGTAGAGTGAGTAGCATATTGTAAGCACTAAATAAATAGTAAATGTCATTATATTTTTACATCTACAAGCACAAAATATTTCAGTGAATGAGTTAGTAGAAATCAACTTTTCCTTAATTCAGACAATGGAGCAAGTGTTAGTTACAGTTTGAAAAAAGTAGAATTGAAGATTATGAGAAACTGAAGATCCAGATAACTATTATTCACTATAATTGAATTTCCATTGGTGATTAAACTTCAGCTCCTTCATAAATACAAAGATACTAGAATAATAGGTCATAACATTTGTTGTGGACATTCCAGACGTGAAAAGACCAATTATTTCTGATTATAAGGCACCAGAGTTTTTACACTGCTCTTCATAATTAGGATCCCAATGTCAGTTCCTGGTTTCATATGTGAATACCACAGAAAAAGCCTGGGCAATCTGAAATGCAGTGTACACACTGTATTTTTGTTTTCCTGACTAGTTCATTTTCTTATGCAGTTAGTTATCACTATAGCAAATACATTTTGAACACGTACCATGTGTAAAACACAGTGCTAGTGTTAGCAGAAGATACTAAAGTTAATAAGATTGGCACAAACACTTGCAGTTGGTTGAAAAATATTGAATAAGATGATCAGTCACAGATCCTAAAGTTCAGTGAGATTTTGATAGGTAGAGATTAAGGAGAGGGAATTATGGGCAGAAAGAATAGCACAAATATCCAGAGGATGAAAACATGAGATTTGATGTGTTCTTTCTGTCCTTTCTTTCTCAGCCAAAATCCCATCCTCTCTTCAAAATCTAACACGAGTTTTACACTAACCTTTCATTTGCCCCCTTATCTTTTTAATTGTCTCTTTCTCATAATGTCTTTCACTTTACTTAAGGTAAGAGTTCTCCAGACCAGGAACAACGAGTTGGCAGGGTTTAGTTCTTCAGGACCTTCCTTATGTGATACTGGCACATAACAGTCACTAACACACACATTCATTCTAGAATAAGAAGAGTGAGGAAAAATGAAAAACTGTCATACTGTTATTTATAATATATATATTTGGTCTTCCTGCTCATTTCAGGCACAGAGCTCCTAAAACTCTTGGAATTTTCTAAGTGAGGAGAATGATCAAGTTCTCTTTTGTTCTGGTCATGAGTTTTGTTCTGGTCATGAGTTGACTGGTGGACCTCACCTAAGGATGGGAACTGGTTACCAGGAGAACACACCATGCGATTAGAGGGTTGGTACTTGCAGTCCCACCTCCCCAACCTCCGGGGATGGGGTAGGGGGCTGGAGGGTCAAGAAAATACCAATGGCAAATGATGACTTGGTCATACATATGCAATGCAGCCCCCATAAAAAAGGTCTGGGTTTGGAGAGCTTCCTAACTGGTGAACACATGGAGGTGCTGGGAGAGCGAAGCCCCTGGAGAGGGCATGGCATCTCTGCACCCATTCCCCGTACCTCGCCCTATGCATCGCTTCCACCTGGCTCTTCCTGAGTTATATTCTTTTATAACTAACTAGTAATCTAGTAACTACAATGTTTCTCTGAGTTCTATGAACTGCTCTGAGAAATTAATGGAAACAGAGGAGTTTATGGGAATTTCTGATCTGTAGTCAGTGCATCAGAACCAGAGATAATACCTTGGATTTGTGACTGCCATCTGAAGTAGGGGGAGTGGGGTAGTCTTGTAGGGCCGAACCCTCTAAGTGTGGGATCTACCATCTCTGGGTAGTTAGATTCAGAATTGAGTTGAATTGTAGGACACTCAGGTGGTATTTGGAGAATATCTGGTGATGCATGGGAAGACCTCAACCTCCCCACATTGAAATTGGTACCAGAACCTATTCAGAAGCCAAGTCGATTTCTAGAATTTAAGTTTCAGTGGTGGGTGGTGAAAGCAAAGAAATGTGGAGCCCTTGCATAACAAGGTATCTTAATTCGAGAAGGGGATTATAGTGACTCTAGTTTTGATAACTACAGAATAGCCAAGTGAGGTTTCTGGACAATGTCTGCACTTATAGGACTAAAATTACAAAGGAAGCCAGGACTTTAAAAAGTGATTTGCAAGTTGTCCACATAATGATGAGGAGTGCTCTAATAAAAAACAAAACAAAACAAAACAAAAAACCTGAGGAACGACTATTTAAGGGGTAGAAAGAAAATGAGAATATAAAAGATTGAAAAAAACTAGATGAATAATTAAGCAAGTTTATTTATTGTCAGAGAACGAAACAGTCAAAAAGAAAGGAGAGAGATGAAGAAGAACTGAGAAAGAGTTATTAGATTTTTGACTTCTGTGCTCACTGGATACCATCAAAAAATATTTGGGGGCAGAATGAAAGTCATTCTATCAGAAGGAAAGTTTTTTTCCCCCCATGCTTGGTATACTTAGACTGAGGAACATCATATCACAGAACAGAGTCTATAAAAGGTAATATGATATATCAATAGCTTTATGACGACTGAAAAGAAAGTATTTATTCAAAGCAATTTCAATATATTACTGTGATTTGCACACATAGTGACACCATTTCAATGTGCATTAGATGAAGATTTTGCACTTTCTTATGACTTTATAAAATGAAATTTTTTAGAAACATATCATTATTAACATTTTTGAAAGTTAGAAAATTTACGCTAACTATCACAATTAAACTACAGTGGGAAATCATTCTTGATGCAGGAATAAGAAGCCCGCATGCTATTTTGGAATCAGAGGTTACTATTTTTATGAAGAAAATTAGATGGACTTATAAAATACAGTAGGAGGAGAATCAGACTACCCGCAGGTAATTTAGCCTGCATGTAGCCTGAGTGTTTTGCATTTTGGAAATTGTGTATAGTTGAGAGGGTAGGAGTATAAAAAGTGAATAAATGAAAATGTGTGACCAGCTATCCAGACAATCTCCCTGATCTAGTTTGCTGTAAGTATGTAATTAGATGTTTAGATTATCACTCTTAACCTTTAAATTATTTCAATTCTGTTGAGAGTGGAAGTCAAATTACAAATTGTAGGATCTGCTTAGTTGAACTAGTTTAAGACAGAATAAAATCACATTGAGAATGGACTTTCTATATTGTTAGCTAATGAGCAAAGAAAACATTTCCCGTAGTAATATAAAGGTGAGTACATTTCCATGGTGAAATTAACTTCATAATCTAGATTTATGTCCTGTGAAACCATGTAGAAGTCAGCATGTTATCCTTTTCCCTTTTGGTGTAGATATTTATTCAACCCTCTACTGATTTATCCATTTAAGTAATAATTGAATGTTTATTCTATGTCAGCCAATGGTCATATAGTTATGAATAAGATTCATCTTTTATGCTGAAGAACTGAAAACCTAGTAGTACTTTCTAGATTTTTCAAAAACTGTTAAAGAACATTAATAGTACAACTTTTAAAATCCAACATATATGCAATACAACCACCACTTAAATATTTCATTATATTAACCAATATTCTTAATTAGTTCTATGATGATATATCTGTCAATAGCATGCTGAATGCTCAAAAATGGGATCTCTTACATACTCTAATATTTTACTTTCCACTAGTTGAGGGTTTTTATGTTTTTGTTTTTACCAAGAGGGTAATATGGATTTTTCCCAAACGTGTTTCTGTAAGTTATGTTTATGATTATAATTATGTAACTCAATTAAATGTTGCTTAACCTGATCAAATATGATTATAAAACTGTTTCTTTGATATTGTCTCTGGAAGAACTAGGTTGAATGCTTTAAGATTCACTAAGTCACCAATAGGGCTGAATTAGCTTCAACAGATACAACTTTAAACAACTGAAAGAAAAAAATTAAAAAATCTTAAAGTCTTTTCTTACCTATGTTAGTTTACTTCATAGTGGTCTTTAAGTTCGTGCTCCACTTAAAAATAAAACTCGCTTTCCTATAAGATATATTATGTGTACAATTTATGACAAAATACAAGGAATTCCAATCCTTGGACCCATCCTTAAAAAAACTAGAAAGCAAAAAACAACTTTGATCTTATATTTAAGAAAAGTTAATGACCACGTATTTATAGGCTTTAGCTTAATAGAAAAACTTTAATGTATGCATATAGAAATTACCTCACAATTCCTTACAGTAAACAAACATTGGAGTTAATTGGCCTACTTGCTATCTGTATCACTTGCTTCTGATGGAAGCCTTTTTGTTATGCTAGCCACAGACAATCCCAAAGATACATGGATATGACATAAAGATGCTACATACTAACTGCTTGTATAGGTGGATATCACTTTGTTACTTTAAAACAGAGAAAGACGGTTTTGCTTCTCAGTGTGAAAAAAGAAAAGGGAAAGTCATCGTTCAAATTACAGAAAGACAACTCACAAGGACCAAAACTACTTCACACATGCCCATTTGTCAACTACTTTATAGAAATGAATACATTTAACTTGTCACATAATACCACCCAACTTCTAGGAAATAACCAAATGTGTTATTTAAACTCAGTCTGTGCTGAAGGGAATACTTTATTTTATAAAAGCAGTTTTTATTGGGAAAAATAAGAAGTTAGAACTCCATAGCCCTGAGGTCCTATTGTACGCTTAATTCTTAGAGGCATAACACTTCTCTCAGTCGATGGAGAAAAAGTTCACATAGGGGAGCCATGAGTAGAGTAGCATGTCTCTGGTAAGAAATGAGATATGATAGCTTGAAAATTGAGTTTTCTACTGAAAATGTTGAGTTATTTAATTCTCAGTGATTCAAAGTCAGGACTAAATGTTTTTACTTGGAATGCACATCCTTGAAGGTTATGTTGTAAAAATGCCTGGAAAATGGGATCTGAACAATGCCATTTTTCTCCTATTACATACTAATAGAGCAAAGAAAAACAAATGTGTTTATATACTCTATGCTTTATTAAACTATCATGACTTCAGGTGCTGCCTATGGCATTTTTTTAAAGATTTTATTTATTTATTTGACAGAGAGAGAGATCACAAGTAGGCAGAGAAGCAGACAGAGAGAGAGGAGGAAGCAGACTCCCTGCCGAGCAGAGAGCTTGACGTGGGGCTCGATCCCAGGACCCTGAGATCATGACCTGAGCCGAAGGCAGAGGCTTTAACCCACTGAGCCACCCAGGCGCCCCTGCCTATGGCATTTTTACATGAAACTTTTCTTAACTCACCTGTAGGTAAGACCAGTAATGGTCTTATTTAGTCTTATTTAGTCTGCACTTATATAGCTGACTTACTGACTTAGTTAATTACAACACAAAAACTAAAATAACAGTTTAAAGCATAAAAAATGATGAAAAAATCTTCAGAGGATTTTCTTTTGTGAATCTCTTTGGAAAAGAGAAAAGCACTAGTGTACTTGGTCATTTGGTCTGGAAAAGATATATAATTCAAAGGATGATTTCTCTTTCCCATTTTTACTTTCTCATTTTATCTCAGTTGCTGACTTTAATAAAGTCACCATTTTGTTTTGCTATCATCTCCATTTACTTTTAAATCCAATCATTTATCAAGTTCTATTGATTCTTCCTTTTCCATCTCCTTCATGATTCTCGAAGCCGCCAGGCAAGCCAAAGCCCTCTTTAGTTGACACCTGGACTAGCTGACGCAAAGTGTGCTGGGAATTCCCTCCAGCTCATTTCCTTTCACTGTTCCCAATGCGGAGCATTTCCAGATGAATCTCCCTCAAAAGTTGTTTTTATCACTTAATTCTGCTCAAGAATAAATAAAGCCATCCTTTGGCAACAGCATTTATCTAAATGCCTCTTCTTGTTATTCAAAGTCTTCCATAATCTGTTCCCAGTCAACCTGATATTACAGTCCCTTCTCATCTATTTTTAATTAGCATGGGTTTTGAATATATCATTTCTTAACATCAGCATAAATCCCATAGCTTAAAGCAGTGGTCTGCCAAGTATGATCCATGGATAAAACCTGGCCTGTTGCCTGTTTTAAAATGGCCTGTGGTCTAAGTATGATTTTTACATTTTTTAAAGTTTTTATTTAAATTCCAGTTAGTTAACATGCAGTGTAACATGAGTTTCAGGTGTACAATAGAGTGATTCAACACTTCCACGTGTCACCTGGTGCTCATCCCAAGCGCCCCCCTTCATCTCCATCACCCATCCTCCCCCACATCCCTGCCCGGTAACCATCATTTTATTCTCTAGAGTTATCTGTTTCTTTGTTGCCTCTCTTTGTCCCCCTCTGTTTGTTTTGTTTCTTCAATTCCACATATGAGTGAAATCATATGGCATTTGTCTTTCTCTGGCTGACTTCTTTTGCTTAGCATCATACTCTCTAGCTCCATCCATGTTGTTGCAAATGGCTGGTTTTTACACTTTTAAACAGTTGGAAAAAAATCAAAAGAAGAATGATATTTCATCATATGTGAAAACTCTGTAAAATTCAAATTTCCGTGTCCATAAATAAAGTTTTATTGGAACATAGCCATGCGCATTTGTTTATGTATTGTCTACAGCTGATTTCACACAACAGCAGAGTTAAATAATTGCAACAGAGACCATATGGCCTACAAAGTCTAATACATTTACTCTCTGGTCCTTTACAAAAATATTGTCAACCCCTGGACTAAAGAATATCACGTCAGTTGATGGTAGACAATTATATGCTTATACATATTTCTCCCTATTCAAAACACTGTGTGCTAGCCATTCTTATAGTCTACTTCATGAGTAATTTTAAACATGAATCTCTTTTCAGCAAACATAGAAAAATGCTTTCCTCAAAATGTTACTTTGGGTTTAGTGGCAAATAAGCAGGACAAAAAGGAAAAAGAAGAGGAAACATACAACATGGAACAAGAGGAAAATTCAGTGAAAGAAAGAGGCAAGTAAGTAGGGTGACAGGGAATAATTTGTATAGACATAGACAGAGAAAAATAGAATCAGAATTGTTAAGGGAAATTCGGAATAATGTGCCTACATCTAGCCACCCCCTGCCATGCTGCCTTTTTCTCCCTATCAAAAAAACCCCCAAAACACCAAAAAAAACCCCCAAAAACCTCTGCTCATAAGATTTAATTATATGATCTCAATTAAGCCTCAAAACGACCCTAATTAAGGAAATGACATTATCCTAACTTTTAGATGAGGCATGTAAGACCTAGAGATGTTGACCAAATGACAGACCTGTAATTGTAACTCAGGTATGGTGCTAACACCCATTGTTCTAACACCACGCTGACTTTCATTATTTTTCAGTATTGTGCTTCTTATTCAAGAGTGTATATTTAGTTCTTTAGAAAAATCATGCATTTTTTAAATTACTGTGGAATACTGTCAAATTGAAACTCAGCTTGCCTCTTACACTTAATAACCTCAAAACCTTCCTGTTAAATCCAGGTGTTGATTTTTACCTAAGAGTCTCCTGTCAGAAAGAGTAATCGAGATTTTGTTGACACAGAGAAATAAACTAGACTGGTAGGTTTCAAGGCTATTGACTGGTGATTAAATATCATTCTAATAGTGTATATTTATTGACCTCTTAATATGTTCCGGTCATTCGTTTCTCACAATAATCCTAAAGGGAAGGTACTATTATTATCTCTATTTGCATCAGATAATTGTATGACAGAAAGGTTTTAAGTAAGTTACCCAAAGTTACAGAGCTTGGCAGAAGCTGAGATATGAATTTAAGTCATCTAATTCCAGAGTCATAAGATTAACCATTATGCCAGACTGAGAAAATCTTCAAAGGAGTTAAATACGTAGGACTCATGAGGACCTAAATGCATAAGACTTATATTAGTGGATTCCTTTTTCAAAAGAAAATGAATTACCTTTCCTTGATAAGGTAAGAACCTGAATATATAATAAGACCATTGCAATATACACAACACTATTTTTGAAGACAAAGCAGCACAGCATCCTGACTAAAAAACACGCATATATACACACATATACACACTATTAACAATCACAGTGGTAAGATGTGCTCTTGTGGTCAGGAAGAGCCCATACGGCATTATGCTTACCATTATGCTTACCAACTTACCAGGAAATAGAAACTCCTACTATGATAAACTGCATGCTTAGAGTGTAGTAAGAGGAGTCGCTTTAGGTTCAAGAAGTGTCTCTCCTTCAGGCAACACTCCAAACCAGTTTTCCTCATCATCAGATCTTGATACTGTTAACATAAAATGTTTGCTATCATTAGTGGGCTGTGAATGGTGCATAATGAACAATCTGCCGCGGGAAGCCACAGTTCATGTAGTCCCCAAACACTGACGAGCACAGAGATTGAGCTATCTGTTCAACTTTATTACTGTTTTTAAGTCGATTTCAAGATACAAGAGGTCTCTAGAATGAAGTGGAGGAATCTCACTGCTGCTGACATACCCTTTTGTCAGCAAATTGCTTTGGATATTTTATCAACACAATGCACTGCATTTCACAGGAACTATATTATTTAAAAAGACAAATGTTAAAATTATAATGTAATATTTCGACACTCTTTTCCTGGAGGTCAGTGTGAGGACATGGAGTAATTACATCATAACATGAGACACTTAATTACAGAGGGGCATATTACCTCCACTAGATAAAATCATTTTTATCACGGCAATTTCTCATTCCTAGGAAACACCTCCCCGCCTCCTCCCCCCATAGGATGTCTGACACCGGAATGCATCTCAACATCCTGAAATCAGATGTAAATGTATGCATTCAGGGAGGTGAGACCTGTCCCCAAATGTTGATTTTTAATTCTAAGGTCCATCTTACCTGGAGGGTCTGTTAAAGTTGAGGGTGGAGAGTGGGAGAGGGAGAGAAATAAAATAATCCAGTATCGGTATGGTAAAGAAATAATTTCTAAAAATTTAAAGAAGCCCCTCTGAGTGTTTTCCACGGCTGCTAAACGTTGAGCATGGTTGTCGGGATCACATGGAATGCTCGCCACCTCTTCCTGACAAGGGGAAGCATCAAAGTTGGCAGCAACCATAACGTTCTGTCACTCTCGCCACAGGAGCCAGCACCATGTGAGGTAGTGAGAATTAAAAGTTCCCAACCTTCAACTCAGTTGATTGGAAAGTTTTCATTAGAAGTAAGTTCTATTGTGGCCCCATAACCTACATTTTAAAGCTCATTATCCTCTGTTTTAGCACTGATAAGCTGACAACTGTAAAACATTCATGAAAACACAATTGCAATCTTGATAAATGCCTCCACTGTGTAATCTGTTGCAGCAATGATCTATGCATTACAATTGCTTCTTAAAGTCCCAGAGATTCACAAATACGTATTGTTTACACACATGGGCACACACACACATAAAGATATAGTTCTAGGCTTTTAAAACTGAGTTTCAGATGACGCCTTTGTCTTTTATTACCAGAGAATTTTGCTTTCTTTACTCTTGCAGGTATTTATCATGAACAACTTTCTTTCCATCCATCAAGCTGCCGTTCTGGCCAGGAATGCAAATAACCCTAAGACAGTCTACTTTGATAGTCAAGAAAATGTGAATCATTATATGCCCTACGGTACATTTACCAATCTGCAATGTATTATTTCCTCTTTTCGCATATAAGGTGAAGAAATTTGTAATTGGTCTCCACTAAGAGGTTTCTTGGAATGGAACCACCAAAATGGTTGTATAAGTAAAAAATAGAAACAAACGAACTTTCATTTAAGATTTAAAGTTCAAAATTTAAAATGTCCTGTGTAGATTCAATAATAAAGTAAATGCTCTCCCTTTACCTTAATCTTTATTGTGTAAAGACATTAAACATTTAAATACCAGGACTTCAGATGATACAGAAAAAGCATCTGAAAATACTTTCCAAAATATACCCCTGAAGGCCTCTAGATGGCAAACTTTAGTAAATTTTTATGACGGGCCTGAATTCAGAGTGTCTTACCAATTCTGTCCAAACCACCTACTGAAATGATTTTCTGTTTAATAATCTACTCAGATGTATTTGTGCTCTTATGGAACAATGCATGAGAAACTGAATTATATTTTTTTTCTAAAATGTAAGGCTTTATTTTTGTAAAACTTAATTGTACCAAGATGGTGTCCCAGTCTCTTTGGTGCACTGGATAGTCTGGAAAAGTTTTACCTGATAAAGTATTTCAGCTGGCTTTGGAAATCAACTATTCCTTTATAATTATAAAGATTAGTTACAGTTTTTATTATGGAAATTTCAGAGATCTCAAAGAATAGTAACAAAGTCCTCTGAGAAATATAAAGTAGGAGATATGTGTAGGAGTCTTATTAGAACCTTTAGCTAACCCAAGCATGTCCTTTACAAAACAAATATATAACACAAAAAATTTCCAAAGCATGTATCTTTTTGTGATATATCATTCATGCCTGTTTAATTCTATAATCATTGCTATTCCTTTATTTAATTAAAAAATGTATTTACTTTAATGACAAATATATTCAAGAGTTGTTATGGGATGAATAGAAATAAAATCAGTAAGAGAGTTGATAATTAAAAGGTATGCAAGGGGCATTGAAAAGGACGAGTCCACCTTGCATATAATATTATCAGCAATAATGTTGAAGTTTAAAATCCAGTTACAGCTAGGATATGTATGTTAAATTTTCATTGGGGGCTTGAACTAATATCCTAAAGCTACCAGTAGCTAAGAGAAAATCCATTACTTAGTGTGTTGACTATTGGAGAACCCCCTTTCTGAGAGAGAGTTCCTCCTCCATACACATAGTAACTATGGAAAAAATATTTTAGCATGATGCAATATTGGCTGACAAAAACTGGGAATCTGACCTAACTGGCATAAACATCGGGCAAAATCTGGGACAAAGTTCTTTTCAAATTTCAACTTCTGGTTACCAGCATGGGTCCCTGATCCAAGATGAACCAATAAGAGTCTTTCTCCAAAGACTATAAAACTAGAAAAAGGGGAACAAGCCTCTCTCTAGTGTCTGAGGCTATACTATATATAGAGATATAAGGTTTATGAATTAGAGGCAATCACTTTGGGTTTGGATTGGAGTGGTAGAAGAGGTTGAATTGGGGAAAGACAGGGAGAGAGTCAGGTAGATACAGTTCTGAGGGTATTAGGCTCCTGATTCGTTTTTTGTGAGGCTGAGCTATCTTCTTATATTTCCAATCTGTAAGACAGCCTGGAAGCCATCCATTAAGTTTGCATTTTACTTAAACTTGCCCCAGTTGTATTTTGAACACTGGAAACTAACAGAATCTTAAGTAGTACGCGTTGTCCTTTTATAGTTATAGTTTGAAGGTAAATAATTTTAGAGCTGAATTAGATAGCTAAGTTTTAAATTCTTATTTATACAACTATTAACTGAGAATGAACACACTTTGTAAAATACAACAAAAGCAAGATACACTGTCTCATAAAATCCCAGCATATTAGTTATTACTTACAGGCAATAAATAAAATAATCCATTTAACTTAGGAGATTTCAATACAAAGGAAAGTTTGTGACCAGAGAAAGGTACAAAGAACCCACGCGAATAAAGATGGTAAGATTTGGGGCTGCTTGAGTGGCTTAGTCAGTTAAGCATCAGCTGTTGATTTCAGCTCAGGTCATGATCTCAGGGTGGTGGATTGAGCCCCTCATCAGACTCCACGCTAGGCAGGGAGTCTGCTTGGGATTCTCTCTCTCCCCGCTTCCCTCCACATCCCTCAAATCAATAAACAAATCTTAAAAAAAAAAAAAGATGCTAAGTTTTTCTTTCATTTACATTATAAGTGTAAATAAGTTTTCCAGAGGGATACATACATGTACCATCTAAGAAAAACAAAGATTGAGAACTTGTATAGCTCTTGTAAAGTATTTTGAGCTAGATTGTGCATGTTTAACTGAAATGAGGTATAAAGGTCGAGCCCTGGCTTGAGTGCCCCTCTCCTATTCACAAGTTAGATGTCCTTTCAAAAAACCTTAAACTCTGTCATATGTTTTTCAAGCAACAGGATTCCTCTTTTCAACACAAAATCTTGAGATTTGCTCTGTAAATACTTTTTTAGATGCTCATGGCTTTTCTTAATTTTGGATAGTGAAAACTGCAGATGATTTCCACTAGGGGCTCCTAAAGCCCTGCAACATGGAGAACACTTGCCTGGGAATTAAGTCAATTCGCAGAAAGCAGTAGAGTAGGTGAATAGAGAGACAGTGCTGTGAAGATATCACTCGAGCACATGGATCAGGTTGTACCTGAGTCAACCCTATTTTCGGACTTTACATTGACATGAACTAATAAGTTCTCATTTTCATCAAAACACTTTGTGTGTGGTTTCCTTAGGAACCAAAGGAGTTTTGAAAAATAGAGTCAAACGCCACTTTTCTGACTCAACGTTTTTCAATGGAATCTTTTATTCTTCATGATTCCAAAGAGCAGAATCAGAGCTAGATGATAAGACAGAAATGAATTGTCTTTTTAAAATCATTCTAGTGGGCGCCTGGGTGGCTCAGTGGGTTAAAGCCTCTGCTTTCGGCCCAGGTCATGATCTCAGGGTCCTGGGATCGAGGCCCGCATCGGGCTCTCTGCTTGGCGGGGAGCCTGCTTCCCCCTCTCTCTCTCTGCCTGCCTCTCTGCCTCCTTGTGATCTCTCTCCCGCTGTGAAATAAATAAATAAAATCTTTAAAAAAAAAAAAATAAAATAAAATAAAATAAAATAAAATAAAATCATTCTAGTTATGTTGATGGTTAGGTGGAATTATACATGTAGAAGCAGCATAAAGATCCATCAGATTACATATCCAGACATTTGTATTTAGAAAAATCTTACTGACATACAATGATTAATGCAATAAGGTCTTCAAAAATTTTGAGAAACTAAAAGAAAAAAAGTGGTCAGTACATAAAACATGAACTCTTAAAGACATTTATATCTTAACATAAGATTAGTGAGTCCAACCTAACAGATACTTTGAAGTGAAAAATATAGAGGGTTTATTTATTTATTTATTTATTTATTTATTTTT
>LNAC01000003.1:14628388-14913711 GCA_002007465.1 Ailurus styani
CTGCTTCCTCCTCTCTCTCTGCCTGCCTCTCTGCCTACTTGTGATTTCTCTCTCTGTGTGTCAAATAAATAAATAAAATCTTTAAAAAAAAAAAAAAAAGAGACTGATGACAAAAATTGAAGATGACACAAACAAAGGGAAAGATATTCCATGCTTATGGATTGGGATAAGAAATATTGTTAAAACGTCTATACTACCCAAAACAATCTACACATTTAATGCAATCCTTATCAAAACACCACCAGCATTTTTCACAGAACTAGAACAAATAATCCTGAAATCTATATGGAACCACAAAAGACCCCAAGTAGACAAAACAATCTTGAAAAGGAAAGACAAACCTGGAGGTATCACAATTCCAGATTTCAAGTTATATTACAAAATTGCAGTAATCAAAACAACATGATACTGGCACAAAAATTGACACATAGATCAACAGAACAGAACAGAAAGCCCAGAAACGAACCCACAATTATATGGTCAATTAATCTTCAACAAACGAAGCAAAAATATGCAGTGGGAAAAAAGACAGCCTCTTCCACAAATGGCATTGGGAAAACTGGATAACTACATGCAAAAGAATGAAACGGGACCACTTTCTTCTACCATGCCCACAAAAAAATAAACTGAAACAGGATTAAGGACCTATATGGGAGACCTGAAACCATAAAAATCCTAGAGGATAACACAGGCAGTAATTTCTCTTATATCAGACGTAGCAACATTTTCTAGAGATGTCACCTGAGGCAAGGGAAATAAAAGCAAAAGTAAACTATGGAGACTTTGTCAAGATAAAAACTTCTGCACAGCAAAGGAATCAATCAACAAAAATAAAAGACAAACTATCGAATAGGAGAAGATATTTGCAAAGAACATACCCAATAAAGGGTTAGATTCTTAAATATATAAAGAACTTATAAAACTCAACATCCAAAAAACAAATAATCCAATCTAAAAATGGCCAGAAAACATGAACAGACATTTATCCAAAGAAGACAAACAAAAGGCCAACACACATGAAAAGATGCTCAAAATCACTCATCATCAGGGAAATGCAAGTTAAAACTACAATAAGATATCACTTCACATTTGTCAGAATGGCTAAAATCAGAAACACAAGAAACAATAACTGTTGGTGAGGATTTGGAGAAAAAGAAACCCTTGTACATTGTTGGTAGGAATACAAACCAATGCGGCCATTGTGGAAAACAATATGGGGGTTCCTCAAAAAGTTAAAAATAGAACTACACTATGATTGAGTAATCACTACTGGGTATTTACCCAAAACATACAAAAACACTAATTCTAAAGGATACATGTATTCCTATGTTTATTGCAGCATTATTTACAATAGCCAAATTATAGAAGCAGCCCAAGTATTCATCGATTGGTAAATATATATATATATATATATATATATATATATGCACACAATGGAATATTATTCAACCATAAAAAGAATGAATTCTTGCCATTTGCAATGACATGGATGGAGCTAGAGGGTATAATGCTAAGTGAAATAAGTCAGTCAGAGAAAAACAAATATCATATGATTTCACTCATATGTAAAATTTAAGAAACAAAGGAACGAACAAAAAAAAAAAGAGAGAGAGAGAGAGAGAGAGAGAGAGACCAACCAAGCAACAGGCTCAACTATAGAGAACAAACTGATGGTTACCAGAGGGGAGCTGGGTGGGGTGGGTGAAATAAGTGCAGGGATTAAAGAGTGCACTTATCATGATGACCACTGAGTAATGTATACAACTGTTGAATCACTATGTTGTACACTTGAAAGTAATTCAGGGTGCCTGGGTGGCTCAGTGGGTTAAAGCCTCTGTCCTTCAGCTCAGGTCATGATCCCAGGGTCCTGGGATCGAGGCCCGCATGCATCGGGCTCTCTGCTCAGCGGGGAGCCTGCTTCCTCCTCTCTCTCTTCCTGCCTCTCTGTCTACTTGTAATCTCTCTCTCTCTCTCTGTCAAATAAATAAATAAAATCTTAAAAAAAAAAAAAATACAACACTGTCATATTAGATATAGATATGCCAGTTAGGTATTCCAGTTAACTACACTGGATTTAAAATAAAAAAAATTAATAAAAAAAAATTAATAAAACCAATGACCACAAACCTCAAAAAAAAAAGGGGGGGTTTAAATTATTGCAGATGTCCAAAATGACGAATGTGACGAAGGTGACAAATGAAACAATAACAGTGTAATAATGATAGTAAGGGGAATATTTTGACTGTTTTCCTTGGTTCCCCTTTTTCTGTAATATAATTTTGCTAAATTCTGAGTGCCAAGATATTCATAAATGAACACTTGCAGGAAAGTGTAATTGAAAGATTATGTAAGGACACTTAGCTGAAAACTGGAATAATGCAGTTTCAGAAAGAGAAAACTATGGAGAAAGACCAAAAAAAAAAAAAAAAAAAAAACATAATGCAAAAAAACAAAAATTTTCGNGACATGATGTCAAAAGACCAGAAGTTTCCGACCTGTCAATTGCAAGATATTGTCTTGAATAAGCTGCCTGATCTCTATGGCTTAGTTTCCTCATCCATAAATGAGACTGCTGTAACAGATCATAGTCCTGTCCTAGACACTAACCACTGTCCATATGGCAACTGTGACACAAAGTTGTGTATCAGCGACCTTGGGAAATTCCTGGGTGAAATCTGAAACCGGTGTCCATACACAGAGAGCGAGGAGAAACCTAAGGAAGAGGCAGCTCACTCCAGGCCTGTAGGTGACAGTTTTAATAAGCAAGGGAACTTGCATGTAAGGCTTGTCTTGGTGGCTACAAGATGAGTAGATCTTCCTACTCAATCCTCAGAATCCTAAAGGTTTATAGGGAGACCTTAACTAGGTTTAGTCATGTATACCACCCAGATAGTCTCAACATCTTACTTTCTCAAAGCTATACCCTGAAACAACTCCTAGTGTAGATTGGGGGTCTGCTTTTTCAGGTGGGATCCTAGCAGCATTGAGATCAAACCACACTTACTTCTGATATCAAACCACATTTACTTCTGAGTTTCTTTTACCAGACCCTTTACAGCTGATTGGGAAAGCCTTTGGCTTTTTGAGTTCCCTCTCTGTCTTGGGTCTTTCCCACAGTTCATACCTCTTCCTAGGATTTGTCAGTTTTCTCCAGATCAGCAATGGATTACTCAACATCATAAACGTCTTCTCCCACAGCTGGTCTCAGTATGGATATCAGCATCTCATACTGGGTGCTCAGGGGTGGATTTCAAGTATCTTAGCTTTCATTCCTGTGGTAAATATGACATGATCAGGACTTTCAAGGATAGGAGCATGGATGGCCTGTCTCATTCCCAACTACCTAAAAATTTGTCTTACCTCCTCTATAGATTTCCAGGGGTCCATGTGCTCCTGGGAGCTATGCCAGTGCGCCCTGTGGGAGTATATTCTCTCATCATGAACATTTCCTGAATTGGAGTTGCTCTGCAGGCTGGGATTGCTGTTACTACGTTTTTGCTTTCCTTGTATTCAGGGTCAGCGTGTTTTGACCTATCAAGCACAACTTCTTCCTCTTCACTTTCCTAGGGATTCCACCTGTTACTATCCTAATCAGGCTTTGCCACAAGTGTTTGGACTTTAACCCATGGCAGTTTGCACCCTTCTAGAAGTTTGCAAAGCAACACACTGATGCCTCCCAATTATTATCCTGCTCTTCACCTTGTCTACTGGCTCTGAAGCTAACAGAGTAGTGGACAACCACACACCCTTCTTTAATTTCAGCTTTTCTATCTTTCGAACTCTAGCTTCAGCTTCTAGTTGGGCATCAGTGCCCAGCCAAACTGCCCACCACTGCAGCAACCATCCATTCCCCTTCTTTGCTAGAGTGTGCTATGTGTATTTCTTCCGACAAGAGCATTAGACCAGCTGGTGTTTTGGGGGTGTCCCCATACTCACATGGTGGTCCACAAGCATCTTGCATACAGACCACTCCTCCACACACACAAGTCGAATGTCACTAGAACTTTCCCCTTCAGATCCCTTTTTCCCAAGACCCATTTCTTTGGTATCCTGGCTGGTTTATCAGTTGTTGATTTGCACCCTCAGACACCTCCTGGTTGAAATTTGAACCTGGCCCCCATAGAGGAGGGCAAGGAGAGGCCCTTGAAAGAGGCAGACCATTTCAGATTGGTAGGTGACAGGTTTAATAAGCAAAGAAACTTACTTATGAGGATTTTCTCCAGCAGCTGCAAGATAAGCAAATCTCCACACCCACCCACCAGAATCTTAAAAGCTTATATAGAAGTGTTAAGTGGGCTCAGTCACTTAAACCATCCAGATGGTCTCAGTAACATTGCTCTATCAAGTCTGTGTCCTTGAAACAGCTCCAAGTGTGGGATGGTGGGTGCAACATACATTCCAAGGACAGAGGAGGGGAAAGGGAGCCTCCTCTTGCCCTGGTCCAGCTCTATGGTCAACCTGTGGTCACAGCCTCTTGACCTCCCCTAACAAACTTCTAACTATATTTGGTTTAAGAGGCACGTGAACCTGATTCTGGCTAGTTCATGAGGGACTGCAGGGGATTTGTGAACCAGACAGAGATCAGATGGCCTTTAATAAGCAGAGCTGGGATATGACAGCTAAGAAGATACCAGTGATGATAGGTACTACCAAAGAAAGGTGGCCTGCTCTAAGAAAGAAGCTGGTAAACAGAGAGACAGTTGAGAAATAGGGTCATGTTATTTTGCTGCCTGAGCCCTTCCAAATTCAGCTGTGTCCCATGATACTAGTTGCTTGGTTGTTCAACTTTTCCTTGGAATCATTTGCCAGTACCTTTCCCCTTTCTTACCTCATCTTTGAAATTGGTATCTATCCCTTGCTGCCAAAAAATTCCTAATCTGATTAACTTTTCTAATTTCATAAATGTTTCTTTTAGAGATAAAATAAGATATTGAACATAACAGGAGTTTGAAAACTTTAAAGTACTACCCAATATAAGACAGCGTTACATTGGTTATTAACTACAACCAACCCCAAATGTTTGAAGTGCTGTTGCATAAAAGAAGAATTTCTTTTGATAAGTAGTTTCAAATGGCAGCACCAGGGGAAAGGGTTTGGTAACATTTAAAGGGAGAAAGTTCAGCTCAATACAAGAAAGTTTTTAAAAACTAGAGTTTCTTCTAGTTTTCTTGTATTCAACCCTAAAATTCTACGACACTAAATCTCCATGATTTTATTCCAAAGACTGCACCCATTCTAGTGTACAACCATATTTCTTTAGCTCTATCTTTCTTTAGATAAAAAGCTATCTTTTCAAGTTTTCCATCACCTTTGTTTAATACACACACAGATATTAAATGTATTTTAATTTTCTCTCTATATAGCTATATAATTCTTAAACCAGCGATTCTCAAAAAATAGTGTAGTCAATGATTGTTTTTTCTTTCCGGCAACCACTCCCCTTTCTTGTGACCAGAATAAAGAATTATGATTTAAGGGAACCATCCATCCCCATTCTTTGTCCATGTATTCAGCAGAATCTGAAACTTGGGCTGGGATTGTTCAAGACTAGAGAATGTGGCCTTAATTAAGCCCACAATGTATTGCATTTCTTGCCCATAAAAATTACTTAAAGGAACAAGCACATGACCTAAGTTGGGTCAATTAGTGTGAACTCAGAAAGTTGCTCTGGACCAACTAAATGGGCCATCAGGAATTTTGCTGGGCATTCTAAGACTAGGTTTCTCTTCCCTCTATTGTAGGTACTTGGCTCTAGAATCTGCTGGCAATTTTCACGTACATGATCTTGGGGGAAACTGTCACAGCCTGGGAGCTAGTACCTTAAAAACAGAGAGGAGGAATGAACCAAAACTGTGTCCTTAATAACCAGGTTGAGTCCATGGATTCAACCTAATATTAAACCTGTAGGGGAGTGAAGAATGAAAGGTAGCAGAATAGGCCGGCTAGCATTAGTGTGAAACTTGACCTTGGGTTTGGGCCTCAGGGGAACTCTCAGAGTGTTTCTGAGTTTCTGGTTTGGGGCTCGACCCCTGTTTGTCCAGGAACACTGGGGATTACAGGTGGCGTGGTTTCCTTCTGGACTCTTCACTGCCCAAAAAGCCTCTTGGATGTATGGATTATTTTGATCTAAAGGACTTTGAGAACCAGTAAATGTCTGAAAAGCTCTAAAGACAGGGCACAAGTTTTCCTTTTGCAAAAGATACTTAACACTTAAAAGGAAACCTCTATTTGTAAAGGTTTCACCCTCTCCTGTACCAGGAAGAGGATTCCTAACAGCACTTATCATTAGAGATAATTAGAGACCTGTTTGACCCAAGTTCTCTGTGTCCCATTGTTTCTCAGTGGCCTAGCAAACATTTGCTTACCAAACATTTACTATTTTTCCATCTTGCTCTAAATTGCACTTCTTCCCTTGGAAGTCCCAGAGTCCTACCCCTTCTCCTTAGTTTGGAGTGACATATAAACCTCATTTTGCCTGTTTTTGGAATTCCCGTGTCTGTGAGGAGTCCCATATCTACAAAATTAAATTTGGTTTCTCCTGTGTATCTCATGTCAATTTGATTCTTAGTTTAGCTGGAAGGAACTTAAAGGGGACAGAAATTCTTGCTCCCCAACTTCTGTCTGATTCAAGTGCAACTGGAGAACCTAAGATGGTAGAGCAAAAAAGATTTTTTATTTTTTCCTTACATGGACAACACTGTCCCCACTAACTTGGTATAAACTCCACACACCTGCACACACTGACATTTTACTCAACTGACAACATTTACAAAATGCACCAAAATTTTAAGTTTTAAAATAAAATTTAAAAGTTTTGCATAAAATATTCATTCACATGTCCATGGACTCTGAATTGCCTGGTAAATGTGACCGAGAAAATGAAAACATCTGGAGCTCCAAATGAAATTATGTAATACTAAGTGTTGTCAGGACCATTTCCTCCCCTCTCGCTCTGAACTTCGGTGGTCTCCTGTGCTGACAAAAGGATTCAGAAGAGGAGAGAGAGAAAGGGATGTTTTTCAAAGACAGTGTCTGATAACCAGAATTTGCATACAATTTCCAGAAAACCGATCTGATCAAGCAAGAAGAGAAAATAATGAGCTAGAACATGTCTTCCTCTCCTGCAAGTCTGTGCAACATCATCAAAATTAAACATAACCTGGCCTGGCTACAAGTCAATTGGTAAAATAAATTATCAAAAATATAATTAAGCAAGCAGAGAGGCCGGGGCAAGCTTCTTGGGCTTTTTTTTTTTTTTTTTTATCAAAGCTGTAGAAATGGAGCTTCCTGGGGTCATTCCATCAAAATCACTAACAAAGCCTACATCTGGCTTGACTCTGACCAAAGATCTCGCCTCAGAATCAATTAGGACAATTACAAACTAGTCGTGCACAAGGGCACATCTGTGGTTAATTGAGTAAAACACACTTAATCAACCTTTCTGGGTAATAAGCGTGTAGGAAATCAAAATCCCTGGTGTCCGTTTGCTCTAAGTTCTGCTACTTAAAATCTGGCTCTTTTATGGCTCTAAAGAGGAAAATGTTCGAAGGAGGAGAATGAACGGCTCAGGGTGGCTTTTCTAGCATAAGAGGGTATATAGGAGGAGTCCTCTTCTTATCACCCCAAAAGCTTTCCAGTATCTCAGAAGACTATTTTGTCTTTGCCCCAATGGGAGCACAAGTGTTGCGGAAATTCTGAAGCAACCGAGAAACTCAAGCGGCACGTGGAGAGCTGGGCGAACACAGCTTTATGAACGCCGGCGGGCTCAGCGGGATCATTCCCAAAGACGGTGCCCCCCCCCCTCGCTATGATTGGGGCGGATATTTATAGGTAAAGTAGAGACTTTTCGCGGGGTCTTTCTGTTGATTGGCTCGGGGCCCTGCGGAAGTTCTTAAGGCTATGCGGAAGCAACCCAGTGGAGGAGTGCTGAGTCATCGCCGGGGTTTCTCCTCTCAGCGAGGCGGCCATTTTAGATTGCTCTTCCGGCTCACAATCGTGTAAACACAAAAATAGCCAAGCAAAAGCAGCTAGTCTGGAAGTTGCATTGGTGAATAAGCTAACCGTGAAGCTTGATCCAAAATTCTAGCTCTTAAAAATGTTTGCAAGGATGTTTATTATCACTCTGATGCTGATGACATATTCTGAAATTTAAGTTTAAAAAACTACTAGCAGATTATTAACTTCGCTCAGCACTCCTGTTTTTGAGCTCTTCAAGAGGCAAGGCCAGAGAGTTCCTGCTTTGGCAGGACAGCAGACAACATAACTCATGCCGGAATCGAGCATTCTCCACATATAACATTTCAGAGTCAATCTCCAATGTATCTCATTTTCTGGACGAGAGCTCTGCTATGGAAAGAATGGCCAGAAACCATTTCTACTGGGCACGGGAGGAGACTTAAGAGCTAAGTATGAGAGAATGGGGGTAAGCCATCAAAGTCCATAGGTAACACATTTCTAACCTTAGCTGTTGGAAGAGGGAGCCCCTTGCCTCTATGGAGAAACTACCCTCTAATTGTTACCTAATGCACTGGGCAAATAATCAAGAACTATTTTAAAGAATCCAAACAGCTCACATTCTCCTCCTGCTGGGTACACTTCTAACAAGTTGGCATTAGCACACACCTTTCTCTGAATGGAAGAGAACAAAGAGAAAGAACAAACGAGATATAAAACAGAAAACAAAAATGCCCTAGGGTTGTTCTGAACTCCAGCGGCTCAGACTAGGTGAGCAGTGCTTCATCGGCACAGTGGGAAGTTCCCAAGCAGGCGGGTCCCATGCCCTAGAAAACGCCTCTGATGTGGATCTCCAATCAAACTATACAAAGAATTTTAGAGAGGATTGGACAGGAAAAAAAAAAAAAAAAAAAGCTCGTTTTTGTGGGAAGAAGGTTACGTTGCCTCCCCTTCTCTCGAATTGGTACTCGGGCCCCACACAACTGTGTGGAGCATTCTTTCCCAGCAAAACAAGGCTCGAATTCGTTATGTTTTCATTGTGTCATATTACATGAGGCTGCGATGCAAAATAATCAACAAAAAGAAGCCTCAGGTGACACAGATGGTAGCACCAATTGTTTAAGGGGAAAAAAAACCTAAAAAACAAAAACCCTGATCACAAGCTTTGCATTAAAACTACTCTGACAAATGAAATCATCATAAGAAGAAAATAGAACTTTGATTGAATAATAATTCTGAGTAAATGTCAACCTCCCCCATATCTGCATTCATCTTTGGCATTAAAGATGGCTTTGGAATAAAATGAGAAGGCCGTTGTTTCTTGTTTCACATGAATAGAGATTAAGTACTAAGGATCCTTAGAGCAGCCAGGAGAATTCCGACGAGGTACAGATGGGCTCAGACTCCAGCAAATGAACGTACAGGTATGTGCAGCCCATCATCTCCTTCACACATGTACTGGTTCTTCGGGTTTGATATCTCAGATAAGTGGACAGAGAGGCCAACAATTTAACAGAGTAAGAGAAGGGAAGATGCTCCCCTGAGTTGAAATGGAATTTCCCATTTTTTTCACGGCTTACACGGAGGTGTCAGTGTCCATAAAAATAACAGATACATAGAGCAGTTAGACAACCTTTTCTGAAATGTTCATGGTTGTGATCTCATGTTGAGGGGGTCATTTGTATAGCCTTCATATTTAAGATGTCTCTACAACTCTTTAGTTTCTTGACCTTTATATTCAACAATGACACAGATGACAGAGAGAGCATCAAATACAGCTGTCAAGTTTGATAGATAACCCATGGGTCCTTGTAAACCCTGGGTTCACATGGCCATGACCCTGCATTTACAGCTCCAGGCACTCTGGGCAGGTCTTATCTCTGAGTTTAGACTCTGTTCTTGCAGCCTCAACGTGGTTTCTCTGTTCTTTCTGTCTGTGTGCTTCTAGAGAGCTCAGCCAAATCCTTCTCCTCTGTGAGCCTTTTTAGGTTTTGTTGCCTGCCGTTCTCAGTCTGCCCCCCTTTCTCATGCTATCCATAAGCTATTTTGGCATCTTGTGCTCTCCTCTCCCTTGCGCGTGACTTGCCTTGTGAAGCTCACTTCCAGCTGCACACTTTCCATGCCGGTTGGCAGGCTAAGCTGGAGGATTTCATTTTTAGTGATTGTTGTGGTACTTGATGTCCCTTCCGATGTAAATAGAGCTCCACTGGTCAGAAAAAAATGGAGCATTCCACTTAAAGCCTTGTGAGGAAAGGTAGAAAGCTTAAAGGAGATTCATGAGCTTGTCCCACTCTGGATGACTTCCCCAAGTGCACCCAGAGTGAAAAGTTAGCATCCATGACCCGCTCTATTGCCTCATTTCTCACCATGTCAAAGGGTGGGCTTGGAAAAGGGGATACTGTTTAATAACTGCCCCATGAATTCTCAAGCTATTTTAGCACCCCCAAGCAAAGGTTAGCTCTCTCTTCTCACCTGGCGCTGTTGACAATCATTTCTCAGAAGGCTTACAGGTCAGCAGGCTACTCCAAGGATTGTCCTTGGCCTTGAGGATGGCCATTATAGTGCAAGACGATGGTTATTTCAGTCTTCCAAATGAAGGAGGTGTCTCTGCTGTGTGGGCTGGCTCTGAATTTCCGGTGAGTTATAATGTATGTGGAACAGTTCTGAGTGTTGTAGAGATGTCCATAATTTTTTGAGCTGGAAGGGCTTCCCCAGAGGCCAAATTTATATTTAATAACATAATACTCATTTCTCATCTCTCTAAGCAGCTCTTCAGGAAAAGATGGTCCCGAAGCCAAATCTACAGGCTATTTATACTTCTATACCATTAGGAATGGGCAATGGCTCCAACACAGACCTCAGTTGTCACCCACAAGGCCATCCCCTTGTGTACTAGCTCTGGTCATAATTAATTCTATCCACATCCATATCTGTGTAGAAGTACCACAGTTTGGGCCTGCTAATAATTGAAAACATATCCATACAGAAGTTCTGAGACATGTATCCAACTATTCAAATTATTTCTTGTATTTCTCTCCTAGCAAGAGAATACTGTGTCCATTGCAGACAGAAACTCCCCATGCCTCAGACACAGTTATTTAGCCCTGCACAGTAACTGATTGAAAGAAGCTCTTTCAGAGATTGTACCAGAGATGACAAGTCCTGCCAATTGCTGCAGTCAGCATCTTGACTCTCCCCTTTGCAGATGGCGATGGCAGGCGTGCTGTATCCTGAGACACATCACCAGTGCTTTATGGGAAGAATCCTTGGCGATGTTAAAGGAGCCCCTTCTTGTTTAGAAATCCTTGGCAAGGATGTGGCAAATTCCAATGGCTTTACTATTTCAATCCGCCTTCCCTGTCAGCCTTTAGTAAAGTTTAAAATGATCCTCAGCAGCTTCTTGAGTTTTCCTTGTAGTGGAGAGTCCTCTGCCTAATGGTAGAAGGTTTTAAGGAGCTTGATCAATTATTACTACTAAGCATTCCTTCTCCAAAGGGCCTCACAGTGAAGGGGCAAAACCCATACCATTTCTGTCACTTGACCCCATAAGATGCTGCAGGGTACCAACTCATGAGGATCCCAGTAGAGCTGTGTGACCCTAGAGAAAAGCCGGAAATGGCTTTTCACGTGTAGTAGGTGTGGAAGTTAGCTCCTTTAACCCTTAAGGGTCTGTCAGAGCTGATCTTCTCATGAAGAATTGAGCTCTTTGGAAGGAAGGGAACTGGGACAAGAAGGTTCAAGCTTAAGATTTTGGAATTTGGATAGGCACTTTGTCACGAATACATTTTACCTCCTTAGCTTCTAATTTTCCATATTTTATTAAGGTATGTTGTGTGACTATCTCAGGAAAGCTGTCACTGCCGCTCCTCTATTTGTCAAGTGTGGCTTACAATTTAGGATTTGTCTACTTCTGAGTTCAAAAGAGCCATGTTGTTGAACAGATAAAACATGAATATTTTATCATTTTTCACAGATGTATAGAACCATACATCATAGCTAAGAAGAGCATAGCTCATCAAGGGAAAGAACAAGAAGGAAATTCATTAAATAAGGGTTTTTTGTTTGTTTGTTTTTTTACACAGAAGAACAACAGCATTTCTTGAATACTTCTGCTAGGCACAGGTCTAAATGTTTTATATGTATTCACAACGTAATACTCATAACAAAATTTATGAGGTACTTGCTATTATTTTCCACATTTTATAGATGAGAAAACAAGTATGGCCTGAATCAGTAATTTGATCGATGTCAAATTATTAGTAAGTACCAAAACAAGGTTAAGGCCAAGCAGTCTGGCCTTAGAGCCATTAACCATTACTCTACCCTGTCTATGGTCAACACTAATTATGGCTTTGTTTTTGCCAGGGGTGTTGCTGCATTAAGATCGCCAGTCATCACAGGTGTGTCACTTATGTATTGTGACAACATTGCATAATAAACCACCCAAAACTTCAGTGGCCTATAATAATGAGTATTTGTCATGCATCGCTAAGATTCAGCTGATGTAGGTAGGCTTGACAAGGCTTGGCTGGGCTCATCCATTCTTCTGCCAAATGGTTCTAATTCCTATGTCTCTCCACCAGTCTCTGCTTGCATCTTGGATACCCACATTTCATTGGCCTAAGTCAAGTCACAGGGCAGAGTTTAAGAGTCAGAGTGTGAGGATCATATCAAAGGTATATGATAATAGGTATGGACACAGGGAGAGGTAAAGATTTGGGTCATTATGTCAGTCTACTATAATTCATAACAAGGAATGTGAATTGGATTGGGAGCAAGATTCTATTCATTTTCCATTCATTTGTCCATTCAGTAAATTCCCTTGAGTTTCATACATAAGCACTATCCTTATGTCTTAGGCATGCCAAGGTAAAATTCAGAATTTCTCCTTTAAAAAGGCTTGTAATCTTGGGGCACCTGGGTGGCTCAGTGGGTTAAAGCCTCTGCCTTCGGCTCAGGTCATGATCTCAGGGTCCTGGGATGGAGCCCTGCATAGGGCTCTCTGTTCAGCGGGGACCTTGCTTCCTCCTCTCTCTGCCTGCCTCTCTAGCTACTTGTGATCTCTCTCTATCAAATAAATAAATAAAATCTTAAAAAAAAAGGGCTTGTAATCTTATAGCTAAGTCAATAATTACAATACACCATAGTATTGCCATGAATATTATGACAGCAAGGGCCAAAGCTTCAAAGAAGGGTTGTATTTAAACAAAGGAAAGGAAAGAGGGGAGGAGTGACTCTCCTATGATAATGTTTGGGCTGAACCTTGAACACAGGTAGTTTATAAGAGACCAAGAATAAAACATCCATTACATGAAGCAAGATGTCAAGAGATGAAGATATGGAAGTCAGATCATGGAGGGATTTACACGTTACCCTAAACAGCTCAAACTTTATCCTGAAGGCAATAGGAAACTATGAGAGATATTTAAAAGATTATTAAAATTTGCATAAAAAGTAAAAACGATATGACAATTTTTGACATATACTTCAGAAATTAAAGTGCAAATAAGTAAGTGGTATCATTCAGAGGAAACCTTCTATAATGTTTCTTCATTATGAAGTCCACAAAGATACTGTCTTATTGATGTTCCAGAATGGGATCAGGTCCTGAATGGACTGGTTCCCAGTTACTAATAAACAATATGTAAGATAAATACTACCTTATTTATATGCACTGAGAAATACAACTTTCACACAAACCATACCTATATGAGTTAGTGTTGGCCCATTGGCTCCCAGTGGCCAAATTATATGGCCATGCAATAAACATAATCAAAGTCTATTTCCTTGATTTACTGTGAAATTGTAGTGACAGGACTGAAAAACAGAGAAGGAGGAAGATATGGGAATCATATTTCTTGATGAGCACGAGATCAAAACTGGTTGTTAGATGAATTCAACTTTTAATGGCAACAGGTGAGAATACCTGTTGTTCCATCTCACAATAGAGTTAGACTTTCCATTCAGACACAAAGATCTGAGTGCCCCCTGGCTCCAAATCTAAGGGCCAGCCTTGCTAGTGGGAAATAAATAACTTGATGTCCAATGACTAGGGTCCTCTCTTCATTTCATGATGGTTACCATTTGCCCAAAGAGATAGCTTTTCCTGTATTTCCATGGTTCACTGATGCCCCTTCTGTGTGGCACTTTTTTCCTCTAAATATGTTAATACTTTAATCAGAAGCCATCTGGTCTGTCATAAGTTTGCTGATCTGCAATCCAATATTGATTCTATCATTTATCTCCCAGAAAGCCAATTACTTCCTTCATTGTTAACATCCCTAGTAGGCTCCTTAGTGTAGATTCTTAATACTAAAAAAACAAAACAAAACAAAACAAAAATGCAAAACCCACAAGAAAAACAAAAAACCAAGGACACTAAAATGTATACTCAACAACTATTATAAAAACATACTTATGCAGTCAAATTGAAAAAAAAACACAGGCACTCTTGGTTATTTAATGATGGAGCTTCACTGGTGAGTTTTGACCTGCAATAAAAGCATATGAGTTATTTAGATCAATATATTCATGAAAACATGTTTTTTATTCACTGGGAATTTTAACGTCAAGTAATGCATCTTTCTAATTATATAGTAAAGGGCAACAGATACCTCCAGGTAATCTTTGAAATAGGAGAAGAAACAATTTGTTTGTTCTGTGATTTCTCATTCTCTTTCTTATGCTCTTTATTTCCATGAGCAAAATATTTGAATGAAACAGGATTTTTGTTAATGTTGAGAAACCCTCCTGACTCCTAAATAGTACTTTGATTATATTACATTTAATTCCCTGGCAGTGAAAGAAGATAAAGAAAATAAAGTAAGCAATCTCCAAATTGCTCCTTGATATTGGCTATTTACTACTTTGACGATGTTGCTATGAGATAAACAATTAAAGAAAGGTATTGCATTCACCCATGATTCACATATAGGATAGTCAGAAAATAGTTTACACTCCTATAGAAATATTGCTGCTTATATGAGTCTTTTTCTGTTTCTCTTTCTTCTTCTTTTTTAAAAGATTTATTCATTTGTTAGAGAGAGAGAGAGAGAGCATGAGAGGGAAGGGCAGGGGAAGAAGGAGAGAGAATCTCAAGCAGACTCAGCACTGAGCGCAGAGCCTGATGCGGAGCTCAATCTTATGACCCTGAGATCAGGACCTGAGCTCAAACCAAGAGTCATACACTTAACTGACTGCATCACCCAGGCGCCCCTTTCTCCTCCTCCTCCTCCTCCTTCTTCTTCCTCTCTCCTTCCTCCTCGCTCCTTCTTCTTTTTGGTGAAATATATGGTTTAGGGTTTGGAGAATGGGAGATTACCACATTTATCAGAATGCTTTTGTTTGCAAATGGTAGAAAACACAATTCACATGGGCTTAATTATCGAGGGTAACTTACTGCTTTTGTGGCTGAAAAGTCTTTCAAGTAATTCTTTGAACCACAGCTTAAAAGGTATTACTAGGACTTGTTTTACCCATTTTGTATGTGTCAATTCCTCTTTCTGGGTGTGTCTTTCACTCATTATTGGCTTCTCCTCTCATAGTCCAAGGTGGATGACAGTGGACCCCAAGAAATCATACTTCCACATTCCTATCCAGCAAAGACAGCATTTCCACTACAACTTCCAAATAAATGTCCAGAGACTCATTCTGATCATAGCAGTTAAATCAGAGTTGGATGCTCAACCGACTGAGCCACCCAGGTGCCCCTATAGTCAGCTTCTTGAATCCATGGTCTTCATGGGAATAGGAGGAGATAGTCACTAAAATCAAAAAGAAAGGAAATACATTTAGAAGTCCAGTAAATGGCTTCACACTCTGGCTTTAACATCAAATACACGCGCTAAAATCTCATTACTATCTGTAGTCCTATATTTGGGCAACATGAATAGGGCACACAAAGAAAATAATTTCAATGAAAAAATAAAAGAAAAAGTTCACTTGTAAAAGGGACTAATGGGAATAATGAGAGAACTTCACTGAACTAGATTGAGGTAACTGATATTTACCTTCACCTACAAAAGAACTCTGTAACCATTTCCATGTGCCTTTGGGAGATCCCAAATTACCACTGCCAATCAATGCCTCTCCAAGCTCAGTATGACTTGCCTTTTCATCTTCTAAGTAGCCACCAACCCGCTGTCCAGTTTTGCTTATTATCTTCTGCATCCTCCTCTACACCAGTAAAATGATGAATAATAAAAAGCCAGGAGGAACACCACCTAGTCACTGTCAAGGAACAAATGACTCATTCAACTTCCGGGTGTTGAGTTTGTGTCTAGTTAGGAGATTTGGTCCAATAAAAACCGGAAAGCAGAGGTACCTGGGTGACTCAGTCCATTACGCTTCTGCTTTCGGCTCAGGTCATGATCCCGGGGTCTTGTGATTGAGACCCACAACGGCTCCTTGCTCAGTGGGGAGCCTGCTTCTCCCTCTCCCTGCCGCTCCCCCTGCTTGAGCGCTCACTCTCTCCACCCCTCTCTGTCTCTGAAAAATAAAGAAATAAAATATTTAAGGGGAAAAAAGGAAACAGAAAGCAACTATGGCATGAAAACTGAGACATATTTCTGCATTGTAATACTCTACCTGTTTGTTGCTTGCTCCATATTTTATCTTGTTTTAAATTGCTTCTACTGAGAGATTTACACCTTAAATTTTTCCTAAAGAGCTACTGATTATCTTTAGGTAGTGACTAAACTAAAAGTCCAAATCTCTGTCTTCGGGGCTATTTAAACCCATTATATCTTTATTTGTTTCTATTTGCCAGGCAGCATTTATCCTATTTCAGGTGGTGCAGAAACCTTACTGGTTCCTACAAAAGTAAGTGCTTTTGCATGTAATCTAAAAACAAAGTAAAGGGACTTGACAGATCTCCTCTTTATCCCCTTCCAAGATGGATTGCCATTTTCCAGGCACTACTAGCCCCGAGTGGTGGGAAAATTTCAAGATGCCTACTTCATAGCATCTAGACTTTGCCGAACCAAACCATCAAGCTGTTCTGTGCATTAAATAAATTGTGCACTGGCAATGAATATTTCTCTAGTCAAGGTTGCTGTTACAAGGATTTAAGATGCAGAAGGTCAGCAATAAAAGTAGTATATACAGCCAATAGCCTTGGAGAAGGATTGATTCAATGTGGGTTTAAAAGCAGGTTTTGCACAATCTCACAAGTGCTTAATGAAGTATTAGGTGTTTTAGTCTAATGAAAATTTGACTTCTGTGCTAATCAACAAAGGAAAGATATATTTGCTTTAGATTCATACTTCTATATAATAGAACTCGATTTACTTTCAAAAGCTCCTCTTTTAACTTTTGCCAGGTTATACATAATAAAGGAAAAATGCTGTGAGTTACTGTTAACTTTTTGAACTAGTAAGACGTTCTATTGATTAATCACTACATAAAATTCCTTATCCACAAGTATTTGTTATAACCGTAGTTGACTTCAGAAGAGCTATTGATATTTTTTTTTTAAAGATTTTATTTATTCGGGCGCCTGGGTGGCTCAGTGGGTTAAAGCCTCTGNCTATCCACAAGTATTTGTTATAACCGTAGTTGACTTCAGAAGAGCTATTGATATTTTTTTTTAAAGATTTTATTTATTCGTCTGACACAGAGAGAAAGATTACAAGTAGGCAGAGAGGCAGGCAGAGAGAGAGGAGGAAGCAGGCTCCCTGCTGAGCAGAGAGCCCGATGTGGGCCTCGATCCCAGGACCCTGGGATCATGACCTGAGCCGAAGGCAGAGGCTTAACCCACTGAGCCACCCAGGTGCCCAGAAGAGCTGTTGATATTAAAGAATGACTAATTAATGTTGTANCATCTGACACAGAGAGAAAGATTACAAGTAGGCAGAGAGGTAGGCAGAGAGAGAGGAGAGAGGAGGAAGCAGGCTCCCTGNAGAGAGAGGAGGAAGCAGGCTCCCTGCTGAGCAGAGAGCCCGATGTGGGCCTCGATCCCAGGACCCTGGGATCATGACCTGAGCCGAAGGCAGAGGCTTAACCCACTGAGCCACCCAGGTGCCCAGAAGAGCTGTTGATATTAAAGAATGACTAATTAATGTTGTATATTGGATGAATACTCGAGATAAAGAAAAAGGCAAATGGAAAAGGAGGTTCTGTGGACATTTTCATAATTCATTGTCAAATCCTTGAATTTGGCCCCTCTGTCCTTCCTACTCAAACTGCCCTCAGTATTGCTAACTCAGAATAGAAGCCACTGCTTGCTGACTGTCTTTCCAACTTCACCTGTTGTTGATGCAGGGGGTGGGGCCCACAGTTCCCTCTTCAGGGGGGATGCACTTATTCCCCAGTTTCTGAGAGTCTAGACTGCTGACAATTTTCAGTTGAGTCTCTCTCCAAAATTTCCTCAAGCCAGTGGTTCTCAAACTTTAATTTGTATTAGAATCATAGAGAGGGTTTAATGCACTGATGGCTGTGCCCCCAGATTTCTGATTTAGTACGTCTGCGGTGGGGGCTGATATCCTAACTTTTACTAAGCACCAAGGCAATGCTGATGCTGGTGTTCTGGGAACCATACTTTGAGAACCACTGCCCTAAGCAGAAAAGAGCTGCCTCACCCAAAGTCACACCTTCCTCCGTGGAGGCAGCCCAGATACCAGACTGGGAGTATAAAAGCCAGGCCTCCTTGCAAATGCAAATAGCATTGCTTTTCAATATTCTCCTCTGTCCAATCCTATGTTCATTCTCCCCCTATAGGTGTTGATCCTACATGTATTGTGAGACCCAAATTGATGTACTTAAAATACCTATTTTACATTTTAGTGGCTCTCCCTTACCTCTAGAATGCCGCCCAAACTTATGTCTATCTTTTGCATTCTCCCCACTTCTGGATCAGTAACTACCTAGCCTCTGCTGGCTGTTGAATGTCGCTGGGGAAAGCGTGTACAAATTCATAATGTCTGGTTCCAAATGAACTCTCCACACTGCATGATGGTACTGGGATATGTGTGCGTAGCTTTCTCTCCCACTTTCCACATGAACAATATTGTCTAATTTCTCCCTACCTCCTGCTTCACTATTTTCTAATGCTCTCAGAAGGTGGCCTTTTCATCACTTTACCAATTGCACAAAGTAGATGTCATCCTCCACATCCTTCTCCCTTAATCCCCAAATCTCATCCAATATCAAGTTCTGATGAATCTGTCTAGAATGTATCTCTCCAATGTTTCCACATCTCTGCTTCTCCACTCTCTATTCATGCCCTAGTGCGGGTAAATACTATTTCTCACTTTGCTATCATTAACGCCTTCCTGAATAGACCCAGGACTTTCTCACCTTCAACGTGCCCTCTCCCTTGGCAGTGTTTCTAAAACAAAACCTTTCATCTCTTCCTTTTAATGAACTCTCTCTATTGTCTTCCACCATAAACACCCTCATAACCCCCCCCCCGCCCACTCCACACATATACATATTGATCTTAGGATAAGTTCAAAATCCTCACCTTGGCTTACAAGGCTGTTTCTGTATATTTTCTGCTTATACCTCCTGCCTGATTCTGTGCCTACATACAGTACAATGTGCTCCAATTTATGCTAAACAACGTGAAGTTCCTGAGCCCTTGCATAAGCCACTCATTCAGAAAAGTGTGTCTGAGTTCCCAAGGCTGTGAAAACAAGCAAACAAAAAAATGTATGGCAACAAATTTTAAAGCTTTCCAATCCTTGAGAATATATCCTCAGACCCTGAGAGGCTGGTCATGAATCCCAGGCTGAGAAACACTGTCATAGATTGCAATACTCTAATATAAAAGCAAAAAAAATATAGAGTTTTATAGATAGAATAGACATTAAATAAAAGCAAGTCCAGCTCTCTTAGTTTCCAAATAAAGAAAATGATGCTCAGAGAAGTTAAACCATGTATAGTGGAAATTAAAGGGGTCAGAACTAGTTGGGAGGAAGGTGGAAAAAACTGAAGGACATCTATAAGTTAAAATACCAAGGGACTAAAAAAAAAAAAGTTTGCAGGGTTTTGCCATCAATTTTTGAAATCCGATAGAGATAAATTCAATGTGTATCTGAGGTACGGGGAACAGAATGGGAGGACAGAATCCCGAATGAGTCTCCAAGGCCGGTCCCTTTCAGGAGGCATAGTTGCCAACCCTTCCTTGTTAAAGGCCATGGAGACTTAGAATGAGAGGATTTACTGACATCGGCATCTCTTTGAGCACGCTGGCTATGGCTGTAACAGTTCATGTCTCAAGAAGAAGTGTATGTTATATTATTGCCTGGTATACATATGTGAAGCAAACATGCCCATACATACAACTGAAATATAAAAATTTCCACACAGCAATGTTCTGATGTTTTCTACCTTACTTTGCTCTATTCTAAATCATTAAGAGAAGGGTTAATTGTGATCTGCTCTATTGTTTTCACAGTCCATTAATGGGTTGTAACCTACAGTCTGAAAAATAATGTAGACTTAATTTCTCATTATTTAGTCTGAATTTGAGGTCATCTTTGTGTTCTTTTATCCATAAAAGCAATAATACTTTATAATACTTCTGGTGTAGGTTCCCTTCTTGGTAAATTGCATTTGGTCCCACAACAATCCTTCTTTTTAAGATTAAGCCTTGCAGTAAGAAGAAGAAGAGATAATGTCTCTTAGCTTTGGCTACCATAATAAAATACCACAAACCGGGTGGCTTAAATAACAAAAATTTATTTATTTATTTATTTTACAATTCTAGAAGCTGGAAGAGATCAGGATGGGAAGAGATCAGCAGGATCAGGTTCTGGTGAGTGATTTCTTCCAGGCATTCAGCCAGTACCTTCTTTCTGTGTCCTCCCTTGGTGGAGAGAGACAGAAAGGAAGCTCTCTGATGCGTCTTTTTATGAGGACACTAATCTCATCCTGAGGCCTCTTTCATGACCTCATCTGAACCTTTCAAAGGCCTCATCTCCAAATACCACCCACATTGGGAGAGGGCTTCAACAGAAGACTTTGGGTGGACACTATTCAGTCCACAGCATAATGGGAAGTGATACTCTTCCAAAAAGCGTTCTTCTGGTCTCGGTGGAAAGGAGACATGGGGAAAATGAAAGGTAGTCCTTTGACACAAAAATCCCATCGGGCTTGGGATCACAATTCTAGGATAGATTGTTAGAAGTATCCATATTAATGGTGAGGATTTATTCCTCATTTTTACAATTTTACAAAATTTCAAAGCTCTTTGAAGAAGCAACCTGACAACACAAAGTAGTATGGTGGCATATCATAGTTAGGCAATGATCCGATCATGAAATGGGGACATCTTCATTCTCCACAGCCTGGGGAAAAGCGGGAAAGAAATCTATAGGTTTAGGTATGACATCTCAGTGGTTGTGTGGTAGATAGCCCAAAGTCAGAGACGTTTATATCATACTACCAGAAATCTTTGCGAGGATTTCTGTTAGGACTAACTGAGGTGTTTGCCCTGGATGACAGAAGGAGATGGCCAGGGGTGCCTGGGAGCTCTGTTGGTTAAGCATCTGTCTGCAGCTCAGGTCACGATCTCAGGGTCCTGGGATTGAGTCCCACATGGATCCCTGCGACAAGGCCTGCATCAGGCTCCATGCTCAGTGGGGAGTCTGCTTTCTCCCTGTCCCTCTGCCCCTCCCCTCTACTTGTGCTTGCTCACATGTGCTCTCTCTCTGTCTCAAATAAATAAATAAATAACATCTTTAAAAAAAAAAAAGGAGATGGCCAACATTCCAAGAATTTTCTTGTGCAGAGAGAGGTGTCATTAAGAAACTTCACAGAAGATACAACAAGGACAGAAACCGGGCAAGATGATCCGAATCTCAACTGGAATGAGAAGCCAACCGATAAGGATAATGTAACATTATGTCTCTTCTCAATGTGCCTAAATGTCATCCAGAGAGAAGAGTAAAATAGGGGAGATGGAGACAAAGCCTGCAAATCTGGATAGGTACCACAAAGATACTGAAAAAGGCAGAAAGAAATTGTTAAGTTGAAATAGACTGTGATATATTTAATTGCTAAGTTTGTGACTTAAAAATGTGACACTATTATACTTCACTTTTCTTTCTATGCTCACTCTCCATTAAAGTCTTCTGACTTGTCATTATAACTTAAGAAAATTATAAGGTGATTTCTAAAAATATAACATAGGTTATCATAAGAAGCTTGGGTCAAAAACAATGTGATTTTATGCTAATATTTTTGGAACCAAGTAGTTAACTCCTCATTTCCCTTTACTCCAAAGATGATAATAGATTGATCTATGTGCCATGTAACTATCACAGGTATCACACACATTTTCACACAATTCTTATTTATAAAACTGGTGTTCTGGGGCACATGGGTGGGTCTGTCGGTTAAGTGTCTGCCTTCAGCTAAGGTCATGATCCCGGAGTCCTGGGATAGAGACCCATATCAGGTCCCCTGTTCAGTGGGGAGCCTGCTTCTCCCTCTCCTCCTGCCGCTCCCCCTCCTTGTGCTCTCTTTCTGTGTGTGTCAAATAAACAAATAAATAAAATCTTTAAAAAAACCCAGAAAACTGGTATTCTTTGTACTGTTCTCTATAAAAATTACTCTATTTTTGAAAGTCCTTCAAAACATGTGAAAAGATAACTGTATAACAAAGGTTAAATCCAAGGTAAATAGTGAGCCATTTCTTGGTAAATTTGTAACTTAGACTATAAGAAACTCCATTTGATCATGGAGCACCTTAATACTTTAGCCATCTGTGCAACCCTTAGCTATGTCTACGTCATCATTGCATTACTTACACCTGCTATGTACTTAACCACTGTGATAAGTAGGCACTGAGGACACAAATTGACCAGGACAGAATTCTTGTCCCTCTAAATGGATTGCCTAAATTGAAAAAAAGAGAAAAATTAAATAGTTACAAATGAATATTGCAATCTCTGGTATGTTTCATGTGTGAGGAGAGTGGAAAGCAGGATCTTGTGTGCAAAGGGGCTGTAAGGAATACTATAAGGGACATCTTCACGAAGAGGTGATGACTGAACTAAATTTTATGTTATGGAGAGGAATGTTGTGTTAAGGTTTTGTTTAGTTTTCGTTTTCTATGTGTGTGTGTTTTAATGTTCTTTTTCAACACTGAAGAGACTTGATAGAATCAAGTGAAACATGAGAATGGGGTAAATTGGTACCCACCAAGTGTGGAGATTTAATTTTGTGGGTTGAATGCTATGACAAATAAGCCATGTTAAGATAGCTTTTAAAATCCATGCAGTAGTTATTTATTTTGAGGAGACTGCAAATATACACCTATAAATATGAACAAATACCAATGGCCCTCGTGTTATCAGAATGACTATTTAGAGCTTGGGATAGAATATCAAGCAACAACACCATGTACCAACTCAAACATTTTTGTACTTTAAAATATTTAGATAGATGAAGATAGGTACCTAGAAAACTTTTTGATGATTCGAAAAGGGTTCAAGTAATGTTGACGAAATGTGATTAGAAATGTGTCAGACCTTGACCCAGGTTCAACCAATCAAGTTCATTTTCTCAAGAATGTGAAGTCAGAACAGATTCTCTTTGGCTTTGGGTGCTGGCCTCTGTAAATCATGTAAAATTAGGACTGGGAGAATCATATTGGCCTGACAGCTTTGTTGGGCAATGACAGAAGAGTAAAGCCCAGAAGAAAGCAAAATGAAAGGCCACATAGACCCAAAGAGAGGGAGGTAAGGCAAGGATTTCTGGGTTGTCTTGATTGCCTTGGTTTCAGTACTTAGTTTTAGTCCCTTACAGCATCTGGCCACACTCCCCGTGCTTGGATTTCCTGAGATATGTCAGGATTCCTCCTGGTTCTGCCAGGTAATTATGATTGGATTTTGTTACCTCCAAGCAAATAATACCCATCCAAGCAAATATACACATAATTAAAAAAAATAGAGAGAGAGAGAAGGTAGCCCCCCAAAAAGGCAACACACTGTTCAAAGCACAATATATGCAATCTCCCTATCGTTTTTCGTTATTGACTCTGTTGAATGAAAAGCAATAGAATATGAAGAAATTCAAATGCTGCCTTTATAGTCTCCTGAGGTATACAGTAGAACTAAAATTATATGTAATCTTAGTTGAATGAAATGGCTCCATAATTTTATCCATAATATTCAGTTTAGAGAAAAATTATTCATTTTATCATGTCCATGTTTATTCTTTAGTTAAGTAGATTAAACTAAAGTGCTTGGGTGAACCTGGAATTTCATTTAGGATTATGATTCTTTCCATCTGGAAAGAAGGTTGAAAGAAGAGTAGTTGATTAGTCGTTTACTTCCAGATACTTGAATATATTGAGTGTCTATCTGGATTTTCAATTATCCAGATGTTGGATATATGTAAACCCTAAAAATAGAATAAGCAACTGGCACTTGATAAGTCATAAATTAGGGCAGCTGTGGGCATAGAAAAAAATGTTGCAGAGACAAATGTGGCCTTAATGATATCAACCAGTTTCCTTATTGAGTGGCTACCCTCACGATCAGGAGTTCTATTATTCAGGAACTTTGTCGACACTCTCCTTGCGCCCCTCTAAATTCCTCTTCTTATTAACTCTTCAGAAATCTATTCACACGAAAGGAACTGATGGTTGTTCAGTGTAAGCCCTCCCAGGAGAACTGTCAGTTTAAGCCTTTAATTAAACAGAACAATCTTTTGGTGCAGGATTTTTCAGAACATAGTCAATGGAAAAGGGAACATTTGAGGAATAAGGAGGTTTCCTTGTTGCCCCTCACCACGGCCCAGAGGTGACCGTCCACGCCAGTTCTCTCCTTAACAAATCAGGCCTTGGTTGGCAGGAAAAGTGTGAGGCAGAAGTCGTTCTTATGCTAATTCTGTCTTATCATCGTGACCATTATCTTTGCTATTCTCATTCATGAATAATTTTTTTTCCCTTTTGAGCGTTGATATACTCTCCCCAAAGGAGAAGAAGAAAAAAGTTGGCTTGAATTCAAAGAAGTATTACACAGATGATATCAAGGAGGTAGGGCAACAATGGCAACTTCTGTGCACTCATATAAAATACAATCATACAAGTGATAATGGTAACATACATAAAAGGGAAGAGGCAACGTAGTCAAATCTATTTCCTGCGTGTTGGTCTCTTGCAAAGTTCCATGAAACCCTGCAGCACAGGTGCTTAAGGCAGATAATGCCGGGGTCGCTGAAGGGGTCATGGGTCGCCTGTCTACCAGATTGTATTAACTGTAGCAGCGGAGACACACTCCAGTTGGTGACTGGGTCACGCAAGAGCAGGTCCTCCCCCAAACGAGGCAGCTGAAGGGGCAGGACAGGCCTTACTTGTTTTTACTTTATTTATTTATATATTAAGGTTTTATTTATTTGAGAGAGAGAGAGAGAGAAAGAGCACGAGCAGGGGGAGAGAGACAAGCAGATTCCTCACTGAGCAGGGAGCCTGATGTGGGATTCGATCCCAGGACGCTGGGATCATGACCCAAGCTGAAAGCAGACCTTTAACCAACTCAGCCACCCAGGAGCCCCACAGGCCAGGCCTTAGACCAATACATCACAGAGCTGTAAGCACGGGGTTGGGCCTGTGATCACGACAGTTTAAAAATCCCCACCGCGTGGGAGCTGAGGTCTCTCTTCCAAGACCGATCTCTGTTTCAGACAGAGTGTAAGGGACAACAGAAAAACGCACATTGGAAACTCCTGTTGTTTTGTGAATATTCTAAATAAATACTTCCTCAGGATGGGTCTGCGGGGGGTCTGACCACTCGCATTTGTTTTTATGAAAATATAAAACGATAAAATGTCATATAGAGATTTAATACGTGTACATCTGTATTGCTTTATTAAGCAATCTCTCAACAAATAATTTCTGTGCCAGTAACTGTGTTGCATACAACACATATATTCTACGTGCTGGGACACAGGGCAAAGAGCAAGGACGGGCTTTGGAATTAGGGTGACAGGCAAGAATCCCAGTGTTGCTGGTGACCGATTGTATGGCTGGAGTGTGTTATACCCTCCAAGCCATATTTCTTATTCCATAACTTAGACGATATGCTTGCAAGGTTGTTATGGGGATTAATAAAAACATATGAATAGCACCTAACGTTAGGATAGCTATGGTATTCCATCTTTCTTATATTATTACACTTTGCTTCTGAAAAAGGATTCTGGTAATCAGGACATGTGTATAAATTCTTACGTTCAAAAACATAAATGATCAGGCAACAAATTAAGATAAAAATATTTAACAAAGAATCCATTATATGTTAATAAAATAAAAAATAAAATAAAAATATTGGATCAGATTAAAAAATAACTCTTTAGGAAAACATGGGGTAACATGGGAAACATTTGTAAATAGTTTCTTCCAAAATTCATGCTGCTGAGTGGTAATTATTAGGCCATTAATCAGTGGGAAATATATCTGTTCTTGGTAATGGAAAAAGGGTGGGGGGCTTCTCACCAAAGCTCCTCACACACAATTCCATAGAACACAGCTAAATAAGTCAGTAGTGTGGGTGGGTTGCTAGGGAACTTTGTAGCTTAAAGTACTTATGTTACAGCTTAGAAAACACGGGTCCATGTGGCAATTGAATTATAAGAATTAAGTGGTCATAGCCATCCACAAGCACATATTTTGGAGATATTGCATACTGTCACAGATGGACCAAATATCCCACTTGTAAGCTGTAATAAGCAGGTGATTTCTGCTCGAAAGAGATGCCCATGATAGAGCTGAGCTCACCATTTAACAGGAATAGTCTTTGTCATACCTTGCTCGAGTTGCAGCTTAAAGATCCCTAAATTTAAGCAAACAAGCCCAAAGCCTCCAGTCCAGGGCTCTGAATGCAGAGCTCCCTCAGGGATGTTAAGTAGCAAATTAAGCTGATTTATTCCAAAGGAATTTACTGTCTAAAAGTATTCTATTTCCTACCTATTCCTGAAGAATTTATTTTCCCAAATTACTGTCATAGAATGAAGTTAACTTGGAGTCTATTTATAGGAAGGCATAAAGAAAAAAAACGTTTTTTAAAGAAAAAAAAATGGCACTGCTTGGCTATTTTTATGAGCCAAACTTACTCCCAAACAGGACCAGACATTTTTAGCATCCAATGGGTACACTGTCAGTTAGGTTAGACGTTTCTAACACAACTCAGACTAATAGCAAAAGCGCAATGTTTACAGGTGCTTTGTGGAAAAAAAAGAAATAATTTAAATACGTGAAACACATCATCTTCAATTAAATAAAGTATTTAGAAACATAAATAAATAATAAGCAAACAGGCAAACAGATAAATCCCTAGCATTCGATACTTTAAATACATGCTCCTTTTTCACCTTCACAAGAATTCCACTTTACAGATGAGGAAAGTGACACATCACGAGGCTTTCTTACCTCAGGAGCCGGTGCTTGGAATGCCCCTCTCCTAGCTAGGGTCACACCCTCAAATCAATCATCACTGCAAAGGGTATAGGTGGAAATTGAAGGACTATTGAAGAGATACATAAAATACACTCATGCAGTCTGATCATGGAAGAGGAAAGATGACTGGAATGTATTTCCTGTTACTGAGACAGAATACAGACAAATGCTCCAGGAAGTGGCATCTAACTCGACCGGTGAAAACACAGGCCAGGACTGATGTAGCCGAGCTTCCCTATGAAGGCACACAGACTGTACCCTGTAAAGGAATTGGGTATTATTTTTAAAAATAGTGGGTTTCACCTTGAGGCATTGTCATCTATACTGCTTCTTCCTTACTGGAAGATAGTTAAGTAAGTTATTACTTTTCTCCAAATTAAAATTAAGTTCAGAGAGGGAATATATTTTTGAAATTAAGATCTGTAATGAAGAATGGATTTTATAGAGCTTCTATAGTTTTGCCATCATTTTCAGAGTACACAATTGAATCAGCTGAAGCCTTGGAAAAAATACACTCTGGGGAGCTGTTCAGTATTGGCTAAAAAAATACACTCTGTTTTAATGGGGGGTTTTTTTGTTGTTGATTTTGTCACTTGTTTCTAAAATGCTATGATCAAGCCCTTGGAAATCCTGACTTCTCAGTTTCTTGCATGGATTCTATGGGAGTGCAGAATAATTTAAGCTTTTCATCTGAGTTAGAATCTTCTGTAGTTCATCAACCTTATCTGTCACGTATATGTCACTGAAATGAGAAAAACCTTAGAAGGCAGGAAAAAAATTAAAAACAAATTAATGTGGGAAGATGATATAAATCAAGTGGTGAAGCCAAGAGTGAATTATCAAAAGATCTTTCATCAGGAGTGAATACATTTTTCCTTCTCAAGAGGAACCCATTATGTGTTTTTGTTTGCACTATTATACATCAAGTGGCATATTAAAGAAATAGATTTATTAGGATTTAGAATGTGTTTTACTCTGATAGGAAAGAATAGTGGTCCTTCAAATTTAATTTGAAAAGGCTTAAACCGTGAAAGTCTACATAGACCCTGTCTAGTAATGAATGCTAAGGAAAACAAATACTATTTTTAACTCAAAAGACATAAATGGATCCTCTCCCATAAGAAAAAAAAATACCAAAACAATGCCATTTTAGAATAAGCATTATTTATTCTATTTAAAGTCTTCAGAGTTTATTCAGTCAGATATGGTAGTCTGGCATTTTTGTAGTAACTCACGAAAAGGGAAAGAAACAAAAACAAGGATTTTCTAAGCTTGTTTTTCCTCTGGGGCAAACTGGTTGGCTTTACCAATGGGTTCTGAAGGACACATCTATGCAAAATGGAGATCTCCATAAGGGATCCAGATTGCCAAGCAATTTGGGAAAACATCAAAGGTACGTAGAAATTCAGAGATAAAGAAAAATGTGCTTTTCTATGGTAATCTCCTTGTAACTTGCTCAGTCACCATACGTATTCTTTTATTAGAGAAATGTAAATTTTAGCCATATTGGATTCTTTCTGGAGAATATGTGTGAAGAGCGAGAGAGAGAGAGAGAGAGAGAGAGAGTGTGTGTTTGAGAGAGAGAGAGATGGCTGTTGGGGAAGAAGTGTGTAGACATTTGATTTGGCCTAAAATGCTGGAAACTTAGGGGAGAGGGACTGTTGCAATCCAGAGAATGCTCTAATTAGACATTTGCCCATGTCTTACAAGTTAAGCAGAAAAGGGTTTTTCCTTTGCAGGGAGGAGTAAACAGGCTAGAAAGAACCAGGTGCGGTGATGTAGGATCCGAGTGTCCGGATGGGACAGTAGATGAGAGACTATTTTGCTGTGAGGCCGGACTATTCTTAACCAGGGGCCCCTAGGTCTGGTTGTATGCTGGCTCAGGCTGAAAGTGAGTCAAAGTTCAGGTACCTGGGGGAAGAAAAAATACTGAAGATACTTAAGTTTTGCTAACCATCATTTTGTTCTGAGTGCTCAGCAGGGACAAGCAGTTCAGCTAAACATGCGTGAGGCAAAGAATGAAAATTTGGGGCCTCTGTGTCTGGCCACGTTCCAGCTAAACAAGGGGATGTCTGTGAGTCGTACCAAAGTCATGTTCCATAGCATGGTTCTCAGCAAGATGCTTCCCTGGAACAAAAAAAGAGAGGAGGATTTTTTTTTTAACCTCCCCTGTGTTCCCAGCTGGGGGAAAATTTCCACACTGTCAGTCTTGATGTCCCTCTCGGCTCAGCCTTTTTTCCTTGAACTTGCCCTAAATAAGGAAGGCTCTCCCAAACCCTCTCCTGCTAGAAAGATCCTGGAAGAATCAGTTCCCTCTACCAAAGTGCTAGGACAAGGGTCAGGAGAGAAGAATGACCTTGGAAAGTCTTTACAGAGGAAACCAAAGTATCTGAGCTGAGAATGGCCTCCTAAAACGATCACGGGCCCTCTAACAAGGTCAAAAGCGCCTGGAAGGGGCGTATCCCATCATAAAGGCCCCACAGCTGCTCAGAGGGTCACTGCTGGAGTGTGTAGCTTATTTCCAGAGCTCTGAGCATGGGAGACATTAGAGGCAGCCTCTGGGCAGCTGGCAGAAGGAGAAGCAGCATACAAGGAGTTAAGTGGAGATTTGAAGCCTCTTCCAGGCACATGTTGGTGACTGGGTTTGGTCTGAACAGAAAGGACAAAAGGTCACATCTGACAGCCAATATCATCCGGATGAGAAAGTATATACCAGTGGTTTTATTATGTCCCAGAGGCTCGGAGAGAGGAGGCATCTGAAATTAAGTGGGTGGTGATTTTTTTTTTCCCTGCTGGGAGATAAATGCTGCATAAACTTGAATAAAGTTCATAAACCTTTGAACTCCTTGTGTTTCATTTTCGTAATCAAGAACACTACTCACCACTTTGATGACTAGTAAGTTTGTCCTGTGAATTTATAGGCACCTAAGAGCTTGAGATGAGAGTTCGTCAAAGTAGGACACCAAGGATTCTCATTGTCATATACACTGCTACCATCAAAAGCAGCAAAATGCATCATAAATTATATAATTAACTCTGTACGGGTAAAAAGAAATTAGTTGTGCTCATAAGTAACAAAATGGTGATAACTCTCATTCAATTTCACTGTTTAGGAGCATTTAGACCTTTTATCACTATTGTGATAAATTAGAAGTGGGAATGGAGTCTGTGTTTTCTGTAATTTTACAGTAATAATGCCATTTCTGACATACTTTGTCTCTGTCATTAGGTAATATGATTTGCTTCTTAATTACATTTCTGGGTGAAAGTAAAACAACAAAGAACCACACCAATGAATTCATCTCCTTATAATACATGTTACAGTGAGCCTCGGTTAACGCTAAAGAGATGGAGAGGAGAGAGACTCAGGAAACCAGATTAGATTTTCCCTTTCTCTTACGTGTCCTAGTTTACAGAATGTTATTATTCTGCATTCGATAAATTAAACGTAATTACATTTTACTGTCATCTCCATTTCTCACGACGTCGAGGTGCTCATTGCAGCTTACCCAGAAGCCCGGAATGTAGGGGTGCGGGAAGTGGGAATGAATCATTCAGTCCTGCTTTCTGTCCCCCATTATCAAAGCTTCGTTGAACCGCTCTCCTGGGAGAGGGCCAGTCCCACCAAAATTAGAGCCCCAACTAATGGGGATCACCCAGAGAGCCTCCAAAAGTCTTATGCACAGTGAAATTTAGAGATTTCCCATGATCCCTTATTTAGCAATATTCCCCATACCATCATCACAGCGGTCGGTGTCCTAAAGTGGCCGGGTCTTCGGACTGCTCACCGCGTAGACGCGCAGACTCCAGCAGCGCAGCAGCGGCGAACACCAGCGACTCTGGGAAAGGACCCCCTTCCTCCTCCTCCTCACTTCCCACCTGGAAGAGTCAGCGGAGAGCAATATCGCAGAGCAGGCTGACCTCAGCTGACACTCCAGAAACATTTATTTAGCGCTGCACTCGATGCGAATAGAAATAAAGATAAATAAATACAGGGCCCAAGCCCTCCAGAAGCTGACAATGTATTAATCCACTTGGGAAGACTTGATAAGTTTATTCACACTAAACTGTTATTAGCTGACAAGTGTTAGTTCCATCAGGTGCGATTGCAACAGGTTTCTTAGCAACACAATTTCTCTTCCCTCCATTGGTATGTGGTGAGGGGAGAGGCTGGGTGACTGGGTATTGCGTGGGAACAGCTTCAGAGAAAATCTGTCAGAGCATTATAAAGTTGCCCAACAGAGGCTCCAGAGAACCGGCTGTCATTTTATTTCATCCCGGACCTTTTATAGAATTGGCTCCCCCAAATTTCCCTTAACAGATGCTCTGCCAACTAAAAGGGCAAGTGTGCAGAACTGACCTTGGAGCCAGAAGTCTCAGGAGGCTCATTTTCTCATTAAGGATTTTATTCCCTTTAAAAGCACCATAATGTAGCTTGAAAAACTACTTTCCTTTAAGAGCTTGGTTCACAGCCCGATGTACTTTTCCGGGTAATGGCCACAGAATTTAGGTTCAACGGGCAGTAAGCCTAAAGGCCACCGTAACAAGTGTTCGAAACATCGGGAATTTCAGGCTGGCAATAAAGTGGTCTTCTGAGTGAGTTTCACATTTCAGTGAGTGGATTGTGATGTGTCCTGAAGAAAAGGTTTTTGGAGAAAAAGTCTAGGCGGCCTTTTTATGAGAGATATCTGGATTTCTGTCTGCCTATCTGTATATAGATATTCTTATATCTATATACCCAAATACCATATGTGTGTTATATATACATATATAATCTCTTACATTCATTTGTACTTATTTAACAGTAAAACAAAAAATGAAGGTGAGGAGCCAACCTGCTTACACAAAAAAATCATAAGATATTTGTTTTATTTGGTCTATAATTGTAAAACAATAAAAATACACAATCAAAATGATTAAAAAAAACTATGGACCATATGACTGATAGGTGTTTTCCGAAAAAAATTATAATGAGCTCTCCTATAATTTAGACAGGCCATTGAATACATATGGGTTCAAAATATATAAGATCTGCCCTGGAGGTCAAAGCCTTGGCCAGTTATCTCAGAGTAAGACTTCTTTCCTCCGGGGGCGCCTGCGTGGCTCAGTTGGTTAAGTGTCAGAGTTCAGCTCAGGTCATGATACCAGGGTCCTGGGATCGAGCCCTGCATCAGACTTCTTATTCAGTGGGGAGCCTGCTTCATCCTCTGCCTTGCACGCCCCCTGCTTGTGCTCTCTCTCTCTCTCTCTCTCTCTCTCTCTCTGACAAATAAATAAAATCTTTAAAAAAAAAAAAAGACTTCTTTCCTCTGACCTTACAGGTTCAATAAACTGTTGTTAGTAGATAGTACCTGTCGTTCTATGCTCTAATACCAAAGTATAATTCATATAAATTAAGTGGGGAAGAAGAATAGGGTTTTAGAGTCTCTGTATTTTGTAACTTGTCATGAAATTTTTCACATAATTGCTACCATGTGAAGTCCAGTAGAAGATATGAGGTGGCCCACTTCTCAGGGGCTCGAAAAAGGAAATGAAGGGTTGTAACGGAGTATTTACCTTGCCTGCCATCTCAAGTACAAAGAAATGAGATGAATCAACTCAGGAGCAGAGACCAGATGTTTGGAGGAACTCGAGGCTCTGTGAACACTGTCGTGAAGGGGGCTGGGGTGGGTGAGGGGTTGGGATGAGATTAGCAGCTACTTCCAGTTCTTCCTGGAGCCCTACCACTAAGGGATTAGCATCTAACGTGTAACGTGGTGACTAAAGTTGGTAACGCTGCATGTGTAATTGAAATTTACTAAGAGGTACAACTTAAATGTTCTCACACACACACACACACACACAAAGATAAAAATAAATATATAAGGTGATGGATGTGTTAATTTGATGAAGGGAATTCTTTCACATTATATACGTATATCACATCATCTTATCATACACTTTAAATACCTTACAATTTTACCAGCCAATTATCCACCAATAAAAATTTTTTAAAGAAAATAATGTGGACTGTATCCGAATATTCAAGTTATCCAGGGGAGAAATTGAAAGGATTTTGTTCGAAAAACTCTTCTGATACCTACCTCCTCAAGTTCTGAAGGTTTCACTCCATCTTAAAACAATCAAGTATTAAAAATAACAGCAACAACAAAACAATCAGGTATTGGTACCTCGGTGGTGCAGTGAGTTAAGTGTCTATTTGTTTTCTTGGTTTCAGCTCAGGTCGTGATCTCAGTGTAGAGTCCGAGTTTCTCTCTTCCTTTCCCTCTGCTCCTCCCCACACACCCACTTGCTCTAAAACAAATAAGTCTTAAAAAATTAATTATTAATTAATCAGAACCAGACAAGAAGGGAGGGGCCTGACTTTAATTAAGAGGTTCCATAAAACAATAATGTATATTGAAATCAATAGCGTATGGTAGGCATTCAATAAATTTTTTTGTTAAATAATAATGATAATAGATAATGTCTTTGAGGAACTTACTATGTGTCAAACACTTGGCTAAACACTTACACTCCTATGGTTCCAACTCTGAAACCTGTATTTTACAACTCATTTGATGGTAACCTGACCTGAAGGTCGATGCTGCTATTTCTAGTCCTTATCTGTTGGGTATATCCATATGATTTCCTACAGAATTGTCAATATGTTTGACTCTGCTACCCAAACTCTGTCATGGGGCATTGTGTGATATATTGTATCTACTCCATATAAACTTTCTTTGAAAAATAAAATTATTTTAATTCTAGGCTACATCTAGTCACAAGGGTTTTAGACAAGGGTTGTAGACACTAATTCCTTCCAATCACCTTTGATTTAGTATTACTGTTATATTTATTTTGTTGTTGAGAAACTGTAGCACAGAGAGGTTAAGTAGTTTTATTTAAGGTCACACAGCTAGTTGGAGTTCTGACTTCAGTATAGGCAGTTTGGCACCAAGACCTATGATTTCTATCTACTATTTTATACTACTTTGTGTTAGATGCTTAGAGAAACCTCAAGGCAACTGCTAAAAAGCAGGGACTCCAGAAATCAGGAGAAGCACAGTCCCCCAGAGGTCCAAGAGGTAACTGAGAATCTCCATGTCCCCTTTCCCTTCACTTGAACACTCCATTGGGATTGCAAGGGTCTGAACCAGCTGACTACTGGAGGCCGGTCCTCTTACTCTTCTGTGTCAGGCAAACACATTTTGGGTCATGGAGCGCTGTCAGTGTGGAATGTGCCTCATTCGCTATACACAAATGTCACAATCTGTGGAGGCTGGTCTAGAGGTTACTAGGGAAAAGGGAGACAGAAATAGCTTGCATGAGGCTATTCGTCTTGGTAGCATCTCATTGAAAAAATGTCTTCCACTTGTTTTTCACATTTAGGACTATATTTAAAATGACAAAAAGGAAGAGGAGATAGAGACATGGAAAGCAATGCTTTAAAGAAACAAAGGGAGAGGGAAGGGCCCTTTGCAAGGCACTTGGCTACCCATGAGAGGAGTCAGGACTGCGAACAGCCACGGAGGACGTGCAAGGGGAAAACAGAACAAAAACGGAAACAACAAACAAGCAAACAGACAAATAAACAAAAATGCTAATGGTCATAAAATAAGTGAGCTTCCCAGAGAGTTCTGTGATATCATGATATGGTATGTTCTGGAGCTAGAAGGGGTTCAGGTGAAATATCCGTCCAAGTAAGGAAGGGATAACTGAGTCCGCTAGTCTCTGCGCTAAATGCTGGCCAAGTAGAATGGATTGCTTAATGCACTGTCTGGGGGTGGTGTCCAATTTATTCTGGGACACTCAGGCCCTGACTATGGAATTAGGAAGGCAAGTTCTTAAAACCAAACAAAGATGGTATTGAAGTATGTAACGATTCATTTTCCAGCGTTTTTTTTTTTTTAATTAAGCCATGGAATTTGAAGATAACCCTAGAGTATCCTGAGGACAGTGACGTATTGTGGTAGCCACATTGAGCCACAGAAATGTAAAGCCATTTTTTCAAAATAAGATCCAAAGGTGATGTTAAAACAAGCTTGCTAACCTTGAGGTAAGGTTGGAGTTAATTTATATGTGGACTTTGGGCGATTTGAATCAGAGGCTGAAAAATAACTTCAAAAAGATTTAAACTCTCCCCCCCTTTACCCATATAAAATGCCCTTCTCCAAAGAACCCTGATGAGTTTCTAATAGCAAGTTCTTATAAGGCTGACAAATCAGCTAAATGGACTTTTTTAATCACTGTAAAAATGAAGCATACTTGCAGAGATCAGAATGCCAGTTATTCTATCTAAAATTTCTTTCAGAGAAATTACATTATAAACTATCAAAACCCAGCCTAGAACTGATGATAGCAGATTAATGTATCCATACCCTATTGCTACTGGCCAGAAATGTTATTGAGAAGTCAAAAGATATCCACTGTTTGATATCCAACCACATGTGTCACAAGTTTTAATAAGACAGACGTGACACGGTTTCAATGTTTTCAGATAAACTCTGAGTACTCATTTGACATCAGAGATACCTTGAAATACGTTGCAAGAAGAAGCTGGATGTTTCCTTGGTCTGGAATAGAAGGCAAGCGAAAAGTAGAGAAAAAAAAATTACAGAATAAGACTTCTTTTAAAAATAAATACTTCAGCATGTTTATCTCATTTGACTCTTTGATATCCTCAAATTATAGTAGTAATGGTCTCTTTTGTCTGCTTAGCATGTATTTTCCCTTTTTCTGGAAATTAGCAACTCTATTTTTCTTTTCTGTCTCTCTCTTTTTTTAAGATTTTATTTTTTATTTGACAGAAAGAGACACAGTGAGAGAGGGAAGGCAAGCAGGGGGAGTGGGAGAGGGAGAAGCAGGCTCCCGCTGAGCAGGTAGCCCGATGTGGGGCTCGATCCCAGGACCCCAGAATCATGACCTGTGCTGAAGGCAGACCTTAATAACTGAGCCACCCAGGTACCCCAGCCACTCTATTTTTCTTTACAAATTAATTCAGGTAAACCTGTCCCAGTCCATCCGGCTCTGAGGGGTGGCAAGTAGCTTATACCCAGTCCAACAAATTTACAATGAGTAGCTCAAGGACTGGCATGTGACTGTGGCTGAGTCAAGGAGTTAAGACCAAGACTTTTTTAGAAAGAATTGGAAAGAGAAGCCGAGGGCCGCTGTATGGTGAGAGCCTGCCAGAGAATGAAATTAACACAGAGAACAAAAGAGCTAAGAGATGGATAGAAGTGGTGATTGCAAAGAAGGGTGGGTATTGGGAAGAGACTGATGAAGGGCTGAGGGTTCTCTTTAGATACATAAAGCTCTTCCTAAAGCTGACTCTCTTCTTCCAGATTTTTCTGTTATATAAGCCAATAATAATCCTTCTTTTACTTATTGTTATTTTAAGCAAGTTTATGGTTGGGATTCTGTCACTTATAATTTAAAGATTTAAATGTACAGAAATTGAAATTGATATTTGTGGGGTGGGGGGGAAGTGTACACTTTTGAATTGACTGAGTCAAAGTGGAATAAGAGAAAGCTAGAATTCGTCTACCCCAGGGAGATCATTGACATTATCTATTATGCAGTAACAAAGTATGGTTAAATGATCTCTTGCTGTCTTTCAGGAGTCTGGTGATATACTGTAACTGGAATTTTAGGCTGCCAGGTATAAAAATGTCAGGAAAGCCAATAAATCTTTTACCCCACATTCTTAAAGCATATGACCGAATGTGGCACACCTGAAAGCAGGCGTGAAGAAAAAAAATACTATTCTTATTTGTTTGTTTGTTTCAAGTTGAGATGTTCATAGAACTAAAACATTAAGCCCAAACTGTAATATTTTTAGAAGTAAACAGAGAAAAATATTTCTGGGGACCTCATGCAGGGAAAGATTTCTAATGAGAGTTCTTTTTTTTTAAAGCACTAACAAAAAGAGAAGAAAAAATGTAATGGACTTTATCTAAATTAAAAGTTTCTGCTTATTGGGTTGCCTTGGAGGCTCAGTAGGTTAAGCACCTGCCTTTGGCTCATGTTATGGTCCCAGGGTCCTGGGATCAAGCCCTGCATGGAGCTCTCTGCTCAGGGCGGAGCCTGTTTCTCCCTCTCCCTCTGCCTGCCGCTTGCCCTGCTTGTGCTCCCCCCTCTCTCTCTTTCGGTCAAATAAATAAATAAAGTCTTAAAAAAACAAAGTTTCTGCTTATTAAAATATGCCATGAGAAATTGAAAAGGCTAGAAAAATATTTGTGATTCATATGTCTAACAAAGTATTTAAATGTAAACTATTTAGTCTTATAACTCAAAAGACAAACAATAAAATTTAAAAATGGGTAAGATATTGAAAGATACTTTACAAAAGAACAAATCTGAGTGGCTAATAAGAAGATGGAAAGATACTCTGTATCATGAATCATCAGAAATATGTAAATTAAAACCACAATGAGCTACCACATCACCTCAATTAGAAACAAATCGAAGGACATGATACCAAATGTTGGCAAGAATGTGTGGCCGCTAGAATCCTAACACGTTGTTGGGGGATGGTAAAAAAGTAGAACCACTTTGGAAATATGTTTGGCATTTCTTATAAAGCTACACATTAATTTAGCTATGTCAAAACAATTCCTTTTCTAGATATTTACCAAGGAGAAATGAAAAAAAAAATCGTACACCAAAACTCATGCATGAAGGCTTACAGCAGCTTTATTCAATTATATCTCAAAACTAAAAACAGTTCAAGTATCCCTCAGCAGGAATTTAGAAAAACAATTTGTGTTGTAGTCATATACTGGAATGTTATTCAACAATAACAACAATAATCATAACAAATTATAGCAACTACTGACACATAAAACACAACGAACGATTCTCAAAATACGCTGAGCAAGAATAGCAGACATAAAGGATTACTTAATGTTTTCATCTCTATGCAGTTCAGGAACAGAGTGTTGTGATGAAGCAAGCCCCATAGCACTTAGCCTCACCCTAACCCCGTCCCTAATAATATCGCTTCCCTAACATTAGGCTCTACTATATCCAAGGGTTTTCTTCTGTCTTCCAAATAATGTTCCTCCTGCACTGGTTCTACTCACTTTCCCAGATTTCTTACCCTAGATAGGGTAAAGGAGAAGAGAAAACAAAGTTTTGGTTGATACATTGTATTTTTTTTAAAGATTTTATTTATTTCTTTATTTGACAGAGAGAGATCACAAGTAGGCTGAGAGGCAGGCAGAGAGAGAGGAGGAAGCAGACTCCCTGCCAAGCAGGGAGCCCGATGCGGGACTCGATCCCAGGACCCTGAGATCATGACCTGAGCCGAAGGCAGAGGCTTTAACCCACTGAGCCACCCAGGCACCTGATACATTGTATTTGACAAAAGATTTTCAGATGGGTGTCAACGAAGAGCCTTCATTCTGTGCTGAGTTGGGATGGTTTTTGAGCGGCCAGTGGTAAACACTGATACTTTTGCTATTTCTGACCTAGATAAATTGGCAAGAGGGGAAGACTATGAGAATACTAACCGGTGGTGGTAAAATCAGAGGAGCCATTGCCTATGTTGGGTAGAAATTAACTCGAACAGAACTGAAGATAATTCTTCAGGATGATGGAAATGTTCCTCACCTTGTCTGGGGTGTTGGATACATGGATGTATACATTTTAAAAGTTCATTAAATTATATACCTAAGATCCTTGCATTGCCTTATATCTGTTTTCCTTCAGTGAAAAAATGAAAATTGACTTGCTTGACAATGTTTTTTATTTGTTTGTTTGTTTGTTTTTAACTGTGGGAAAAAAAGATTTTAAGGCCACGGGTTGCTTTTGGGGCTAGTAATCAGTGATGACAGTAAATCAAGTATTATAGGATTGAAAAAGTGGAATTCTGTGTGAATAATATAGTTAGCCCGGCAGGAAGCAGGATATCAGATTGAAACCGAGGAAACGAGAACTTGAATTCTCGCTCCCATTCCTGCTTCCTTCCTGCTAGAGGAGATGGTGAGGCACCATATTCACATTTATGGTGGAAAAGGGCTTTCAACCTAAAATTTATACTCAGCAAACTTATTAATAAAGTGGGGTAGAAGGCACCCAGGTGGTTCAGTCATTAAGCGTCTGCCTTTGGCTCAGGTCCTGATCCTCCAGGGTCCTGGGATCGAGTTCCGCCTTGGGCTCCCTGCTCGGCGGGAAGCCTGCTTATCCCTCTCCCAAGCCCCCTGCCTGTGTTCCCTCTCTCACTGTCTCTCTCTTTCTGTCAAGTAAATAAATAAAATCTTAAAAAAAAAAATAAAGTTGGTAGAAGCGGATCATTTTCGAATGCAAAAGAACTCAAAGAATTTTACTATGTAGAGTTCTTAGGAAGCTCTTGGTGAATGTGCTTTATGCAAACAAGTAAGTAAATGAAGAGATAAGAAGGCATCTCTCTTAGGATCAGGAAATCCCACAGAAGATAAAAGAAGGAACTAGGAAGTCTCAGAATGGCCACCGTGTACCACCTGTGGAAGGTGCCCAGCCCTGACTGAGCAGGAAGAGGATTCTTCAAAAGTAAAAGGGGTGTGAAATGTGTGTGTGTATGTTTTGAAGCTTAGGGAGGGTTGGGTCACAAGACACCACGAGACAGTACTTTACTTGATACAGACAACTGAGCAGTTTGGAGATCACCACAGACTCCCCAAGAAAATCTCTAATATGATCCCCCAGTGAACTAGCCCATTTATACTTGCCACAACAAAAGACTGTGTGAATTGCAGTGGCTAAATTACAGAAGTGCCAGTGACCTAAGACCTTTGTCACTTCTGCCTTAAGCACTTGACCCTTTCTATCCCTCCTCCTCCTGCAAGTATGGGGGCTGGGGCGAGAGCTTGAAGAGTCAGAGAGCAAAGCTGTAGCTCCTACCCCTGCAAGTGTCCGAGCTTGGGGCAGGGGGAGGACTGAATCAGAGATGCTGCTGAAGGTTTATGTTGGAGTGGTCTGGACGTAATATCTGAGAATGGTCACAGTTAACTTTCTCGTACAAATGAAAATGACTGGAGGGTGATGGGGGAAGGAGATCTGATGGAGCAGGTTTGAACGCAGTGATGGGGAAAAATGATCTCTTCCCTTGTTTTTACCCTCTTGAGTTCAGACTGTACAATAATCTACTTACGGCATCTGCTTCCTGCCTGGTATGATGATTAAAGGTTTAGCATCCCATTTTTCTGTGATCACTGCCTACATTTCATCCCTAGTGGCCAAATGGACTTCTACCACAGTATTAGAATTCAGGGTATTTACTGCTGACATCATCAGGACTATAGAGGGATTGTTCATTGCGAGTCTAAATAGACTAGAATGATCAATTTTGTTACAAAAGTTTGCATTTTCCCTGAGTTCTATCTTGTCTTAGCTCTTCAAAACTTGATTAAAAATCAGAATCCTTAATAATTTTTGGAAATGTGTGTATATTTGCTAAAACACTAGGTATGCTTCAAGTTACTTGTGTTCATTTGTATTATTTGTTTGACTCTTTTTTTTTCTTTCCTTTTCTTTTTGGTGACTCTTTCTTTTTGAAATTAAGGTGTTGTGTATTCTGACTCCACTGTGGTTCAATCCTAGCATTTTGATTGCTTTTTGCTTATGCTTAACTTCTGGTCATTTGTTTTGGCTTATTGAGTGAAATAAAATGAGTCTTCTCACATAGGCTACACCATGTTTAAACAGTTCTGCATCTACCTATTTTCTGTGGCTATAAAAACAATTAGATAGATGGAAAGATAGATAAACAGATATAAATATATATAGCAATAAGCATAAATATTTATTATATATGTAATTGACTTGTGTCAAACTGAGATAAATTACTTCATAGTATTGTTTTAAGGATTTATTGAAATAATTCATATAAAAAGTAATGCCTGTCAAATAAGTGCCCAATAAATATTTTTATTATTTTCAGAATAATGTATAAAGTCATTCTCTCATACCATAGCACATTGAGAAATATGGACACATTATAATTATGTTAAAAGTATAGAGCACAATATTGAGGTTTAGGGGACATAATTTTTAGTCCTAACTTCTACAGCCAGCTAACTTTCCAATTTTTACTAAAATGTTCCACCTCTATGGACCTCGGTTTCCTCAAATATCAACCTAAAAGTCTAATATAGCCTTTCTCTTTGAAGTCTACTTCAGCCTTTAACTTCCATGATTTTCTAACTTTAATAGCCTTCTAAACACGGAATATTTGTAAAATTGGACAAACTAAAGGGGAAAATTAGAGGCAAGGAATAAGCCATGAAAACACATTTTCCAGTAGCCAATCGTGCAATAAACTCAGGCACAAGTTAAGCAATAGTTTGGAGTTGTTACATTTAGTGAGAACTTACTGAGCACTTCACATTAGCAAGGCTCTTTGTGAAGAACTGGGCTCAGGCCTGGGACACAAAAGGATTCCTGCAAATTTAGGGATTGTATTGCAAATACCCTTCCATAGTTATTAGGGGACACCTGGGTGGCTCAGTCTGTTAAGCAGGTGCCTTTGTCTCAGGTCATGATTCCAGGGTCCTGGAATAGAGTCCCACGTGGGGCTCCTTGCTCAGCAGGGAGCCTGCTTCTCTCTGCCTCTGCCTGCCTCTCTGCCAGCTTATGCTCTCTTCCTCTCTCTCTGACAAATAAATAAAATCTTTTAAAAAAGTATATCTTTAAAGCTATGCGTACAAGACCTTGTTTGTACAGCTATAGCACTTTTTTTTTTTTGAGAAAGAGGAAGAAGGGGGCACACATGTGTGGCAGGGGGAGGGGCAAAGGGGGAGGGGGAATCTCAAGCGGACTCCATGCCCAGTGCAAAGCCCATGGTGAGGCTCGATCCCAGGACCCTGAGATCATGACCCTACCAACTGAGCCATCCTGGCGCCCCCACCTGTAGCACTTCGTTTGTATAACTCTAGCATCTTCAACTCAGACAGTTAAAGGACCTAAATGCTAAATTCTAGAATATTTTTCTCCCTTGTGACATTTGGAGGCAAGTCCATCTGTCATTAGCTGACTCTGCAGAGGCTGAAAAACCACTATGGGAACAGTGTCAGCTCCAGCTTCTGGGCTGGTTTCTAACAGATGTCCTCTCCTTACGAATTCCCCCTCTTTACGTGAGCTGCCCTCCTTCGCACTAACAAAAAGAGTCTCTTGGCCACTGAATGCGTCCGTGGAAAGCTATGTAGATCGGTAGATGGCACCATCTAGATCAGGATTGCCTCTCTCCCCCGACATACGAGCACAAAGTATCTCATTGCAGTTTACATATCCTGCTTTAAATTTGCTTGCAAAGGTCCTCGCACTTTGATAGATTTAACACAATGAGATCCCAAACACAGGACCACGGGACTGACATTAAAGCATTAGGATGTATAAAAGCTGTCACCATTAAAACACTTCACAAGTGCCGACGCCAAAAAACATTTACTTGGGATAAATAGTGTTCTAGTAAAGGGTCTGAAACATTCAGGAGTAAACCACATTTGCTCCCTTTGGAATACACTGTACCTGCAATCGGGATTCTGATTGGGACTGACATCAAATACTCATTTTTAGGAAGTTCTCATTAATATCCCCAGTGGTGGACAAAAAGGTACAATAACACATGTTTATTTCATAGGGCAAATAATTTTATCTGATAAATGCTGTGTTCTCACACAGCTTTTGTACAATAAGTACAAAGCTAAATAAAAATGGAAATTATTTTGCAAGCTTCCCTCCAACTTAAAAAAATGAAAGAAAGATACCTTGGGACTTATTTTCGAGATACAGATTCTTGAAATTCTTTATTCTTTTATCAGCTCTGTTGCCCAATGGGAAATCTGTACAACAGGCATCATATGTCTTTAATAATGAAGCAAACTACTATAGCTCAAGTCTTCGGAGCAGCTAAAAAACCCAATTGTGTGTAGGAAATGCCAGAAGAGTTTGTTTTACTAGAGCTATAAATTCAGCAACATTCAAGGAGTAGGCTCATTTCAATCGAAGGCAGAGAGGCAAAACTGATGAAAGCATTTTAAAAGATAATCCATACGGACTGAGTCTGAGGGAAATTTCCCATGAAGCAAATGCCTTCCATATAAGCCAGAGAATTCTAGAATCCTCCCCTTACTTTTTTTGTTTAGAGTCTCAAACTCCACAGGACTTCACAAAACAATCCATGTTTCATCCTTCTTGAAAAAGGAAAAGAAAAAGATACATTTTTTAAAAAGCTTCTGGGAAAATTTCTCCAAGTGAAATGATTTCTCTTTGATCCAATTTACATCTGCATTTCAGATCAAAAACTGTAAAATTGAAGTTAGCAAATTAGATATTAAAGATTTTGCTTCTAATAACACTTTGTTACACCAGACAGCACATTATATGTCGTAGCTGGAGCAAGAACAATGACTAAATGCTGCTATTAAACAAAGTAGAAACATTAAAGATAACCATAAAAATAATTGTATTTAAAGCTTCAAGTAAACACTTTAGTCATCATTTCCATATGGCCTTCTCGGACTTTCAAATTGATGTCATATTATTCTATCCATTGAGAGCTAAACTCAATCCAAAGATGTTAATTCAAAGTATTATAGATTTAAACAGCATTTAGGCCAATAGTTCACTTTTCTTTCCAAAATATTCACTCAGCTGAAAAAAGTGTAATTTTAGTAAAAGAAAAGGAACATTTTTACTAGATGTTTTTGTGTGGGAGATCAGGACACTATGAAAAAAAAAATGGCGCTGATAACAGACCAGCTCTGTCATTAGCTGGGAACAGCTAACGAACCCCATTAAAACTTAGTGTGCATTCAGTAATTTGAAGGATCATATGACATCTTGACTAATGTGCCTTCTAGCTTAAGATTCATTGCAGATCTAAAATTTACATGTCAGTTGGCAACAAGCCTACTTCAGGGCAAAATCCAAATTAACTCAGTGTAAATATTACTCAAAACAATCCCTTCAATTTTAAGAGATTTAACAGAAAAATCCCTTTCACACACAAGTGAGCTCTTTATTTCGTAATTAGCAAATGGTAAGATTGTTTCTCCTGACTCCCATCTGTCCTGAAGTCTTTAAATAGCCCAATTGAAATAACTCAATGTCTTTGTGTTCCAGAACTTGGTATATTAGACAAATCCCTTACTAAAAACTCTCGACTTCTTTTTTAGACACGGTTCTAAAAGGCATGCCTATTTGACTTTCTAATCTAGAACAGGTTCAAAGCAGAAAATTAGGAGGGGGCATGACCGTATTCGCGGGATATCAAAGAGCAGCAAGAAATGACATCTGACAGCCTGACAGAGAGGGGCAAGTCAGAAGAACTGTAAAATTCAAAATAATTACAAAGAGTAAATACCAAAAGAAAAAAAAAAAGACCCAAGAATTTAAAAGGCATAGCATTTGGAGGCAAATGTCTCCTCAAATAGTTCCTTTACCATGCGCTGTACAATTGATATGCACAACGATGACCCTGAGTCATCAAGAAAACATAAAATTATGCATCCTGCCTCAATAAGGCAGGAAGTATTTAACACATCATATGAATATTCCCATAAAAATACTTAGCTTATTAAAAAAAATAACAAAAAGAAGAAAGCATGAGTATTCTGGGTAGACTGTCATGAAATAGCTCACTCCTAATGATGTCAGACCTCTGAGACCTAAGTACGTTACCACCAGAATGTAAGAATTTTAATATGACTGTCAAATGCTGACCTATAGCTCAGGTGATAAAACGTGAAACATGTTTATTTCTCAGGTTGAAAAGTATCTACATAGCTGTGGGCTACATCTACATAGTCTATAGTCTTTATGACTGTAACATTTAATGTCTCCAAATATTTCTTTAGGTGAATATTGAAAAATTTATTTTCCACTCCTTTTTGGTTGGTCATTTATGTTGTTTGTAATGATACTGCAGTTAAAGTTCCATGTCTCAAGATGTTTTGTAATATAAGTAACAAAAGAGAAGACAAAAAATAACTTAAATCTGAAGGACAGGCATTTGTTTAGATGGCTGTATATCCAAAAATAGCACAAACTTCCATTCTCTTAATACAGGGGTACTGATTTCATTTCTCTGTGACTCCTCAGCTGTGCCCTTCCAGGCCCATTGGCCACAGAACCAGCTTCTTTTTTTTTTTTTAAGATTTTATTTATTTATTTGACACAGAGAGAGAGAGATCACAAGTAGGCAGGCAGGCAGAGAGAGAGAGAGGAGGAAGCAGGCTCCCTGCTGAGCAGAGAGCCCGATGTGGGCCTCGATCCCAGGACCCTGAGATCATGACCTGAGCCGAAGGCAGAGGCTTTAACCCACTGAGCCACCCAGGCGCCCCAGCTTCTTTTTTGTTTACAAAACGCCTACAGTAGTATCAGGCTTCACAGGTCCACACATCAAGATGGGTGGCAGAACAGAGAACGTTCTCCCCCCCAACCCGGGACTTCTCTCTCAAATAAAGACTCAGTAGACCTCGTTTCTGTCACTCCCAGGAAAACTCCTTCCAATGTCATGCTCATGAGTTCCATGAATCCTGGTACCTGAGCCCCATGGCCAGCAGAAGGCTATTCGTTGATTGACTTCAGTCTGGGTGGTTAAACTAATCGCTGGGAAATTTCCCTGAGAAAATCACCGTGACTGTAGGGGCTTTAATCCTATATGAAAACTGGGTTATGAAAAGGATGGGGGAAAATTGAATGTTAGGTGGTAACACATCAACTGTTACATTAAAATGGACATTGTATGTAAAGAACTTTCTCTTTTCTTTGGATTTCTTCTTTAGGAGAGTTTATTATACATAATAAAAAATACTTTAATAATTTAAGTCTTTTTGGTCACAGTGACTGGAACCCATTTGAATTTGTTTAAGTAAATGAGGAAATATTTTGGGTTATGTAAAGTGCATCTTTTGTCTTGTTTTTCCAAAACAGTACCCTAGCTCCGTCCTCGGGAAAATGTTTTGAAGGGAGCAGGTTATTTGTTGTTTGCATGCTTGTACTTTCCTGGCCATAGTGACTGGTTGAAGAATGAGCACCTGACCCAAGCTCAGCCTGTCATCGTTCCTATATCCCTGGCTGGACTGCGATCCATCCAGGTGATAGACACATGGTTCAAGCCAGATTAGGACGTTTTCCCAAGAGCTTTGTAACTAGGGATTATGGGAATCTGGGAAAGGTGACTGAAAACTGATTTCATTTCATCTTTAAAACTGTAAGTCCAGGAGCACCTGGGTGGCTCCGTGGTTAAGCCTCTGCCTTCAGCTCAGGTCATGATCTCAGGGTCCTGGGATCCCATGGATGGGGCTCTGCACTCAGGACAGAGTCTGCTGAGATTCTCGTTCCCTCTCTCTCTGCCACTCCCACTCGTTCTCTCTCTCTCTTTCAATAAATAAATAAATCGTGTTTATAAATATCTACTTATTTTTAGAGAGGGGGAGGGGCAGAGGGAGAGAGAGAAAGAGAGAATCCCAAGCAGACTCCCCACTGTGTGTGGAGCCTGACTCAGGGCTTGATCCCAGGACCCTGAGATCATGACCTGAGCCGAAATCCAGAGCTGAACGCTTTGACGACTGAGCCACCCAGGTGCCCAATGTTCCCTATTTTATCATAATGACAGCCCTTGCATAAAGTCTTTCTTATCATCTTTAACAAGTATCACTGAACAATTTTTTTTTCTTTAGCAACATCCAAGCACCTAATTCTAATTGTGTCCAGGAACATTCTAGCCCTTCCCATTCATAGTTGTTGGCAGTTTCCAGAAATTTTGTCTTCAGTCACTTCAATAGATATCTGCCACATATTGCCAATTTGCTTTCCCAAAATGCCGTGACTTATGATGAATTCTGTCATAAATTGGAATGTGTCTGTTGTTTAAAAGATCGCATAAGGAATACTTCTGAAATGCACATAGAATCACAGAAAAGTAGTAAAGGAAATCTGTTAAAGTGAAAGGAGCATAGTCTTCAGAATCAAGCAAAGCTGAATTCAAAAATCTGTTCGTCCTGCTTACTAACCATATAATTTTGGGGCAATTACCTGAGCTTCAGTCACTTCAGTTATAAAAAATGGCATATTAATGCCTAGCCAGTGTCCTGTTAAAAATCCCAACATTTAATAAATATCTTTTTCTTTTTTCAGGAAAGTAAAGATCTAGTCTATTCTTATGTTAACCACCAATTGCTTCATCTAGGGAACTCACATTACCTGCATCTCTGTATGTCATTACCTTAATTTAACTAAGAAACTGAAAATTTTCTTTAAAATATGACTTTTGATAATTGGTTTAATCTTGAGATTTATAAATATTGTTATATCTTAACCAAATTAATTGTGAGTGATTTACATCCCGGAGAAAGATGAGTATTTTCAAAATTATCACTTAGAGAATAAGCAAATTATACATGTCTCCATGGAATTTCTAACTTCTATTATTCTAACTTGATATTCTTCCATTATTCTTTGAACCATTCTTGAGGCTGACTTTATTTGACTGGTATTATCAAGCCAGGTCCAAGGTGACAAACTGCATGAAGTTTTGGTATTTCTGAGACAGACTTCTCCAGTCTTTATATTCTCTGCTTCTTTTAGTAATACTTTGCTGCAATAAATTCGTATCTTTGGGGATTTAAGGGTACATTTAGAAAAATGGAAAATCTACCTGTGTGAATCACTGGCTTTGTGAAGTTCCCAATTATATACTTGAAATGTATATAATCATATAAATTTCATGTGTTAATGAATTTTTATAATAAAATCATGAATCTGGATGATTTATCAGCATTTTTTAATCGGTAACTATTTTTTGTAGATTTTTTCAAGTTAATTTGCAAGCTAGATAAGAAATATTCATTAGTATATATTCTTGAAGTTTGAATTATTTTTAAGGATTTAATGAATCATTTCAGCAAGTTCACTTTAATTCAAAGAGAATACTTTATTGCTTAGCCTTAAATTTTAAATTTATATGTATGCTCACTTCAGGAAAGCACCTTAATTATTTAAAGCTTTCCTTAACATATGCAGATATAAAACAATAGTTTTTTGAAGGCCGCAATATTTTTACATCAGAAGAGACCAGAAAAAAAATGGATAAGAGTAGAAACACTGCTGTTTTTCATTTCTTTACATGCTTTGTCAGCTAAAGGTTACTTTTCAGGTCAAGAAAACTTGTACGTTAATCCCTTCTGATGAGAGAATCAAGGAACCATGTTGGGACTTTGGTTTTCTTAAGTAAAAGAATATTGTAAGACTCAGACTGTAGAGATGGACAAATATAACGTTCCGTTTAATTTGAAGTTTCTTATCTGTATATTTTGGTTGGTTGTAAGCATCAGTACTCCACAAATACACACACACACAACCTGACACACATCCTTTTTTTTTCTTTTCTCTAAAATTTTGCTAAACAGGGGAGCAAAGTTTTCAAGTCCTAAATCCCTTTGTAATGCTTATACTGCCACACATAATCTGGAAAACTTCTAGGCACATTTATTCTAGGGGGAAACGGATCAGACATTGCACAAAAGTAGAGATGCAAGGGGAAGCAACTTGAGAAGTAAAAGGTGTTAGAGGAAATGGAAGGTAGGCAGAGTGTGAGGGTTGATTTTCAGTAAAATGAGCAATTTGACTCCACTTTCACTTAATCTATATTATTCCCTAGGAAGGAACACACACATATATATCCACGAACTTGCAGACACACAAAGCTCGCTAGAATTAGAGAAACAGTCACTGGCAGTTTGGTGTTTTTTTCAGACAGTGAGCAGAAGTATTAAAAATAGAAAATATTGTAATTTTCTTTGCTAGACGTATTCTTGAATGTGAGGAATTCACTGAGATTAAGCATTGTGGATATTCTCATACTGTATCTCAAATAGGTAAGGGGAGGTGGTAGATTTTGGCATAAATTCAGGATTGGAGCTTTGCTTTGTTGGTATTGTGGGAGATCTGCGAGGGAGTTGAGAGGACAAGGATGTGACTAAGTATTTCTGGTAAAGGCAAAAAGAGCTAGCAGTCATTGAGAAATTATTGGTATCAGGAATGTAGGCATGAGAGAGATGAAGGAAAACAGATTGTGGTCATACTAAGGCATGTTGGATTTCAAAATTTCAGGGGAGGAAAAGCAGCACCTCATGTCAGATCTTGGAGAAAGGAAGCAATGACTAAGGTATCGATATTTCAAAATCTTTGAGGGTAATAGATAATTGAGGAATGACAGCTATCAAGAGGGGTAGAGTGTGGCATGAAATTCAAAGAAACGGGATCTTGCACAAGGATAGAAAAATAAATATTGGCAAATTGTAACGCTTTATATCATAATGAAAAAAGATTTGATCCCCATTTGGCAGTCAGGAAGGGCCTTCTGTAAAACATAACGAGTATGCATTCCCTTGGCTGAGAGCAGTGTCTGGTGAGGCCACTTCCCTGTTATTTGCTAGCCTCCTACATACTGGGGTGACATTGATACATTACCTTTTAATGAATAAATTCATTGAACAGTCAAGGTGGCAGAGTTAGGGAAACACACCAAACATTTTATTACTCATTAGAGATATTTGGTCATTTGTAAGGTTGGCATATTGCTGACTGTGTGTTCACTTCCATTTTCTTCAACTAAGTCATAATGTTCAATTGTTTTTTCCTTAAAATATCTCTTCTATTTATACATTCCTCTCCATTCCCTTTTCTCGGCAGTCATTCAGAGTTGGAAACCTGTAACTATTTTCTCCAACTGTCACCTCTCTCCCCTTTCAATCATTTTAATGCATTAGTCTGATTACTCCTTGCAAGGGAGTGATGTCATTAACTAATTCCACAGCTCAAAAACATACACAGTATTGATTCTCCACTGCACACAGTATTCAGTACTTTTAAGTCCTTTATAGGTCTACACCTTTAGCCTTGTCCCCACTGGACCCCACCAAGCATAGTCTATTCCACTTGGGCTGATGCTCTCTCTGTCCTCTGACGTACAGTGTTCATGGTCACATCTGTGTCTTTGCAAGTGTTGCTTCATCGGCTTCACCTGACCTTGCTTTTCTCATAGATGAGTCCAAATTCTGCCCTGCTCGGTGGCCAAATTAGAATCCGATTTTAAGAAAAAAAATTTTTTTTAATATTCCAGAGTACCATAATTTTTCCCTTCTCTCAGTTTTATACATATAGCCATTCTCTTATTTTGTATCGCCAGCTGGAATTTGAGCTATTTGAAGGAAAGTGTCATAGACTTTCTTGTCCCTGCCAGAGCACCGAGGAACATGACTTTGGTGGTCTAGGATGAATCACACCCAGCTGTCATGCTCTCGGTACGCCATGAGAAGCACAATACATTTCTTGAATGATTGCCTTGACAGTTTTTAAAGAATTTCATCAAATGTTGACTGCTTAGTATAATACTTTTTATGTCACTCGGTTCTTCTTCATATCAGAATTTGTCCAAAGTACTCTAAACTCAGCTCGTAATCAAATCACCACTAAAAACTATCAAGGCCAAAGCACAAAAGGACTTTGATGATAGGTGGATGTTAATTCTCAAAGAGCAAGCTTTGACTATTCGATTCTTAAGTTTCTATTAACAGACACCCCGTGACCTCAGCCTCAAGCCCTAGGAGAGTCAATTGAATTTGTACTTCATAACCTAGGAAGGCCAGATGCTAGTCTACTCACTTCTGTGGCAGAAAGATATTCAGAAGCATCTGAAGGTCAGTCATGAGGAAAAACTGAAGCTCAATAAAAGAAACAAAAAAAATGAATAATTTAAAGTGATGTGTAACACATCATTTCATTGCAGTTAATTCTATTTTCCACCTCTTTACTGTAAGGCAGTCCAAACATAAGAAATTCTAATTCTTTTCATACCCCGGAAAACATTTTTATGAAGAATTAAGTGTGAAAGTGACTCAGGTTCAAAAGTAATGAAATTATTCCCATGCCTCAAATTTGTATTATAGAAAATCCAGACAAACTAAACTTCTCCATTCAGGTCAGAAAACAATATCTTTCAGGATAGACAACAACCTTGCAAAAATGTTATGTGGCTTTTGTCCTGGTTGTTGCTACCATTTCCTTCCATTGTCTTCAGGAGGTTAAAGTCATGGGAGTAAACATCCTTGTTTCCTCACCTGCAAAATGAGAGAGCTAAATCCAATCAGCCATCCCAGTTTGGGCCACTGCAAAATGAAACTGATTATCATCTCAGTATATCAGAGTCAGTGACCTGCATTACACGAGCCTTTTGTAGGCAAAATATTGAGGGAATAAATAATACAGTTAAGTGAAAATTCTCTTTTCTATTGGAAAAATTATTTGCTCACACAAAAATTAATTAAGCATATTCTCTGGTCATTGTGCAATACATTGCGTTGTGAATTGAGGAAAGAAGGAAGGGAGGGAGGGAAGGAAGGAAGGAAGAAGGGAAGGAAGGAAGGAAGGAAGGGAGGGAGGAAGGAAGGGAGGGAGGGAGGAAGTCATAGCATATTAGGAATTGAGCCTCAAGATTTCATAATACAGAGATCCCTGACTTATAATGGCTCAACTTACAATTTTGCCACTTTATGATGGTGTGAAAACAAAATACATTCAGTAGAAATCTTAATTTTGATCTTCCAGGCTAACGATATGTGGTCCAATCCTCTCTTGTGACTCGAGGCAACAGCAGCGAGCTGCAGCAACCCGCCAGCCATGGGATCGTGCGGGAGAACCACCGAGACACGACCATTTTGCTTTTCACTTTCAGTATGGTACCCAATACATTACATGAGGTATTCAACACTTTATTATAAAACAGTCTTTGTGTTAGATGATTTTGCCCAACTGTAGGTTAATGGAAGTGCTCTGAGCACACGAAAGGTAGGCTAGGCTAAGCTATGATGTTGGGGAGGTTAGGTGTATGAAATGTATTTTTGACTTATGGTATTTTCACCTTACAATGGGTTTATCAGGACATAGCCCCATCATAAGTTGGGGAAGATGTGTAATCTGGTTAAGGAAACAAGATACAAATTCATGAAATGCTCATAGCAATGAACTGCAACACTTAAAAAGAGACATCACTAGGAAATGTTAAATGCTATGAGTTCAGGGAAATTGGTGGGTCAAGAAATCAAATTCGTTTCAGGTGTTGTACTGAAAACCACTACATCCGATATGCTGGATGCTTTATCTACATTATTTTCTTTAAGGAATTTCAAAGTGGGTTTTGAGCAAGAAGACTCTGGCACAAGAGGAGGATGGAACTCAGAAATCTGATGGGACAGCAGAGGCATGCACAGGTTAGCAGGTGCAAAGAGAAGGCTGGAAGTAGGGGCATATGGAAATCAATCTGTTGGTATACGCGGAAACCTGAATACCTGCATCCCTTCGTAGCTGCCAAATTACTGTCTTCCCGAGACCCCTTCACCAGCTATCGTCAAGGTTTGAAGTTCCTTTTTGGGGGTTTCAAAAGCATTGTATAGTGAGTATTCTTTCCTTATGACTTAGCACATCACTAGCAAGTGCCACATGAAAAGCATTTTTAACCAAACTTTTGATAGTTGTGAACTGCTGGGCATCCCAGTGGTGAACTCAGAAAAGGTCTGGAGCATACGCTTGCAAGTATTCATGTATAGATTTATTTCTCAGCCATTTCTTATCTTCGCTCAGTCTCTTGGTCGGCTGCCTCAGCATGCATATCTTTTCTTCTCCCGCGGCCCCCTCAGTGCACCACAGTCAAATTTCTTCATTCATAGGCCAAAGACCTTTGGTAACAGAGTACTTAAATCCAAACAATTACCATTCTAACTTTGGCAATTATGCAGAGTTCTCAGGTTGATTGTGACTCTACTTATATCTTTCTTGGGTATCAGCATTCCAGTTTTTGATCCTTAATACATGTACTTCAAATATAAGTTAAGTTCCTTGATTAATCACCATGTAGGATATGAATCTGTATGTAAAAGAATTAATTTCCTAGGGATAGGGTGGCTGGGTTATGGACATTGGGGAGGGTTTGTGCTATGGTGAGTGCTGTGAAAGGTGTAAGCCTGATGATTCACAGACCTGTACCCCTGGGGCAAATACAAAAAAAAAATAATTTCTCTTTCTTCTCATTAGCTCAAAGCTTCACCCCAGTTAGGTTTTCTCTTGTAATCACATGTTTTCTTTTTCCACGTGGTTCCGAAGCAAGAATGGCAAATTCGTTGATAGAACTGAAGTGTGCACATGCACACCAAACTCAAAAAAAAATTAATTTCTCTTTCTTCTCATTAGCTCAAAGCTTCACCCCAGTTAGGTTTTCTCTTGTAATCACATGTTTTCTTTTTCCACATGGTTCCGAAGCAAGAATGGCAAATTCGTTGATAGAACTGAAGTGTGCACATGCACACCAAACTCACAACACGAACAGATACGGCTCATCCCCAGTTCATGGTTTATCAAACACCACACCCAGATGAAAATAATCAGGTGGAAGGAAAGACACTTGTAACTTGTTTATTCCAGCTCATGGACCAAAAGACGCAAAGCTATCATTTTTTCTTAAAAACAAACAAACAAAAAAAGGGCAAAATCTCCCTTTTCACCCAACAGTAAGTTTTTTTTTAAAGATCTGGGAAAATCTATTTTATAGAAAAGAAACAAAAGTGAAGTTACATTGAATAATGTCAGAAATGAATCCCATAGAAAAAAGCTTCCCAAGAAAAAAGCAGAAGATCCAACAGTCTGACTTAATTCTCTGAAGAAGAGACAAACACATGCAGGGCTTGAACAGGCACCCTAGAGTTGTATGAATATAATTATGTATTTGAACTTGAAGATAAAGTATTCGACATTGGCGAACATTCACTGAACATCTGTAAAGACAAATTCTTTTTTTCCAACAAAGAATTGCTTGCCACGCCTTCATACACTTGATGTTTGCTATCACCTTGTCCTATAGTCAACATACATTCTCAATTCTTTCACACTGGTTTCACACTTCTCATTCAGATTTCTTTTTAAAAAATTTTTTTCTTAACAATAGAAGATCACTTTCTTGCTTAACTTCCTGCTGTATCACGATCCCTCCAGAAATACTCCTGTTCCCTTTTTCCAATCTAAATTTCAGGTAGCTAAGAACTGAAATAGAAAAAAATTCATAAAACTTCAGCCTATCCATGGGTCGCAGTCATGTGATCTGACCTACTGGATGAGGTTAAACAAGTACTGATATGTTAAACAAGTTAGATATGTTTTACCAACCGCTATAACGAGTATTATAGACCATCCCCAGCTCGTCACAAGTTCTCAACTTGACACTGAATTCTTACTTTTCAAGGTGAAGAGAAGGGCTAATGAAGCCTCCACCTGTTTCCATCTTTTCCACCTAAAATAGCTCCTCCTTGATAGCTCCTCTTTTTTGTCTCTCAAGGAACATTACCCTCACTCATGTCCAAGTCACACTCAATCTGTTCTCAACTCCGGCCTTCTCCACTTCTTCTGAACCTACATCTTCAATTTGTATCTCTCCACTGGCTCCTTCTCTGCAGTAAAGTATACACGCTCCTCTCGTAAGAAAACAGATCTCCAAGTGCATTACCAAGCTCTCCTTTCTCTAACCAACATCTCAAAAGTATAACTCACATTTGCTAGTCACCCATATCTATTACCCACTTCTCAAATTTTTCTAGTTTCTTTCTCCTGCGACCTCCCAGCACTTTATTGACAGTTTTCTCTTAAAGAATCACCATGGACATTCTAAATGGGAGAGCTAATAATGGCTTCCTGGGACTTGTTTTGCTTCTCTGCAACATTTTCTTACCATTGCCTACCTTTTGTCATTGTTGCTGTTACTTCTGTTCTAAAAACTCACTTTCACTGACTACATGATTTTGCCTTTCCTGGATTCATTATGTCTCTTGGGATACTACCATCTACCATTCTTTTGATTTGTTATTTTCTACATGCCAAATATGTGTGAGGTCTTGGAAAGATCTGGATTTAGCAATTTTTTCTCCTAACTTGATTTACCACCTCTTTGTGGACGGCATTCAAATTTATATCTCTGCTTCCTAAATATCCTGAAAGGGGGATTGAAATTTTAATAGCTTTCTGGATACTTCCACAGGGAGGATCAGGATCCTTTTAGCTTCAGGATCTAAAACTTAAGAGGTTCAAAATCAATATCCTAATTTTTCCTCAACTTCTCTACCACTTGTTTCTATGTCACTTATTTGTGTTAATATTTTTCCTCTTTAAATTTTTAAAGTCATCACTGATATTTTCTTTTCCTCTCAATTGTTACCCGCACGCCATTTCAGTACTCCAGCTGAATACGAAGCCAGATGATCCTCCCTTTGCAAGATTCTAATATATAAGAATTTTGGTCATCATGTTTTGGTTAAATAACATCTGTTCTAAATATAGTTCAAATTTCAGTTACCATGGTATATTAACTATGTAACTGCATAAAGTCTTAACTTTCTGATAGCTCTTCAGTCTATAAACCGTTCTGTAAATAACATCTCCACATCATGATTAGCGGCCTGTAACATCACTTCTTTCAAAGGATGTTGATCATTGGTCATTGTGCATCGGGTTTTCTGTTCATACACAAATTATGTATAATTGAGTTGACTTCTGTCTCCTATGATAAAGCCCTGGTCTATTTTACAAAAATGGATTGTTGGAAAAGGGACTTGGCCAGAAAGAAAGAAAAGAAAGAAAAGAAAAGAAAGAAAAGAAAATTAGAATCAAATGTAAATGATGTTATAGAAAAACATCACTGATTGTGGGAATGTTGCCACCACCAACATTTGAGAGACTCCAGACATGCAGCGAGATACTCACTAGTCGACCGCAGGTGGCTTTATTGACATAAATGAGGCAAGTGGTTGTGATGAAAAGGTTAAAGTCATCCCGGAGGAAGTGATGTTGGAAAACAAAACAAAACAAAACAAACGAAAAAACCCCTACATTCAAGGAATTTTCAGAGATATTTCATGGCACTGAAAGTTCAAAGCATAAAATGTTGGCAGCTGATCTAAACCTAGAAAGGAGTACAATTCACCCAGGCATAGAAAAAATGTTCTCTCCATGCAGTAAGTCATACGACAAAAAGGCAAGCACTGTTCAAACTACTCTTGATACGTTTTATACAGAAAAACCAAACGCACTCATTGTCAGTGTTTCAAATGTTTAAAGTTACTGTGGATTAAGTAAATATTAGTTTTGCTATTTTTTTCACTTGCCTTTACATTTATAACCTCAAGTAAGAGAGGTTTCAATGGTTTGACATTTTGAAAAGCTGTAAGACAATTATAATTTTTTCTTCTTCATTATGGGTCCTTTTGCATAGTTCCGGCTTGTACAGTCATTTCTATGATTCCTCATTAGTGTGCCAACCAAGGACTGGGGATACTATCAATCCAGTCCCAACAGTTTTCACATGTGTCCTGTGCGATATTTTGGTATTTTTGCTCAGGAACTTCTCTACTCTTCTCGGAGAAGGGCAGCAGCAGGTGGCACAGGGGGAGGTTTGCCAGGGGCTCCCAGGCAGTCTCCTGAGAATCACCTCCTTCAGTGCTGTAGGCAGCTGCAACAATCAACAGCAGCTTCTAGCGGTATCTGGGCATCCTCCTGAGAGTCACTGGCTTCGGCGTTGCAGAGAGCCAAGTTTATTAGCAGTGCCTTTGCTGTAAGTCTGATATTTCTGGAACTTCTGAAAGCCAGAAGTAATCTTTCTTACCTTTGCTTTACCAGCCCTTTCATGCTCTTAGATCACTTTGTGTTTGTAATTCCTGTAGTGATGTGTGTTTTCCTGACTGTCCCTGACTGATACAATATTTGGCATCCGAAGAATATCCTAGGTAAAGAGCCACCTAAAGATGAGTCATGAGTCTTCGTATTGGTTATCTAGCATAGTGAGAACTGAAGGTCGTAGTGACTCCATCATTACTGGAAAATGAGATGGTAGTCCAGAAGACACAGTGAAAAACAGTTCTTTATCACTGGGAGTAACTGAGAATGTAAAGCCTAGTGAAAGCAAATATGGGGACTCCAAGTGACTCTTGGAAAATGATGACATGATACAGATGAGCATAAGGACTGTGGGGAAGGAGCCTACTTTCGGGCACACTAACATTAAGAAAGAAAATTCTCAGGGTTTTAGATTCACAGGTCAAAACACGATCAGGAAACTACCCTGAAATTGTCTTTCATCTTGATAACCTCAGGACTGACGAGTCCAAATATCAGACTGAAAGTTCGAGGCTGCAGGTTGTAAAGTTACTGTGCAAGTTCAATTTCCTTCTTCACCAGTTCTCTTCAGCAAAATGTAGGGCATTGATCCGCATATAAGTCAGGATGCCAGGATGAGCCCAGAAAAAGAAGAGAAACCATCTGAGTATTTAAGATGCAGGGAATTAAAAGTAGAAATGTGGTCACAGTGTTGATGAGAGACGATTCGAGTGTATGTGGGGTGACTGATTCATGTCCCCACCTGGGCAGTTGTACTGAGACTACTCTGACTTCAGGCCATCCCCGTGTCTGGAGCAGCAACTGCACTTGACTTTACAACCAGCCTCCCAGTCACCAACACTCATCCCCCACGAGATATTTCAGAGGATCTTCCTGAAGCACAGCTCTATGTGCACCATAACCAAATGGGGGAATTTGGCTAATGTTCTGTACGTGAGTGATCCAGTCCCACCTTGCAGTGGGATCATGGGCAAAAGCCTCTTCTGAGTCAAAATTTTCCAATAAACAGAATGAAGAGATTGGTGCAAGTTGGTAGATTTCACATTCTTTTAGCCGTATAATATTCTTTTCAAAAAAGTGCTATGTGGCATTACAAACAGATAAAAATGGAGTTGCTCTGAATGAGAGATCCTGGTTTATGTGGACTTACAGCCCCAAATTCTGCCCCAGCCCTCTGATCACTGACTGGTTCTCGTGGGGTCCCCCATAGCACACTTTGAAAACCTCCTGAGTAGTAGATTTTAAGGTCCATTCAGCTCTAAATACTATTATTTTTTCTTACNCAAAAACAAAAAAGTGCTATGTGGCATTACAAACAGATAAAAATGGAGTTGCTCTGAATGAGAGATCCTGGTTTATGTGGACTTACAGCCCCAAATTCTGCCCCAGCCCTCTGATCACTGACTGGTTCTCGTGGGGTCCCCCATAGCACACTTTGAAAACCTCCTGAGTAGTAGATTTTAAGGTCCATTCAGCTCTAAATACTATTATTTTTTCTTACTTTATAAATAATCCTAATGACCATATCATAGGTAAAATAGAAACCAATCTTCTTAGACACTGAAGACCATTTATAAACTGGTTCTAACTTATCGTTCNGCAGCCCCAAATTCTGCCCCAGCCCTCTGATCACCGAGTGGTTCTCGTGGGGTCCCCCATAGCACACTCTGAAAACCACCTGAGTAGTAGATTTTAAGGTTCATTCAGCTCTAAATACTATTATTTTTTCTTACTTTATAAATAATCCTAATGACCATATCATAGGTAAAATAGAAACCAATCTTCTTAGACACTGAAGACCATTTATAAACTGGTTCTAACTTATCGTTCCTTCGTTATTCTTTATCTTTTTCTTCATAGACTCTGAATTAGTAACTCATGTTGATGAATTAATGTGTTTAGAGGACATTCAATGTAACTTCCTACTTCTTATATATTAATATACCTTCCCTCTGTGTACCGACAGCCTCATTCACCTACTTACTTAAATCTTATATATACAAGTCCTAGTTCTTGATTTTTTTCATCAAGTGGATCATTTAGTTTCATTGATAAGTGAATCATTTATGTTTTTAGCTGCATATAACAGAAAATCTTAAATATATTAGTAAATACATAAAGATTTATTTTTCTTTTACAAAAAAAAATGAATCTGGAGTAAATGTGGTCCACGGCTGTGTGATTGTCTATAATCATCCAGAATCTAGCATCTTCTATCTTTCTCTTCTGCCATCTAGCATGTAAAGGTGTCTCATGAGCTAAGAGGGATGTAGACCTCTAGCCATTTTATCCATACACCAAGCAGCTGAAGGAGAAGGTAAAGGTTGTTATTAGTGAACACACCATAATTTTCTATTTTTCATTTAAGGAGTTTTCCTGGAAGTTCTACCCAACTTCTTTCTTTGCTTGGAATTTAGTCACATGGCTGAAAAAATGATGTCTTTTGGCACCTGAATAGTGATTCTATTATTACGGAAGACAGAAGAATGGACATTGGATAGAAAACTTGTAGACTCTGCCACAACAACAAATCTATTTGCTCCTTTGAGACTACAGTCAGCATACTAAATTGTGAAATTCTATTACTTATTTATCTTTACATTCCTAGCACCTGGCACAGTATCTCAATACATGGATGAATAATAATGAATAAATAAAAAACCTTATCTTTTTTAAATTGACATTTGGGTAGCCAGCCAGAATGTCAAGAAGGGGCTCACATCATACTTGTGCTAGGACTCTGAGCAGTACCAGAAATAACTGGCCAAGAGGGACAAGAATGATTTGTATTTGGGAATGCTCCTTAAAAAGAAAGAAACTAAAGCTGAATATTACTAACTTCATTTCCCTAACTGCCTGTCAATAAATATATATTATTTCACCTAAGTTTAATTTTTAGTTTTGTCCAATATTGAGTTTATCTTTTTATATTACCTTCAGATTTCTAACATAATACATTTTAATATATATATATGAATAGAAGTCTGATAAAGTACACATAAGAATTTGTTGGTTTTGTCACATAAGAAAAAGTCATCATTTTTTCATATATATTTTAATATGTTTCACACATTGTAATTAGATTTAACATCCTGCTGCTATAATATTTGGTAGAAATCATCACAAATCTAGAAAATCCAGGTTTTAGACTAATGAAATATCAAGGGAAGCTCCTATACTTCTCATTAACTCTAAGTGGTTCCTCAGCAACTAGTCACAAAATACAGAAACACATAGCTATAGACTATGCAATCAGAACAACAAAAGCCATATTTAAAAAATGTATTTATCTATCTATCTATCTATCTATCTATCTATCTATCTATCTGTCTACCATCTATCTAATCTATGATCTATCTACACATCTTCTATTTACTGCCTTACTCCAAAAATGATTTAGCTGGCTTACAAATGCACACTATGATAAGTGATATAAAAATGAAATTTACATGTACAGGTAACAATAGTCAGAGCAAAGGAAAATTAAGGGTAAATCAATTCGGGAATTAGGTAATTAAATGACATGCATACCATGAAATTTTACTCTCTTTCCAGAAGAAGTCAGCCATCAATCTGGTTCTAAGATTTCTCATAAACTGGGGAAACTGGTTCCAGGGAACCGTGAGATCAGGAGAGGCGTACCTCAGAGATATCACAGGGGCAGTTCCAGACCACTGTGATACAGCTAATATCTCAACGTGAATCAAACAAATTTTTTGGTTTCCCAGTGTATGTAAATTGATGTTCACATGGTACTGTAGTCCATTAAGTGTGTAATAGCACTATTTCTAAAAAATGTACATACCTCAAATAAAAAATACTTAATTTCTAAAAAAATGTTAACCACTAAAAGGCCTTCAGTGAGTTGTAATCTTTTTGCTGGTGGAGGGTCTTGCCTCAAAGATGAGGGCTGCTGACTGATCAGGGTGGTGGCTGCTGAAGGCTGGGGTGGCTGTGGCAATTTCTCAGCATAAGACAACAATGAAGATTGCCACATCAGTTGACTCTTCCTTTCACAGATGATTTCTCTGGAGCATGCAGTGCTGCTTGACAGCATCTTACCTACAGAACTTCTTTCAAAATTGGAGTCAGTCCTCTCACACCCTGCTGCTACCTTATCGACAAAGTTTATGTACTATTCTAAATCTTTTGTTGTCATTTCAACAATCTTCACAGCATCTTTACTGGGAGTAGCTTCCATCTGAATAAACCACTCTACTCATCTGTAAGAGGCAACTCCTCATCTGTTTAAGTTTTATTGTGAGATCGCTGCAGTGGAGTTCCTTCTTGAGGGGCTCCACTTCTAACTCCAGTTCTCCTACTTCTGCTCCTTCTGCAGTTACATCCTCTACTGAAGACCTAAGCCCCTCAAAGTCATCCATGAGGATTGGAATCAGCTTTTTCCAAACTCCTGTTCATGCTGGTATTTTGACCCCTTCCCTTAAGTCATGAATGTTCTTAATGACATCTAGAATGGTGAATCCTTTCCAGAAGGTTTTCAACCACCTTTGCCCAGATCCTTCAGAAGAATCACTTTCTATGGCAGCAATAGCCTTACAAAAATGCACTTCTTAAACAGTGAGACTTGTAAGTTGAAATTATTCCTTGATCCATGGGCTGCAGAATGGATGTTGTATTAACCGCCATGAAAACAACATTAATCTCACACATCTCTATGAGAGCTCTTGGTAACTAGGTTCATTGTCAATGAGCGGTCATATTTTGAATGGTATCATTTCTTCTTAGCAGTAGGTCTCAACAGTAGAATAAAAATATTCAGTAAACCATGTTGTAAAGAGATGTGCTGTCATCCAGGCTTTGCGTTCCATTTATAGAGCACAGGCAGAGTAGAGTTAGCATCATCCTTAAGGGTGTTAGGATTTGGGGGATGGTAAATGAGCACCAGCTTCAACTTCAAGTCACCAGCTTCATTTAGCCCTGAACAAGAGAATCAGCCTGTCCTTTGAAGCCAGACATTGACTTCTCTCAAGGTATGTGAATCCTAGATAACATCTCCTTCCATTGTAAGACTGTTTCATCTACATTGAATATCTGTTGTTTAGTGTAGCCTGCATTAATTATCTTCGCTAGATCTTCTAGATAACTTGCTGCAGCTTCTACATCAGCACTGACTGCTTCACCTTGTACTTTCACGTAATAAAGATGGCTTCTTTCCTTAAATCTCATGAACCTGCCTATGCTAGATTCAAACTTTTCTTCTGCAGCTTCCTCGTCTCTTTCAGCCTTCATAGAACTAAAGAGAGTTAGATCTTTGCCCTGGATTATGCTTTGATTTAAGGGAATGTTGTGGCTGGTTTGATTTTCCATCCAGACGACTAAAACTCCATCTCAGCAATATCAGTCTTTTCCTTTCTTATCATTCATGTGTTCCTTGCAGTAGCATTTGTAATTTCTTTTGAGAAATTAAAATTAGTGTATCTGCATTCATGGCTTGGCTAACTGGTACAAGAGGCTAAGCTATCAGCCTATCTCAGCTTTCAGTTCGCTTTCCTTACCAAACTTAATCATTTCTAGCTTTTGACTTAAAGAGAGAGACATGTGGCTCTTCCTTTTCCTTGAACCCTTAGAGGCCACTGTAGGGTTATTAATTGGCCTAATCTTAATATTACTGTAACTTGGGGAATAGGGACGCCCAAGGAGAGTGAGAGAGATGGAGAAACAGGAGGTCAGTGGAACAAACACACACAACAGTTGTTAAGTCAGCTATCTTATATGGGTACAGTTCATGGCATCCCAAAACGATTCATTAGTAACATCAAAGATCACCAATCACAGATCACCATAACAAATATAATGATATTGAAAAAGTTTGAAGTATCATAAAAATTACCAAAGTGTGACACAGAGACATGAATTAAGAAAATGTGGTTGGAAAAATTGCACCAGTAGACTTGTGCAACTCAGGGATGTCACAAATCTCCAATTTGTGAAAACAACAACAACACACCTCGCTAAATCTGTGAAGTGCAATAAAAGGATGTATGCCTGTATTGGATGGAGGATTTAGTTAAATACCTATCGGGAGAATTCTGAATCTAGGGAAATAAGATTGTTCACTGATGGTAAATTATGAGATCAAGAAGGGATTTCAATGGGAACATTGGCTCCTCGATAAGCTGACTGTGAATTGAACTGAACACACACACGTGCGCGCGCACACACACACACACACACACACACGGAAGATTTTGAAAGAGGACTTATTGGGCACAGAAGCACAGAAAAAGAAGAGCTGTGTATCTTCAAGTTAGTGTATCCAAATGGTGCTTAAACAAATATAGTGGCCTTTTTTTTTCAAGATATTTATTGATGTTCCTTGAGGATAAGAATGGAGTTAAACAATGTTAAGTAACTTTGGGAAACAATTAATTAAACAATGTTAGAATAGTTTCCTTATTATAGGAATTCACAGGGTATTTAATATTTAATTTGCATTATGATCTTATAAGGAGGAATTAAGTGTATAAGATTTTCCAAACGTCGTTGACAATGATGGCAGATGCTATGCTGTGTTTTCATTGCACTGCTTTCCCTTCCTGGACACAGAAAGATTCAGTCTCCTCTGCAGTTAGGTCCGGACAACACCACTGAATTCTAACAAGGTGGGACAGAAGGGGTATAAACTACTTCCAAACCTGGACTTATTCTTACAATTCTTCAGTTTTCTCTTCTTTTATTGTGACTTTGGAAGCCACATATTCCAGAGTGTAGCTACAAGACGGAGGGTTACCTGTCTTGCCCTGAAATAGGATAGGAACCAAAAAATGCACTTTCCTGTTGTCTAGTCATTAAGATTACAGGGTTAATGTATAATTTCAGCCTAACTTTGCCTGCCTGAGGATTGCAGTCAAGCTCTTAATTTTGGGACGACATTTACAAGCATTTTATTTATTAACGTGAAATGGTTGTTGTAAGATAAATGATTGAAAGCTATACGGCCAGGTAGCTGAATGAGTGATTTTGCCTATAGGATTGCTAATAAGTTATTTGTGGAAGAGGTTGTACCCCAAATCCCGAGTTTTGGTTTCATAATGTTGTATTTGCTCCCTCGGAGGCCATGACCCAAATACTAAGTATAATGTCTCAGAGGAAATAATCCAATATCGACCAACAAGACACAAGTTTTAGACATTTACTGCCATGGAGTCACGATTTTAGACTTTTGCCTTGTCTGTGGGTCAGGAAAGAAGATGGTGAAAGGACAATTGGTCATCACTGCTTCTGTCACTTTAGAAAATTGCAGTCAAGCAATATGCTTCCTCTCTTTTCAGTCTTGGTCTGTCTCTCTGGGAACACTGGATGTGATCTGTTGTAGCACTATCTTGCCTCTATAAAGGAGAATTGTCTGTTTAGGTATCTGTCTTCTTTGACACAATTTTTTATAAATTATTACCTCAGCTACATCTCATTTGAATCTCACTAGTTTTTCCCCAATGTTTCTTTTGTTTCAGAATCCCACTTCGGATATCACAGTGCATTTAGATGTCATGCTTCTTCACCAACTCTGGGCTGTGACAGTTTCTTAGACTCAACTTGTTTGGCATTCCTTACCCAGGCAGGTATCTCTAGATGATTACTCTTAAATATCAACTTGGCTAGGCTATAATACCAGATTATTTTTGTCAATATAGTGGTCAACATCTGCAAGGAGTTGACTTTAAGTAAAGATTACCCTTGACGATATGGGTGGGCCTCATACAATCAGCTGACAATCTTAAGAGCAAAATCTCAGGTTTTCCGGAAAAGAAGGAATTCTGATTCAAGACTGCAGTGTCAATTCTTGTTTAAGTTTCAAATTTACCAGCCTGCCAGTACCCCTAATCACAGGCACCAATTCCTTAAAACTCTTCCTACATGCCATATATATTATATACAGATACATACACACATATATGAAATCTAATATACACATATACATACACACACACAATTTTCTACGTATAATCCCCTGATATCTAATTAATATACACACAAGCCCTCAAATTTTTTTATGATTTTTTTCATGGTAAGACCAGAGTTATAGGTTTGGAAGACTTATTTTTGTCATTCTCCTCACTTTACCACATTATATCAAGACTACATGCTACCAGTGTGACTCACTGACGATGCTAAGCACAGTCACCTGGCTGTGGTCGGTTTCCAGGTTTTCCCACTCCCATTTATTTTTCCCCTTTCCTTACTCTGCTCTTTAGAAGGTGATCACTCAGTGTAGTCTACGCACAAAGGAGAGAGTTGGGGGCGAGGGAGTCAAGGCCTACCTACCTTCCTGAGGGGTAGAACTATGTAGCATTCTCCTGTGTAGGAGATTTGTCTCTTCTCCCCCACTGATTTATTTATTCAAGCATTTATTTACATCAGTATGAACTCATGGGTATTTATTTCATACTTTATGCAGCAATACATTATTTATTTTGTTGTTCAAATTGTTTCAGGTGTAGCTGTTGGGTACCTTTCAATTAGCTCCTGTGTCCCTTGGACATGCTCCCGTTCTCTTGAGTTGGGGGCACGTCCTTACTTTCTGGCACTACAAGAAGCCCCAGGCTCATCTCATAGACTCCCTGTTCCGGCTGTAGAATCAGCCATCTCTCCAAGGAATCTGGGAGCTGGGGTCATGATCTTGTAAAGGTTTTTTGCTTGTTTGTTTTCTTTTTCTTTTTTCTTTTTTTTTTTAGTGGAGTTCATGACAAAAATAATTCGTGAACCTTGAAGACAATTAGAGACAAAGTGTGGGGCATTACACACCCCCGTGTGACTTCACATGCCACCCCCTTCCCTCACCAAAGATGTTCAGATCCAATTAAAGACAAACTAATACAAATGGGAGAGCCACATTTTGGCGCCCGATTTCGACATGGCCAAGGATCTGCTGTGGAAGATGGCAGAGCGCAGTCGGATGAGGAGGAGCATTGACTCAAACCAAGGTAATTATAATCATTTTGCAGAGTTTAAGAGACTCAATGATATGTATAGAGTCCCACCACAAGGCATAAAGAAGAAAGCACTCAGAACATGATAGCCAATATGGTATACGTTATAAAATATGCATGTGTATACAGTACAGAAGTAGGCATTCTACTGCAGTTTTGATATAGCTGAGTGATAGAGGGGATAGAAGGTGACTCTGTATGTTGGGGGGACTTTTCTATCACATGGCTGGTTTCAATCAATAGTTGACAATAAGGTGTGAGGCATTTGTGAAATGAAATCACATGTAGTGTTTTTCATTATTTATATTACTGGAGTGAATGGAAAGTGATACTACAAACTCAGTTAAAAAGAATCCCTGGTGGACATACATAAAGAAGTAATAAAGGCATTTCATTTCCCTCTTCTTCTTTTTCTAGAGGAAAAAATAAGACTCATAGCCAAGTAGTTTGAGAAGAAATTCTCTAAAGGGACTGAAACATATACTGCCTTTCTTTCTGAGATTTGAAAACCCTTTATTTATTTATTTATTTTTAAAGATTTTATTTATCCATTTGACACAAAGAGAGAGATCAGATCACAAGTAGGCCGAGAGGCAGGCAGAGAGAGAGAGAGGGGGAAGCAGGCTCCCCGCTGAGCAGGGAGCCCGATGTGGGCCTCGATCCCGGGACCCTGAGATCATGACCTGAGCCGAAGGCAGAGGCTTTAACCCACTGAGCCACCCAGGCGCCCTTGAAAACCCTTTAAATCCAAATAAAATCACGTGTTTAGATTTGATGTTCATTATATGACGAGAAAAGTGCCTAAATTGAGTAATATCACACACAGATATCAAACGATTCATTAGTTCAAGATTAATATTGGAATCAGTGGACTTTGTGGGTTTTCAGTTTACTTACAAATTTTATATGTAGGATGGCTTTACTCATGCATTTACACCTTTATATTTCCTGTATGACCTTAGACAAGTATGCACAATTGGAACACATCTCAATTTATATCCTTGCGTGGTAAAGTAATTTAGGATGATAGCTTTTTTGCTAGTTTTCTGCTATGCGCTGTCTAATTTTAAGTACCAAACAACTGTGGTAGCTGCAGATCAATGGTTGATATCGCTCCCCCTTCTTGGAAAAATTATTATTTAGTTGTGCAAACATTTATTTAATGAATATGTGTATGCCTGACAAGAGTACAGACTTCCAATAAAAAAAATGATGGGCCAAATTGTTTCTAACCTTGAGCTCTCTTTTGCAATTCTTAAGTTTCTTTGTTAGTAGTATGAGCAGAAGGGGAAGAGGGAGAGAAACACAGACCCTTTGCACCTGGTTGCCACGCCTCACTGGAGGGTACCTGTGGCTATGTTACAGATATGTGGTTTACCTTGCCCTGTTGGTTACCATAAAGGGGTTGTTAACGTTCATTCACAAGGCTGAGTGACGTAAGTGCCAAGTTTGAGAGTAGCTGACCTCTAAGGAGGCAGAACACAACTGCAGGGGAACGGAATTTACTGGAATGTCCTCAGAAAAAACTAAAATAAGCAAAGGAAAGCAGGAGTGGAGGAGGACTGACATTTTGGTCACCTGCATTGGTGGAGGAAATGCAAAAACCTTTCTCTATAAGGCAGCCCACACATCCCTGCCTGGGGGTGGGTGGATAATAGTGCAGAAGCTTTGAAGGACAGACGGGTGATGGTGACAGGGAGTCCCTGACAACGAATTTGGAAGATGTCTCCACTGACTCGCCATCCATTTGGCTGTTGATCAAACAATAGCATTTACAAATCCGATGCTTCCCCCACCCCTCGGCTTTGTCTTATTGCCCTAAATGACAACTAAGAGTTAGAGAGTGCTTTCTAAAATGAGGCATGGGAAGGACGAGCTACACCTGGAACTCAGGCCTCTGACCATGCTACCACACTGCTCTGTTCAAATACAGTGCAGGCTTCTAGGTGAAGGGGTCTACACGGAGGACGTGAGGGCTGGATACGTCTCTCTGGTCCAGCACAAATCATAAGAAACACTGTAAGTCACAAGGAAACTTCTGAATGTCATGCCCTGCAGCATCCGCGTATCTATCACAAAATACACTTTCTCATGTAAATAAACATTACATTCTCTGCCCAGGTTTTGCCAAGAGTTAAAATCCAGATGTAATGTTTTAAATTACAGAAAGACAAAAACACTTAGAGCTACTGTATCTTAATTTCTCACACTACCAATTAAGAAATTCTGCCCTAAAGTAGGAATGTTTCTCTGCAATTCTCTACAAATCACCATTAATAAGATAATAGAGCAGAAAAATTAGTAGGGAGTTCATTTGATTTTTTTCCCCCTGAAGGCTGGCTTTAGTGGGAAAATTTATCTACATTTTAATTCTAACACATCGTGAATGATAAATGAACTCAGCTGCATAAAGGACATGACATTGCTACGCTTAGATTTCTATTTTCTTTCATCAAATATTCTACCTAGCAAAGTTCCTAGCTCAGTGCCTGTCTCCCTAAAAGGAAATATGTAGATTAATGAAACCCAAGACTCTAAAGACCCCCAGTTCAGGACATGAGTCAAAAGAGGTAAAAAGAAAATCATCTCAGAGGTGTGAGGGCAGCCAGAAAGCTGCTTTCCAGCTTTGGTTTCTATCAGGTATGTCTGCTCTGGCTTGTTTTAAACAGGAAGAGCAACAGGAAACCTATTTTATGTTGCTTTCATCACGGGATTCAACGGCTGCGGGACCAGAGACAGTGAAAAGATATTTGCCCTGAAGCCACAGCTGAACACGAGAGGAAAACGTATTACCCTTCAACGCCTCCCTGAGATCTGTCTGCACTCTCTTCTGTATTACTTGAAGAATAGGCTCCTTATTCAGACAACCTCCTGGATGATCCCGCATAGCAATGGCTATCACCCTGATGGTTGACAAATGTTGAATTGATATTGCTAAGGGCAGTGCTTGAGTCAGAGGAAAAATACATGCATTCTTTCACAGTTGCCACAAGAAAAGTCAATTTATTGTCACTGGTTATTTTTTGAACTTGAGGAACATGGTGGCTAAATCCCTCATTTTATGTTAGAGATGAATGCATCAGCTAAGGGCAGGGCAATGTAAGAAACATACTATGTAAAGAAAAAAAAATTATAGGAAAGGAGATGACCCTCAGAGTTCAAGCGTTATAAAGTGGGAAACATCCTAGAAAAAATGTTTACAGTTCAGTTTTTGATTATTAAAGACAGGCATTTTCCATGTAAGCTGATATTAAAATAAAACATTAAGCATCATTAGCGTTAGGGGTGAATTCTGTTTTGGATAATAATTACTAGCGCTCACTGATGTTAAAAAAACAATGGAAAGAAATCTGTAATCATCTGTTTTCTAGAACAGAAAAGATCAGAATGGTAAAAATACTTATTCTAAACCAGTCAACAAAGATAGAGGACTCTCATTTTTTTTTTTTTAAGATTTTATTTATTTATTTGACAGAGAGGTAGAGAGCACAAGTAGGCAGAGCGGCAGGCAGAGGGAGAGGAAGAAACAGGCTCTCTGCGCAGCAGGGAGCCCGATGTGGGACTCGATCCCAGGAGCCTGGGATCATGGCCTGAGCCAAAGGCAGCGGCTTAACCGACTGAGCCACCCAGGCCCCCGACTCTCATTTTTGATGTGAATGATAACCACATCAGAGAAAAAAAACATTATAAGGCATACAGAGTAAAATTGTGCATCTCTCTGTTGTGATTGTTGAAAATGTTTAACAAAAAGAAAGAACTTCTCACCTAGAGTACATGATGATAAGAATGTTATTGATACAAAAATGACCTATAGAGAAATATATACAATATTAGAATGTTCTAGAAAGTCTGTCTGCTCTGATAGGAACAAAAAGCAACAACAAAAAGCTACATTCTACTTTGGACTCTTAATATTTTATTTGCATGTATTTTTATAATTTCTACCTAGCACCATCCTTTTATTGTTCCCTGTGTCGGGGTGGGGGGGCGGGATTTGACAAAGGCAAGTTACATTACATTGGTAAATTTGAACTTTAGACTGTAAAATCTCAACATCAAATTAGTAAGGCCAATCAATATAATGAAAATATGGCATTACGTTTATTTGCCACAGAGGTCACAAGGGAAAGAAAATGTGTTCTAGGTGTGAAGTAATTATTATTTTCAAAGAGCTGTGATAGAAAATTCCCCTATCTCTTCATACAAAAGAAATGCCAAAGTAAGAAATTATGAACTAGAACACAAAACATCATGGTTGCACGTAGTCTTTTTTTTAAAGATTTTATTTATTTATTTACCAGAGAGCGAGAGAGCACAAGCAGGGGGAGTGGCAGGCAGAGGGAGAAGTAGGCTCCCTGCAGGGCAGGGAGCCTGATGTGGGACTCGATCCCAGGACCCGGGGATCATGATCTGAGCCGAAGGCAGACGCTTATTTGACTGAGCCACCAGGCGCCCCTGTATGTTGTATTGTTATCAGTAACGGGTATAGTATACAGATCATGGCAGTGCTAAGATAGTCAGAACATTCCGGTAACAAGAAAAGCAACACAGAGGCTTTCAGTAACATTTCCTAGTAGGTATCATCATCAGCTAGCATCCCTGATTCTGTCAGGAAATCAAACTATTACTCTACTTTGAAGTTAAAGTATGTTTAAGGTCCAAACCATGTTTCAGACCTAAGTTATAAGAAAAATGGTAAATATATAATAAGTTTAGTTATAAAAGCCTCTTTTGCCAACCCTTTCCAGTACAGAAAAGGTTTTTTAATAGAAAGACTTCCAAGTACTACTTATTAGTCATGAATAATCAGGCTAAAAACAAACAAAAAAAGAAGCCATCACTATTTATGTATTAATGTAAAGGGGAAAATAAGATCTTAAAAAATGTGACAGATACTTTGTCTTATAAATGCATCATAATTTCTCCGTTATGAATTATGTATCAATGATTTTAGATCCGTGGCCTACTATTTAATGAATTGACTGGCAATTTCATGACTGAGTATCCCACTGAGTTGAGATAGTTAATTCAATGTCTGAACGAGTTCAGATTTGCAGCTGCAGAGTAGCTTGGATATCTGAGTTGGTTAGTACAATCTTACATTACAAAATAGTACCTAAAGAAAAACTCTTACCAACCCCTATGCTTGGCCCATTGTGTACATGTGCGTGTATGTGGGGAGGGTATCAGAAGTAAGATAAGCATGTTAACGTTCATTTTAAATCAGTCTCAATGGTTGAAGTAAATATTAGCAAAGGCAATTTTGCAATTTTTTTTTTATTGATTGACACTAAGAGACGTTTTCTGAAATGTTACAATTATCAATTCAGGTCTTTGGAAAGACGAAGATATCAGCATCCACCAAGACACTAAGTGAAGCAGAGATCGCAATATAACACTTAGGCAAAATGAAGCATGGATGAGGTTACAGGTAACGGCTTCATATTATCTTTGATACGACTCTCAATTTTATATTATTACTACATACCTATTACAGTATTTCTAAACACAGTTTGAAAAAAAACCAAAACAGTAACAACCGTGGTGCTTTGTCTTTTAAACCACGATAAACTTAGAACAAAGAAAGTCACCAAATAGTCATCTTAAAAAAATACTGTATACATTGAACAGAAATAATCATACATGACACATGATTCAAATGTGAACTTTAAGGATCAAATATTGGCCTAGAAAGTAAAGTTGCTTAAAGGCATTACACAGAATACTTCATTTGAGAATCCTAGCTGCTCAGATGCCTGGAAAAATAGAGTCTAGGATCCTTGAAATTTCAAAAACATACCCCCTTCTACTTAAAGTCTGACGTTCATTTGCATAAACCAGTATTAAATTTCAGACGTCTGATGTCGCGTCGAGACAACCGTGTTTTGCAAGCTCACACATTACAAGCTCAGTGACAAGGAGAACAGGGAAGCAAAGCACACTCGTCTTCCAGTGAAGCTGAAACTGCGTCTCTTCAGTTGGGCATATCCACATTCTGAAGGACGAGGCCCACTCGGCTTGGAATGTACACCTAAGTCAACACAATCATGTCAGTGCAGTTGAAAGAAATACTGAACACGATGACATTATGTCAAAAGGACACGATGCCCTCTTACATTTGCTTCAAGTTACAGTCAGTTATCTTCAGGCTTCCGCAGGCTCCCGGGAGACATCTGCACGGTTTAGCAGTCCCGGCACCTAAGTGAGGCGCCTTGGAAGCAACCACCACTAGAGGGCGCCATACACTTTACAAAACCCAACGTTTCGCAGACAGAGGGCTCTAAAGGACACTCGAAGCTGACGAGGCGCTGTCCGGGGGTGGGGGTGGGGGGGTAGTGGTACAGGGAGGCTGCCCTCAGGTTACAATGTTATTCCGTCAGGGGAATAAAAGTAATATACAGAACACTGCTCTACACCAAGATTCTTATTTTTCATCCTGTTGTGTCTTCTGTCATTTTAAGAAATCATCTTTAAAGGTAAAATAAGGGATCTTAAGGATATTTGGGTATTTAGTTCCCTCCCCAAGTTAAACCAGTCAAAAAGCTTGCCCCTGCCTTTAAAATACAATAGGCATCCTCTCCAAGGCCTGCAGGGTCCTGACTCCCCTCCTTCCTGCGAGAAAGTCCATCTCCCATCTCAGCTCAGTAGGGCACAAGTCTCTTCTCCCCTCACACCAGGCTCTGCCCTCGGGGGGCCTTTCTTCTCTTCTTTGTGTCCCTGCTTAGGGGAGACAGTTCCTTATCTCTTGCATTTTAAAAAGTTCCAGCTCCCAGAGGGGTGTCCCTTGACAATGCTAGATAGGATAGCTTCTCCACTTCGTTTTCTATGACAACTCCATTTTTGTTTGTTTCCTCCTCCTCCTTCTTCATTCTTTCCTTTGTTTTCTTTTTTCTTTTTTCCTTTTCTTTCTTTCTTTTTTAATCTGGGCAACCCTGGCTGTGTTGCTTTGCCTCTCTGGGTCCCAGATCTCCCTTCTGTATGGTAAGGATGCCAAACAACCATAATCACAGCTAACAGTTACTAAGTGCTCAGTCTGCGTCCTCCATCAGTCTCCACGTCCTTCAGGTACGAGTTCATTCATTCCTCAGGACAACCCTGTGAGGCAGCACTGCTATCACCTCAGTTTTCCAGATGAGGGAATGGAGGCACGGGGCAGCTAAAGCATTTTCCCAAGGTCGGGCGCCTGGGTGGCTCAGTGGGTTAAAGCCTCTGCCTTCGGCTCAGGTCATGATCTCAGGGTCCTGGGATCGAGGCCCATATCGGGCTCCCTGCTCGGCAAGGAGCCTGCTTCCCCCTCGCTCCTCGCTCTCTGCCTGCCTCTGCCTACTTGTGATCTCTCTCTCTCTGTCAAATAAATAAATAAAATCTTAAAAAAAAAAAAAAAGAATTTTCCCAAGGTCACACACTTAGTAAGTGGCAGAGATAAGAGGTGAATCCAAGTTCTCTGGTCAAAGGGCATTTTTATTTCTTTCTGGACATCTAACACAATTTGCTATTTTTTTCAAGTTTATGACCTGTCCTTCCTACCAGACTATGAACTTTACAAGGGCAGAGCCCTAAGTCTTCATATTTCTAACTCTTCGTAGGTGCCAGTGGACAAAGTAGGTGCCAACAATGAATAAATAAAATGATGAACAATGAATAAAAATAAATAAAAATGGGCCCAATATGTGCATATATCATAAGATGTTCTTTAATAGACTTACATCTGAAATACTTTTTACAAAATTGAGAAGTGAGCTGAACTGCTTGATGTTTATCTATGTGCTATTTTACATATAACATTTACTGTTAACAGTAAAAATAGTATTAGACTGCTGTCGTTATTGTGACAGTATCTCCCCATTTCTGACACTGTGAATATTTTATTATTTCAGTCATTTTATCTTTAAGTGAAAGTCTGGCTGATGGGTTAAAAAAAGAAAAAAAAATCTTTTATAGTTAGGACCCGAATGAAAGATGCAAAGCAGGCACGGCTTAAGGGAAAAAAAAAATAAATAAAGGACAGAACAGCTGGTTTTCACTGAATGAGACTATTGTATGTCCAATACATCTCAACTCTGCAAATGAGCACAATGTTTTCCCTTAAGGTTTTTGTCATAAAGAACTCTCACAACTCTAAAAAAAATCAGATACACTAATATAGTTGGTTAGTTTTGAACAATAAAGATTAAAGTGGTTATAAAATTATGGCATTTTAAAAAGAAATTTATATTATGAATGTAGTACCTAGAGAAGAGTTTTCCTAATCTTCAGTTAATAGTGATTTTAGAAAATGATCATCGTCATTTGAGAAAAATTTCACAAATGCTAACAGTCACTGGGTAGCTCAAGTCTCACAGTTTGATTTGCTTCTAGTACTTCCAAAAGATAAATATTATGCCCTTGCCGCCATTAAGTGTGGAGAAACCCTTCATGTCAATGCCATAACCCAATTCCCTCTATTTTTCCTGTAATTTACAGGTTCAACCAATTCTCTCTTCAACTCTCATCAAAATAGGCAGGAGTCAAGAGACCGTGTTCTGCCCTTTCAAAGGAGTTTGCCATGTACTTACTCTGTTCTATGTGTGTAGTTTGGGGAATCATAGAAACTAGGTTTAACTAATCACTGGGGCAGCAGGTTATAATAGAATGATTTTGAACGGTTCTAAGCACTTTAGAACTGAAGACCAATCTAAATTTTTCAGTAGCACCAAAGACTAGACAAAAGAATTTCAGTTCCCTTTACATTAAAAACATTTCTCTGATTTTAGGTATGGTCTTATATGCATATAAAAGGATTCTGTAAGTTCAAGGCTCTGCAGACAGATGTAATCCAACAAACAAGTCAGACCTAAACAAATAACGACAGGTCTCTGCTCAGTGTGGCACAGTGACCTATCAGGACGGGTCACAACAATCTCCTATTTGAATCCTACAGAGTTTTGACACCTACTCTGTTTGATTCATAACCTCATAACTAATTTCATTAATAAAATACAAATGAAAACTATAAACCTATAATTTAGAAACAATCTTCCTTTCTGTGATCTCTTGGTAGTTTAGCCACCCCAAATGTAAGACTAAAACAAAAGGGATGACAAGAAGTTCAAGACTTGCAATATTTGTGTTGTTTCCTATTTTGGCATTCAGTGGTTAAAAAATGCTCCAAGAACTCTTACTAAATGATGATGGTCATTTTATGTAAGGAGCTTTGTGAGGCCAATTCCAGTCACACTTAGAGACCTCTTAATACTATCTGCTCAAAAAACCCTCAGTTGATAATTGTAGAGTATCATTAACGGGAATATTGTGTAATTATATTTTTCACTGCAGTGTTAATTACTAGAATGTGTTTATGTTGCTCTTGAGCCCTTGCAGTATAGGCAACATGAAAGAATTTCCCCAAGCAAGTGATTTCTCTTAACTATGGCTATTTATGGAATTTTGAGTTTTCTTCTTTATTAGGGTTCCAAGTATGTAAATCAATATTCTTAGTGGTTAGGAAATGACTGCCAATTATACTAAAGGATTTAAGATAATCAGAACTAATCCTTATGATGAGACAATTACAGACACGAACAGTTTGGGGGCTCTATAATTTAGTGCTAAGTATTGGCTCTGTAACACTCATTTTATAATTTTAATTCTAAAAATAGTTTTGATTCATAAAGCAAGTAAAAAGAAATATGAACATAATTTAAGTAGGTTTAAACATGAAAATGTTTAAGCATACTTAAATATAAACAATTTGTATTTAAGTTCATGTATAGAAAAACTGTTTAGTATGTACATCACAGGTAATCTATACTGATCAACATATATACCACGCCCATGTGTTAGCCATTAAGCCCTAAAGATTTTGTGGTTAGGATCACATTAAGAACATATGAGACAATGTAATGTATGGCCATGAATCCATGAATTTCATTTTTTAAGCTATATTTAGAGTCAACACTTCAGAAGGAATCAGAATGCCACAGTATAATCCAATTCACTTATTAAGAGAGGCAAAATGTATGCTACTCAGTTATTTTGACTACTCTAATGACTTAATCACTATGCCAAACACTAACATAACTAAAAAAACCCAAAAACAAAAAAACCCACAACAAAAAAACAAAACACCCAATAATCTACAATATTATGACATCTAGGCAAAGTAGTATGCTCTTTTAGGATAACTGAGTTGCAAAACTTAATTACACAATTTTTGAAAACAGAGTGTCAAAAATTTGAAAACAGAAAAATTTAAAATAACTTTTAAGTAAAAAATACCTTAATTTTTAAATTTTCTTAGAAATTGCTAAATTTAGCAATAGCACATAATTGAAGGCTGATAACATCATTTGATGAAAAGGGCATTAGACCTTTAATAGTCTTCATACACACATTTGTCATAAAAGAATTATAAATTATTCTGAAAAATCAGTTTGATACATTAAATGACTTGAATTTTCACATATGTGCTTTAGTTCATAAAATAGTTTCTGAGAAAAAATAAATCTAATTCTAATTCATTATTTTGTGTTAGGCTAAGAGAAAAGTGATGTTAATAAATATTTCTATATAGAAATCTATATTATTTAATTTAGAAATATTAAAAAAGAATAAGCTTTAAGAGTCATCTGACTTTTTTCTTATCTGAAAAACCTAAACATGTTCATGATGTGGGATAGAGTGAAAGACATTTCCCAACTGCTAAACTGTATTTCCAATACTTACAACTGAGGGACAATAAAGAAGATACATCTATGCCGAATTCCTCAATTAAACCAAAAGTCTGCTTTTGAATTCCCAAATTTAGAATAAGAATAAACAGACCTACTTCTTAATGATGAGGAGCCAAACTGGCAAAGTAATAAATGCTGAAATTATTGCCTTATTCATATTTCACCCTTGAGACTACTTGAGACTACTTGAGTTACCGTAAAGGAAAGTAATTCTCATTCTAGGTTCAATAATCTGTTCTTCCATTTGTGCCAGGGGATTTGAACTTATGAACAAAAGAATGGAAAGAAAGCCTCCCTGCTTCCAATGCACTGACCGACATATAAGTAACATGTAAGTTCATATACCTTCCTCTATTAGAAACCAAAATATAGGGGCGCCTGGGTGGCTCAGTAGATAAGCATCTGCCTTCGGCTCAGGTCATGATCCCAGGGTCCTGGGATGGAGCCGGCATCGGGCTCCCTGCTGGGCCAGAGCCTGCTTCTCCCTCTCCCACTCCCCCTGCTTGTGTTCCCTCTCTCACTGTGTCTCTCTCTGTCAAATAAACAAATAAATAAATCTAAAGAAAGAAAGAAAGAAACTAAGATATAGAGAAATGAGTGTGCTAAAATGGAGTTTCTGATAATTGCCAGTAAAGGAGAATGGAGAAATTCTGCCCCGTAGTCGCTTCTCGACATTTGTGGGTCACTCTGACCTTAGCAAATGTGTGTCACCGGTAGTGCACACCCAGTTCTCGTCCGGCTACCCAGTTTCAACTGATGGAGCACACAGTCAGGAAGGTGCTAGAATGGTACCTGCTGATGCTGCAACTTGTATGGCTATTTTAAGATTCCTTCACATTTTAAGATTCCTTCAAGCTCTATTTGTTACTATCTTTGAAAACAGAGTTGACACTTACTCAGCAGATCCTTTGGATTACCGAGCTTGCAAATTAAGCTTAGGTAAATACCGTGTACTTGTTATGATGGGAAGAAATTTCATGGAGAAGGAAAGAAGCCTTCTCTTCTCCCCTTTATTCCAGGCATATGGGAGGCAAAAGTGATCTCTTGCTGGTGGTGGAATGAGACCTAGAGTGGGTGCAGTCATTTCAGGAAACCTGATCGGATCCCAGCACATACGACCTAGTTTAATAGAGAATCCTATTATAATGAGGCATTCTTAGAACAGGTTTGTTTTTTAATGTGATTCTTCCCCCCTCTTCAAAGGATAACTCTGGCAAGAAGAAACATGTTTTTTTGGACTTTCTGGTCTATTTGGGCTCCCTTATTCCTATATTAAAACCAGTGATCATTTCACCTGGAGCCTAAAGACATTTAAATGAGTGTTTCTGGAGGCTCCTTAAGTTACTGAAACAAGATGCTGCTGCTGGGAAGACAGAGCTAATCATCACCTTCTGACCAAGTTGGATCAGAATTCTAATAGAGGCAGTGGCTGAGCTATGTTCTGTTTCTCATGTGCTTGCAGTGCGGTATTCCTCTACCTGTTTTCAACGCTCACATGCTACTCTCCGCTCCACCTGCTAATTTAGACCTGTGCATTCCTTATTTGCAAGATAAATTCAGTTAGGACTTGCACAATAATCTCCAGACTGTTGCTGCCACTGTGAGTTGGCTCGTTCTAACTGTGATGGAATCTTTTTATTCTTACAAAAATTGAAAGAACGGCAAGATAATTTTCTGCCCATCCCCAAAGATTGTGAGCCCTTGCCTAAAATTATAAGTTCCCCCAAATTGGGAGAAGTTCTTTTTCACTATATGTCCTCAAAGCACCTAGTATCCTGATGTGCTTAAAAGACCTAAGAGAGAACTGACTAGCCATAACAATACCTTTAAAGTACATGTGAAATAGCATTTTGCAATTTTCAAAAAACTTGGCCATGTTAATGAGTTTATGCCTCAAAAGAATCTGTTATTGTGGGGAGTATCCTATACTAATCCTCATTACACAGAGGAGGGAAAATGCAGTGCAGAAACTAGCTCAGGTTCTCAGAGCTAGTAAATGGCAGACGGGGGGCTTGATCCCAAGTTTGCTGCCTGACATCCTGTGGTCTTTTCAGTGTTCTACCAGGCCTCTCTACCCAACAGAGAACCCTCACTCGATACGTGAAGCTCTAGGAAGTTTGCTACATAGAAATCTTGCCTGACTCTTCCAAATTCCTTTCAATTCCTTTGCAAGCTGAATGATCTTCCTCAGTCCCTCAGGGATTATTGCAGAAAACTTTAAGATAATTTTTTTAAAGATTTTATGTATTTATTTAGAGAGACAGAGCACGCAAACAGGGGGATGGACAGAGAAAGAGGGAGAAAGAGAATCTTAAGCAGACTCCATGCTGAGCACGGAGCTGGACACAGGGCTCAATCTCAGGACCCCGAGATCATGACCTGAGCCAAAATCAAGAGTCAGACGCTTAACCAACTGAGATACCCAGGTGTCCCCTGAGATCATTTTTAAAATTCATTTCAGAAGGGCGCCTGGGTGGCTCATTTGGGAGAGCATCTGACTCTTGATTTCAGCTCAGGTCATGATCTTAGGGTTGTGAGACTGAGCCCGCTTCAGGCTCCCCGCTCAGCGCAGAGTTACCTTGAGATCCTCTCTAACCTCCTCTCTGGCCCTCCCCCCACTTGTGTGTGTGCTCTCTTTCTCTCAGACAATAAAATCTTAAAGGAATAAAATTCACTTCAGAAACTATTTTTATCAACTGTACATGGCAAAACTGAATGTCCTGACAAACTACAACAATTATTCTTTGTGGGAAAAATTTGATAGCACCATGCTCTTAAAAATGCATATGTGTCTATATCTGTATCTAAAGCTACATAAACGTGTGTCACCACTATCACCACCCATATGCACACACATACTGTTAGAGTAACGCTCACGTCTCCTGTGGCCGTTACACTCTCCTCAGAGCCTATGATCCACAACTCAGTCTTGCTCGTCTCTGCTCTTTTCATTTATTTTATGCCACCATCTTTGGCAAGCTGATTCCATATGCAATATGGTGATTTACAAAGTGATATACTTGCACCACTTTAAGAGGTGGGAATGTGGTAGAAAAATGAGTGAACCAGGGGCCCCATACAGATTCTCCCTTTGGACTCATACTTAAATTTTTGGAAAAGAGAGAACTGAACAGCTGTGATAAAGCTATCTATACATTTCTTAGATATATTTGGGCCTCATAAAAGTGAAACAAATCTTAATCTATGACCTCCCATGGTGAACAAAGGCACATCTGAAGCAGAATGATGGAAGAGGAAGAGGACAAGAAAATGAGAGTGCAAACGAGAGGGAGGGAGGGAGGCAGAGGGAGGGGAGTAAAACACTATTCAGGAAAAGGAAAAAAAAACCAACATAATGTAGATATATGGATCTGAGCTTACTATCTGGACATAAAGTAAATAAGTCTGCCTCCAAATTTGGAGAGTTTCTAAATCCTACATTTTTAAAAGAATTGAAACCTTGTAGTTTAAAGTAATATTCTTTCATATGTATTAACAACACAGAGTAAAAATTAGTTATACGATTTAATGTTTTTCTCGGTGATATAAGGAAATCAGAAAATTCTGTAAGTAGAACGAATTCAGTCTTTAATTGACTGCAGGAAAGAAAAGAGATTTTTATAGACCCTCTTAAGGTGTTTTAAATTAAACTTCATTAGGTAGTCAATAATGTAGAAATCTGCTGGATGTAAAATATTATACAGAAAGCAAGAACAGAAGGGAAGTAAATTGTTGCATAAAAAATAGAAAAAAATGCCTTCCCCTTATTTTTTGAGAGATTTTTTTTTCTATTAATATCCAAACTTCCCCAATTATCCACCAAATACCCCTTACTATCAATTTTCCAAAAGCAAATTCAGCCCGGCACCACACACACCGCCTCTGAATGTTTTGGCTCACTTCTTTCCAACCAACCCCACCCTGTTTGTTTTTGTTTTTTTCACATGCTACTTACTTATTGAAAATTATTTCTATGGACGAAAACATCACTTTAAAAATAAAGGATTAAATGAATATGCAATGAAAAGGTCTTAAAGATCTTACTTACCAAAAGAGAATACGGACGCTCATTATGCTTAAAATCTTCAGAAAAAAAATCGGTACTGTGGTCCAATCTCTGATGTCCTCCATATTCTGCGGCATCTGTATCTAGCACAATTTTGAATGTATAGCTTTTAAGGAATCACAATGGTTCAGGAGTGAAATGTGACATTATAAAATATGTTCTGAATCAGTAATTTAAAAGTGAGTATTCTGAACACTGTTAAATCACGACTTGTGTTATATACCCATTTCCTTTCCAGCATTTCAGAGACACTCATGTTTGAAAGGGGGTATTAGAGACTCTCCGGTCCACATGCCCATGGAATCCTTGTTACCCTACCACAGCTTATCACATGATCATCCAACCAAGGACTGACTGTACCTATTAACAGAGAATTCACTTTTCTCTTACTACGACCCATTCCAGTCATTAGAAATTCACCTCTAGAGTGAACAGAAATTTGACTTCTTGGGACTTTTCAACCTGGAAAAGCCATAAGGAATAAATTCAAAAGATAGTAACCGTTCAAATAATTAATAGTAGTTATGTAACCTCCTTGTGTCCTCTACATCTGTTACTAAATACATACTAAATGTAATCCCAGGACCTTTAAGAACTTCTCATTTGATATGGCTTTTTACTCCTTCCCCAACTCCCACTTCATTCCAGTTTTCTAGATCCTGGTTATCAAAGTGAGGAACACAGAAGTGAACCAAGTGTCCATGTGCGGTCTGAAGAGTGCAGAACTAAACAGGCCTTCTCCTGCTATTAATAAACAAGATCATGAAAACATCGTATCCATCCACGTTACACAGAAATTCATGCTGCATTCATGTGGTCTGCTGCAACTTAACATCTGGTTTTTCGGGTGAGTTTTGAGATATGTTTTATTACTGTATTTACAACAAAGTAAAAGCTATGGCTATGATGTTCAAATTTGTTATGGCCTAAATGTCCAGACATGATACTTAATACAAAATTCCTTAAGTAAATGTACATCAGTACATATAGAAATCTTAACTTTCTTCTAGCCTAAGGAGGGATACAAAGAGATTTAAGTGCTTTGTGTTTTCTTTCTGTCATATATAAATCCTTAATTCAGAAATGTTTGTACATTTACATTAAAAAGTATCACATTAAAAGTACACATGATGACAAACAATGACCATCATTTTCATGTCTAGGGAACCTCTGTCTGGGTAAGAGATGCAGTCAAACTCGCTAAAGGAACTTTTGCTGGGAGGGGTAGCTCCATTTCATTCAATCTAGGTCAATCTCCTCTGACTCAAATTCAAACTGATAATCAGAATGTTAGTGTTTAACAAGAAAAAGAGAGAGAAAGATTGAGATTCAAAAGATGACTACTGGGCACAGGCAGATTCTAAAGTCACTCAATATAGTTGAAAATGACTCGAGCATTCGAAATCACTTAATGGCAAAACACAGGTAGTAAAAATAAATAACTGGAGATACTATAAATAGATGAAGCCTTGTGGAATGAAAGGAACTATTAAAACTAAAGTTTAGCTTTTGTTCTTCATCCTAGTTCATTAAATACTTGTACAAGTCTCCAAAAAGCAAAAACAAGAACAAAAATGAGTACAATTTAGAGACTGACGTCCTAGAATACTTTAAAAACTTTTGAAATAAAGTATCAATTATTAAATTAGTAGTTAAGATCACAGATAATTGGTCTGAAGAAAGAGAGTATCTCATCAAAATTTCCCAACCTGTGGGCTGATATTCACTGGTAGCTGTGTTATTAAAAGGATTTCACCAAATGAGTAATTATGTTATTATAAGGGATGGGGAATCTATATTTGCATCAGGCACTGTCTGAAGCCTAAATTATGTTATCGTACACATTAGATCCTGTATTTTAAATAATGTACATCTTTTTTGAATAATAAAATGCAGATTCATTTTAAAAAATCACAAGATTTAGAGTAAGGTTTTGCCTATATATTTTTTCAATCATGGATACTGAAAGAACAATTGTTATAAAAGAATCCATTTCTTTTTAACATTGAAAGGGATCACCATACTTGAAATGGTTGGAATCTACTCACTTAATATATATAATTTGTAGTCATAAAGCAAAAGCTTACAAAAGCCATAATGAAAGTTTTAAAACATCGTTTGGAACTATTTCTCTGATCTATAATTTAAAGAAAAAATTCTGCTGTGGTCACTTTTGGAATTACCCAGCTCTGTGTCTACATTACTCAGGGAATACAATAACTTCCTTTAGAAAAGCAACCCTTGAGCTCCAGAAATTACCATAATTTAAAACACTAGATTAAAAGTAATAATTGTGGAAGAGACTTATAATTGTGAATTACTACCACATATTATTTGAGTATTAGAAAACCCATCTTTTGGGGACACTGCTTAGAACAAACCATTTTAAAGCGGTTATCTGAGCACCTGGATTGACTGATTTCCGGTCCCTCACTGAGGCATTCCGCTATTCCTTCTTTCTCATGTGCACACACACACACAACAGGGCACCCACACAGCACCCAAATCCCCGCAACCCCCCATTTTCACTAAAGAACATCTCTCTGAAAATACAACTCTGAGCCAATTTACACTTACTTTAAATTATTTTTTAAATATGGTTTCCAATTCTGTAGGAGATAGAATAAATTTAGCAGGATACCTCAAAAGGCCTTCTTTCATTCACAGCTACCTCCCGACACTTAATAGTATGTCTTTTCATAAAAGGTTCTCAATACATCTTTGAAATATTCAGGACAATTCTGATTCACCAAGAAAGGTCAAATTCCATATCTTATATTTTTGTATTAGAGGAAAGTAAAGTAAGTTGTCTTTACTCCCCCACTCACTCGCTAAGTACACAAAATATATTAAGGCACTGTGAAAGATAAAAAAAATGCCTAAGATACGGTCTTCGTTTACATACAACTTACAGCTGTAAGGAGAGGTAACACATGTACCTGAATGTCTATAAATAAAGCAGAAAGGAATATGCAGGGGGAGGGAGAGCCAAGGAGGAATGGTAGGATTGGCTGCTACAAAGAGTTGTGAAGGCTGGGCTAGGCTGTTAAGATTTATTTTGGTAATTAAGTACAGAATGTTGAAGAATGGCGAGAAAGAGTATGACAACCAAGAATATTAACCTGGAGATTGGGGGTAGAATGAGATGGACCAAGAAAAGACCAGGTCAGAGAGAACGCTCGGGAGTCTTACAATGGTCCACGGATAGTAGTATGGCTAACTCCGGAGAGTAGGAGTGGAGAGGCATAGACACATCAATGGCAGTTTTGGATGGAAAAGTAAGGACACCAATGCACAATGTGGGGAGACAGAAGCAGAAGGGGAGAATGTGTGCGCCCAGAGATACACAGCTGGTTTAGGGGCAGAGCTGGGATGTACACACCAGTCCAATGTAATCTAATGACCCTCCTCTCTACACCTGGGCACCTAGTTTATATGGAGAGTCGGGCAAAGTCTTTTCATAAACAGTTTCTCGTTTAATTCTAAAGTTGAGATTCTTAGGATAAAGAGGCCAGAATGAATATGATATGAGGGGAATAAAAATTTAAAAAGCAGATAAAGTGATATTCATCTAAATGATTAATCTTGTTAAATTTAAAACACTGATGTTAAAAGGCTGAATTCTTAACAGTCCTTATGGAGTCTGAATATCTGACATTTATTGCATTGGTTCTAGATCCATTCTTGTTCATTAGGTTCATTTGGTCATTTTATTGGTGAATACAAAATATTGGACCAAAAAGTTTACCTTGCTCAATTTGAGAAAATACAGTAGGAAAAAATGATAGAATGATGGAATTATTTTATGAAGATTTTTTTTCTATAAAAGAGATCAAATAGGTCCTTATCCATTTGAATGTCATTTAAAAATATTATGATTTCTTCTCATTTTAATTTAAGAGCTTCCTAAGGATTTGATATAGCTATCAACAGGTTGAAATAGATAAGAAGTTTTAAGCATTATTGTATAATCTATGTCCTTAAATTTGAACCAAGAAAGAGCCATGTTCTGAAGACCTGTACTAATAAGATTAAAGAAGAGTGAAGGCACGAAGACTCTTAAATTCAATGGCTCTTCAAATACTTCAAAAGCTGCTGTGTTTGCTCAGCCACTTGATAAAGTGTCTGTTCAAAGTATAAGGATTTTGATGTAAGAAGTACTATCATTTATATCATTCTGCACTAAACTCACTTCACTCCCGCTGATCAAGCTAAGGAAATTTATTGTAAGGTGCAACCCCGGAGGTTTCAAACTGAGTGACAATGAAAGGGGTCCTCCAGTCACTAGGTGACCATAAAGATGGCAAAGATGGTAAGTTACCATCTATCTTTACATCTAAGGCACCATCAATTTTAAGATGAATTATTTTATATACCCCCAATAAAGAGAGAAAAATATCACTACCATGCCACTCATTGTAAGACCCATCCCAATTGAAGATAAGCTTAAATGTGAAAAAAATGTACATCTTAGAATATATGAATCTGCATGTGTGTTAATGTGAAGTGGGTGTGCGTGCGTGTCTGATGTAGGCATTCCCACATTTACTTCTCTGATCTAAAATATATATTAACTTAAAAATTCATCATTGAAAAGCAATTCTGATATTTTAATTATTTTTTCAAAACTATTTTATGGCAATGTGGCATTTATGACTATGCTACCTTCAATAGAAAATATCCATTTAAAAAAATATCCATTTTAAATTTTTTCTCTTCTTGACATTAGTTTTAAAATATCCCTAAATATTATATTTCTACAAAATTAAAACAGAGAGTAATGTGAAAATAAATAAGGGAACTTATTATTGAATATAACCAAAGCGTTATATATATTAAGATATAATAAATGCCAAACACCACAACTTCTCTCTAAGGGAATAATCATTCTTTCTTTCTTTTTTTTTTTTTTACTCATTTGTTCATATTAATATTTTGGTGTTTTTGTAAAAAGCTATATTCACATTCACATTTGTGAGCACTGCCTTAATTAAAAGTTAAATGACAACCACATTTTTTAATTAAGTACAAAACAAAAGTATATTTCTAGTATATTCTAGGATGTGCTCACTTCACCAACAATAGGTTTCTTCAATTAACTACAATTCCTTCAAGTTTACTTCCCTGGCTGTAAATTTTTAGAAACTATATAATGCAGAATAGCAATAAAACAAACTCAAAGGATGAGGGACTCAAGCATTATCTACCATGTTAATTAATGGATTGCTATGCTTTTTGAAATAAGTTTCCATGCAAATTATTAGTTTATTATTAGCATGCTTAGGCATGCTTAATGATATATACCAGTAGATAGCAAACTGAATGATAATACCAAGTATTGAATGCCACATATTTCTATATGCAAACAGGAAAATTATTTTAAATACTTTACAGAATACTTTGACTAACCCAACTAGGAGCTTTTCTTTGTCCTAGATTATGTAACTTGAAATAAAAAATATCATTGTTTCTCAATAACTCAAGAAAGAATAATAATGAAAAAATATGCCCACAGTTAAAATATAACAATGAAAAAATATGCCCACACTTCTAGCCTAACCATCCTCTAAAATTGTTGCTTTTTGTCTGTGCCATTAAGGATTACCCAAAGAACTTGTAAATTCAATTATTTGATGAAGCAATAGCAATTATTTAGAATTGAAAAAGAAAAAATAAGATTTTTATTCACCTTATAACCACATACTTTGTCATCTAAATGAGTTTTGACTATGCAGATTCAACATTTGTTACAAACACATTGTGTTTTTGAACTCAAAATAATTTTGACTTAGGCTATAAAGAACACCTTTTCCCTAACTTACTCTAATACAGACTTCAATGGAATCCAATGAAACATATATAAATGGAAAAGATAATTGGAAACTTCAAAGTCCCTGAAAAATAATGACAATTATAAGCAGTAAGTAGGTATCATCTGAGCTATGTCTTGCAGACTAGGAAAGGAGAAATAGCCTACAACAGGAAAATATGCTGGGTACATCCATGCGCTTTGGGGTCGAACAAATACATTCTAATACCAATTCTGGCAATTGCTAACTGTGTGTCTCAGAAAGCTACTGAACTTCCTAGAGGCTCAGTTTCTCATTGTTAAAACAAAGGTGTCCGTATCAGAGGGTTGCGGTAAAGATTAACAAAATCAATGTGTTTCAAGTGTTTAGCACTGTGTCTAGTATGGGGAAAAAATTCTCAAGTTATTAGCTGCTATTTATATTATTATTGTAGCCCCTGGATCATTTAAACTCATGTCTTAAGTGATGAAAATGTAAAAGTGAGTCTATTCTCTGTCTTACTTTTTACACTCAATTTGGCCTCTCCTTCCTTAATGACCCATACTTCCATGCCCTTCTCCCCTTCTCTTTATTCTCACTAGAATTCAACCTTTCCCTGTTATATAAAATTTTTAATATTAAAAGTTATTAGGGAAGTGCATCAAACTCTTTGAGAACTAGATGCCTTTTTAAATTTTAGGATTCATTCATTTATTTGTTTGTTTAGAAAAATCTCCTCAAGCTACTGAGAGAGATTGAGAAGCTACCTCTAAATACCCTATCTGAGAACTAAACACCTCCCCACATCTTCTTTGTACACACGTCCTGGGTTTTTATCACATCAATATCAACCTTTCACACACTATAAACCTATTTCATCTTTCTTTTCCTTTACTAAAATACAACTTCTATAAGGGATTTTTGTCTTTAGCCAGTGGGCACCCCCCCCACCTCCCTGCTACCTAGGACCTAGATTAGTACCTGGCATATTTATTGAGTGGCTTTTTTCATTATTGGAATATAACTGTTTCCTTCTTGGGTTTTGATCTATGCATGCTTTTGCTAAACCTGAAGAAATAATTTACTACTACTTTGGTTATAAAAAAAAAAAACCAAGCTTGATTTTCTTGTTTAATAGAGTTAACATTTCAGATCTGTACAATATCCCTTCTAACACAATCCCATTTCATTATCCATAAAGTTTTACTTGGACATTTTAAAAGTTTTTTTTTCCTTCTTTTTGGAGAATTTACAATGGTAAAACAAATGCATGTCAGTTTGCAGTAGTTAATTCTTAAAGTGAATAACTGATTGGTATGAGCCCTGGAGATAGACATTTTATATATTTGTTAGTTGAAGTGGATGATTGATTACACATTTACTAAAGTCAGCAGATAAAAACCTGCATTATCAACCTCATCAGTTAGCTTTTTTATATAGATGATTGAACTTCAGCATAGAACATCAAAATGACTAGTCAAAACCCATACATATACATATATATACACGTGTATATATATATACATATAACAAAATATATAAAAAATAATTTGTCTGTGCCATTAAGGATTACCCAAAGAACTTATAAATTCAATTATTTGATGAAGCAATAGCAATAATTTAGGGGTAACATGTTCTACCACTCTCTCACCACCTGCCATCGAAAGACTGCAAAGTTTGTGAACATTGAAATACTTAACCATTTGAAAGCTGATTATCTTGGTGTTGGTAGTAAACATTTTTTTATCTGAAGTCATAACTTATTAGTATAGTTAATGTATATTCCTTTCTCTTTTATAAGTTTCAGGCCAAATAAAAAATCATAATACTCTAGATCCCACTCAGTGCTTCAGAAAACTGACTGAGAATGGGATGAGCTAGCTACCCATGAAAAATTACACAGAAAAGACTGCAGACGTGTGTGCGCATGTGCGCACGCACACGCCCATACGCACCCATCACTCCCAGTTATTCCTGAGCACTGCTGGGCACCCAGCCCATAACTATCATAACTGTACCTAGATTAATGATTGTGAGGGAAAAGATTCAAAATAAACATTTCCCCGTTGGCACTAAAAAAATGAGTGCACAAAAAAACACACACGTGACTGCTAATAAATATATTTTCCAGGGGCATAATAAACTAATATGGTAGCTAGCAATCATCTTTAAAACAATCATATCGGTTTAACCTTATAGACAGAGGAAATAATACAAGCAAAAAGTAAAGTGGCTAAGTTATTTCTGCAAAGTGCATACTTGTATCATTCAAAATGAAATCCACAAACGTTTTGGCCATGCTAGCCAGAGGTGGACTATGACTTATATATAATCCAAAGGAGCAAACTTTCTGGCAGGTTTTGAACTAAATTCTATGTAGATTTAATTATTTATTTCACAAATGTTTTATTTAGATCATCCAATTATTACTAACATTCCAAAGTGATGAGACTATTATGGCCGTGAGAGAGTTAATTGAATAACAGTGATAGGATTCTATGTATTCTTTAGGTAAATTGTCTGAGGCAGCCCGCAGACAAAATGTCACCAGAGATGAATTTTCTACATTCAAAATTAAGGTGAGAAAAGGAAATATATACAGTTATATGCTTCTAATATAAATCTACACAGAGGCTCATCTCCCTAAATCTGTCCAAGACTGTATCTATTGTGTGTAGCTAAAACAAATTAGAACCCCCATGTTATAAGGCTATACCAGTAATGTGGAAGCAGCATACAGGTCCTAACTTCCACTGCGAAAGGAAGAAGACGAGCGACAGCTTATCAAGAAAGCTGATGAAAGCAGAACTCTTATCTTTCACCTCTTTGTGAAGTGTTCTTTCCTCTATTTTATGGGATGTTTTGTCCCCAAACCCTTTTATCTCTAGTATCTTTCAGGATCTACACTTCCCTAGTCAGCATTTGAAGCTGAAATACACTTAGGTTTAATCTTGGTTTAATAAAAAATTTGAGTAGTCATCTTTTTCCTTAAAAAGTTACTTTATCCTTAAAAAGTCTGTTTCTTTATTTGTATATTCGAGGGAGACACAGAGAGAGAGGGGAGGGACAGGGGAAGGGAGAGAGAGGGAATCTTAAACAGGCGCCACACTCAGCGTGGAGCTCAATGCTCCATCTCATGACCCTGAGATCATGACCTGAGCCCAAATCAAGAGTCAGATGCTTAACCGACTGAGCCACCCAAGCGCTCCTAAAAAGGTTATTTTTAAAATGAATATATTTGTTCAAAAATATTCCATTTAAACTGATCTGTGTTTGTAAGTGTGTTAGAAACTAGGACAGTATAACACTGCAGAGAAATGACATTGAGTCAAAGGCACCATTAACTCTTACAAAGAAACACAAAGGAAACATAAAATTGTAAGTAATTAGTGAGACATGCTTTACCTACTTTAATGGCATTTCAACAGGGCAACAAAAAAGTGAATTATCTGGTGCTCACATGAAAAACTATGCTGAAGTAAGGGGCAGTAGATTTAAATCACATTTATTCACTTATTAGGAATATGATCTCGTGAAAGTTATAAATCTTTCTAGTGCTCATATTAGGCTGAGGATAAGAAAACCTGCCTGATCCACGTTACTGAGATGATGTGAGGATAAGAAGAGTCAATGTAAATAAGAGCATTCACACACTGTAAAGTGTTATGCAGCTCTGATTTTCGGTACTAATTTGGAAACCATGTCCTAAAATATATCTTCTAAACCAATCGATTTTATCTGATTTCAGTGGGCTGAACCAGGTCATGCTAGAGTTCTGCTACCTCTCCAAAATCCATGATTCCAATGCTGTTGGGTATTTCCTAATGGTCATTATCATAAAATTACAGTCGGTGAATAGCACACACATCGAGGTAGGAGGGGTGATTAGGGACCATCTACGCAGGGGTGAAGCTATGAGCATAAGTGAGTTCTTCAAGGGAAGAATGCAAGGAAGGAAAGAGAGTAAGTAACTAGATTTGGACCCGAGGGAAAGAGACAGGACAAAGCGGGTACAGAGGAGAGGGAACACAGTAGGACTGCAGCAGATGGAGCAAGGGGGTGAGGGAAGAAAGGTGAGCCAATAATGCAAGGGTGTGGAAAGGATTTAGCCAGGAACAGAAGATTTAATTCCAAGACTGTGATAGGCCAGAAATCACCTGGCGGCGGTGAACTGGGGAATAAGAACGGAACAAGGTGGGACCAGAGCGTGTACTTAAGAGGGAATAGGATTAGTACCTACTCCTCCCATCCTTTCCCTTCCTCCCTTTTATTACCAAATTTCTAAGGCATTTTTGAGCCAGTAATGATGAGAGCAGCAGGTAACACTGCATGAGTTTACAGCCTGAGCAGGACACTGACGCCAAGCCTTTCATATGCATTAACTCCTTTAATTCTGACAATAATTCTACAAATAGGTGTTTTAAAGATGAGGGAACTAAGAAAGAGTGAGCTTGCTTTTATAACACAAGTGGGAGATATGGAAGTTGAACGCTTAAACAGTCTTGTTCCATCTGAAGAGCCCATGCTTTTAGCCACTATCCTAATAATAACAAATTTCTTAACATTTACACATGTAAGAACTGGAAATACTTAGAACTAGTGAGCCTCTGGGAGACAAAAACGTTAGAGTAAGACAACAAACTGAAGAAAACAATGTTTCAGAATCTGAAAAGAATGCTACCATCAGAGAAACTTATTTTTCTTGTTTTCCTTAGCTGGAAAGAAAGGAAGAGTGTTGAAAGGGAAAGTACTAAAGTGAAAATAATGGACTATCTCTGAATGTAACCAGATAGAGAAAAAATTACAGTAATGTTTATAATTTTATAGACAAAATAATTTTCTGTTTTAATGTTCCTGTAATGAAACACTTACTGTGTGTCAGTAAAAGCTAATATGATTGCATTTCATTAAGTTATACATTAAATAATTTTTCTCAATAACATCTAAAGAATACTTTCCTATTCAACAATTAATACCATATAGCAACCAAAAAGAATCAATTAATTTCACAAATAAACTTCACAGACATAGTAGGAATTAATTAGGTATTTTTCCACCATTAGGCCGAGGAATACTACATTAATAGAATTAGAAATGAGTCTTACACACAGTTATAACTGAAGACACTATTTCCAAGAACACAGTGTCCATAGCTCTACTTTTTCCACTTTTCTCTGGAGAAACAAACTCTCCCTCTGGCTGCAGCATCCACGTATTCTTGGGAGCCCTTCAACAATTACGGTGAACCAGTAATTATATCATGGCTTCATTTTAAGAATCTTAGGCGTATACAGGTACTATTTTCACATATAACAAAACACTGACTACTCAGTTTGACCCTGTGAGATTCTGAGTTAGAATAGCTTAACAGAAAATGATGAAAATGAAAACAACTCACTTATAGAAGATCTAAACAACTTTATGGCAGGCAGGAGATATTTACTTAAAAAAAAAAAAGAAGGCTAATTTCTACTGAGATCCGGAAGGAAGAAGTAATGTAACATTCAATATTAGAGATTTATTTTAGACACAGAATGCTCTGTTTAAAGACCACTGGCATGAGATATAAAGAAAGGTGATGAATACAATTATACTTTTTTTTTTTTTTAAGAGTAGAGAGTGATCTGTTTTGGACTGATTTAAATAAAGGACTATTTTAAAAGAAAGGTTAGATATGGAATTTTTCAGGCCAATATTTTCTTTGTACATTTTCTTCAGACACGCAATACTGTTTGCTAGGAAAAGAAAAGGTTTACTAAATGAGATAACAAGTGTAAAGTGCTTGCAGACTGCAAGGCATATGATAAGTTTCTAATGGATGGTAGATCTTATTACAAAAGTCTGTTCAGCAAGTATTCTGACAATACATTTTATTGTATTAATTTTGAGTTGTACAAAATTGTGATGCATCTTATTGATAGTATTTTATCAATTTTTCCTTTCTACCATTTAATTAAATATCTACTTGAAGGGAAAGACAATAAATTCTAGTAATTTTTGTACTTTATTTAATTTTAAACAACTCCAGGGGTTCTTTTCCCATTAGGTAGCTGTATCCTCTATCTATCCAACTCATCCACCCCTCTATTCATCATCCATTCCTCTATCCAACGCTCATCCATCCATCCACTTCTGACTGCCCATCCTTCATCACCATCCATCTAACAGAAACTTAGCTTTATGTGTGAGTACCTAATACATTTTAACTAAAGATAGAATTGCTAATGTGAAGGTAAGACTCTTACTTAGTCTTACACATACCTCAGAGTCAATTTCCACCTACTAGTACCTCTTTTTACACACTGTTAAAAAATCAACCTGGGCACAAATATTTTTCCCCTTAATAGTGATGCAAATGTTATGTAAGCGTGTATTGTTTTTAATAGTTACAGTAACGTTTCTGATTTCTTTTTTCCCATAGAAGGACAAGAAATAGAGGACAGAAATCTTGACTGAGCTATTGTTAGATGAATTTCTGGAGCCTAGGAGACCATTACCACACAACTGAGCTATGAAGCAAAAAAAACCCCAGAAATGCTGTTGAATATCTCAGAACACTGAGACCCTGAAATAGTACTCCAATATTTAAGAAAAAAAAAGAGAAAGGAAAAAAAAAAAAAGAAAAAAACCCCACCTAAAACCATTTGTGTTTTAAGGGCCTGCTCATTATTCATCACTGCCTATGGTCTTATGAATATATATTAAGGCAATCTAAAACTGTTATAGCAGTTGCAATATTTTAATCATGCAAAATATTTTTCTTACTTTGTGATTCATCTTAAATTCCTGTGTAGAAAAATGATGCTAAATCATAGGCTCTTTATTGCCAGTGGAGGTGGGGATATGCATCTGTTATTATCATTAAATCACAGGGATTGTTGGACAATGTTTAACAATAAAAAATGATCAAAAAGACCTCTAGATAATGTTTAAAAGTATTACTGTCATCTTGAAACTAAAAAGGGCTAACCTGGCAATGAATGCACATTCATTTTGAAGCCATAAAAACAAAAGTAGGACCTATATTAAATATGAAATTGTTAGTAGGATCATCTCTGTTCACATAAAGAATAGCATCATTAAATTTGTAGCGTAAAGTAAAAGCACACATACACACACAAGGAAAAGAAACATGCTTGCATCTGTTCAAAGTGATTGTTGCAGATGTTTCTTTGAGAAAACCTTGTATTTTTTTAAGCTTTCTTTTTTTTTTTTTTTTTAACCAGAACATATATAACCTGGACAACTGGAAAGTTGAAATGCTCTATTTTTCTTGGTCCAGAAATTAACCTTTATATATAAATTCTTGGTGGAATGTGGCATTTAGCTAATCCTAAATTAAGCCCTTTGTTTTTATTTGTTGCATAAAGCATAGATTCTAATAAACACAGAGTGTTACATAACCATGCTTCAAAGGCTTTTCTGTAAACTAAGCAACTCACAGCAACATCTCTGCCTTCAGCAATCATACTCCAGTGAATCATCCAAGTGACCTTATTTGCTCATTAGAAACTCTGTGTACAGGTTGCAAATGTCAGAGTCTGAATTTACATTTTAAAAAGTACATCTTGCGGCAGTTGAATGAAAATATTTCAAAGATCTCAGGTCAGATTCAACTATTTACTCATCTGTTCCCTTAGCTTTAAATATTTTTGGCTGCGATTCACATAGTTTTCACAAGCCATCCTTTATGATCACTCTCCTCTTAACATTTCAGTATTGTAATAGTTTGAAACGCCATTTGGAAAGGGGGCTGCTATTCCACTATTACTTCCACCCCCATCTCAGCATGGTGACAAATAATTTAAAAAACATTTGATTTTAGTGGTGGTGTTTACGCTCTCAGAACAGTATGAATCCGCACATACCAAGACACACACCTTACGAATGAGGCGTGAAGGCAGTTAGTTGAAGAGAGAGAAGTTCCCCTGTGCCATGAATTTGTGTATTTGAGAGACAGGATTTACAGTTCATTTTCTCATGCTACCTACTGCCCCAGAACTATACATGAAGTTATTCTGCACGTAACAGAAGTTAAGTCATCATCGGCAACACTACCATTGCTACCACCACCAACCACCCAGAGGCAGCCATGAGCAGAAGGCAGCACTCAGGCACGCAGAAAGAGCTCAAGCTTTGCAGTACCCTGCTCAACCTTTGCAGCTGTGAGCTGGAGGGAAGTTAGGTAGTAAGTAGTCAGTAAAGGCCTTGCTTTACTGACCTGTCCCATGAGGTTAATACAACCTACCTTACAGGGCTGCTGGGAATATGAAACTAGATACTTGGGACACCTGGGTGGCTCAGTGGGTTAAGCCTCTGCCTTTGGCTCAGGTCATGATCTCAGGGTCCTGGGATCGAGGCCTGCATCGGGCTCTCTGCTCAGCAGGGAGCCTGCTTCCCTCTCTCTCTGCCTGCCTCTCTGCCTACTTGTGATCTCTCTCTCTGTCAAATAAATAAATAAAATTAAAAAAAAAAAAAAGAAACTAGATACTTACTAAAAATGGCCCGAAAACAGAAGGTCCTCAAAAAGAGATGCCCTACCACCCACTTTCCTTGGCACCACTCAAAATGTAGTATCCTCATTTATGTTCTTCCAAATGGATTAGAAGGAATGGTTTTGTCCTTGGGGGCTTAGCCGTTTTCCTTTTGATTCAAGGCTGATTTGGTATCATTCTAAGTAAAGAAATGTAATGGAAGAAAGACAGTAATGATTCTGATAATATAAAGAGCATTAGGGTTTTTTTTCTTTCTTTCTCTAAGGCCAAACAATATGAAATCATAGGCAAATGTGACACATTAAGAGAGTGTGTTTTATCTTCCTAGGTATGAAATGTATGACCTATTTGTCTATACGGTTAGGTCTGAGTTCTGCATCACCCACATTACTACTTACTAATTAAGGAGTGTTGGTGGTTATTATGTTGAAGATCAGCAGCAAAAAAGATCAACATGAGACAGTATACAGCAAAGGGTTTTTGCTGTGTGTGTGTGTGTGTGTGTGTGTGTGTGTGTGTGTGTAATTTTCTAGAATATGGCTGTAGATTCTTGTGGCAGAAACACTATTAAGATCACATTCCAAAACCCTAGTGATACAAATCAGACTTCTCTTTTAGCTTTCCAAAATGTATCATCTTATTTTGAAGTGATAGTGAAAAGCATCCTTAAAGTGTTCCTTCCACTTTGCCCGGCATTATCCCCAAAATAGTTCACCTTACAACAGTTTCTTGGGAAGACAGTCACCATCTATTCTCCACAGATTTGAGTGAAAGTTGATGTCTTGCTATTTGATATACAGGATATACAGGTTCAGAAAATGGAACTGCTCAAGAATTCAGACATGTTACCTGTTCGCAGGTTTATATTTCATAGTGACAGAAGAAGTTCAAATGACTTCTTCAGAAACTTTAAATTTGTTCTGACACCAAATCCTGCTTTCTAGGGAATTAAAAATTTGATGACTTTCTTGACTTGATTAATATAGCCAATCTTACCACTGTGGATTCTTCACAGTGAAAATCTGTATTCAATTCACTAGCTCAGTAGTTGGAAATACCAATGGCGCAGAACACTTTGGCAAAGTCAGAAAATACAGCATAGAAATCCTAATTTTCGGGCGCCTGGGTGGCTCAGTGGGTTAAAGCCGCTGCCTTCGGCTCAGGTCATGATCCCAGGGTCCTGGGATCGAGGCCCACATCGGGCTCTCTGCTCGGCAGGGAGCCTGCTTCCTCCTCTCTCCTCTCTCTCTGCCTGCCTCTCTGCCTACTTGTAATCTCTCTCTCTGTGTCAAATGAATAAATAAAATCTTTAAAAAAAAAAAAAAAAAAAAGAAATCCTAATTTTCTGTACTTTCCCTATCTGAAATGATTCTATAATGCTGAGCTACAATGTCGTGTAAAGGTATAAGAATAAAGTCGGAAAGATGAAAGACCAAAAAGAAATGAGACTTGTAAAATGCTAAGGATAATAAAAAGAACTCTTAAAGCTAAGCTTAGAACACTAAGAGCTGAAAGAAAGCACAGATGTATCTGCTGCTTATGGAAGACAGTACAATCATAATAACAGAGAACTGTTGTCTTCCCCATTAACAGGTTAGAGGCAAAAAGCAATATATATATATATATATATATATATATATATATATTTTCATGTTCAGACTCCCCTACTCAGCGGGGAGTCTGCTTCTCCCTCTCTCTCTGCCTGCCACTCCCCTTGCTTGTACTTGCTCTCTCTCACGGGCAAAAAAATAAAATCTCAAAAAAAAAAAAAAGAAGAAGAAGGGAGCTATGACATCATACTAGTACACGTGAAAAAAACTAAAGATTTTTATTTGGTTGCAAATGTAATATGCATAAAGAATGTGATTACTGCCAGGAGAGCTAGTTTCCTTTGACCATATTAATAAGAGAGGAATATCAAGATAAAGGGAGGTAATGGGGTTCCTACATCATACTTGCCGGACTCTACCTGGAATATTGTGCTGTTGGGTCCAGAGACATGATGTAAGAGGGATGTACACCATGCCAAGTGCATTTTGATGAGGGAGGTGCGATGGTAAGAGGTCTGGAAAGTATCATGAGAATCTACTGAAGAAACCAGAGGCATCTGGTCTGGAAGAGGGGAGACAAGGGGGCAGCAGAAACTGCGAGGAGCATGTTAAATGCCCTTCTGACTTGAGTGGCGGCTTGTAGAACAGCCCTTGGGGCCAGAGTACAGAATTAATGTATTTGTTTTCATATGTTTAAGGCAATATTTAAAAAAAGAAAAACCCTGAATTGCTTGCCTTGTGAAATAGTGAGATTCCTAGGACTGGAATGTGCTCTATCAATGGTTAGTTATGATGTGTGCAGGAACATATAAATTGTATTTCTGCACTGAACTGTGTCACCGAAGTATAGAACATCACAAAATTCAGGTGTTAAGATCAATATAAGAGTTAAAGCTGGTTATGAACCTGTAGCTAATTAGGTGTGGTTTAAAGTATGTTGGAGATCCTCTCCCACTACCCTCTCCCCCCTCCAAAAAAATCTTTGTTATAAAAATATTATTACATTAGATAACTAGTCCATGAGGTCTTACATATTTCTTCAGTTTTCAAAGATACCATTATTAAAATGCAAATGTCTTCAGAGGAAGCAGTAACATATGGGAATTAGTTACAGTTTGTTGACAGAAAGACAAGAACGAGAGAGGTGGCGAGAGGAAATAAGGTTTAAGTGGGCACAAATCTGTAGAAAACAAAATCTCTGTAGGAAAAGAACCAAGAATATTTTCTTTGAGGTTTTGCTAGAGATCCAATAGGTCAAGGCTCAACCTGATCAACCTGATCAAGGCTCAAGTTTTACTTGCATGAAGATACGGCCCAATTTTCCCAGGCGTCTACATCATTAGAGCTTTAGTGAGTACAGTTTCTAAAAGGGGTCACTAAGTTAAAACATCCAGTGTTTACTATAGAGAACTTCTGTATAACAGATGCCTATAGATATCTAGATAAATCACCAAATTTCAGAAGACTCAATTTGTGTCAAGGTTTATATCAAAACCAAACTAGACGGGTACCTGGCAGATTCAATCATTAGAGCATCTGACTCTTGATCTCAGAATCATGGGTTCAAGCCTGGTGTTTAGTGTCGAGATCACTTTAGAAAAACAAAACAAAACACACACACACAAAAACAAATTAGATTTTCATGTACAGTGTAATATTCTATCATTAAATAAAACTAACTTTGGGGTAGGTTCTACTTCATTAAATATGCTATTATTTATGTTTTCATTTAATAATCTTTGTTAAAGTTACATAGATTACATAGTTACACAGATCAATGTAGCTTGAGTCAAGATTTTTCTTCTAAACATCACAATTGAAATTCTATGTATTTATATTTATCAAAATCTTAAACATACTATATATATATATTTTTTTTAAGTAAATATTACACCCAACATGGGGCTTGAACTCACAACTCTGAGATCAAGAGTCACATGCTCTACCAAGTGAGCCACCCAGGCACCCCTAAACTTGTATTTTCTATTCCCGTAACTGGTTACTACTCCTCCTTGCTTTCTTGCTTTGGTATCCTAAGTAATAATACCACTACCATTCTTCCCCTTGCTCAGAATGAAACCTTATATTTTCTCTTCTCTATCCCAAGTTCAAACAATTGCTGAGTTCTTTCATTCTAAGAAAATGCTCGTATACCTCTTTCTATTCTATTGTCATTCCTTTAGCTCATGCCCTAATTAGCTTTTACATATACTATAATTTCTCATAATTAATATCTGTACTTCCAATCTCTTTCCTCAAGAAAACTCTCCTACACACTGGGTCCATGAGAACTTTTCCTAAAGCATACATTCTTATCAGGTAGCTCCCTAAGTCAGAAACCTTCAGTGACTCAATATAGAACTATAGAAAAAAGTCTAAACTAATTAATATAGCATTGAAATCTTCTATTATGTGATCTCAATCTATCTTTTCAGCTTTATCTCTTATTCCCTTTTAGGATCATCATTCTCTAATTAATACATTGTGCTATTCATTATGTAAGAATGTTCTATGCTCTCCAACAGCTGAGATGGCCCTCCTCAATTTTTTCTACTATAATTTTATCCATTTCTCAAGGTCCAGGCTTAAAGGTCTTTTCCTTAAATCAATCACTCCATCAATCAATTTCTCTTTCTTTATTTTTTTTTTCTTTTACTTATCTCCTCTTCTCCCATGGAACATGCCTGTCCCCTTTCCATTGTTTGCATTATGACTTACATCCTACTTTGGTTTTGTACATCTCTTTTCTCCTACTGACTTAGGGTCAAGGACAGTGCTTAACAGACTGCAGTAGTTCCCAAGTATACTAAAAATGTATTTTGGTTTGATTATAAAAAATTATATTTTGATTGCATGTTGATTACACTTTCAAGTATACGAGGAGTGAGTCTAGGGGCATTACTTCAGCAGTTTGGAGCTGAGAGGGATCATATATGAGTTGCTACATATCTAGCATTTATTGTATTTCTTTATAAAATGATGAGTACGTTTGCTTCCTGGAATAGTGCAGTTCTTTGGTGCAGACAATCCCACCACACTGACGGAGCGTTCTCTGTGTCAACGGGGGCACGCTGGGGCAAGTAGTCACAGCTACGGCCATCTCTCCTAAATGCTCCGGTGGCCTGTGGAACTGTGATCTGCTGGGTAGGAAGAGCGGAGGGAACCATCTCTCACCACACTCAGTTGCACAGGGTAGGGGTGGGTGCCTCAGCCTACTTCACCGGACAGCACTGGCCCTTTCTTTTTTACTGTTGGAGAAACGGTCTGTCTGGGTAACCACTTCCCCAGAAGTCCACTTCCTACTTCCTGGAAACTCCAGGGTAATTCCCTTGATTCAGCCAGTCGTGGCAATACACTTCTCCTTTCTAGAAATTTCTTTGGGGGGGCCCCTGGGTGGCTCAGTTGTTAAGCATCTGCCTTCAGCTCAGGTCATGATCCCAGGGTCCTAGGATCAAGCCCCACACAGCACTCCCTGCTTGGCAGGAAGCCTACTTCTCCCTCTCCCACTCCCCCTGCTTGTATCCCCTCTCTCGCTGTCTCTCTTTCTGTCAAATGAATAAATAAAATATTTTTTAAAAACCCAGAAATTTCTTTGGGGATGTGTGACTGAATTCTGGTCAACAGAAGATACAAGAAAATTTGCTAAAGTGACTTCATTCTTAAAACTAGAAAAAAGGTCTATTTGGCTTTTCTTGTGTCAGAAGGTTACATTTGGAACCATGGCTGCTGTCTTGTGACTATAGCAGATGCTGTCCTTTGGGCCTTGGTGGCACCCAGAGGGTTGAAAGCAGAAAGACGGAATGAACCAGGGAACCTGATGGTATTGTCATGGGTGCTGGGGTCACCCTACCTCAGGACTTTTGATTATGTGGCAAAATACATCTTCCTTACTGTCTGATTCAGCTGACCAGGAGGTTTCTTGTACTGTAGCTAGAGACACCCTGACACATCAGCCTTCCCCTTGGCATCAGGAAACATTGAGGGTGCAGACACTGATCATTGTGGGGGCTTCAGGGGAGAAGAACATTATTTCTATGGTCTGCTTAAAAATTTGTGTTAGGTTCTTGCTAGGTGCTGAATCTGTCTTTTCTTTTTTTAATGGATCTGGTAAGTCATAATCTTCTTAAAATACACGGCACTTTTCCTTTTGCAACAATGATCAAACTTACAATTATTAATGTTTTTCTTCTTCACTAGTTTAAAAGCTCCACGAGGGCAGTGACTACATCTGCCAGGAGAATTCCTGTATTTCAGCACCGAGCACAGGGCTGGCACACTGGTGTTCAGTGAGTAGGTGCTCAGCAAGTATCTGTGAAACAACTAAATGAATGAGTGAATGATTATACGGAATATCAAAAACATTCTCCCTACCATTTCCTTTGTTCACACTCCCAATGCCCTGATTCCTTACCAGTTCAGGCCTTCAGAAGTGAGCTATGTCCTGCATTTGAGGAGGCAGGAAAGAGAAAAGGGAAGGAAGCTATCTGCTCTCTCAGTGGAGAAAGGGAAAAGAGCCAATCCTTAAAGGCAATTTACAAAATATTTTCACAAAGGAAAACTATAATCATCTCCGGAATTGCATATTGGATAAAAACATCACGTAAAAAATGTTCAGAATCATTTTAGAACCAGAATGAAGCGGAGGATTCATTCAGTATAACCAAGCAGAACAAAGATTTACCAATCAACTATTTCAAGTCCCTCATTTTTCAAAAGAGTAACTGAGAGCTACTGTCACCAAGATCTGCACTGGTCTTTTCTTATTCTCTATGATGTAATAAATAATTGAATGCAGACAGATACATTCACCGGCAACAAAAAGGATATTTTCCTGGCAGCGTTGTTCCAACTCGGTAATCAGTGTAGCTCTTGCTTGGATGAAAGTTGAAAATAAAAAGAAGACTTGCTCTCTCAAAAGCGATGATCTTATTGGCTTCATGCTTTTCACTCACATAGGCCTGCAAGAATTAACACATATACTCCATTATTACATTATGGATGCTGCTATAAGCAAATTATTTATTAAAAAGTTGTTTTTGTCGTTAATAGACTTCTTAGTCATTAAGCCAACAAATGAAAATGTATTATATTTTTTGAACATCTTGCAATTTTTCCATATATCAAACTCTGCACTAACAAAAGTCTCAAAAATGGCTTAATGAGTATAAAAATCTCTCTAGTCATTGACAACTTCAAATAAAGCACAGAGGATTAGCACTGTGGCTTAGGTTTTAAGAACATAGTACTTATGTCACAAATAAAGTGTGTGTGTGTGTGTGTGTGTGCGTGCGCGCACGCATTCTAGATGTTTACAAGTGAATTTTCTTTAAGACTTTTAGTCCTCAGATTAATGAGGTAAGGTATATAAAATTACGTTTTAAAATAAAATGTAACACTGTTATTGCATTGGGATTTCTGAAGTTGTAGCTGTCTTAAAAACTTTACATTATTACACACCTTTGTCAGTTTCAATGGCAACCTAATGTTCTTTACAATATATCTTTTTTCCTAATAAAAGAGAAGGTCTGAAAAGAAATTATATCTACCAACTCTCCCATTTTATACACCACGTTTTATAGTAGGCAGTGAGAAGCCTGTGCTTTTTCACCACCCTCTGGCAGCTCCAGTTTTGAAAGGACTTATTTCCATGCGTATCAGCAGCACCACTCTTAGTAATTTAGCAATGTGAACTAAGGCTCTAGAGTAAACAGCATGCCTTTTGGTATTCAACATTGTTCCTGTTGAAAAGGAGCATCATTTTGCTCTCTCTTCTGGAAATTGCATTACTAATAAATGTGATTAGGGCATTCGAGTCATGTAGCCAATCTTGGTGAATATATAAGTACCTTTGTTCAACCATTAAAAAAAAAAATCATAGACACCAAAGTAAAAACACATCAACACTAATTTCAAATAGCACCAGTAAAAAGTAAATGGATTATAAGTAACACATACTATATGCTAATTTTTACAAGGAAAAAAAGCCTGTTATAAAATTTGCACCTGTTAATTACATTTTCTAAAACTTATTGAAAACTGAGACTTTAATTCCAGAGGAGAGTCAGGCTCATGAAAAACACAAAACAGCATGCAGGTATAATGGCATCTATTGAGATGACAAGTTAGAGACCAGTAAAGGAAGGGAGGGAAAAAAAAAGGAATAAAGGAATCTACATGTTGTCAAAGTAGTCTCTTTATGACAGCAAAATTATTTATATAAAGAAAAACAGTCAAAACAATTAAGATGTTTCCACAGCAATTTCCAAAATGGACTCCATGCCGAGCTTTTGTCATTTATTTTAACCAACTGAAATAAAAATTACTAAATTTAACCAACAACAAAGTAAACAGGAAAGTAAGCAGGGCATTGTGTTTAAGATTTTCATTATCTATTGGAGAGACTTCAGTGACATGTTTTGACAACCTGAAGTATGTTCCAGGGCACTACACACTGAATAATAAAGTGGTGTTTAAAAGATCCGCATATAGATTTAAATCGATTGCCATTCCAAGCATGTACAACATTGGTGACTAAAACATAACATTTAGAATAAAGAGCTTACCTGTGGAGCTGAAAGCCAACCACATCTTTCTTCCAATTTATTCATATCCCTGTCAAAGTTATTTAGGAACTTATAGCGAAGGAGGTCATCGTCAGTTAAATGGAACTGCCTTCTGGCATAATGATAACTCTCATTATTTCCTTTCCTTGGGAAGTCCAACCATTCGGGATGCCCAAATTCATTACCTGTGTTAAAAAACAAATATAAACCTCACCCAGTAATACTAGCATTTCTTACTAAGGTGACTCAATAATTACATGTCTTAAAGTCCCTAAAATCAGTTTAGGCTATCATTTACCACAGATGTGTCCTGTGATTGATATACAACCTTGGTTCAAAAACAGCACAGTATAGCGCAAAGAGTAGTGACCACTTCTGGAGTCAGGATTCCAGGGTCTGGGTCCAGCCCAGTCACACAGCCCTTGCTACAGGCCCCCTTTTCCTTATGCACAAACTGAGAACACTTATCTCTATCATACTTATGTCATCTCTGAAACAATCTTTAATATCTCTGAGTAATTTCCAAAATCTCTATTTCCGTCACATCTGTAACCTGTACAATGCTTTACAATTTCCCAAGGCTTTGAATGTACATTGTGTCCAGATCCTCAGTGGGACTCTTCGTTACATCCATCTCGCAGATGAGAAATCCAAAGCTTTGGACAGTTTTGTCCAAGCTCACACAGATAATAAGTGCAAAAACAACCATTAAAATTCAGTTCTTCTGATTACAACCCAAAGATTTTAATGAGGTTTTTTTCTACCTCATCCACAGATTAGGCAAGTCTGTTTTAAACTTCAGGTGCCATAGAAACCCAAGTCATTACTCTTATTCATTTTCCTTATTTCTTTCTCAGATCTACATGTTACTATTAGATGTGTCGTCCTTAATTTCAAATGAGTCTGTGTGCATGTGCACGCATACGTGTTCAGTTAGGACATCTGATTTTGACCCATTTAAATATTATTTATCATTGTAATGATGAGAACCAGAAACTCCATCCACTGGAAAAACAAAATAAAATAGTAACACATAAATATTTTTTCATTCTCAAAGTTAAATTTAGGTATTGGTTGTCTAATAGATTAGCTCCTATTGTTTTCCCCAAGGTGGATTTCTACTTTCAGTTTCTTTTTTCCCCTTAAAAATTAAATACTGCTTTCCAAAATTTACTTTCATTTGCCACTCTAATACTGTAATTTTCTAAGTCATGAACTTCTCCCTTGTGTCAGAAGGTACAGAGCCAATACAAGAATGTCCTACATTCAAGAAACTAATATTTTAATAAATTAAAACTAATAAACTAGCAAGCTAGGGTGTAATTCAAAATAATTGATTGTAGAGTTGCTTTAAATAGTAAACTCTGCTAAGAAATGCTGGAATTTGCATTTAACTTTTTGGGACCAGAGCCATCAAAGTAAAAATAGCATCCAAACAAATATGTCTGTAGCAGTTCCAGAAGAATCAAAGTATCTACAAACATTTTGCTAAATTCTAGTATTTCAGTCTACATAATATCCCTTACAATTTTACGTGCGATGTGACAGAAGAGGGAACCAGATTTCTGATGCTATGGGCCTATATTTACTTTAGGATGCTTCAAGGGACACTAGGAATTTCCCTCTGGCACGCTTTGGAGCTCTGCTTAGGTTTGGAGCCTGTCCCATGGTGTAGCCATGGCACAGCTCACTCTAATATCCATTCAACTGGCAAACTCATGCACCTTCAGAACTGTAGAGGAGCACAGGCTTTACTGATAAGAAAGGGACTGCCAGCCTGGGGAAAATCATATGTCTAAGTACCAGTGAGATTTCAACTAGTGGAGAACTTTAGAAAGACTAGAAGTGACATAAGTTGGCTAAAGTATAGTAGCCTACAAACTGGATCCAGGCGTTCTACAAGCACAATACTTTTATTCTGGTATGGCCATGAACCTGGGGTTGACTTAACAAGCAATCCCTTCAGCTTTCTGGGGGAGATTGTTAGATCACTGTCATCCTGATTACCACAGTAGAGGGAGCAGCATATGCTTCATGTCTGCTTGCTATGTGCTGGGCACATGCATTGCACATGAATTAATTCTTTCCATCTTCAACAACACTAGAGAAGGTACTATTATTATTCCAAGTTTGTAAGGAAGGAAGTTGCATCACGGACTTTCAGTTAAGTATTGGGATCTCTGAATCCAGACAGTCTGGTTTCAGCACCCTCTTACGACTCCATATTGTCAGAAAGAAATACCATGGAAATACAGTGCAAAGAATGACCAACCTCTCATACATGGACAGAGACTCCAAGCTAATGGAATGACATGTGCAGATGCACTGGAGTGAGAAGGTGAGATGTAGTGAAGAGTTTGATTTAGCCATAAAATAGGGTTAGTGGTGAGGAGAAGAGGTGGAACAGACAAGATGAGGTTAGATTAGGATACGCCTCATAAAATTAGGAGCTTACATTTCAGGCAGTAGGGAACTAAAGGCTATTTTCTAAGTAGGGGAATGAGAAGTTCAAATGCATTTATTATTAAAATACCCCTACAGTGTGAAAAAGACACTGGATATTGGGGATAGCTAAATAGTAGAAAAGCTATCATGGAATCCAAAGTATAAGGTAAGAGACGACAGACAATATGCAGTGGGAATGAGGAAAAGAATGATTCAAATGGCATTTCTTCTACACTGCTGGTGGGAATGTAAGCCACTGTAAAAAACATTACGGGGCACCTGGGTGGCTCAGTGGGTTGAAACCTCTGCCTTTGGCTCAGGTCATGGTCTCAGGGTCCTGGGATCGAGGCCCGCATCCGGCTCCCTGCTCAGTGGGGACCCTGCTTCCTCCTCTCTCTGCCTGCCTCTCTGCCTACTTGTAATCTCTCTCTGTCAAATAAATAAATAAAATCTTAAAAAATAAAAACAAAAAACACTATGGAAAAAAATTAAAAGTAGAATTACTATATGATCCAATAATTTCACTACTGGGTATTTATTCAAAGAAAACAAAAACACTAATTCCAAAAGATATGTGCAACCCTATGTTTATTGCAGCATTATTTACAATAGCCAAGGTAAGGAAGCAACCTAAGTGTCCACTGATGGATGAATGGATAAGGAAGATGTGGTGTATATATGTATGTGTGTGCATGTGTATGTGTATATAAAAAATAGGAATATTACACAGCCATAAAAAAGGTGAGGTTGTACCATTTACAAAAACGTGAATGGACCTAGACGGTATAATGCTAAGTGAAACAAGTCTAGCTGAGAAAGACAAATACCATATGATTTCACTTTCATGTGGAATGTAAAAAAAAAAAAAAAAGAATAGGCAACAAAAAGCAGAATCAGAAATACAGAGAATAAGCTGATGGTTGTTAAGGCAGGATGGGCAAGATGGGTGAAGGGAATGGGAGATATAGGCTTTAGTTATGGAATGAATAAATCACAGGAATAAAAGGCACAGCATAAGAAACAAAGTCAATGGTACTGTAATAGTGTTGCATGGTAACAGATGGTAGCCAAGCCTGCGGTGAGCATGGCATAATGTATACATTTCTCAATCACTATGTTGTACACCTGAAATTAATGTAACATAGTATGTCAACTATACTCAAACAAAACAAAACAAACAAACAAAAAACAAACAACATTTCTGAGGAGGAAAGTAACAGGGTTTGATGCTGCCCGATGAATGTAGGTTGTAAAAAATGGGAACTCTGAGTGTAGTTTTGAAGTTTCAAGCTCAGGCGACTGAGTAGTGCCGGCATGAACCACACTAGGGAACAATGGTGACAGAGGAAGTGTGTGGGAGGGAGATAATGAGTTTTTTGGCATGCTAAATTTAAGACCTGAAGAATACACAGGCATTCATGGATATACAGTAACACTGATAAACATAAGGTACTGAAATTCAGGAGAGAACTGGGGGTGAGGACGAAGAGTAATTTGTTAAGGCCTCAATAAGAGACAGTAGTTACATCCACAAAAGGACAAAGCCCATGGACAGCATCCTAAGGAACTGCAGGCAGAAGATTAATTAGAAAAGACTAAGGAACAATGGTTAGCAAAGTAAGAGGGACATCAAAAAAAAAATATATATCAAAGGCTAAGAAGAGTTTCAAAAAGGATGGTCAGTGACAAATGCTACAAATAAACACGTACACACAAAAACCAAAAACCCAGACCTTGCTATCTTACCACCCATTAGGTATAGGAATGAAATATTGTAGAGCTATGCTTTTCAATCTATGGAATGCTCCAGAGAAAACATATAGATTCCAAGGAAGCTTGTTAAAAACGTTCATTACCTTTGGGGTATGTCCCAGGCAGGAATCTACCTTTTCTTCAACTTCCCTATACTGAATGAAAACAGGAGGGCCAAAGTCCACTCCCTGAAGGAGAACAGAGTAGAGATTTGAAAGTTCTTTATATGTCTAAGGAAAAGACAGTTATGTAACATGATGCCATGGACACAGTGAGACTCGGGTTTTATCTGAGTGAGCCACTTATGAATCAATTTAGGCAATTTAATTTCTCCAGTGCTCAGTTTAGTTGTCTGTAAAATAGGATAACATGTTTCATAAAAGTTCTTTTAAGATTCAAACATGGTGAGGCACTGGGCACAGGGTCTGTCAGCTATTGGCTTTCAGTGTACAGAAGCTTTTAGGTTACACATGTCCACTTACTACAGATGTTGTTTAGGAAAGAATTACATAAAGAGCAATAGATGAGAACTACAATAAAGCTAAAATCAGAATGAGGGAACTGACCAGCCCTACTCTGTAGCAGACATACAAGTAACCAGGATGAATTCAACAGGCAACTAGTTAGTTGGTTCCTTTTGATGTAGTTTTCATGGTCCAACCTTATTTCTTTCTTTAAAGTACTAAAATTGTACTCAGACGCATTTATTCATATATTTAATAATACAAACCAATTTCCCTAAGCCCAGCATGAATGACCTTTGAGTTATCTACTATTTTAGATTTTTAAAAGGCAGAACTGGATGTGAAAATAATTTTGCCACACGGATAGGGCAAATCAGATTGCTATGTTAGGAATCCCCTCTCCAGTCTCTTCCTTCCTTATTCCTACATGTTCATCTTGCAAAACTTCTGAACAAGCTCTCAAGGGTTATATATATTAATAGTATATATATTTACATATATTATATATAGCATATATATTTATATAGTATATTTATTATCATATATTATATATACTTATATATACTTATAGTGTATATAGTATACAGTTTATTATATTCCACTTAAAATGAACATTTTAGGAACCTTCTAAAACCGGAATTCTCCTTTGGCTGGAACACTACTGACACTTGAGGTTCCCCCATCTCCTGATTTCTCCCCACCCTTCTTGAAAATGTGACCTCAGGTTACAGACTCTGTTGCTTGCTATCTTTTCTAACTGTCTCAGATAGACTAAGAAGGTGAAAATATAAATTCTCCACTGTATGGTTTAGTTTCTCTCTTAATATTCCTCCTTGGAAGTATAGTTTTCATCAGTATAGAACTGAATGGTGAGTTTGCCCAAAACTATTAAGGATAGTATGAACCCATCTCATAATCTGATTAAAAGCTAAGATCTTGCTCCCCAAACACACACACACACACACACACACTCTGGATATAGCCTTACAGATTCTTGAATTCCATATGAAAACAGATACAATGTGAAATCGCATTAGCATTTATTTCTAACATTCTAGCATGAAAATTCACATCCTTATAATCTATAGCATAAATAAGGATTTAAGAATAGCACAATTACAATGAGGTTAAGATATACAAATCATTTAGAAGAATACAAGACACATAGTAAGTGACAATAAATATTAGTTACTATTATTTTAGTGTTATATTTTCTTTCATTATGTAACACACTCACATTTTTTTAAACACACACACACACACACACAATCTAAAATCTTATAAAATAACCACTTGCTATGGTATGACTGTTACTATTCCCCCAAAACTCCTATGTTGCAGTCCTAATCCTTAATGTGATGGTATTAGGAGGGGGGCTTTGGGGCGATGCTTAGGTCTTAAGGGTGGAACTAGCCTGAATAGGATTAACGTCCTTATAAATAAATAAGACTCCATAGAGCTCCCTAGCCCCTTCCACAAGGTGAGGGTACAACTAGAAGTCTGAGAATGGGAAGAGGGTCCTCTTTCACCCATCCTGCATTCCAAAATCCAGAAAGCATGAGAAATAAATTTCTGTTGTTTATTGTAAGTTCCTGGATCCATGGCATTTTGTTATAGCGGCTAAAGTGGACTAAGACATCACTGTTTTTCTTTTGGTAAATATTTTACTTATTTTCATTTATAACTATAACTACATGCCTATATCTCTATATCCATATATATATCCATCTACCCATCTGTCTATCTTGTCTATAACTTGTTTTGAACAAAAATAGAGTTACATGCTATTTTGAATTTTAATATAAGCATTTCCATGTCAGTAAGTATATATATCTCTCCATGATGGTATTTCCTTATGTGCATGCAATGCAATTTTATTTAACCATTTTCCTCATGTTAGTCATTTTGGCTTTTTCTACTATTTTAGTACTATAAAACACGAGCAATCTTATAAATCCATCTCTGTACACTTCTCTAATATTTCCCTAAGAAAACTGAATATGCAGAATAGCCACTGAGAAGGTAAAAAGCAGATATGATTCTAAGAGAAAACATTTTCCAAGTTTTGAACATTACTAATCATTTGAAGACATAGGCACAAGTTAACAAACTGTTACTGGAAATAATGCTCAACACACACATACAATCATATTCCTTAATGCATATGTTTAATATTCTACTTTAAAAGTGTTTTTCATCATTTAAATTTAAGATTTTATTTTATTGTACTCTAAGCCTTGTCAATTTTAAACATTTATCTTTTTAATAGCATATCTAAAAATTAGTAAATAAAAAAGCTTATTACATGAGATCAAATAAAGTACTTGGAAAAATAAAAGACAAAGATGATAAAGCAGGACAAATGTTTGGTGTCATAATCCAATTTAGGGTTTTTTAATGTATTTTAACTTCCATCTCATTTATCGTTTATGAGTATAAAGTCACTACTTTAAAAAAACATTCTAATAAGCATATTTATATATTATGGAAAATGCAATTGAATATCTAAATTAGAAAAAAAAAGCTATTTAAACAAATTCAAGATACGATAAAGACCCTATTCTATTAGCGAATTATTTATTAATCTCTATTAGAGACTAATTTAGCTTTTCTGAAAATCTTTTCCTGGAGAGGTTTTGTTTAAACTGAAAGAAATGGAAACTTGAATACAACAAAGAAATAGATAGAAAAATTACATTAGTGATCACAGACAGAACATTCTACAGGGTGGCTTTTGAATGTTATCTCTGTTGTAAATGAGCTGACAAGGGGCAAATTAAGTTTAATGTAGACAAACGCAACATTAAATTTCATATTTGGTTCAAAACTGTAAACACAAGCATAAAATAAATGGAAGCAAATCACAGAAAGACTTTCAAAGTGACCTTGGAATAATAGTGAACCATTCTCAGACTGAACAGAGAAAACTGGAAAATGCCTGTTAGTATCTTACACTAGCTCACAGCTCACAAACCTAATGAAGAAAAATACTATCATTAAAACGAGTTAAGAATGTTCTTCTCAGCTATGGTCTACAAATTACTTAGGGAATGTGGCAGCACTTGAGACAGTACAGTGAAATATGGCCACCCAAATAAGCTTATAACTAAGGGCTGTTATATAAAGATGGATACGAAACCTAAATTTATTCAGGTGGTGGCAAAAAAGGTAATTGATTTGTTTTAGTACAGATAACTTGCTGGAATAAGAAACACATAATATGAATGAGTATTTTAATTTAACAAAATAAATGTATGTATATATATTTCTAAATTATAGGTATATTATAGGTACATCCACAGATAATATATGTATATATTCTTCAATGAATGCAACAGGCATTTGTAACTTGGAGCTCATGCACTGCTGGTGATTTCCTGATATTTCATGCAAAACACTGTATGCATGTTCACCTGTGTGTTTTTTTGAGGGGGGAGAGAGTTTTCCTTCACATTCTCCAGGAACCTGCGTCTAAAAAAGTGTAAGAACCACTCACTGTATTAGAATGTTAGTGACTAGAAGAATGGGTCACAGGTAAGAGTTTCTAAGTTATATAACAAAGGGAAAAAAATGAAAGACTAAATTGAGGGAAGCATTTTTCAAACCTTGGTCTGGTTTCTTCAACAGATAAGAAGCTTAGAAAAGTCACATTTAAACTAACTCTAGCACAGGGAGGCGAAGACTGTGACATCTGGGAACAATACTTCCAAATCAAAAATATGCATTACAAGTAACCTGGCACTAAGCATCAAAGGATGATATTTCTGCTTGTTAAATTATGATTATGATCACTGATGTAATACATAGAATGTTACTTATTTCAAAATGAAGGGAAGACAGTAATTTTTTGAGCTGTCACCTGGGATATTTTGTAAGAAAATTCACAGTTCACGCCATGATTCACTGCATTCACTAAAATAACAGAACTGGGTGTTTCCAGAAATGAGAAGACAGAAAGCTCTGGCTAATAAGTAACTTTAAAACCAAAACAGGGAAGCAAGTAACTAACATTGCTATAGTTAATTAATGATTCCAGAAAATTCTACCAAGTTCCTTCTCTCCATTTCCTCTGTAAACAGCACCATTCATGTCTGGTTAATTGGGTAAAACCTCTAGGCACAAAATTCCTATTGGGATTGCTTTTCCTGTAATTAATTTTTTGCTGTTTGATGTAAAGGTCCAAACTATAAATTGACAAGAAGCCAGCTGGTACAGTGATGGAATTCGAGACAATACAACTAATGAAAAAAGCCCCAGCTTTATTAGCTGAACATTTTGATTAGCAGGTTTGTGTGTTTTGTTTCTCTAAACTGTAATGCATACTAATTTTACCTAGGAATTAATTAGAGCCTATCACAACCTCCATGCTGTGGATGTTACGTAACTCCTTGTTGATACTGAGTTTATGCATATATGAGAATGTACATGCTTAGTATAAGTCCTCTTAAGAATGTAAAAAGCTTTACTTCCTACTCATCTTTAACTGTACTAAAGACTAACTCTTAAGAGGAAGAATCTATTTTCAAATCAAATGCTTTGGTTTTCTTCTAGTCCTTTAGTGGATATTCAACTCTCCAAAGGGTGGGGCACAACATAAAATATTTTTCCAAATCAGGGTCTGTGATTTTTAGAAAAATAAACTTTTAGAAAAATAAACGTGCTATCCATTCTTCTGGCCTACCTTTGATAATGATCAATATGGCTCTGGGCAGGGACCACGCCTAATTTTTTTTTTTTTCTCCACAGTATGTTTCACTCAACTCTACCTACAACAAGTACTCCCTTATTATTTGTTAAAGTAGGATTATTCCCTCTACAGTTGTTAAAGATCTAACGTCATCTCTTTTGAGGCACAGAAACAAAATGTAACAATCAGATCCAGAAGATGACATAAAGGTGGCACACAGAACAAACGCTGTGGATTTTCGGTAACTCGTTGTTATCAAGTCTATCTACATATACCCTTGAAATACACATATATATGTGTATATACTTATATGTGGTATGGTGTGTATGGTACTGTCCTAAAGAGAACATTAAAAACAAACTTCAGTGTCCGTTCCTCTTAATATCCTCAAGCCTATTTTGAAATCAAATGCTTCGGTCTCTAGGTCTCTGGGTTTCTTATGGAGCCCCTCTCATGAGCATTCCTCCATTAAAAGGTACAAGTCAGTGATTATATTCTGAGCCCCAGGACTCACTGTATCGGTCATATGCTCGACTGTAACACAAGATTATAATTTCAAAAGTATTAAAGTATATCTTGTGTATCAGATAACATGCTTAACATAGGTCAGCATGATCCCTATCCTCAGATCTCACCATCTAACAGAGGAGAGAGACAGAATTAAGCAAGTATAAAAATATATATTTCCTTTGGAGAAGGCATGGAGGAGAGGGCTCAAAAAAGACTTACAAGATAAGAGTGAAAACAACAAAGGGTAGTAGGAGAGGAAAGGAGAGAATATTGGCAACTCTCCCCGCCTTTCCACCTCTCCCCACAAAAAGAATACCTGAGGGTGTCTGGGTGGCTCAGTCAGTTAAATGTGTACCTTCAACTCAGGTCATTATCTTAGGATCCTGGGATCTAGCCCCATGTCAGAATCTGTGCTCATGGGAAGTCTGCTTCTTCCCCTTCCTCTGCCCCTTCTCCCAGCTCATGCTCTCCCCCCCAACCCCGGGTCAGATGAATAAATAAAATCTTTAAAAAAAAAAAAAAAAAAGATGTGAAGGGGCTGAGATGGTATCCCAGCAAGGTAGAGAGGACAGGCCTGGAACTCTGTCCCTGTGCAGGGAGGGGGGGTGGTGGTGGTGTCAGTCTTAGAAACTCAATCTTGGAATTCTATAAATTACCTGTGGTGTTAAGAAACAAAAAAACCTTCATATACTAAGCATGTACATGGCTTTTAGAAATATCCAGGGTAACTGATGCCATGGGAGTGGGTGAAATTGCCTGGGAAGAGCATGCAGGAAAGAGAGTATAATGGGAAAAGCCTGAGGAACATTCACGTGGGGAGGTGGGGCGGAGGAGGCCTGGAAGGAAGCCTGAGGAGGAAGGGCCAGAGAGAGAGATGAGGAAAACCGTGGTGGTGCAAGACTGGAGGCGGACCCCAGGGAAGGAGGGGTTCTGAGAAGAAACAATAGTCAACAGTAATAGGAGCTAGTAGTTGAACTACAACCTGAAGTCCTATAATAACTACACTGAGTAATAAGAGAGAACGTTCATGAATGGAAAGGAAGCAATAGCAGTGATGTCTGGGGTAAAACCAAAGAACTGAAAACTTGTTGTGAGGACGAAATGCTTTACTGTTTCTCTTTGTTTCTTCTAGGATATTCTGACAGGTAGTATTTAGCTAAATACCTGGGAGTGAATGGTCTGTCTTAACTACATGTAAGCTCTGTATTCATAAATTTTGAATTCTGAGGTGTTTTATGGTATATAATATGCACCATTTCACAAGACACTAAGAAAAAAGACTAGTATACTATTAGGTTTCCTTAAAATTTCTATAACAAATCTACAAACTAATATTTTGAATAAAATACTTGATAAATTCCAGTCCTTCATCCCCTAAATAAAGGGGACTGTGGCCTGAGTCAAATGCTATACACCTGCTCTCCCATTCCACCTGGTATTACCGCTCATGTCCCTGATCCCGTGATAGCTGACAGGGGCCAGGAATGGCACTGAAGGTTAGAGTCACTGCAGCAAGGCTGACCGATACCCTCCATCTGTTCTACGCTCCCCAGTCTTTCCCTTGATAAATTATGCATAAAAAGTCCTGAAGCAATGGCCAAATGATCTCTGCACTTCGGAAAGAAAACATTTCCAACTTGAACTATGCTTGGACCATGGCCAAACCCATCAATCCCTTCACTTAGCCTACATGATTAGAATTGCTTTAAGGGGCAAGTTCCTGTCATCAAGAACAGTGTAGTAGGTGAAGTAAATACTTAGGTCAAGTGTTTTGATAAGAAGGTTGTCAAAATAAAACAACTGTAAAACACTCTTAACCATCACTGACCATGAGTACAAAATAAGAATAACTTTATATTTCATATATATATATATATGTATATATATACAGAAACACACACACACACATATGTGGAAGAATAAATGAAAACACACTTATCCAGTCTTACTTGAAATGCTAAAGAATTAGCATTATTATATTGAACGGTTATGATACATAATGATCTATCTCATAATGTTTTTATTTAAATCAAGACTATGGGGGCGCCTGGGTGGCTCAGTGGGTTAAAACCTCTGCCTTTGGCTCAGGTCATGATCTCAGGGTCCTGGGATCGAGGCCCGCATCGGGCTCTCTGCTCGGCAGGGAGCCTGCTTCCTCCTCTCTCTCTGCCTGCCTCTCCGCCTACTTGTGATCTCTCGTTCTCTGTGTCAAATAAATAAATAAAATCTTAAAAAAAAAAGACTCTGGGAGAACATTTTAAATAAATGAAATCATAAAACTATATCAAAATAATAAAAGCAACAGTAATTTCTTGAGAGCCCTCTATGTACATGGCCTCTGTGCTAGAACTTTAGAAGTTATTTCAAATGATAGTCACAATAACCCTTCAATTTGGGAGGGGACATTATTACTGTGTTCAGACAACAGATGGGGAAAGTAATGTCATTTCCCAAGGTGATGCAGGGGTAAGGTATCGAAGTATTCAAACTTAGATTTGTCTGTATTCTTTACATGGTATCTGGCACTCGGTACTTGATTTGAGCAACATTAGCTGGAAACCTATTATGAATGTACAGACATTAGGGAAGATAATAAGCTATAAAAAGGTATGTAAAGATGTATTTCCAATTTCACTATCAAGTATACAAATAAAGTATATTTATCATGGACCTGTGCTCCCTTTGTGCTTTGCATGTTCTGCTCTCTTGATATTATTACCCCATGTTACAGCTGTTTGGTCTCCGTGAGGCCTTTTTAAAATCCTGCAGGAAAGCTTTGGTGCTTGTGTTTCCACTTATACTTAGGTATAATTTTTTTTTCCTTTATTAAAGCAATCATTAAATTGTGTGATTTTTGTGTTTGCTGTTTTTGCCTGCCTCTTCATTAGACTGAGGACAGACACACTATGTTTTCATCTCTTAGCCTTATTACCTAATTTATGTGATAGCAGGCATACAGTACACATTTGAGGATTTATTAAACATGTGTTGAAAGAAGAAAAGGAAGGAAATCATGTCTGCTTCCTATAGGAGGCCATATATTACTTAGGGAAAGTTCTAACTTACTTTCCACAGTTCAAAGGGGAAGGACTCAAAGAAAGTGTGTAACAAATGCTTCCTTACTGATTGCAAAATGCAGGCCATAAAAAACACAGAGGAGGGGCACCTGGGTGGCTCGGTCGGTTAAGCATCTGCCTTTGGCTCAGGTCATGATCTCAGGGTCCTGGGATTGAGCCCAGTGTCAATCTCCCTGCCCAGCAGGGAGTCTGCTTCTCCCTCTCCCTGCTTTTGCACTCTTGGTTGCTCTCTCTCTCTCCCCCCTCTCAAATAAATAAATAAATAAATAAATAAAATCTTTAAAAACAAAACAAAACAAAACAAAAAAACCACAGAGGGAAGTGCTAAGGGGTGGAAAGGGGCATACAGAGGAGCCCATCTGTAGTGGTGGGGGGAGGGGAAGGGATGTAAATCGGGAGAGAGAAGATACATCACTTATGATCTCTCTTCCTGAGGCCTCCTTGGGTGTTCTCCTACTCTGAAAGTCACACCAATAAGAGGTAGAATTTCAAATGGCTCATGTTGCTAATTACACTTTGACCTATATGCAAATTTTGTGGCACTGTTCCGATTTAAAACAAATAAGTATAATCAAATCAAGCAAAAATGAACAAAACATACATGACTAAATGAAGAAAACCTGTCATTTTTGGACAAAAATAATTTCTTAAAAACGATACATATTTCCTTAAGAAAATTCACAGCAACAGTAGTGGACTCTCACTCGTTCTGAAACCATCCTGATCCTGCATGAAGCAGAAGACTCAAAATGTTCTTTAAGGGGGAGAAGGGGAATGAACCACATTAAGAAAGAGATGGTGGGGAAAAAATGAGGTTATTTAATACAGTCCTAACTGAATTTGCTTTTTCCCAAGCAAATTACAAATGCCTTAGAAAATGATTTGCTAATGGACACCATTGTAAAAAGTGTAAAAAGTTTTGCAAGTGAATAGGGCCCCAGCTGAAAGACTGCACACCTTTTTTAGGCAGTAGAAAATAAGTCAAGTAAACAGGAAATGTGAAAAACAAGATACTGGACGACGACAAAATTTATTATATACATGGGATTTTGTGGCTCTTCTAACTTTAGGTTTAGACCCCAAAATTTAGTAATTAAGTCAAATTGTGCTATTATTTTCCCTAAAATTTCCCTATAATTAGGATATGCTACCCCTGAGTCAGGGTTAGTTTCTTTTGGCCACATCAAACATACATAGTAATAGAGATGAACAAATTTCCCTAAGGAATTATTGAGAGCTAAGCAGAGGCACTGAAAGGGGAAGCATATAACCATAGGAAATAAGACTGGAAAGAAACTGTTCACGTAAATCCTCTGTATGGAATAACTGATATCACTTTAATTCAATCCTGATATCATTCCACGCTAGATGAGCCTAAGAACCTCAGGCTCTTTCAAGGCACAGCCTGCTCCAGCTTCCCAAGGTTTCAATCTCCCACAGCCTTTCTTCTGTAGTCAGCAATTCCAACCCCCTAGTAGAGAGACTTAACTACCTGCTTATAACTTAATCAAAGGACCAGTATCAGTTTGCCTTTGGAAGAAGTTTCCATTGCTCCAAGTTCCTGCCAACAGCTAGTTAGCCTTCTCTGCTTCCCTGCTGTCAGCTCTTGCTTCCTCTCAGGCCACTGGTGCCAAATAAATGAGAAAAAAGTTCCCGATCAGCATGACGGCTTGTGGGAAACACTGCAAACCTCTAACCCCAATAAGAAGAAACGTTCTTAGTATTTGCACGGACTTGCTTCAGGTGTCTCCGTTTGTTCTGGGTAACACTGATTTTGCATTGTAAAAAATATAATGACAAGGTTATGAATTAGCTTGTCAACTGTCTTTGAGGGCAATTAAACGAGAGGGTTCAAAATCATGCAAACAATTTTAACGTCTTAAAAGTAACACCATTTAAATTATCATACACAAATGTAAACTACCACTACCTCCCCCCCAATAAACCAGAACAATTTCCATTGGTCTAAATCATTCTCTGCCCTTCCAGACAAGCTAAAATTCTAAATGAGGGAAACAAGTTTGGTAAAGAAAAGAACACAGAAACAAAGCAATACAATTAGTAATTTGATCAGTTTTATGTTTAACTTTTGTCATATCCAACAATTTCATTAAACTATTCCATTTAGAAATACTTATCACGATTATCTGTCCCTGGATGAGGAAAGTTTCTTTGCTCTCCTTTGAGCTGTACCTCCCAATACACAGATCTTGCTTCGATCAAAAAGATGACCCAAGTAATATGATCATGGCCGATGTTTCCTGCCTGTACATCTTTCTAGTTAGTCCTTGACTTGTAATGCTTGTTTTTGCCTCCAGAAATCCTGTCTATTCTTCAACAACTAGCTTAAATATCATCGCCTATGTCAGAAATTTATCTCTCCTTCTGTCCGAGAAATTTTTTTTTCTTTTTTTTTGTTCAAGCTAGATAAACTGCTTTCAAGAAAAGACACATTTTCTAACTTCCATTTATGGCTCTGTGTCTAAGTTTTGTTCAGTGATATACTGGCAGAAATGTTATGAGAAGATTGTTTTAAAAGAGTTGATTCAAAGGGGGGGGAGAGATTCACTTTTTGTTCCGCTTTCTTCTTCCTTGTGTGGGAAGGGTGTTTTGGTGATTTGATTGGACTATATAGGAAGGACAGCGTTTCGGTTTTGTGAAATGTCTGTACATACAGACATACAATTAGGTGAATTTCACATTATTGTACCAAAAAGCATAAGGGCATGACAGATATCTAAGAAAACCTCCATTCTTCAGGTTAGAAAGTATTTGTATAGTGTGGAGAGAAACAATATAAAATATGCTAGTTTCAAAGAACATATTAAAGTCAATCTGAAACAAATATATTGTATTAAATTTTATATAACATGAAGAAAGGTATTCAGAAATAAGTGCTAAAGTTTGCCTAAAGGATAAAGAAATATCCAAGAGACTGTAATTATACTGAACAGAAGATTAAAATAAACATCCAGAATTATGGCACAATAATTATCTGGGTCCTTCACAAACTGTCAAAGTTTTCTCCAAACTTCTTGAAGCTTTACAAAGAATCATTTAATGGAAAAAAAAAAGAATCATTAAATGTGTCAGGTATTTGGGGGGAAAAAAGAAACTTTTAACATTCCAAGTGACAGATGTCAAGACTCATGAATATTTAAATATTCATAAGTTAGCAGACACTCTAAACAACCATCTAGGAATATATACATATTTGCTTTAATGCTATTCCTGTGATCCATTAAAAAAGTTTATAGGAATAGTGGGAGCACAGAGTGGTAACATAACTAAGAAGGTAAACTCTACTAACTGGCTTACAGAACTATAAATTCTATTGCTTGGTTTTATCCTTTCAAATCAGTTTCTTTTTATAAATTAGGCCATCCAATAAACAAATTCTCCTCAGGTAATAGACAAAATTATGTGTCATACAGTAGGGGAAGCATGGGATATGGATACAAAAGATATGAATTTTAGGACTCAGTTTCTCACTTAATATATAACTTCAAGCCTTATAACTTTTCCTTTCTTGTAATATAGTTAGAACTTGGGTTTATTACACACTTATTATATGTGAGACAGCACTGCACACTCTTAACATCATTAAACATTTTAATTCTTGGGCGCCTGGGTGGCTCAGTGGGTTAAAGCCTCTGCTTTCGGCTCAGGTCATGATCTCAGCATCCTGGGATCTAGGCCCGCATAGGGCTCTCTGCTCAGCAGGGAGCCTGCTTCCTCCTCTCCCTGTCTCTCTGCCTGCCTCTCTGCCTACTTGTAATCTCTCTCTGTGTGTCAAATAAATAAATAAAAAATCTTAAAAAAAAAATTTTAATTCTTACAAATGCCCGGTAAAATAGGTCTCATTATAATCCCTATTTTTAAGATGATAAGTGAGGTACAGAAAGATTAAGTAATGGGCCAAAGATGACACAACTGGGAAGTAAAGTAGCCAGGATCAGAATCTAGGCAGACTGTCTCCAATCCTGAACTCTTTTTCCTTTTTTTTTTTTAAGACTTTATTTATTTCAGAGAGAGACAGAAAGGGAGCATGAGTGAGAAGGAGGGGTAGAAGAAGAGGGAGAAGCAGACTCCTCACTGATCAGGGAGCCCCACACGGAGCTCGATCCCAGGACCCCGGGATCATGACCTGAGCCGAGGGCAGATGCCTAACTGACTGAGCCACATAGAAGTGCCCAAACCTGAACTCTTAACCATTATGTTATGTTGCCTCAAAATCAACATTATGAAAAGAATACTGACTTTGCAGTTTTCACTATGTGAAATCATGTATGTGAAAATGCTTTAAAACTTTAAAAGTCTAGGGAGCCTGGGCGGCTCAGTGGATTAAAGCCTCTGCCTTCTGCTCGGGTCATGATCTCAGGGTCCTGGGATCGAGGCCCACATCGTGCTCTCTGCTCGGCAGGGAGCCTGCTTTTCCCCTCTCTCTCTGCCTGCCTCTCTGCCTACTTGTGATCTCTCTCCCTCTGTCAAATAAATAAAATCTTTAAAAAAAAACAACAAAACTTTAAAAGTCTAAACAAATGCAATATACAAAGCAAATCATGGGGGAATGCATATAGGGAAAAGGACATGAATAATAAAGATGTGGTAACTGGCTACCAGCTGAATGTTAAGAACAAGGAAAAGGAAGGAACAACTGAAATGGGTCTTAGAGCTCAACCACGGGTTACTGGGAAAAGATGGCAATACTAATAGTAATAATAATTTTAAAAAGGCATCGTAATTTGTAGGGAGGATGGTTTCAGTTTTGGATTTAGTGACTTTGAAGAGCCGCAAGGTACCATGTAGAGATTTCAGGGAGGTAGCTTCAAAATGTATGTTTGTAGTTTAGAGCAAAACGTTGGACCTTGAGATGTTGATTTGGGCATTATCTACTTAAAGAGATGTCCAAAGCCTAAAAGTAGATGAGCTTTCTGAGAAATAAAGAATAGGGCCAACGTAGCAGGAGAAACAAGATGAAAAGGAGTGTGTGTCAGGAGACAGGGGAGGCATCACTGGTAGAGCAGTTGAAGGCAGGGAAAGAAAACACAAGGAAGTCAACCAAAGTAGGTGAAGAAGAGAGTTCAGGGAGTGGGTGCAGAGACCTGCAAGCCAATGATGACCCTGGATATTAGAGTTTCCCCGTCACTGAGAAGGCAGCAGGACACCTGCAAGGGTCTGAGTGTTGAATATGAAAAAGCAGAGTTAGCATATATAACTACATAATGAAGTTTGGCAAAGTAGAGGGAAAACAGGTAAGATATTAGCTTCGCATGTTAGTAACCTATTTCTCAATTTGTAAAATAAGCATTTTAAAGCTGTGTTTTAAAATTTTCTGATACTTTCTCAGATTCATTTATTTTATTATAATTATTAAAAAAATTAAAATACCCACCATTTGCATCAACATGGATGGAACTGGAGAGGATTATGCTAAGTGAAGTAAGTCAAGCAGAGAAAGACAATTATCACATGGGTTCACTCATACGTGGAACATAAGCAATAGCACGGAGGACCACAGGGGAAGGGAGGGAAATCCAAAGGCAGAGAATCAGAGAGGGAGATGAACCATGAGTGACTATGGATCCCGAGAAACAATCTGGGGGTTTCAGAGAGGAGGAGGGTGGGGGAGGGGGTAACAGGGTGATGGGTATTGAGGAGGGCATATGCTGTGATGAGCACCAGGTGTCACAAGCAACTAATGAATCATTGAACACCACATCATAAACTAATGATGCACTATACAGTGGCTAACTGAACATAATAAAAAAAAAATTAAAACAAATGTGTATCAAGATCATGGTAAAAAGAACTATGTCCAGGCCAATGCTTACTGTTGCTATTGAATGTTTAGCCACACTGTAAATGGAAACATTTACTGTTTTATTTAACTACAATTTAAAAACAAAAACAACCCAGGTGTCGCTAATGTGTATCATCAATTTGCAGAGGAAATGCTGCTTGGTATAAAATATCTTATGCTAAGGGTTAGGAAAGAGCAAATTTGCTGCTAATTATTAAAATACAAAAAGATTTTTTTCTACCAGCAAGTCATAATAATTACACTTGCCTTTTACAGTTAAATCTTTCCAAGACAAAATAAGGTATCACTTAAGAAAATATTCCTGACTCTTAGGAAAACAAATACTTTGTGTACCCAAGTTTACATAGATAGAAAATGATATTAGGAAACAAAACTGTTTATACAAATGGATTTCAATGGTACATGCTAATGTGTATAATGATTACAGTATTCTCTTCTCTAAGTAAATCATTTTCACAATATACATATAATAATATAGAGATATTAGAAGTGTTTCCAACATGTGATCTTGAAGTCAACTGATTAAATATGAATGGATATCCTTGTCTTTTACTAAAAACATTATGAGTATCTCCAGAAAGGAAAATTAGAATTGAAGAATTTCCTCTTTATCTTAAACTGTCTTGGCCTTTGATGTTATTATATTTGCTCAGGCAAATCCTGCCCTCGTTCAGTGAGGGGCAGCATATACTGGCAAAGGAGGAGAAAAAAGCCAAGAAGAATAAAAGAATTAAGTCAGAGGTAAGTTGGCAGCCACAAAAGACACCACCCGCCCTCAACTTTCAAAAACATTAAAAAACATTTAAAACTGAAACCTGTTCATTTTTAGCTTACTTGAGAAATATTTTCCAAGGGAGTAAGAACTCATCAATACCTATTGGGAAAAATATGAGGCCAAAGTCTTTGTTTTATTTTACACAGTAGAATATTTAGGTCCATGGGAATGGCTGAGCCAGGATTAAAAGCTTACTTGTCTATGCCAAAACTAGAATCTACACATCCAACCAGAAAATGGAAATGATTTTCTCTGAGATACTATTTTAAGAAACAGAACCTAATGGGCAGTACTTGAGTAGAAAGCCCAGAAGTGACAATAAAAAACCACAGTGTTTAGTGCTTTTCAACCTTTGTGTCACTGTGGCCCCATCACCTCCCCACCAACCCTCGCTCCACCTACACCACACGCAGCAGCCTTTTTATAGACATTTTTTCCTAATTGCTTCCACTCCATGAAATTTAAATACTCCAGACCTATTGCATATGTGTTTATATGCTGCAATGTTCTGGAGGACAAAAACTATCACAATATCTAAGATTATTATTAATTACTTTTTTGCCCTCCTTTTCCACCCCCATCAGTGATAATACCCCCACCGAGAATGCATGAAAAAGGCATGTTTATGAAACCAGGAAGCTAGGTAAGTTCCTGGAAAAGGGTACACATATTCTCTATGTATAGAAGGCTCACACTGTCTGCATCAGGTAGTCAAGGAATTGTTTGATTACACATCTTCAAAGAACATATAAAGGGATCCTACCTGGTCCATTTGATTCCCATCAAGCTCTCTTTAAGAGATGTTGGAAAGGCCTGGCTCCAAAAACATTGAGATTGACTAACAAACATAGTAGAAGCTTTCCAACCTTGTAAGCAAAAGACATGTTCAACTATTTTTATTTATTCTGCTAATATTTATTTGGTCTCATTTATAGAAGAACCTATATACACACAAAATTTAAGTCTCCTACTTAAAAGATGGAGAGAGAGATTACTATTAGTTCACACAGCTTTCAGAGGACTCTTTCTTTAATAAATAAAGAGTATTTCAAAAAGCCAATAAATGGATTTTTAAAACTGTACCAGGGTTGTAAATGTTTATTTGATCAACATATAATAATTAAGTTCTCATGTCATACTGTTACTTTAAAGTCTAAAGCTAGGGATAAAATAAGCTGATCCTTAAAAAAATATTTTTAAGTGCACAGAACTTTCACATTATAATAAAGAAAAATGAAAGAAAATATAAGGTGTGGGGTGAATTTTCAACCATATAATTTAATATTTTTCATTAAACTTTAGATAATTTGTTGGAATGATAATCCAAGATATCTGAATGTTTTGTTTGTGGAAAGGTGCTATTAAGGCTTACTAGTGTGGTGGGAAGGTGAGACCACAAAAGTAACTCAGTATAAACAACCTCACAATGAATTTACTTACCCACATTATTAGTTTGTTACTAGGTATAACAAGAAACTTTAACCAATGACCCATATATAATCAAGCATGACGTATGTCTGATTAAAGTATTGAAAAGGAGTGGATGATCCAGATTTTCCTTTTTTAAAAAAAATTTATTTGTTTGTTTGTTTGTTTGTTTATTTGACAGAGAGAGAGAGTGAGCACAAGTAGGCAGAACATCAGGCAGAGGGAGACGGAGAAGTAGGCTCTGAGCCAAGCAGGGAGCCTGATGCGGAGCTCGATCCTAGGACCTGGGGATCACGACCTGAGTCAAAGGCAGTCGTCTAACCAACTGAACCACCCAGGCGCCCCTCCAGATTTTCAAACTTTTATTTTTCTTATCTCATCTCTTTATCACAAAACGGTCATCTCAGCACAGGTAAAAATGGGACCTTTCAATGACAGTAGGTTTGTGTGTGCTGGTGAGGCTCAAACACCTGTCATTTATTTTTATTAAAAGTAATTCAAGAGTCTATTAGACAATGGGGTACAAAGTTGCAAAGCTATTTCTGGTTTTTTCTCCCAAGCTATAAAATTCTTCTATAAAACTGAATGTTGACTTATATTTTTAAGAATCATATAAGCTTTTTAGTTAGTTGTCAATGGATTTCTCAAATGTATTTACAAAGGGATGATAACTATTGTAGGCATTTCTAATAACACAGCTATGAACTGTATTTATATTTTAAGTTATATTATTATTCTCTTCCATTTGTAATTTATGCTTCTACAGGTTTGACCCCCTTTAGACATTTAAATATATGAAATTGTTTTCATGAAAGATAAATCAGGTGATAATTCTTGACTTATACCACAGAATTCTTTAAAATAGCAGTTTTCACTTATACCTGAAATTATTCGTTTTACAAACTCAAAATTAAAGAAAATTTTTCAAAGTGATAGTTACTGTATAATTGAGTTAAACTTGTACTACCTTATATTTTTAACTACTTAAATCAAGTACCTGGAGCATTTTTGAGCTATGAAATAAAATGCACAGGTTGATTCAAACTTGCTCATTCAAAGAAACACATCTCTTGTATGATCCACATAGGACACCCCCCCAAAAAAAAACAACCACCAAAAAACCCCCCAAACAAACCAGTATTCAGTATTCAAGTGTTTGATTACATAGGATATAAATATGGAGTAAAAATAACTTATCTAAATAAGATCATGTTATTTTTACCTTAAATTACATAACTTAGGCAGAGTTAACCATTAAATATCTCTTTCACTTCAGTTAATAATCAGAAGGCTCTTAGTATCTGTGGCCCAAAAAAATGTCAACTTTATTTTCCTCATAATCTTCAGAAAAATCTTACTTTAAAAAATAAAGTAAATGATTTTGAACCCATGTGCAGGGGATATATCCAATTTATAAAGTGATGTGAACAGTGTGGAAAGAATTTAGGCCTACAATTTTAAACCAATTTTAGAGAATTCTGTTAGCAGAAAATCTTGCAGTGCTATATTTAGTTTGAGGTGACTGCCCCCTCAAATCTATTTTTCACATTTTTAGTTGAGTAACATATCTAAAACTGTGGATCTGACTCTGTCAATCTCCTATAAAATCCTTCAATAGCTCTCTATGACCTGGCCTCTGCTTCTATCTATAGCCTTCTCTCTCATCATTCTTGTTCTAAATTGATGGGTCCCTCATTCTGTTTCACCTTCTTAGCTTTGCGTAGGTACCATTCCAGTGAGGGATCAGGATAGAGACGAAAGGGATACTTTAAACTTGCCACAGTAAGCTTCTCCTGACAGCCCAAACCTACTCCTTTCCTGAGTATCAGTTCAGTGTTCTTCTAGAATGTGCTCTGTGTGGACTGTGAAGGCAACATGTGTCACCTAACACACGTATATCTGTCTGCTTTGTCTGTCTCTTTCTTGGATATGGACTCTGTGAGCGAATGGCTAGGTCTTGTCTTGCTTACTCAGGTCCTCAGCCAATGCCTGACCCAGAAGTAGAAGGAAGTAAGCAAAGAGGACTAACAAGTGATTTGTAAGACTGGCTCGAACTTTGGAAACAAGTCACTTGATTTGTGTCACAGATGACCACACAGTATGAAATTTATTTTGCTGTTTTCCTCTTTGATTCATCTCTTTTTGGTGGATGTCTCTAGTTAGACATTTGCTAACATCACTGCCAATCTTAGCATTCATTTCAGATAAAATAATAACATTGGCTTCTATGGGATGATGTGTTTTGGAGGCAGACAGAGCTAGGTTCAAGTTGACTTCTGTATTAAAATTTAACCTTTCATTTTCCTCATGTGTAAAATGAAGATAATCGTTCCTACTTCTCGGGGTTGGAACTCAATTTTTTTTTAAAGATTTTATTTATTTATTTGACAGCGACACAGTTAGAGAGAGGGAACATGTTATGCAGGGGGAGTGGGAGAGGGAGAAGCAGGCTTCCCGCTGAGCAGGGAGCCTGATGCAGGGCTTGATCCCAGGACCCTGGGATCATGACCTGAGCTGAAGGCAGACTTTTAATGATTGAGCCACCCAGGCACCCCTGGAACTCAATTTAAATGAGATATCATAAGTAAAACATTTCACAAATTGCCTTGTAAGGGTAAATATTCAACATGGAGCTATTTTAAGAACAGTATGCTCAAGACACTAAAAGATGCTAATTTGACAATAGCGTGTCAGATTAAGACAAGTCACCCGTATGATCTGCATTCCCCAAACCCTCAAAGAAAATATATTCCCAAAGAGAAACTTACGTTTCTCTAGTGAAAAAGTAAAAAGAAAAATGACTATGCTTTCCAAGGAACTTAGAAAACATAAATTACTCCCCTCTACTATTAACTGAGATTATTGTGTATAGTTCATCTTCTTGCTTTGTTTTGGGAGTGAGCTGGGGCAAGGTAAGACTCCGATAATGATTTAAAGTTTTAAAGGCAGAGGAATTCATCTTCTAAATTCTTGTCTCCTGTTGGCAAGTAGCTCAGGAGAAAGGTTGCCAGAGCAGATTACTTGTGTTTAGAGCCTCACAACCACATTTTAAAAGATGACAGCCATATAGCTCGCCAGCTCTGGCAATGTAGAATCAGTCACATTTTGCATCCTATGGTCATAAGGGTCTTTACAATCTGCTTGAATAATACCAGAAGAATCAGCATGACTCTTGGAGCTAAAAAAAAGCCTCTCTGATCAATTCTGTTTGGAAGGAAGATCTGTGGGTTTCTTGATTACCTTTAGAGGTTATCAAGAAACCTCTAGAAATCTATGGAAAGTTCTAAGAGACTGTGAGTCAAATAATGAAATTTGCTATGTAGTAAAACTGGAAATCACTAAAGAGATTTAGTGAAAGTAGGAAATAATTCAAGAGCCTAACCTCACAGAAGAAATACTATGAAGCATGAAGTAAATATACACCATGGGATGGGTTGGGGTAAGTGGGATACTCTTCCTTCTCTGGCATCTCATTTAGGAAGATTCGGCCAATAAGATGAGGCTGTCGCTCAAGTGGGTCTTTGGGATTAGATTGGGAGGAAACGTAGTTGAAGATGGTAAGACTACATTAGGAATTCAGGGCTAGGTAAAATGCCCATTATATATTAATTTATCTTCACTCACATCTCCTAGCATAACATCCTATTTTTCTCTCTGTAGGAAGACAAGCAATGTGATAGAGGATCCTGGACCTAGCTGACCTTCTGGATTTAGGAGAAGCTTCTGTGAGACACAGCAGCTCATGATGTGACGTTTTGGCATTCTTCCAAAACACTAGGTAATAAAGAAATAAAGAGGTTTGATAAAATTTCTGTATTCCTAAACATTTCCAAGAATTGTTAAAGTAAATAGTATTACAAACTCAACCATGAAGCTGGTGAGGTTCCTACGGGTCTCCTAATCCAGGGCTATGAAAATAGTGAGTCCATTCAGTGGTGTGTATATGTTTATGCATATCTATGTGTGCACAGATATCTGCATATATTCACGTGTGTGTGCATGTGTATGTGTGCGTGTGTGTGTTGGCCTAAGAGCACAGAATTCAGATGTTAATTTTATTTTATTTTAATTTTTTAAAAAGATTTTATTTATTTATTTGTCAGAGAGCATGCGCTGCAAGCAGGGCGAGCAGCAGGCAGAGGGGGAAGCAGACTCCCCGTTGAGCAGGGAGCCTGATGTGCGACTGGATCCCAGGATTCTGGGATCGTGACCTGAGCTGAAGGCAGTTGTTTAACCAACTGAACCACCCAGATGTCCCTAGATGTTAATTTTAGAAAAAACTATGCTCTCTTCACTGGGGCTTATTCTAAGATCCAGTTCTACTTTACCATTTTGCTAGATTAGGAAACATGCTCTGTGGCCTCCAAGCTGAAATTCCTATTTGTGACGACCTCAGCTCGAAGAGATAGAGCTGAGGAGAAAAACCACTGCCTTCCTGTACATAGGACATTTCTTTCTTTCTGATGACATGACGATATACCTTCACTAGGAGAAAGATCAATGCGCCCAACAGGAGGTTTGGGTTTAAAATTCCTAACACGCGAGGGATCGTATGGCACAGGTTAGCATGTCCTGCACAAAAAAACAGTTGTACTTTACCAATAAGTCTTTATAATGAAAATAAACAAGTGAACTACAGCAAAATTATTATCTCCATTTTTCTGGCAGGCTTTTATATAAATAAGCCGAAGAGAAAAGTTCCTGCTTCTGGTGTAAGAGGCTTAGTGGCAGTGGACCAGACAGCAGTGGACCTTGCTTAGATGAGGAGCTGCAGTGGGTCCCATCCGACTGCTCTCTTTCTTTGAACTACAGTAGGAGGTCAGCCCCGCTGAACAGTGGTTCACAAGGAGCCATTAACACCACACACACTGGCTGCCCCAGACAACCACACACATCCCAAAAGAAGAAATGCAGAGACCATACAAGTATCCTACCCTGAGACCAAGCCTGAAAGAATGAAGGCCAGAGAGTTAGGTTCAGTGGCTTCTTTCTTCCTCTCAACATTCAGATTTTTAGTAGACCCCTCGCCTATTGTAAAGGTGGGATGCATTCAATTTGGTCAATGTGAGCAAGCTAGAGAAAAATGCGGATTAAGTCACATCAGAAACATTCCCCACTAGGTTCACACGTGGTTTCTCGAAAGTGACTCTGCTCCCAGGTTCTGACCCTCAGCAAAGATTTGAAGGTTCTTTTGTGAAGAGTAACCTGGCAGAAAGAACACATCCAGTACTGAGGAGGGCATTTAAGTCACATGAGGGCGAGAGAGAGGTGACTGCATCTGCTAACTTCCAGTGACTCTGGATCTGTCTGTTCCACAGTATGGATCTGTCTCTGGCCTGACTTACTTTCCTTCTCTCCTTCTCTCTTCCTCCTCCCTTCTTTCCTCCTCTCTCATCCTCCCTTCCTCCCTCCCTCCCTTCCTTCCTTCCTTCCTTCCTCCCTTCCTCCCTCCCTCCCCCTCCTTTTTTTTCACATTTCCCTCCCTCAGTGGAGTGGGTCTCTACATTGGATCTCATACTAAAATCGTTTGGTGGGATTTTTCATGACTACTACTGCTAGAACCTCGCACCCCAGGACTCTGACTCACATGGCTGGTGTGGGGCTCAGGCTTCCGTATTTGAAGTTCCCCAGCTAACTGTAGCAGCACTTCCTTAACTCTTAGCACAGTATCAAACTCACGGTAAGTTCTCATCGGATGCCGTCTAAAATTGGTTATCAGTGTGCTGTGAATCAAACCAGAGCCATTACTTTTAAGTCTATGCCATTTAAAATAGATGCTATTTGTGTCTGTGAGCATTTTAACAGGGCTTCATGCCATTCACAACTGCTCATACTAAGAAGTTTGCAGTTTTTCACAGCTCAGTTTTATAGACATCTACCAGTCCTGTTACATTCAGTAAACTTGCCTCAACAAGCTAAGAGAAAATGCCAAAAATTAGCACTCCTACTGTTCAGGCGAGTGTATTTTGTCTTCCTATAACTGCTTCAATTCCAGCACTTAGCAGGAAGGCATTTAAATTTTTATTGTATTCCTAACTCCTAGAAAAAAGGATTTACAAGTTTAATACTAAACAATCATAGATGGAAGATTTGAAGTAAGACCACACATTTTACACTGAAGCATAATGTAGCTATCACTCTATGCAGACTGACACTTAGGACAAAATGCACCCAACTTTCCCTGTGACTTTAGGGAGAATGTAACATATTCATTAAAGAAGTCCCACAGAATTTCAAATGTCAAAATACAATATAATCATATTGAGAAAATCCTTCAAATTTAGTAACAGAAATTTCATTACACTGCTGAGAGAGAAAATTGCCAGTTTGTAATTATGCCTCCTTCTCCACAGGTATCACTCATTACAGAAACTAGAGTAACATCATGGTATCAGATGACCCACATTATGGACACAATATAGTTTGCTCTCTATTGTCATGATTTTAGTTTGTTCATAAATAGAGCAAACAATGTAAGGCAAGCAGAAAAGACTGCTGATTTAAATTTTATGTATTGATAAAAATACATCTGAAAAAGCTTCTCGATACCAACCAATCAGGAAAACTTCAGGAGCATCCCCAATCCTGCTTGCTCTGTTTGCTTCCAGGAAGTCCAAGTGTAGCCTTCTGCTCATTAATTGACAGTCTGCACCCCTGATACACCATCATCTGTTGCAACTGTCCTTCTCTTCCCCCTACGTCCTCCTCTTATGTCTTCTATGATTTCTGTTCCATAACCAGAGAGCTTCCCTGTATCTTTTACAGCATCTTGGAATTCTCTTTACTTCCTAGCCTTAAGAATCACCTGAGAATCTTTAAAAAATTTCAAAGCCCAGGCTATTGCCAACACTAATTCAATCACAATTTCTAGTATTTTTTTTTTGAAACTTCACAGGTTATTCCAATGTGCAAATTTAAGGACAAGTGTTTTACTGATTCTCTATTATGGGAGTTTTTTTTTTTTCTAATACTTTTCAAAACTTGTCCCTCTTTTTGACAGATGCCTGACAAAATTCCTACTCTTGATTAACCACGCCTTCTAGAAAAAAAGTCACACAATTTATAAGGCTGATTCAATTTACAGTCTTGAATACAATTCTGAAAAGATCATTCAATATTACCTAGATATCTTATTATGTCTCCCTAGTATTTTCATACCTGGAGTGGTCTATTTCATGCTTCTACTTTTTTCTCAAACATTACTTATTCCTTCTGCTCCCAGATGATGTCCTCACTTTAGAGTATAAAACTATTGAACCTGAGCTTCTTCGCCTTCATACAACTCCACCTATAAACAACCTATATCTGTATCCAGAAATGGACATGGAAACAATGAGTTTAAATTGAATGAATGAATGAATGAATGAATGAATGAGGGTCCAACTGATTCCAGATTATTTCTGACATTTCAGCTTATTAACATCTGGTGTCATGGGGAATATGTATTTTATGATTATGACATGAGTTTTCAGTTTTCTAGACTATTGTGCTACATTGTATTAGTGAAACATTACCAGTTTTGTTGATTTAGCTCTGCTAGTTCGGTATTTTTTAAATGAGAAATTTGAATCATTTATGTTTTGAGATATACCCAGAGAGTTATATGCAGCATTAATATTTCAAATTGAATGAAGGTGTACTCATTTAGAAAGTGTTCTTCTATAACACTATCCCCAAGAGGAAGAAGAAAATGACAACCAAGGAAGCAAGGCTTCTGTTGCAAGAATAATTCTTACTTTAGTTCAAAGGCTTTCTGAACAAGTGGAATATGAACATGACAGTACTGAAAGTGATGCATTCACTCTGCATTCGAATCTCTATCTATATATGATAAAACTAAAGTAGATGAAGTTAAATCAGAGGGGAAAACAAAACAACTTCCTTTGAAACAAAACTGGCAGCAAGCTCTCAATAAAAAGATTTCCCCTCACCAAAAAAATAAAGTCATTGAAAAAGATTTTCTTAATGTTTTTAGGTAAAACACCTGATTACCTGAAAATGAAGAAAACTATCTGGAGTTAGTTGTTTGGTGTAACTTTCTCCGTATCACTGCCTAGTCTAGGACGGGGCTACAAATAGCTTTCTGAAAAGCCACATTTTTCACAAAATTCAACTTGAAACTCAGGGAAGGCAAAATTTTAATGCAGCTTATTTTTGAAATATATTTAAGAACTATTAAATGATATTTCATTTTCAAAATTATGATTAAATTTTCTTCATTTTGTTTGGATACCTGATTCTTAAAATTCCATTCTGCTTTGCCTGCCAGTATTTTAAATCTGCGAGATACGTGCTTAATGCTTAGATTTTAATTTATGCTCTACTTGATATTTTAAGATGCTTATATACATTTATATTTAAAATTAGTGAAATATGTAGTTTTTTCTCTCTTTCTAGAATTCTAAACAGTCTTTAATAAAAATTCTGTAGTAGTCTTCCCTTATCTTTGGGGAATATTCTCCAAGAACCCCAGTGGATGCCTGAAATCATAGATAGTTCCAAGCTCTAAATATACTATGTTTTTTCCTACACATACATACAAACCTATGATAAATTTTAAATCATAAAGTAGGTACAGTAAGATATTAACAACAATAACAAATAATAAAATAGAACAGTTCTAACAATATATCAAATAAAAGTTAATGTAAAAGTGTTTCTCTCCGTCTCTTTTTCTTTCTCCATAAATCTTATTGTATTGTGCTCTCCTTTTTTCTTCCTCTGATGGTGTGAGATGATAAAATGCCTATGCGAAGTGAGGTGAATCACCTAGACAATGTGACATAACCTTAGCCTACTGCTGATTCTCTGAGGCTAGGTCAGAAAGAGGATCATCTGCATCCAGATGTAAGTTAACTGGGTGTAAACGGAAACTGCAGAAAGCAGAACCTACAGAGGGGACCACTCTATCATATTTACTTCTACCCTGGTACTGTGATCACTGGGCAAAGTAGCCCACATACTTGCCTGACCACACCCCTTTATAGCAATTCCTGATGAGTCACATGATGAGGTCATGTGACTACTCCCTCCACTTCAGAGGACTGGATTAGAAACAGTAGTACTTCCAACATAACCAAATAGCTACTGGAAACCTGGGCAAAATGTATCCCTATCCTTATCTTCTCCTCTGAATGGCTTTAGGAGTTTATCTACATGCAATTAACATATATTTTGTGAGGTTATCCTATATGTAAGGCAGATATTTTTGTTTTATATTTATTTTTAGCCATCTATTAAACATTCTTAAATAACCAGTGGTTATAAAGGGTAGCAAGACATAGCCACATAGATTATCAATGATATTATGTCTTATTTTTCTAACCCGTATTCATTTAATTATATTATAAATATAGAAAAAAGTAAACCACAAAGCCATTCAGTCCTCAACACTGGGTCTCTCTTACTGAAGAATTCATGATATTTTAAAGTCATAACCACATTTTTTAAAAAAAGATTTTAGCTATGTATTTGACAGAGAGAGAGAGAGAGAGCACAAGCAGGGGGAGAAGCAAGCAGAGGGAGAGGGAGGAGCAGGGAACTTAAATCAGGGCTGGATGCCAGGACCCTGACATCATGACCTGAGTCAAAAGCAGATGCTTAACTGACTGAGCCATCCAGGTGCCCCAACAACAACATTTTTTTATTCAACTTTCTAATCAATAAATGATCACTAAATTCATTTCCTTAGACCCAGTTTTTTCATTTATTTGAAATTTAATATTTCCAAATGACTTCAATCTCACTCCAGTACATCAGTCCTATTCCTACTTGACTTTCTGATTTCATAGCAGGGCTTCCTTGTGTCTTTGTATTCTACATTTGTCTAACTGAAGTTGCTCATAAGTTCCACCAACAATCTCCTAACCCAGTTTCGACATTTTCTGCTTATCTCTATCACTGTCATCTAGTGCATGCACTAGTATAAAGATACTTGTCTGCTTACTTGTCTGTAATCCCTTTTGGGTTCTTAGACCTGGAGGGCAAGAACTATTTTTCACCTCAGAATATCTACCACTTAGCAATGCTTGGTACACAGTGGATACATATAAATGTTTGAAGCATGAAGGAATTTTATAAATTGTGTTAAAACACATTCTAGAATGTGTTATGCATATGTTAAATTTATAGTTTAAATTGATATGTATCTCAAATTTACTTTAAAAATTGAACTTACTTTAAGTCAATCTGCTTTCTTTCTCTCTCTCTGTTTCTGTGTATATAGAAATTCTCTGTACAGGTATGCCGGAAAACCATTAAGTTTTATCTATTGCCCACACAGACCAACACACAAATACCATATAGTAGATACATAATAAATGTTAACCGATATACCCTAGAAATCATCCTAGAAATGAAAACTAGCTGAGGTAACCTTCAGATCCCTTCATACGTGAAAGCTAAGTAAGGTGTTTTGGCAGCAACATTCAGTAAATGTCACTATGAATTAAAAACAAAAGAAGTAATATTTACTCTTAGACTCACTGCAGATATGGTTTAATTTACCACATATATCAACTTGGAAAATGTTATTTGATTTCTAACAAAGAATTATTATATTTACTCATGTTTTAAAGAGGAAATGAATGAAACATTTTAAGAAACTTTTATTTTAAGCAATGTATCATTAGGCAAGATTCTAAAGAAATACTCTTAGATGGAACTGGAACATCAGTATTCAGGACCTATTTATTTAATGGAATAATTAATAATATTAAAAATAGTTGACAATTACCATATGATCTCTCTGATATGAGGAATTTGAGAGGCAGGGCGGGGAATCATGAGGGATAGGGAGGGAAAAAATGAAACAAGATGGGATCGGGAGGGAGAAAAACCGTTAAGAGACTCAATCTCAGGAAACAAACTGAGGGTTGCTGGGGGGTGGGGAGGGAAAGGTGGCTGGGTCATGGACATTGGGGAGGGTATGTGCTGTGGTGAGTGCTGTGAAATGTGTAAGCCTGATGATTCACAGACCTGTACCCTGGGGCAAATAATAATAATTAAAAAAAAAAAAGGAAAAAAAAAGTTAATGATGAACTATGTGCCTGGTAATATTCTGAGTCTCGTATCCACATTAAATCATTTCACCCTCAAAACAGTCCTCTGTGGCAGGTGGTACTCCATTTTATCACTGAGCAAACGAAAGCCCAGAAGGCAATGCATCCCAGCCACGTCACGCAGCTAGAGCTCTTGGATTTCCACTCAGAGTATCCTTAATCGGTTTGCTCTACCTTTCCCTAAAATATATTCATTAATTATACTGTGGTGGCTAATCTACATTTGATATAAGATTTTTTTTTAAATTTTCTCAAATTGGAAATCAGAAGAAAAAGACCACCAACCAACTGCTGTATTTTCTAGCTGTACAACATTACTCATGTCCCTTGACCTTCGTGAATTGCAGTTTCAGCAAAATGCGACTTGGGACGTTGACCTAGCACGCCTTAGTACTCCTCTAACTTTTCCCCAAGATTTCTTTTAAACTAAGACATGATATTTAAAAAAAAATGTGAAGATTAAGTTAGATAATGGATATGAAAGTGCTTTAGAAAGTACAGAATGCCATGTCACTATGAATTTACTTTTATTCACATTTATTACTTTAACTCTCGTATGATCAATGATATAAAAATATAAACATAATTTAGCCATCCCTGCTCCCCTCTCCTGTATTTGATTCTTTCAGATGACTACATGGTAGAAGAATAAGAAATATAAATGTATTTATTCATAGCCAATTAAAATAGCCTAGCAAAAAATTCACAGCAAACAATCCTCTCCTTTAGCCAGAGTGAAAGAATTTTTTTGAAATTCAAAATTAGGACTATATAAGACAAAAAAAACAAGCAAAACAAATCAGCCAAGCTGGTATCATTCTGAGAAAATCAGTATTGATCCTAATGACTTGTGATGAATAGAACACATATCTAAGTGCCTAGTGAGTTTATGTAAACATGTTTTAATAAAAAAACTATAAGAACGTGTTTTCTCCTCTTAACTTATTCTTCCTCTACTAAAGAAAAATAAAAATAAAATTCCAGAAAGCTAACAAGTTTAAATATGCCTAAAACATGAATAAACAACCAGGTTGCTCCTCAGTCTCAAAAGATTTCCTAAATTGATCTTTTTAAATATTAATTTCTTATATGCCACTTGAAAAAAAATCACTCTGCTCATAACTACAACTGATGATTGCAGCTAATGAACTACAGCTAAATATATTACAAGGCAGTATTTTATATATATATATTTATCTATTTATTACATACATATACATCTACCTGATATCCCCTTTTTTTAGAAAAATGTGAAAGCCTTGTGATGTGCTAGATTCTGTGCCAGTTGCTACTAGTTCCTGGAGATATAATAGTGAATAAGATACAGATTACCCCTATTTTCACTGAGTCTTAAATTTACCAAGGGAGTCATATATTTAATAGTTTTTCAAATGTAATTTTGTTAAGTGCCATGAAAGGTAAGTATAGGGTAATTTAAAAATGTATAACAGGGAAAACTAGCATGGCATGAGGCTTTAGGAAATGCTTCCCCAAGGAAATGAGATTTGCAGATGAAGGATTTGGTCAGGTATGGGAAGGCATGTTTGAGTGGAATGATTCTAAGAAAAGAGAACTGCAAATGGACAGAATCAGAGTGGAAGGAGGTTGGTACATTCAATGAACTGAAAGAAGGCTTGCTTGGCTGGAGCAGAGCCATCAACGGGGAGACCTGCAGGAGACCATTCGTGCGAGACTTACAAGTCAGCTGGAGGACACTAGTCATTGAAGACATTAAGCAGGACAGTGACATGATCAGGAAATGGAAAAAGAAATATTTAAAGTCATGATAGCTCATAGGGAAATATTAAACTTCATAAAACAACATCAATAATCAGAAATTATAGAGCTATTTGGAGATTATTGATTTTAATATCTGTAGAGAAATGCTAAGATTTAGATAATAAGACAGAGGGAATAAAAAAAGGTTTTATATTGGTATTAAGCATTAGGAGCCATTTGTTTTAAGGACAGAAGAATAAAACTTCAAAGATCTCTTAGTCCTTTAGCAAAGAATAATCTCAAGATTATATTTGATACCACAAAAATGCTCACTTTATAGACCTTATAGAAAGAGATGTTAGAAATAATTATGTTTATTTATTGTTACTGTTTATTGTTATTATGGGAAGAGTTTCCAAAACAGAAGAGATCCTCAGCCTGCCCTAGGTGGAATATATACAGTTCATTATTAATATAAATATTTCACAAAGTTTATGAAGTTACTGAGATTTGCTAATATCCTAGCTGGCCATGAGCCATTTTTACCCTCATGGAATATACACCACGACTCAGGAAATAATTCTTAGTATGAATTTGCATCAGACTTTTCTTATTTAAAAGCTATCAATATTAATTTAACTAGGGCTGTTAAAATCTCTGTCATGTGGAGATAGTCTGTTTGACTCTGATATTACCTGTAGGTTCGTGCTACAGGCTAGAACTGTCTTCAACAAAGGACAACGGTCACAGGAAAAGGACTTTATTAAGTAGTTTGAACTACCCACCCTCTCCATTCATCAGGTATAGGCTTCTAAGTTGACACTGCCTACACAACTTCCAGACTAAAGCAGTAAACTGAGTCAAGATTACTAGAATTCTTTTCTTTTTAAGGATCTTTTTTCTTTTTTCTTTTTTTTTTTTAAAGATTTTTATTTATTTATTTGACAGAGAGAGAGAGATTACAAGTAGGCAGACAGGCAGGCAGAGAGAGAGGAGGAAGCAGGCTCCCTGCTGAGCAGAGAGCCCGATGCGGGCCTCGATCCCAGGACCCTGAGATCATGACCTGAGCCGAAGGCAGAGGCTTTAACCCACTGAGCCACCCAGGCGCCCAGGATCTTTTTTTCTTTTTAATTATTTTTTTAAGTAGGTTCCTTGCCCAGTGTGGGGCTCAAACTCAAGACCCTGAGATCAAGAATTACTTGCTCTACTCACTGGGCCAGCCAGGTGCCCCAAGATCACTAGAATTTTTGAATGCAGTGAGTTTCAAGAATTAATGACATAGGACTGACTGCATAAACTCAGCGGTTTTATTTTGGTTCTCTGTTGGAAAACTGTTTTAGTTTCTGCCCATACAAGGAACCCCATTCCATTTCTTTTTAAGCTATCTTCAACTGTAACAATTTCATGAACCGCTTTTGTAAATGAAATAAAACATTAAAAAAAATCTCTCACTATACCTCCACTTCTCCTTACTTTACATGGTGACATATTTACATAGGTTCATAGATACTATCTTTTTATCAGGATATAATTGAACAAACTGTGCAAATAAGGCCTTACGGGAAAGGGCTACATTTGTGAACAATGTTTATTGGGTCAGGGAGGACCAGCTGCTTTTAAGGAACTTAGGCTGATTTTACTTATGGATATAATGCCTGCAAAGTCCACTCAAAGAACCCGGCCTACAGCCTGACTGGCTCAGTGCAGTCTTCTACCTCGGGGAGGTCACTTCCGGACAGTTTAGGAATATTAACAAATTTTGTTGATCCGAGGAGAGCAACACACTCAAAGGTAAAGGCCGTACAGGTGAACTATGGTGTATAGTTTATAGGGTTGGGCTTCCTAACCTCAAATTAGCAAACTATATATATATAGTTATGTATTTATGTGTTTATTTATCAACAGAGACTCTTAGAAGTCCAATCTGAGGTTCCTTATAAAAATGTCCAGATAGGGGCACCTGGGTGGCTCAGCGGGTTAAGCCTCTGCTTTCAGCTCAAGTCATGATCTCAGGGTTCTGGGATCGAGCTCCGCATTGGGCTCTCTGCTCAGCGGAGGGCCTGCTTCTTTCCACCCGCCTCTCTCTGCCTGCCTATCTGCCTACTTGTGATCTCTCTCTCTCTCAAAAAAAAAAAAAAAAATCTTAAAAAAAAAAAGTCCATATAGAAATTAATTTGAAACTCTGAGGCTTTTACTATAGAAAAATAAGTCAGCCTCTCATATACATTTCCCAGCCTTTCTATCTCTCGCTAGTCTAAAAACTGGTGTAATTTCCTAAAACTCAAATGCTCAAATGACTGTTTTTGACCAAATAGAACAGAAAACATTATTATTAGTTGACTTCTATATTTTATTATTCAAGATCCTTTGGACAATAATGACCTTTGACTATTCATAGTTTTCCTATCTTTAAAATAAATAAATATATATATGTATATTTGTCTATCACAATATCCTTTGCCTTAGTTTTCACGTTTATAATATAAACATACTGGTGTACAATTACCTCAAAAACCAATAATCTTAGCTTGATATGTTATGACATGACAATTATATCTTTATGTTTAATGTGCGAACACTAAAATAATAAACTCCAATGATTAAATTCAGAATAATTCTAAGTTTTAAAAACAGCTCACCCCACTTGTTGACAAAAATAAATAAATAAAATGACAGCTATTAGACTACTTTTGCATCATATATTAGTATAACAATGATCTTATGGTAATTCAATTTGTGCAGCTTATAAATGACAGTATATGAAAGAAACAAAGTTATAATTTTCTGTTTTAAATCTGAACAATAATTCAAACTATTCTAGATGATTTATGTCATATGTAATATTAGTTAACGTCCTGAACATAGATGGGATATGTGTTCAATTCATACTTACCCATAAAATTGAGATAGCCTTCCCCACCGAGAGCATGAGTAATGAGTCGAATCATTTTATGAAGCTGTATTCCACGATCAATAACTGGAGTAAATGGGGTCAGAACGCTCATGTTGGTGTACATTTCGGCATCCATCAACCAAAATGCCAGTGTCTTATCCCCAACGAGTGCCTATGGAAATAAAAGTCACTGAGATAAATGCAAAGAATAAGTACTAAGCACTTGTGATTTATACTAGAATAACATGTGATTATGCAGGATGGGAAACAATGTAGGAGAGGTGTTTGAATTAGTATTAATTTCATGTGTTTTCCAATAGTTGCTTTCTATGCATGTGGAAGGTGAAGGGGTAAAATGAGGTGAGTTGGTCAGAAATCAACACAATCTATTTTCAGGATGGACTTTTATTTTTAAAGAGTTTGGTGAAAACTCTGGATAAGCCACCTGCATATTTGTTATACCTGCTTCATGTTCTCCGAAATTAGAATAAATATTTATTATAATGTTGAGAATACTAAATAAATTTTAAAAATAGTTTGCATTACCACGATTTTGTTTGTTTTGAAAGAATGGAAGACTTTCTTAAAAATCATTTATATGTATATGTATTTATATTTATGTATATGTATTTACATATATATAATATGTACCTAAATATAGTAAAATGGACCCTCATCCCCTTCAGCAGAGGGTTGACAGCTTTTCCTTAAAATGTAAAATTTGCTTTCTCATTGAATTTGACATCTAATTTTAGTTCATTTTATATGAAAATATAACAGTTGATAAATGGGGCAGGTAATTCAGAAACATCCTGAGTAGCAGAAGAGAGGCTTCCTAACAATCTGAACTATCTATGGTTAAAAAATGGCTAACTAATGCAAAATGTTTTTCATTGACCAAAAATAATATACACTGAAACACATAATAGAGATAAAACCATAACCTCCTTACCCTATTATAATAATTTTCATTTTTAGAAAAAATATTTTTGCTTATAAATCTATTATAATCTCTAAACTATTTTGATGAAAATAACTTTTCTTTTAAATGCTGTTAGAAGATCTACACGTTCTATGGGTTTTGTCTTTATTTTAAGGGCCAAGAAAGAATTGGCTCAGAATATGGTTCCTGGCATAAGAATTTTCAGAGTTTGATTAGATAGGAATTGTCATCTATATTACTTGAGTTCAAACTATTTCACTTTATCAAAGTAGACTCTGTTCTCAATGTGTGCAATTATGGGCTGAACTGTGCCCTCCCCAAATTCATGTTGAAGTCCTAACCTCCAATGTGGCTATATTTAGAGAGAGAGCCTACAGAGAGGTAATTAAGAGTAAATAAGGTCATAAGAGTGAGGCTCTAATCCAGTAAGAGTGGAGTTCTTATATGAAGACGAGGCAATACCAGGGATGAGTGTGCACAAAAAAAGACCATGTAAGAACAGAAAGAGAATGGCCATCTACAAGCCTAGGGCAGAGGCCTCAGGAGAAACTGAACCTGCTGACACCTTGATCTTGGACTACCAACCGCCCGAATTATGAGAAATAAATTTCTGCTGTTTAGACCACCCTGTCTGTGGAATTCTGTTATGGCATCCCTAGCGGACTTACTCGTACCAATACAATGCAGCTTGAATCTGACATATAACTTCGAGCGCTATATAAGCAAGGTTCAATAATAGGCTCCACTGTTAAAAAAGTTTGAAGACAATGTATATATATTTGTTAAATAGTTATTAGGCAGTAGTGGTTCTTTTTCTTTCTTTCTTTTTTTAATTTTATTTATTTGAAGAATGAGAGAGAGAGAGAAAGAGAGCACAAGCAGCAGGAGAGGCAGGCAGAGGGAGAAGCAGACTCTCTGCTCAGCAGGGAGCCCGACGTGGGGCTCGATTCCAGGACCCTGGGATTATGACCTGAGCCGAAGGTAGACGCTTCCCCAAATGAGCCACCCAGGTGACCCAGCAATACTGGTTCTTAAACAATGTGTCATTTTCCCTTGTTTGGAATTGTTTAATTATATTCTTATGTGTAACTGTGGTTATTTCTTTAATCTATGATTCTATTAAAAATTATTTTGATAACTTCTGCTTAGATTTTTACTATGACGTATATTTTCTATATTATTCATTTTATAAATATACATCTTTATAATTTCATCAGATTTAAGATTCAATGTATTTTTGCTTTTTTTTTTCTAAAGACTTTTTTTATTTGAGAGAGAGACAGAGAGCACAAGTAGGAAGGAGAGGGAGAAGCAGATTCCTTGCTGAGCAGGGAGCCCAACGTGGGGCTCCATCCCAGGACCCTGGGATCATGACCTGAGCCAAGGTAGACACTAAATTGACTGAGCCATCTAGGCACCCTATTTTTGCTTTTAGAAAGAACTAGGAAACTTGCATCTTTTTATACATTCTGACAATTTGTAATAAAAGGCAGAATTATCTAAATCTTTAAAATATGAAATAATTCTTGATAAGTCTATAATTTTCTGTATATTTTGGGGAAAAAACTATGAAAACTATCTGTTTCATCTTCAATTTGTTTAACCCACTTATTTATTCCTTTATTCATTTATATAAAATAAACATATCTAGAGAGCTCAAAATATGTTACAATTGCTAGGAGTTTGCAGTGTAAAGAATTTATACATGTATTTTAGTCTTCATATTGTTATGTGTTTGGTAAGAGTTCCTCCATGCTTAAGTTAATATTATCCATTTTTAATTTTTTTAATTTTGGTTCCCATTTTTTGTAGGTATTTATTTGATCTGCTCTATGGTCAATTTAAGTTGAAAAGAGACCCGTGCCCTGATTTGGAAGATACAAAATTTAATACAGGTTTACATCATGAGTCAGAAAACTTTCTGTAAAGACTACTTAGTATATATTTTAGGTACTGTGGGCCACTTTCTCAGTCTCCACTACTTACATCTGCCATCATGGCTCAAAAGCACCCAGAGACAATACATAAGTGAATGAACATGGCTGTGTTCATTCACATGAACATGAACATGGCAATTACCTCTACAAAAACAGGAAGCAGGCAGAACTTGGCCCATGGGCCTTAATAGCCGACCTCTGGTCCTTATACTTTCTTACTTATTAGAGAAGACACCTGAAAATCTACCTGTTTACTTTAAATGGTCAATTTCTGCAAAAATAACAGGCTTATTGTTTGAGCTTCAATTTTCTTAGTACATATACTATAAGTATTTCTTTATTTTATTTATTAAGATTTTATTTATTCATTTTAGGGAGAGAGAGAATCTCAAGCAGACTCCATGCTGAGAATGGAGCCAGTTGTGGGGCTTGATCTCGGGACCCTGAAATCATGACCTGAGCTGAAACCAAGAGTCAGACGCTTAACTGAGTGAGTGACCCAGGTGCCCCATGCAAACAATTTCAAAAATTTTTACTGTATCCCTTTTAATGTATAAAGAGTACATTTTAGGTTGCTTATACTTATGAGGATTAATATGGCTTTAAATAACTAAATGGCCTTTGTTCTCCCATTTACTTATATTTATTGAACAACTACTAGGAGCAGTCACAGTGCTAAGGTTGGAAATCTAAAGGTCATGGAAAAAAATGTTCTTCCTAAAATGTGATGAAAGCATGGGGCATGAGACAACTATTTTTCTCTGTACAGCTAGATGAGGTCTTGAGGGAGAATATGACATCTGAGGCAGGATGGTAGGACTTTATAGAAGCTTCTCAGGTGTACTTGACATTTGCTGGTGTGTGGGGGAAACTACAAGATTGGAACAAGGTTGACCTATTCAGGAATGGGTAGGAATTTTATCATACTGAGGAATAAAATGCTTGGAGAGTTGAGCAGAGAATGAAGGTGGAAACTTTGGCTTAGGCCAGAATATGAGTGGTCTTGAATGAGAAGATTCAATCAAAAGATCTGCGTTGATGAAATGAACTTTGATCTTTGGAAAATACCTCAGGCTGCATTAGAAAGGATGGACCAAAGCTGGACAAACAGGGGTCAGGGTGATTACTTAAAAAGAGATTTCAGTGATTGCTGGGGGGTGGGAGGGGGAAGGGATGATGAAAGCTTGTCAGAAGGCATAAAAGAAAACCTCTAGAAGGAAATCTAAAAAGGATATTAAAATTAACCTGGATCAGCACCAACATTCCTTTTGTTACAACAAAGGAAAACATGTAAGAGAACACTTGCAACTGTCACTTTCAATTTTTTAATTACAGTTTGGCAGAGTAAAAATAGTATTGCATTTTGAAGCTGAAATTTATAGATTTACAAAATAATTTTAAAATGTTTTTCAAGTATAAACAGTTTTCACGAAAAGAGAGTTACAAATTATATTAACTGTGTTAAACTATAGAAATTTGTATTAAGATATGTTTGTATTAGATATGTTAATAAATACTGAGACACAATTAATTTATACACATATTCACTTACCTGATCATGGCTCTCTGCATAAGCAATGCACTTTTCAAGGTAGCGTCTGTTTGTGAGTGTGTATACAATATTGCCCATATTCCAATCTTCATCTTTAAACTCTTTAAGTAGCTAAATGTAAGAGAGAAAATAATTTGAATAAACCATTACTGTTCGTACCTTAACTCACTATCTGAGGCATCCATAGTATCAATTCAAATTATTTGACATATAGATACAAGTGCACCCATGCAGCAAAATATCTCTGGCTAAAATCACAGCTTTTATACAGACTCACCAAATGACAGTGATGTGGTGTTGTGGGTGTGTGTGTGTGTTTGCTTTTGTACAGATGGTTTGATCATTACATTTTAGGGTTTTTTTCAACCTTTTTTTTTCTCTGCTACCTCTTGATTAAGACCACAGTGAAGTGTTATTGTGCACATATCTTTCTGTCACTTTCACAAGAGAGAGATATACTTGTTACATTTTTAGGTTGAATAAAGAAAATTTTAGCAGGAATAATGCTTTGTTCCATTCTTTAAAGAAATGATAACTAAAAAAAACCCTGTTATTTCAAAGTTTAAAGGCTAATTATCATGAAATAATTACCATCTTAACAGACTACACATTTCTTTCTCCACTTCAGTTATCACTCAGTCTACAATCTGGCTTCTGCTCCATTCCAATGCAAATGACCTCACCAAGATTGCAGATGACTGTCTCTTTGGTAATAATTTCTCTTTCTCAGGCAAGTATTTGCTGTACATGTTAAGAGTGCTGACTCTAAACCTTCCCGTGAAGCACTTTCCTTCTCAGCCTACCAGTGTGAAACTTATTTTGTTTTCCTACCACTGTAGGCATCCTGCAGTCTCTTCCTCTGCCTATCCGATAAAGCTGGTGTTCTTGGAAGTTATTCCTAAGAATAGCCTCTTTCTTCCACTCAATAGGCTCTTTCTGCATGCATTCATTCTTCTGTCCATAGTGTCAATTGCACTCTGATAGGCAGCATTCTAAGATGGTCCCCATGATTCCTGATCCCCCATATTCAGATCTCTGTGCAATCCTTTGCCTCAAGTGGAGGTGGGACTTTGGAATATGATGGATGTCCTTTGAAGGAACCGTAAGTTAGCAACTGAGTCATTAGATTTGAGGTAATTTGTTATACAGCAACTAACACAAAGCTAGGGCAGATTTTGGTACAAGAAATGGGGTTCAGGTCTCCTTGAATCTTCCTTTGTTGACTTTTGTCCTATGGAATTCAGATGTGCTTAGCCATCTCTCATAATTTCAATGTGAATCGTTAGACACCAGACAGCAGATTGTGTGAGGCAGAATAATGTTGACGCATAGATGTTCACATCCTAAGGCCCAGTCTGTGAATATGGTGTCTTACATACAAAAGGACTTTAGAGATATGATAAAGTTAAATACATTGAAATAGAAAGATTATCCTGGATAACCTGGATGGGTCCAATGTAATTATAGGGATCTTTCTCAAAAGGGGGCATGAGTTATCAGAGTAAGAGAGAAATCTGAAGATGCTACTTTGCTGGCTTTGGAGATGGAGAAAGGGGCCACAAGTCGAGGAGTAAAGGTGGCTTTTGAAAACCTAAAGGCCTTTAGAAAAGGCAAGGGAACTAGGGCCTCCAAAAGAAAGGAGGCCTTGCCAATGACTTAATTTTAGTCTAGTAAGATCCGCTTTATATTTGTGACCTACAGAGCTATGAGAACTATGTAACAGTAAATTTGTGTTGTTTTAAGGCACTTTTGTGGTAATTAGGCACAGCAATAATTTGACATTAATGTACAGACCCACTCAAATATGCCCACTTGATTTTTGACTAATGTGCAAAGACAATTCAATGGAAGGATAGGCTTTTCAACAAATCATGCTGGAAGAATCGGAAATCAGAAAAAGAAGAAAGAGAGAGAGAGAGAGAGAAAGAAACAAAGAAAGAAAGAAAAGGAAAGAGAAAGAAAGAAAGAAAAAAAGAAACGAACTAAAGAACTAAGTCTTAAATATTAATTGCACAAAATTTAATTCAAAATGGACCATGGACTTAAATATAAAAGTATAAAATGTTTAATTGAAAACATTAGACTTGACACCAAAAAAGGTCTCTATAAGAAAAAAAATGATAAACTGGACTTCATCAAATTTAATATAGACAAAGAACTTTTGCTCTGTCAAAGTCCACATGAACAGAATAAAAAGACAAGCAACAGACTGGGAGAAAACATTTGCCAACCACATCTCCAATAAAAGAGTTTAATTTGAATTATATGAAGAACTCTCAAAACTCCACAGCAAACACATGATCCAATTAGAAAATGGCCAAAAGATATGAATAGACATTTCATCAAGGAGGAGATACAGAAGGCAAATAAACACGTGAGAAGATGTTCATCATCATAAGCCACTACATAAATGCAAATTTTAAAACCACAGTTAGATATCACTACATACCTATAATAGAATGACTAAAATAGGTGCAAGGAGGTACAGAAACCAGATCTTTCCAACATTGCTGGTGGGGATGTAAATGGTACAGTTGCTCTGGACAAGTCTCACAGTTTCTTAAAAAATTAAATATCCAACTACTCAAATAAATATCTAACTACTATATGACCCAGTAATTGCACTTTTGTGCATATATATTAGAGAGATTAAAATTTACGGCCATACAAAATCTGCACACACATGTTTACAGCAGCTTTATTTATAATAGCCAGAAACTGGAAACAATACTGATGTCTATAATGGGTAAATGATTAAGCAAGCTGTGGTATACCCATACCCTGGAATATCATTCAACAATAAAAACGAATAAACTACTGATACATGCAACAACCTGTATGAATCTCCAGAGAATTCTGCTGAGTGAAAATTGGCAATCCCAAGAGGTGACATAATATTTGATTTTATTTATATCACATTCTTGAAATGAAAAGAAAATAACAGAAATGGAGATCAGATTTGTGGTTGCCACAGGTTAAAAAGTGATTGGGACAACATGAAAGAACTTTACGGTGATGGAAATACCTTAACTACATCAATGCCAGTGTCCTAGTTGTGAGACTGTTCTGTAACTTTGCAAGATGTTAACATTGGGGGATGCTGGTTTAGAGTGCACCAGATCTCACTGTATTACAACTGTTCTTGCAACTGCATGGGAATCTAAAATTATCTTCCTATAAAAAGTTTAACTGAGGAACTTTATATAATAAAAAATATAAGGTGCTTAATAAATATTTGGTGGAATTAATGTATAAATGAATGAATTCAATTAAATACTTATATCAATTTAACATAAAAAGGTGACAAAAGGTAGGTAGGTAATAAAAATGACCAAATAAAATGAAAAGAGATGCTGCAAATCTGCCATATTTTAGACTGGCAAATATTTGTTCAGGAAGTGATTAAATATGATTAAATGTAATATTCCAAACTACTGACTTTAACTAATAGAAGTAGAAAGTGGTAAATAATTTGCTTTTGAACAACAAAAACATGAATGAAATCTAGCATTCTAATCTAACTCGATCATGATGAATACCACATACATTCTGAGTAGAGCTATCATTTGGATTAATACTCTTGTGTGCTTTATTGACATTTGGGGAAACAGTAGTCATTTATGGAACTATCTTTTTAAATGAACAAATTACATAAGTAGAGGAAATCACTGAGTTTTTAAAAATATTATTTTAACTGTCTCTTGTCTTATTAACCACTTTGGTGATGCAGAGATTTTTAAATAATTACATAAAACAGAAGATGACATGTGCCTTTAGAGAATTCATGATCTAACAAGACACGATGGTCATATCCTAAACATAGGAAAATATATTTTTCTGTTCTTATGAGGTACTGACTAGTACAGTACCTTGATCTTACAAGGTACTAAAATGTTTCATAAGGTAAATTAATTCTTTCTTTTAAAGCTGTCATCATTGTTCAGAAAAGGAAATATCCCACTGTGGGCTACAATTCTAAGTTGGTGTACACCTTGAAATATTCTTGAATCTGCACAAAAACTGGTAAAGGCTTTCCAGTAGAAGGTGAAAAAGGGAAGATTTGGCACTTGTGAGGGAATCAAAGTCTGCGTGGAAGATTAGAAATCCTAAAAGATGGTGGGTAAAGACCCTTAAACCAAGGTGAGAACACTGAAGACCACAGCATTTTTTTAAAATGACAGATACAAAGCAACTTTCCCAGGTGTTGAACCTAGAATACATATTTGTTTCTTTGATTTCTGAGTGTAACCATCTCTGGAAAACATTTGCTTTTTAACTTGACAATGTCTAAGGAATCATTATAAATGGAACAGAAATTATGTTGGTAAAGATTTAATGTCACAGCTGTGCATTGCACAAATTGCCTAGGGGCACAGGAAAGAAAGTTAAGACAGGATTACAATAACCACTTCCTTCAGAGTAGGCTCCATGGTTTTCAAAGCAAAGTTCAGTGGATCTATCACTGTGATGTGAAGGCACCAGTTCATGTCTGTACCAAAGGGCTCATCAGAAGGCTATGATTATTTGAGACATAGCTGACTTCTTATACTTATTTAGCCTATGATTATGGACATAGCCACTCAAAAGTGTTCTAGGTCAAATCTAAGTCTACATAACAACATTGTTCTTTTAGGCAAATATTAAATAAAACAAAATATAATTCAAGGTACTTAAATGCCATTAAATTTGATTAAATTGTATTGCAAATTATGTGCAAGGTATCATATACAATTATTAATCCCTAGTGCTTGACACATGGTAAGGATTTCTAAATGTTAAATAAAGGAATGGATGAATCCAAATCCGTTGAGGAAAAAACATGCTATGAAGCAAGTACTAGGAATTAAGGAGTTACTTCTACATTGATGATTTGGAGGCAGAAATGGATGCATTGATGATGTTTAATGTGTTTTAAATATAGAGCCCTGAAATTTCATAAAACTGTACTGATAATGCAAAACTCCATGTACACGGCTAATGTTATATTAACATCTTCCCCTTGTCTGAATAACTCAAGTATGACTACTTTAAACTAGAATTCTTAGAAGTTTGTGAAGTAGCTTATTAAAAAGCACAAGAATCAACACACTAATGAGAAAATATAATACTTCAATTATAATATTTGATTATAATATTTGTAACTAATGACCACAAATTAAGAAATAAATCAAAGAAATAATAAACAAACATAATACATAGTATTTACAGGGGAAAAGAACGGCATGAAATCTTACCTGGATCCATTTATCTGGAATTGCCATGGCTAATCGATAGTCAAAACCAACCCCTCCCTGGGAAATTGGAGAACAGAGAGCTGGCATGCCTGATACATCCTGAAACAAAATACATCAGCATTATCAGTTCACATTGCTCAGGTTCTTACTATTTTTCTGACAGTAAATCCTGGGCTAGTAAATAAAAACAGTAAAGGGGAGCATATATTTTTGGAGGGTTCTGGCAGCATAATTGTGAAAGCAGTTATAACTATAACAACATATGTCATTTCCCACTAACGTTTTGTGTAATGCTTTTCAATTCAGGACTTCAATCTCACGAGGCAAATTTTTTTCTTCTTTTCCTTAGTATCACAAAGAGAACACAAAAGAGTAAGACGATTACTGCTAAAACAGTTTCTTAGACTTACTTTTGAGCTAATATATGAACACTTTGCTACTGCTTTCATCAAACATAAAAATACATATGGCATATATCTGTTATACGTATTGTCTTTGTATAGTACTGGCATGGAGTGTATTCTGTAAGCACCCAGCTTCTGATGGGATAGAAAGAAGACTTAGTACAATAAGAATGAAGCAATACGATGACTTTCACTATAGTCAGCAACACTTGAAATGGGTCTTAAGGTTATCTGGTGGATCCTCTTCTCTGGTGGATCCTCTTCATCTAGAAGACACAGAAACTGAAGCTCACTCGGTGAAGGGATCTCTAACGATAATGTTTCTCAATAGTAGAGTCAGGACTCAGATATCAGGCCCTTCAACAGAGTGTCTTCCTTCTCTGTCACGCCACCACTAGATTACTGATAATCAAATAAACACGTAAGAAAAACAAAAGATGGTATAAGGACCCAGATGTAGCAAAATATATTATACCAGCAACTGTGGTGAAATATGAGCCACAGATTAGCAATTCTAACTCTATAATATCTTTCAAATAAATCCTTTTCTCTTGCTCCATTTCTATAGCCACTGTCTTATTTAATCTTCATTTCTCCTTGCTTAGACCATTATGCTTCCAAATGGAATTCCCCATCTCTAGTTTCCCTTCACTCTAACTGCTGCCAAATTAACATCTTTTTCTTTAGAGAATTATTTATTTATTTGAGAGAGAGAGAGCAAAACACAGTTGGGGGACAGAGAAAGAAGGGGAGAGAGAGAAGCAGACTCCCTACTGAGCATGGAGCCCAACATGGGGCTCGATCTTATGACCCTGAGATCATGACCTGAGCCAAAATCACTGGAATTATAGACAAAATGCCTTCTCCAAAAGAGTTTTCATGAGACTAAAGAGTTTTCCTAGGCTGGTGATAGGCTGGTATTAAAGGTAATTTTTCTCAAGAAACATTAAGGTGCATTCTATATTTGTTCTAAAGGTAGTATCAGGAAATACTTTGGTAGGAAATAGAATATGATAAGAAAAATATTTGGACACCAATTGGTCTTGACTCCTAAATCTGAATAAGCTACTCCATTAAAGCATATGAGATATTTGTAGCTCTCTCTTGAAAGAGAAGAGTTAATAACTACATTTTTAAAATCTTAAAAGAAAAATAAGGTAAACATAAAAGCTGCTAAAATAAATATACTTTATTAAAAAATCAATACCGACAACATAGCATATAAAAATGATATGTTCCAAATAAAGTTGAAGTAGTTTTATTTTTTAATATCTAAGGATATCTTATGACTATTCCAAAAGGGGGAGAAAACCACAATCAAAAAATACTTTTAATTAATATAGCAAATGGAACCATGGGAAATGGTAGATACATTCTAGGAAAAAAAAAGTCTTCAATTTTAGTAACTGTCATAAGAAATAAATTTAAATTTCTACTGTAGGACTTTATATAAATTACATTACTTATTTGTTACACCACATTCCTTTCTTAAAAAAAAAAGTTCATGAGGATCAATTTCACATTTTGAAGAGACTCCCACTAGACAGAAAAGTGATGTACTGAAATTGAAGTAGTTTTCAATTTAAGTAGAATAAATTGAAGACACATCTTGTTAAAAAAAAAATCTAAAACCAAGTAATATAAAGTAGGCTGAAGTCTCAAAGTTTCATTGGTAGAAACACTGATAATCAGACAAGGGCTCCCTAGATGATGAAACTATTTTACTTGAAATGAACGGAAAGATCAATGTAACAATTTTAAGTTTCATGTATTAAATAATTGCTTCTTTTTTTCCAGTACCCACTTTTGATTTGTACTATCACTAATTGTTTGTAGTAACTTTTCACTTATACTGTCTCTGCTTTGAATTGTCATAAATATAATTGACAAAGTTTTTTGATTTTGACAGATAAAATAAATTCATATAAAAGAGAAAACAAAAGTTTAAAATACATTCTGACATTAAAAGATACTCAGCACATAAAGTAATTAGCACATATAAGATATGACCAAATGTAGTAAGGTAGATAGTGTAGAATAATACAGGTTTATCAAAATGTTATTATAATTGTGTTTTTAAAAAATCTGCATAAGAATTCATTGCAGAAATTAGGGTACATTGCTCTGTTCCTAGAATATTTAGAAGACAAATGTCTAAAGAAAGGAACTGTTCTCTATTCAAAGATAAACAAGGAAATCCTTCCATCTAGTTGAAGATTTAGGTTTTGAGAAAAGATGGACAGAAAAAAGTCTATACAGATAATAATAAATACCACAGAAAGGAGACTGTCACTGCTGCATTTCATGCCCATGAACTAAATGCCAACAATGTGCAAATACAAGTGAATTCTGACTCTTAACAATATTCCTGCTATTTTTATATGCCAACCACTACACTTTGTATGGAACAGTTTTAACATACTAAATTCAATTTTAATAATAATTTCTAGTAAGAGGACTCAGAAAACCAGTGGGATTTTAGAACTAAATCTAAATTAGCATAAGCATTTAACAAACTTCTTAATTTATCACATTTATCACCAAGAGGGGAATTGTCAATTATGCATATACCGAATTATATCATTACAGTGCAGCTTTGGGACAGTTAATCATGAACCTTCAGTAATCACGAATAACTAGTGAACATTTGGCAATCCAAGAGCAATAACATAAACAAGAAAGGTAATCGCATCAGAACAAGAGAGACTTCAGAGAAGCTTGTAGGCAGTGATCCATGCCATCTCTAATGATTAAACCAGTAAAGAAAAAATAAATAAATAAATAAACAGACACACATTAATATTCAATTCTTTTCTCTGTTGAAGGTCTCACAGCGGAAGGACCTGTCCACTGATTAGGATATTTTACTTTCTAACCAGTGGCATTTTCTTTTGTTAACAATGGAAGGATGACAAGTAATTAGTGTACACTATCTCCTAATAAGAAAACACTGCATTCTAAATAATGTGCCACCCATACAAGATAGCTGCACTATAGTCAGGGTATAATTTCAGTTATGCAATTATTGACAACACAAGATTAATCATTCAAATATTGTATGCTGACAAAATGTTCTATATTAAAGGGGGTCAAAGGGTAGAGACCATTATGGCTTTACCTCAGCTACTGTTATAGAATCTGGATACAACGTGTGAATCAAATGATTTGCCAACATGAGATAAATCAAGGCATCTTCATCTACTTGAAGTCCAAAATATTCATGGTAATCACCTGAAAAACCTTGACCTAGGGAACAGAAAATCAGTATGGATGCATTATGTTAACAAGCAAGCCTTCACTTAGCACAAATGCCCCCACCAATTAGTTTATTGAGATCGGTTTTGTTATCATAGCAAAGTGTAATGAGCCTCAACAGCATGTAATATTATCATCAGTAAATGTATGTTCTATCTTAGAAAGGTACTTCATAGCAAACATTTGGAATTCAGACAATCTGGCAATTTAATTTTTGTTTTTCAAAAGCAAACAAAGCACTTTAATTGAAAAAAATTAATTTAATTTTAACATAATTTTAAAGCAAAAAAAAATGACACCAAATTCTAGATTTCAATTTTTAGATATATTTTTCTCATGTTGAGAAGTTAATGTTAGCTAGTTCCTATTAGATCCTTTTGAAGTACAGAAAAGCAAATACGAAAACCATGATAACATTGAGACATAGTGTTTATATTACTTTAAATATGTGCTTCAACTTATGCAATACAGATTTCCCATGATGACAAAAAGATTTTAACATCCTCCATCTTTCTTCTACCTTCTCCTCCCCACATCCTAATTTTGGTTGCTTACAGAGGTTACACTTACAGAGGTTATACTATTTACTTTTGATTCCTTGAATTGTTTACTCATTTTTAGTTAAATCAAATTAGTGTCCAACACATGCCTTTTTCCTCTGCTTCCCTATATCAAGGTTTTTTATTTTGATTCACTTTTTTTTTTCAGTTTGCTGGATCCCATCACTAAATGATATTTTCAAATATAATTAAGGAAGTTTTATTCCTCAAGTTCTTTCAATTTAATACCCGAATGGCAATTCAATTATCAAATTCTTGAGTCAAATTTTGTTTTCCCAAGGATTTTTTTAAACATCGCTGTTGGCAGTCGAAAAGTATGAGTTCAGCCACTGTTTTCATTCACAGGGGTAAGTTTCTTTTTCTTTCTGTCACCTGCTGAACTTCCCTTTATCACTCAATTTTATAAACTGAACATTCTGCATCTTGATGTTAATTGCTTTATCTCATTTTTTTAAATTAATTTCCCTAACTCTACAATTCCTTGGAAAATACCAAGCCCTCAGCAGAGAGAGGTTCCACAGGGGTATGCAGGTGCTATCATCTAGGAGAGGCTGTTTCTTGACCTTTGCCACGCTTTTGTTCTTCATCCCTTAAGTCGGCTTCTCTCCAAACTGTAGGATATCAGTGACACCTGTCATGTTTTATAGATACAACTTCTGTCCTCGGAACATTTCATGGAGGCAGCACCATGATTAGGAGCAGATAGCAGGATGCTTTTAATATAGCTTCTTTCCTTGGCAGCCACTTTTCAAGATTTACAGTTTAAAATCCCTTTTTCAAATTGGTTGTTACTGATAAATGTTTAGCCATTAAAAAATAATTATTATTTTTTATTATTTTTATTATCTCACCATCTTATCTACTGAGAAATTAGGATTCTGTGATCTCACTTCTTTGAGCAATTTTTAAACTGAAGATCCCTGATCAATATTTTTAATTACAAATTAATTTATAATTTTAACTGTGAACATCTATTTTTAAAATATACATAATTTTCATCAGTGTTTAATACACAAAGGGACTTACACATTCACAGGGTTCTCTCTCTCTTATTTTTTGTTATTTATTTCTCATTGGAATTGTTGTAATGTTCACATCCTATGGGTGCTGTGATAAATGGTTGGCTTAAAAACATTTTATTTCTTTGGCTAAGACTTCCAGTACTGTGTTGAATAAAAGTAGTGATAGCTGACATCCTTGTCTACTTCCTGATCTTAGAGGAAAAGCTCTCAGTTTTCCATCATTTTCACTATTTGCAGAAGACATGATACTAGATTCAGAAAACCCTAATGATTCTACCAAAAACTATTAGAATAAATACATGGATTTAGTAAAATTGCAAGATATAAAATTAATATATAGGAATCTGTTGAGTTTCTATATACTAATATGAAGTAATAAAGGAGAAATTAAGAAAACAATCCCATTTACTGTTGCATCAACAAGAATAAAATACCTAGGAATGAACTTGATCAAGGAGGTGAAATACCTGTACTCTGAAAACTGTAAAACACTGATGGGAAAAATTAAAGAGGATACAAACAAATGGAAAGCTATTCCATGCTGATGGACTGGGAGAAATTAGTGTTGTGAAAAAGGCTATACTATCCAAAGCAATCTACAGATTCAATGAAATTCCTATCAAAATATCAACAGCAGTTTTCACAGAATTAGAACATATAACCCTAAATTTGCACAAAACCATGAAATACCCCATATGGCCAAAGCAATCTTGAAAAAGGAAAACAAAACTGGAGGTATTACAATCTCACATTTCAAGATCTACCACAAAGCTGTAGTAATTAAGACACAATAGTACTGGCACAAAAATAGACACACAGATCAATGGAACAGAGGAGAGAGCCCAGAAATAAACCCATACTTTTATGGTGAATTAATCTATGACAAAGAGGACAAGAATATACAGTGGGAAAAAGATAGTCTCTTCAACAAATGGTGCTGGGAAAACTAGACAGCTATATGCAAAAAAATGAAACTGGAACCCTTTCCTAGACCATACACAAAAATAAACTCAAAATAGATTAAAGACCTAAATGTGAGACCTGATGCCATAAAATTTCTAGAAGAAAACATAGGCAGTAATCTCTTTGACATCAGCCAGACATTTTTTAAGATAGGTCTTCTTTGGCAAGGGAAACAAAAGCAAAATTAAACTAATGGGACTAGTCTACGGCCATACCACCCTGAACGCGCCCAATCTCGTCTGATCTCAGAAGCTAAGCAGGGTCGGGCCAGGTTAGTACTTGGATGGGAAACTAATGGGACTATACCAAAATAAAAGTCTTTTGCATAGTGAAGGAAATCATTAACAAAACAAAAAGGCAACCTACTGCATGGGAGAAGATATAGGCAAATGAAATATCTGATAAGAAGTTAATATCCAAAACGTATAAAGAACTTACACAAATCAACATCAAAAAACTAAATAATCCAATTAAAAATGGGCAGAGGACATGAATAAACATTATTTCATAGATAACATACAGCCAGCTAGCAGACACATGAAAAGATGGTCAACATCACTAATCATCAAGGAAATACCAATCAAAACCACAATGAGATATCACCTCACACCTGTCAAAATGGCTAAAATAAAAAACACATGAAATAACAAGTGTTAGCAAGAATGTGGAGGAAATGGAACCCTTGTTCACTGTTGATAGGAATATAAATTGGTGCACCCACTGTGAAAAACAGTATAGAGGCCCCCTCCAAAATTAAAAATAGAACTACCATGTGATCCAGTAATTCTATTACTGGATATTTACCCAAAGAATACAAAAATACTAATTCAAAAAGATATATACACCCCTTATGTTTATTGCAGCATTATTTATAATAACCAAGATACAGAAGCAACCCAAGTGTCCATCCAGAGACGAATGGATAAAGAAGTTGTGATTATATATATGCATATGTGTGTGTGTGTGTGTGTGTGTGTGTGTGTGTGTAATACATATATACAATGGAATATTGCTCAGCCATAAAAAGAATGAAATCTTGCCATGTGCAACAACACGGATGGGTCTAAAGAGTAAAATGCTAAGGGAAATAAGCTAGTCAGAGAAAGACAAATGCCATATGACTTCACTCATATGTGGAATTTAAGAATCAAATCAAATGAACAAAAGAAAAAGAGATAAGCAAAAAAACTGGGCTCTTAAATATACAGAATAAATTGATGGTTGCCAGAGGGGAGGTGAGTGTGGGGATGGGTGAAACAGGTGAAGGGGAGCAAATATACACTTATTGTGATGGGACTGAGTAATGCACAGAATTGTGGAATCTCCATTTTGTATACTTGAAACTAATCTAACTTTGTATGCTATATTTGAATAGATCAAAATTTAAAAAATAAATAAAACATTTTTAAAGGAGAGCTACATATTAAGGATAGCACATTATTAAATAGATATGTTTCAAAGAAAAGCATTATCATTTATTTACTTATAAGATGTATTTTCCAATCTCTTGCCGAAAAAGGACCAAAAGTCACTAGAGAAAGGACATACACAATGAAACTAATAAAAATCAAGCCAACAATAATGGTCATTGCAATTCTGTAACTGAACCGTAAACCTGGTTTTAATATTCCAGTAAAAAAAAAAAAGAAGTCATTAGTTGCATCTGTAATATATTAATGCTACCTACCCATTCCATGGTGATGATAGAGCATGGATGTAACACCATCAAAACGAAATCCATCAAAGCCATATTCTTCTAACCACCATCTTATGTTTGACAGAAGGAATCTTAAAACTTCCCAGCTAAAATATTAGAAAAAATATATTTAAACCCATTGTTTATAGTGGTTTCTCTGATTGTTATACATTGCTTGCTAAGAGTATTAATTATAAATATCTTAGGAGGGCGCCTGGGTGGCTCAGTGGGTTAAAGCCGCTGCCTTCGGCTCAGGTCATGATCCCAGGGTCCTGGGATCGAGGCCCACATCGGGCTCTCTGCTCAGCAGGGAGCCTGCTTCCTCCTCTCTCCTCTCTCTCTGCCTGCCTCTTTGCCTACTTGTAATCTCTCTCTCTGTCAAATGAATAAATAAAATCTTTAAAAAAAAAAAATAAATAAAAAAAATAAATATCTTAGGAATCATGGTGTTCAAAGAAATATACAAAAACCAGAAAACTATTATCACATTTATTTGATGAAATTCATTCTAACAGATTATTAAGTTTCTTTGGTTGCAAAATCACTTAATATCTAAGAGAAACTCAGAAAAAGTGTGTAGGTTGGGTCCAGAGTGCAGGGACTCTCTAGTTCAATGCTGTGTCCATAGCAACCATACAGTGATTACTACATAGTATTGCTTACAGCAATAGCAATAAAAAAATCTGTTATTGATCTCCAAATTTTCATCAAGATTATTCATGCAACACAACCATAGTTACATAGCTCCTCCTTCTGGAAAATATAATTTCATTATCATTAGGAAAATTACCTCTAATGTTTAGTTAAAATATTTCCTCATTCTACAATTTCAAACATACATTTAGAATAAAAAGTTAAAAAAAAAGACAAAGTCAATCACATGATAACCAATATTACATTTACTAGACTATTGCATTTGTAAGGGTAAGGGAAAAGAATCCTAATTACTAAAACACACATGAGTAATATAGGAACAAATTTTACAAGTTAAAGAGTCATACATCCATAAAAACAGAAGGAAAACGAAGAACTGTTATAACTCAATTAAAAAACACCACACGAAACAAGTCAATTTCGGACAATTGAAAAGAAGGCATCGTCAATTAGTATTTTCTTTAGTCATACAGTTATGGTTGAGTTCTCTATCTTATTATAACTCCAGTTTTAAGACTTTAATACCTCATTTAGTTTAATGGCAAAGCAGTTATAGAGAACACAAATCTTTAACCCAGTTAAAATTTATGTGTTTTTTTTAAACCTTCCATATACTAAAGAGCAATCTGACATTAAGTGGATATTAACTCATCACAATCAACTTCAGAAGAGTAAATCTAAACTTTGGGGAAAGATGAGTTGTTAGTAATTAATTGCTTTAAATAAGTTACTTTTAGTTTTGCAAACTTACTGAAATTTTAAAAAAAAGGAAATGAAACAAACAGAAATACAAGGAATCCAGTAGATCTGAAAAGGTAGCGAGGAAGTTTTAGATTGCTAGTCCAAGCCATGATGAAGGCAGAATTGGCTAATGTTTCTACGAATGCATATTCATTTAGGGGTTAAGGAAAAAAAACAAAAACAAAAACAAAAAAACCCAACCCCTCCTTAACAAAAAGAAATTAATAAAAACAAAAATAAAAACAAAGAGGTATTCCACAACCAAAAACGATCAAAATTACTCTATTTTGTATAGGACTTTCTAATATTGATACATTTTTTGAAGTTTTTTTTAAATTAAAAAGCTTACTTTCTTAGAGCCATTCTGGTTCACAGCAAAATAGAAAGGAAGCATGTCCATACTTTTTAAACAAAGTTGCTATAGGAGTCCAGAAAGAAGACATGAAGAAACTTCCATATTAATAATCCTTTGTAAACAATGTTTTGTAAAGGACATACTTTTCTAATTTGGCTATTCAACTGGTAATATATATTTTATTTCTGAAAGGGAAGTGGAAAGATATTTTTAGTCAAAAATACCCCAGAGTAGGAAAAAAACCTATTTAAGCACTATATATGTTGGGAAGATATATAAAGATATGAATATATAAGAGATTACAAACTGTCCCCGGGCCTAATGTGGCATACACTACTACTTCAACTTGCAGAGAACTTCAAATTCTCGCTTTGAATGCCTGCAGATAGAACATGGACCTCCTAAACTCTTCCCAGTCCTGCCACTCCAAATTTTCCAGTACCAGTTCTATACTTGTTTATTCCACCAGCCTGGGATTGTGGACAGTTGCTATCAATTTCTAATATGACTATTATGGACTGAATGTTTCCTAGGCAGACTAGACACTAGACAAAAGACACACTTTTAAATATAAAAACTGTGTCCTAATATCTACAAAAATAAAAGAAAAAAAAGCCAATGATAGCGCAATCCAATAAAAACAAAAAAGGGGATGATGTAAATTTAATAACTGAAAAGAAAGCATTGTACAATATCACTTAGTTGATTATGGGCAGCATTATTAATGCCCTATTCATTCCTAATACTACAATATTTTAATCCATTCTCTTCTTGAGCAAAAAAAGTATAATGTATTAAAAGAAAAAAGACATATTTAGCTGTGACTATATGAGTAGACAGGTTCTTGGCATGGATAAACAGAAAAGGAATTCCCTGTGATAATCTGAAAAGAAACAACAATGAAGCATCTAAATTTTAAAAAAATTAATGGGTTAAAAAATACTAAATTGTACATGTTAGAGTTTGAAATGCTCTTAACCTAAAACAATGTCTAAACAACAATAACAATTCTGAGGGGTAAGGGGGAATCACCACAAGATTAAACTGATAGGAATTAAGTCAACTTGTAGAGCTTTCAAAATAATTTATTTTATAATGTTTTATAAATCATGGATGAAGCATAAACTAGATGTATTATCTGTAGAGACAGAAAGGAGATATATAAAATTTCATAGAAGACCAAACCATCTAGAACAAAAACAGTAAAGAAATAAAATCTAGGAAGTTTTGTTTTTTTATAACAAAATCTCAGGAAATATATTTAAAAAATCAGACCTAAAATGTTAAAGTTGGTAGTAGCAAATGAAAAAGCAAAAGTTAAAAATATTAATTCTCTGGTTATATACGTTTTCTAAAACAAGGCTATTAAGAGGAGTTAAGAAACAACAACAATTAGTCTATTAAGAGTAATATTTTAGGGGCGCCTGGGTGGCTCAGTGGGTTAAAGCCTCTGCCTTCGGCTCAGGTCATGATCTCAGGGTCCTGGGATTGAGCCCCACATCAGGCTCTCTGCTCAGCAGGGAGCCTGCTTCCTCCTCTCTCTCTGCCTGCCTCTCTGCTACTTGTGATCTCTCTCTCTCTGTCAAATAAATAAATAAAATCTTTTAAAAAAAGAGTAGCATTTTTTATATAACTAGCTTTTGTTGATTAAGAAAAAATGAACTATTCATGCAGGAAATAGGGGGAAAGACAGACTCATAAATATGTTCTCAATATCTCTGTAATCCCAATGTGTGTCTTATCATCTTACATGATAAATCTAGATGGACTACTTCACTCTTGGTAAACTCACTATCCCAATGAAACTAACTTTAGAAGGACTGTTTGTACACAATCAGAACTTTAGAGATCCAACAAGACAGAGAATCAGGAAGACTAAGATCTGAGTCTGCAAAATAACCAGAGCTTTCATGGACACGATCCAGAAATCAAAGCTGAAAAACAATAGGTCACAGAGTGTTTATACTGTCATTGGAATGAAGATGAAGATATAGCTACACCCCCGACCTTCTTCTTACACTAGGTAAACATCCAACTGAATACAGAGAGTGTATTTAACTATTATATAAATGTAATTATCACAGATCACTGAACATAAATTATAAGAGGAAAGCTCTGTCAGGGGTCCTCCGGAACCTGCAGGTTCAGTGATTCACTAAGAGGACAGACAGGATTCAGCATATAGTTGTGATCAAAAGATAAAAAGCAAAATAAACAAAAGAGAAAGCACACTGATGGGGCCAAGTGCAGAGGAGTCTAGACACAAGCTTCCAAGAATCCTCTCCTGATGGAGTTGCACTTAATCCTTCCAGCAACAAACCATCACAACACTTGTGAAACGTCTACCAGGGAAACTCGTTAGAAACTCAGTTCCTAGTGATTTTATTGGAGGTTGGTGACTGGGTATCCTCTGCCTTGACACATATCAAAACCTAGATCCCCAGAAGGAAACTGGGTGTCCAGCATGTAGGCTTGTAGGAAGTGTTTAGGTTCAGTGAACCACTGTTTTCAGTCCTGAGAATCGTGAGAAACCCTCTCTAAATCCAAGTCCCCAACAGCTAGCCAGGAACTCATCCTGCAGGCAGGCATTTCTAAGAATAGCAGTTTTAACTGTGCTATACTAACTCTTTTCTGTAGGAAGCACAGCCTAACGTTTATTCTATAATTATAAAATACTATAGGTTACTGGAGAAAACTACTTCTAAAGTAATTTTCTCTCGGACGTACTCAGATTTCAAAACCAAGTGGAAGAATCTACATGTTAAAAATCTAAATGTGGGGGCACTTGAGTAGTTCAGTCAGTTAAGCCTCCAACTCTTAGTTTTGCTTGGGTCATGGTCTTGGGCTCATAGAATCGAGCCCCTGTCAGCTCTGCACTCAGCAGGGAATCTGCTTGAGATTCTCTCTCCCTCCTCTTCGGTCCCCCACTTCTTGCTCTCTCACTCTCTGAAATAAATAAATAATCTTTAAAAAATCTAAATATGTAAGGAGTCCAGGTTGAGCCATTCTGCTCTACATGCTACCTCCCAGCATCAAACAATGAAATCATTAAGCCTGTACAAGAATGAACTAGTTCACTGAACCTAAGACTTGCCTTTTAAAGAGAACGTCTGAACAAGCTTAAGGAACAGGTACCAGTGGAAACACGGATGATTTTTTTTTTTTAGATTTTATTTATTTAGGGGCACCTGGATGGCTCAGTGGGTTAAAGTGTCTGCCTTCAGCTCAGGTCATGATCTCAGGGTCCTGGGATCGAGGTCCGCATCGGGCTCCCCGCTCATCAGGGAGCCTACTTCCTCCTCTCTCTCTGCCTACTTGTAATCTCTCTCTGTCAAATAAATAAATAAAATCTCTAAAAAAAAAAAAAANTGATCTCTCTGTCAAATAAATAAATAAAATCTTTAAAAAAAAAAAAACACAATTGGAAGAGTCAGATGCTAAATTTTAGAAGGTGATGCCAAAATAATACATACTTTGGGGGCCAGGATGAATGTGTATGAGAAGTAACCTATTTTATTATTAGCTTTATATCTTAAACTATGTGATCTACACTGCCAAGTTAACTGATTAGATTACTCATATTTTTTTAGTAAGCAAAACAAAATTGCTACAATCCAGAAAAAGATAATAAAATGCAGCTGATTTTCCTGTGAATCATAAACAGGTATCTGATATAAAAACTGAATATATGGCTGAATAATATATACATTTAAGAATTTCTGGCAATCAAAATAATCAGGATTCTAATTGGTTTAGCTGTCTGAAATGATCAACCTGTAATCAAGTAATGAAGATTTATTAAGGAAATTTTGTTACACAGATAATTCCAATATTAAGGTTCTAGAAAATATCCCTAAAATAAAAAACTGTTGACTATCTCACATTCTGCCAATGAACCTTACAATGAAATAAAACATAGTCAAATTTTCTTGGTGAACAAGCATAATCAGCTACAACAACATTTATTAGATGAAGTTACATTTTGGTAATTTAAATATATTTGACAAAATGTTGTTTTTAATTGTGGTCCTGAATAACTTCTGGGATTTTCAAAATAAGCAACTTTGTCCACTGGATGTCATTAAAACTACTAGTATTGTATAATTAATAGGAAACATTATTAAAGAGTCATTAAATATAAAAATCTAAAGAAAATTATAAATCCTTCTTAGTTATTCCACAATCTTTATAATCTAAATAGCTATCGAATAGTACATCCTAACACCATGAAACAAAAGTACCTGTTTTGATCTGGATATTTCAACTCAGGCAGTAGGTTGACCTTGAGCAAAAAAAATACTCTAAGACTTTTTCTTTTATGAAGAAGGTATGGCTTGTCAAATAAAAGGACAGAATCCTAAATTATGATAAAAATAACATTTTGAAAAGGAAGATACTCTGTTGAAACTACTGCCATTGAAAAGCAGGTAATATCTACCTGCTCCATTTTTAAAAATTAAAAATATTTCCTCTATCAATTTAAATTTAATTAAATTAACCACTAAAGAAAAAATGCTGTATTTTTGCTTATACTTTGTCAACAGGAATTATACTGTCAGTCAATAGGAAATGATTGAAAAATTGATCAATAAAATCTAATGAACATACCTAATACTGGATAGTAGTGTCATTAATCATAAACTGTATCTGGGTTTTCAGACACTGAGAATTATACTGAGGCTATTGTATATATTAATTTCAAATAAAATTAGGTAGCAAGTAGCACAAAATGTTAGTGAGACAGACTGTTATTTTGACTATTAAAAATCTGTAATAATATAAATTTCAGAACATAGATGGTTATTATAAAATATGATTCTCAATCATATTCAATATCACATTATTTTCTGGATTTCAAGCCACACAACTTTATTTTATATAAATTAGTATGTTGTTTAATCACATTGTATGCACTAAGCCTTGGTTATCTACCTTCATTATTAAAATAAAACATTTTCTTTCCCTGAAGGCCTAAACTGTACTTAGTTTATTAAATATTGTATAAAAATTACCTCTATATGTAGTATCTTTAAGTCCAATCAGGTATTCTCTGGGAAATAAGTACAAAAAGATAGCATATTGTACCTTTATACGTTAAATCCTTCCAATTATACTTTTGCTTAAAAAAAATACTTGAGAAATTCTCAAGTCTCTTTTTTCTCTAAATTGATCAATTTCTTAACAAGCTTGGTCACCTGCTCAAATAAGACTAGGAAAAGGCATACTTGAAGGGCCATGTGTTTGTACCTCTGTATGTGTGTGTATGTGTGTGTGTGCGTGTGTGTGTGTGTATGTGTTGGGGGAGTAGTAAGAGACCAGAGGGACCATCAGTAAGAGCAAAAGTGAAAGTTTTCAATCTGATATAAAAGAGACAAATATAAATCAAATACTAACCCACTCTGATAAGGATTACCCTAGGTATTTAAGAAATTAATACATCATTTGTTTTTAAATTGGTTCTTATTTCTCTGCTTCCTCATAAAAACTGTTATCAAAAGTGAATTTTCAAAACATTAATGCTTATAAAATATCCTACTAACGTTTGGAGAGAACTTAGATCTTTTTCAAAGTAGAGGACCCCAAAAGCTGAGCAGGCCAAGGTACAGAAAGTAGAAAGCCAAACTATGTCACCCTCTCTGGTGAAACATAGGTGAGGTATTCTGTGAAATTATTACACCTCTCATCTGAACAAACCATTCTTTTTCTTCAGACTAAATCACTTAAATATATATAGACATGGGCACCTAGATACACACATATCCATGTCTTTCAAACAAGGTTAAAAATCCTCCCTTACTTATAGAATGAAGCTAATTACTGCTCCAGATCAAAACAAGTGAAAGTGATCTGAATGTATATAGATATATATCACTGACAAATACCAAACCAAAATTGGTAATCATAAAAGCTTAATTTTTTATGTACTTGAGAGAAAGAGAGTGCGCACGCACACAGGAGCAGGAGAAGGAGCCCAACGCAGGACCCGGGGATCATGACCTAAGTGGGCGGGCAGACGCTTAACCGGCTGAGCCACCCAGGTGCCCTAAAAACCATAATTCTTAAGTATAATTTTATACTGCCACATTTGGCATGACCATGAATATATTAATTCTCGTTTTTGGCAATTTCCTTGGTACGCCGATTTTTTTAACACTACGTAAGTCCCATATATCCTTTGCTCTTATATGTAGTCAAATTAATTGTATGAACTTGAGCAAGGTATTTAACCTCTCCAGACCTCAGTATTCTTCACTATAAAATGGAAGAAAATTTCAGCATCCTCTTGAAGGGAATTAACTGAGATAATGGGATAATCACATTCTTAGCAGTTTGATACACAATAAGGAATCAGCTAAGGAGAACTATTAGGTAATAAACAGATTTTAAATGTGTATTTGTTTAAATAATAGGTTAAATATAAATTGTAATAAGACAATGTGTTCTAGTACTGTATTTTTTATATTGAAAATAAATCTTCATAAAGACAACCATGTTTTGGCTAATAACAAAGCAAAACAAGTTTTTTTTTTTTCTGGAGTAGTGTAATATACACTTATTGATATAGTCATCATTTGTTTCTTGAATACCTACTTTGTGCCAGGCACAATGCTAGGTGCTGGGGATATAGTAATGACTACTAAATACACAATACCCATTTTCATGGAGTTTGGGGCCTAATGGGAGAAACAGACATTTTATAAACAATACTATAAACACATTTAATTACAACAGTGATTAATAATACTTAAGATTCTATAGGATAAATTAGACAATATATTACACATTCAAATTTATAAGAAACAAACTTAGTTCAGAAAAGCTGCCAATCATGTCTGACAGATATAGCAGGAATATGTTTTCATTACTTACTATCAGTTTTCTAGTGTAGTATTTAACATAGGGCTGCCTTTAAAAATTGATTCTAATATGTGGTCTACACAATCAGATTTTGTAGAAAGTTATCTAACTAGCCATCAAACAGGCGAGGGTAAGAAAAAATAAGATGAATATTTTTATGTGATCACTTTGTGACTGACCTCCCCACATAAAGATCGATTATTCTTCCCTGTTTTAATCATTTTTTTTTCCAGAATTTTTCCCTTTAAAAAGAATAGCTTTGGAATAGCATTCTTTCTAGCAATATACGTCCCAGGGAAATCCCCACTATATGTCACACCCTCTTTACCTATCAATTCTCACTCTGTTCTTAACTCCTGTCCCAATTCTTGTCTCCTTCAACGCAGACTTTGATCTTTCTGTCAATCTTGAGAAGCCATTCTTTCACTCCTTTCTTCTTTGTGGCTCCTTCATCCCTGAACTAGCTTTCCATATGATCTCTTCTTCTATTTCCTTTCCTTTTCCTTCTTTAACCTTTTCTCTCTGTTAGCCTCTTTTCCTTTTAAGTCTTCATTGAAGAAACGAAAGTGAAAGAGAATCAAACTAAACCAGCTATTGCTTGAAATCCATTAAATATACATAAATATACATATTTATACAAGAATTTGAAAAGTTACAGATATCAGGCACCCTGGTTTGATGCATTTAATGAGAAAATTATGCCTTATTCCACTTAATGAAATTAACAAAACATTTGTATTCACAAAGAAACAGCAGTAAATTAGGAGTCAAGAAACTGTATTCAAGGGTGCCTGGGTGGCTCAGTGGGTTAAAGCCTCTGCCTTCGGCTCAGGTCATGATCTCAGGGTCCTGGGATCGAGGTCCGCATCGGGCTCCCCGCTCATCAGGGAGCCTACTTCCTCCTCTCTCTCTGCCTACTTGTAATCTCTCTCTGTCAAATAAATAAATAAAATCTCTAAAAAAAAAAAAAAGAAACTGTATTCAAGCCAATTCTGCAAAAATAAGTATAAACATTTAATCTCTCTGAAACTTAATGTGGTAATTTTTAAAAGAGAGTACTCCATTATTTGTTCTCCTAATTTCATAAACTTTTTGTTAAAGTAAATGTTAATTTAAGACTAGAAATTTCTGATTTTTAGGATATAGGCTAAATAATTTGAATCGTTTCATTATAAACTAACAGATTCTAGACCTAAAGGTAATCACGTCAAATACTGTGTTTTAGACAATAACACAATTCCGGATGACCTGGAAAAATTAACTACATTCAAAAACAAAACTAAAACTATCCAGCCTATACCCCCTAAAGAATCAAATATAAGAATCATTTGCTATTTCTCTCCTATCCAAATGCTACTCATTATTCAAATCCTGGCATACACTTCACAGAATCTAACAATTCCTTACATCAGTGCTACATAAAAGATAATAGGAGATAAACTGGTTCATGCAAATAATAAACCTGGTCTTCCCAACTTAACCATAAATGTCTACGTGGTAGGAGCGTGTGCTATACTTTTTTAAAAATTAACCTGACCTGAACTGAATTAATAGGGTACAAGGAACACTAAAAAACTCAAGTAATTAACATTTATTTTTAAAAATCCAACATTAACTCTAAAGCACTAAAAAACAAGAACAACAACAACAAAAAAAACATATTAAACTAATACATATTACTTAAGAAATCTCATTTTCAAAGTCAAGGAAATAGGAAACAGAAAGAAAGAACAACAAACTCTATCTACTTCCCTGGAATTAATGCAACTTAAACAATGATTATGATACTTTGGACACTTACAAAAGTGGCTCTGTAATTAGTATGCTGTAGGCTTTTATTTTTTTTTTAAGATTTTATTTATTTATTCGACACAGGGAGATCAGATCACAAGTAGGCTGAGAGGCAGGCAGAGAGAGAGAGGAGGAAGCAGGCTCCCCACTGAGCAGAGAGCCCAATGTGGGGCCCGATCCCAGGACCCTGAGATCATGACCTGAGCCGAAGGCAGAGGCTTTAACCCACTTAGCCACGCAGGTGCCCTGCTGTAGGCTTTTAACAAGATACTTTCACGAAGAAAACAAATTAAGAAATTATTTAGTTGGAGCCCTCAAATAAAAGATTACCTTCTTTCTTTGTCCCCCACAGTTTATGATCCTTGTTTAGGGAACTTTTACAACATCTTTACCACTATAAAGAGTAAAGTTATTAAATTCTTATCTAATCTTATACTTCCTTATCAATGCATGTATTTGTTTGTTAGAAATTTTAATACACATGGGAATTTTGCAAACATACACCCCCACTGAAAAAAACCAGTATGTCCAGCCTCTAGCTAGAGTAAGTTCAGAGTGGCCTCTATGTATAGCCGACACTGAATAAAAATGCTTATGATTAAATATTGAAAATTTCCCCAAATGTTAGATAAATCTCTGGTGACGACAACAAAAGGAAGAAACCAAAAAAACATCAGTATCCTTAAGGAATCATCAGTTTCTTTTTGTTTGCTCCCGTTATAAATTTTGCATTTGCACATTGCTGCCTAGATTTTCAAAGGATTCTGCAATGATTAATTTAACAATCTACCCATATTGCTGTAATATAACCAAGGACGTTTACCTATATATAATTTATAATATCCATACCAAGGACAGATTAGTGGGCAAAATAAAACTTCCAAGACACAGGATTGTTATTAATGCAGAAATGGGCAAGTGTCGCCAAAATACTACAACTTAAAAACAGACTTCTCAAACTTGGATGCTTGGTACCCCCAAAGATATACATAAAAGAGCCATCTTCTAATTTGACCTGATTAGTTTCTAAATAAACAAAATGAATTTTTAAAAATTCTCATAATTACAAATATATATATTTAAATTTTTCTAGATTTAATTAATTTATTTGCCACAGAGAGAGTACAAGCAGGGAGAACAGCAGAGGGAGAGTGAGAGGAAGAAGGAGACTCTCCACTGAGCAGGGAGCCTGATGTGGGGCTCGATCCTGGGACCCTAGGATCATGACCCGAGCCGAAGACAGACTCTTAGCAACTGAGCCACCAAGGTGTCCCTACAAATATATATTGAATACTAACTAAATGCCAGGCCTTACACTAAATACTTTGTCTGAAGTGTTCCCACCTGAAATTTCCACAACATTCAGAGGTATGCAGTATAACTGGGGTTAGTAATTTTTTTAAGGGCCAGATATAAACATTTTAGGCCTTGTGGGCTACGTATGGTCTCAGTCTATATTGTAATAAGTCAGTTCTGCTGGATGAGAGGGGTCATAGACAATATGTAAAGGAATGGGTATGCCTGCATTTCACTAAAACTTTACTTACAAAAACAGGCAACAGATTTGGATAGATTCGGCCCACAGACCACAGTCTGCCTCTTTCAGCAATTAAAAGTCGCATTTTACCAGTGTCAGAATGTAACTCACCCACATCCACACAGCTGACCAGTAATGAAGTAAGAACTTAAACTCCGGTCTCTTTCATTGCAGAACCAAAGCAGCTGGACTACTACGGATATCTGTCTCTTGACAGCAGTTTAAGAAGCTATTTAAGAGTAAAATAAACACAAATATATTCTAGAGTAAAAGGCAAAGTGAAATGTTTGTAAAAGATAAAACAACGGAGTAGAAGAAAGTCTGCATCTGCAATGGATGCAGGCCCTGGGAAATAAAACTTCTGTGCCTCAGAATATCAGGGTCTCTGGCGAAAGGTCTGAGAATTTAGCCTGTGCTTACAAAAGAGCTTTTTAAAAAAATTCACAAAATTATTTTAAAGTTTCATGGTATGTTTTAAGATTCCTCTTCCTATATAATGACACAGGACGAACTACTAAAACTACTCATTTGGAGATATATATTTTATATATACATACATATATACACACATATGATGGTGTATAATATACATAGTTACAGTTATGGTATTAGAGTTATTGTTATTAATGCTGAGGCCCTTTGTACCTGTGCAGTGTGATGCCAAAGAAAAATGACACACAGTTGGGCCAAAATCCTGTCCTTCCAGAGCAACACTACCCTAACGATTTAACTCGTTGTAATTAAATTACTCAAAATCTCAGCATATATCATGACTGCCAGTTATCTCATATTACTTACTGTTTGGGGGTCATTGAGTAATGTAGTGGGAACTATTCACAGTGACAGTTCTCTATGCCAATGAGAAAGTAAATATCAGAATCCTATTCAATGACTTTCAGTGTATGATGTTGAAAAAAGTATTGAAAATGTAGTTTGGGAGGGCTTTTCTGAAAGGGAAAAAGATGCTGTAGCCCAAATAAAGAGCTTTCCTAAATGCCTGATTTAATCAGAGAGTAATATTCGAATTTATATATTTTTTTAAAGATTTTATTTATTTATTTGACAGAGCGATCACAAGTAGGCAGAGGCAGGCAGAGAGAGAGGGGGAAGCAGGCTCCCCACCGAGCAGGGAGCCCAATATGGGCCTCGATCCCAGGACCCTGAGATCATGACCCGAGCCGAAGGCAGAGGCTTTAACCCACTGAGCCACCCAGGCGCCCACGAATTTATATTTCTTAAATAAAATTTCTCTCAAGAACAATATTCAGTGTAGGAAGCACAGTAGATTTAACTACTGAGTGTCTGCCCTCATTTTAGTTCCATATTATGTAAAAGTGATGTTATGTGGCATAGCTCATAAACAGTGATTATAGTGGAGAAAACCATAGGGCACAGGTTATAGATTCCCTCTTGGTGTAAATAAATGGTTTGGTATGGGAACATTAACCACTGATCCAGTCATGATATATTTTGTTAACTCCTGAGGAGCATTCCCTTTCCCCATTGGCTGCTGGCAGTTTGTATACTGGGAAACAAAGAAGGCACAGAAAACTACCCTAAGTTTCCTAAGGATCTACAATGGAGCAAATGCTTTATCCATTTAATTATATTTAACTTTGGGGAGCCTGGGTGGCTCAGTCATTAAGCTTCTGCCTTCAGCTCAGGTCATGATCCTGGGGTCCTGGGATCCCTGGGGTACTGTGATCAAGCCCCATGTGAGGCTCCCTGCTCAGTGGGAGGCCTGCTTCTCCCTCTCTCACTACCCCTGCTTGTGTTCCCTCTCTCACTCTAACAAATAAATAAATAAAATCTTTTAAAAAATAATAATTATACTTAATTTTCTCATTACATTTATAGTAGGGATTGTTACACCCTAATTACAGATAAGGAAACTAAAAGAAGAGATGTTAAGTGGTTTTTTCAAAATCACCTGGGCAGACAGGTAGAAAATTGGGACACTGGTCCACTTTTGTCAGACTATCCTCCTTCCAAAACAATGCTCAAAGACAAAAAATCATAATGTCAGATTTTATTCTCAGACATAGCAAAATACACCGATGATTACAACCCACAGGTTTCCTTGTCTCACAAATTATTTTGTGATTTTGCTTCCTAGGGTTTTTTGTTTTGTTTTTATTTTTTGCTTTCTCTCGTCATTTTGCTTATTATTGATTACTGGTGAAGTTAATAACATTTTAGGTCTATCACAGGAAGTTCATGGAATTTACCACAATGTGCCACTTCACTAGTCATCTCAACTTGCCTTTTCTAGAGTCCTCTTGCTCACTAATGCTTTCTTCTAACTTACTAATTACCGCCACCATGTATTTCATTGTTGATACTGTTGGTTGTTAATGGTCGAACCTAGTTTAGAAATAATCATAATATGAGAATAGTTTAAAACAGATGTCAGAAATTGTAAACATAAACATTTCTTACAACAGAGCCTCAAATAGCTCAAATTTGGCACTCCAACTTGTCACTAGCATAAAAATGTGATTCAAATTCATTCACAACCAGTTGCCTGAGGGACAAATGAGGCAAAAGAGAAAAAAAAAAAAACCCTGGACATACAAAATTAATAGATATAAATGTGAGCAGAGGATAAAAAAGGCATGTAGGCAAATAGAAATGTCAAGAAAATATGGCCTGACACAGAAATTAGTATTGCTCTGAAGTGTAAATTCTTACAATCATTTGCTGATTTTTTTCCCAACTATTATGATGTCCCATGTTACATGTGTACCTCATTAGTTCAAAATACGCCTTATCTATCACTAGAGCAACAGCACTATTAAGCCAGCAAAAGCAAGTCTGAACATGATGTTTCCATCTCTCCATCACTATCCAGGGATATGACACAATTCTTTGACCTTTGTTTGATACGGCAAGTTAATCAAAGAATAATTTGAAAGATGCTTTGCTTTATAGATACTTGTTAGTCTTTGGCAATGGTTTATTTTATAAAAAGTGTGTCTCTTTTAAAGATGAAATAGAGGAATATCTAGTTGAAGAAAAATACATTTTTATGAGTAAAATATTTGTCGTGTTTATAAGATAAAAGGCCTACATTCGTTTCTCCTAATTCATAACACTTCATAAGGAAAGGCTTCTTTGAAGGTTTATGATCTTATTAAAACAAGAAAGAAAAAGTGATCTTGATAAATTAGAGGAGTAATATACATTTCTAATGTGGCTTTTAAGCGACATAAGTTTGAAAGTGGCCCAGCCACCTCTGAAAGGCTATTATCACAATGGCTGGTTGAAGCAAAAAATACAATAGCTCTCTGAAGCTCCAAGGGTTGTTGATAACACCTGTGGTTGCAGGTGGCTCCCCTTGAAAAGAAACATACCACTTTCCTCTCCATTGGTGACCACTGTGTTCCCCAGTGGGTCAGAGGTGACCAGGGTGTTTTCAAGTGGTTTTATAATTCTGAAGAACTGGACTGTGAGTACAGACAAGTTTCCAATTTAGCCTTTTGAAAACATAAACGTGGTCTGCTTTTCCTCTTTTAACATATTCCATTCATTCACTAAGTATAGCAGGAGATTTCATCTAGTGACCTTACAGAATTAATTCAAATTAAATGACTGGTTTTAAGATTTTGACTAGATATGCATTGAAGTGGTTTTTTTTTTCTAAGTAATCTTTACAATATTCTCCATGGAGATTAAATGGGGTTAAAAAAAAAACATTGTCACTAAAGACAGCTTTTTCCCATTACCTTGCTTACAAATTACTTAGAAATCTAGAAGACAGAACAACACCAATTCTTAATACACAATTAACATTTGACACATTACAGTTCTGAAGTATAAAATAAGTCATAAACAACAAAGATACAATGGCTAAGACATTCTGACTAAAATGTAATATGATATAGTCAGAATTCATCTGGTCTATGACAATTAGTTCAGAATTCCACATTTAAAAGGGACATAGAGAAATGTAACTTGCTAAATAAATAAGAATTCAAAACCCTGCAATGCAACAGGAAAAACAACTGGGGGTAGGGAGATAGAAATCCATGCATTGGAGACAGAAAGAGCCCAGAGTACAACATTCAAAGACAGACACACTATGTAGAAAAGTGACTGGATCTGTTTTGTGAACTTCCATGGCTTACAAACCGGCAGACAGATTTTTAACCCAATGTAACAAAACATTCTTTAATTGAGAGACCTGTCCAAATATGGACTGGGCTACCTCGTGAGATAAGTTTCACTCTATTGAAGGGCAAGCAGAATCAGGGATACTGAACAAAGGACTAAAGATTAAACTATGATATACAGAGGCCTCTTGAAAGTCTTGTGTCTATGAATGTTTGGCTGTGAGAACTGTCTACAATGAGACAGCTCCCAGACTGATAAAGAGAGCCTCTCCGAGTAAAACAAATACAAGTATATAATGAATAACATTAGCTAGCAGCAGAAATAAATGTAACTAAGACAAAGTTTATAAATCCCCCCCTTTTTTGATGGGGAGTTAGGGAATACCCAAATACAATCAAGATAACAAGTTTGAATTGTCAAAACCAGGATGTAGTGAAAAATGTGAGAAAAATCTCAAGAAGATTAATGTATTGGGTAAAGACCAATGATCTGCCTTACACCCAGTGAAAGCAAACACTATTACTAATCTTACTAGCGTGCATTAGTCAGTACTAATCCAGCAGTGGTGGGAACAAAGGAACACTAGTTAGTGAACCTAAACTTTCCAGTTATATAAGAGTAATAGCATTTGCTAGACAAGAATGGTTCATAAGAAATTTACTGAGATTACCTATCCTTTAAGACCATGTAACTATTGTATTGTTACTTCTACGCTCTTTTAAAGATCCTTAAAATCATGTATTTGGATTCAAAAACTCTTTGGAACAAAACAAAGGTAACTTGCTTGTTGAACATAAGGATCCCAACAACTTTTTAAGGCATATACTTCATCTACTATTATTAGATCACTAATTTTTTTACACCTTTCTCTTATGAGTGCAGTGTGTTTCCTCGATAGCTCATTCTAATTTAGGGGGGCCTGGGTGGCTCAGTCGTGATTCTAGGGTCCTGGGATCAAGCCCCGCATCGGGCTCCTTGCTCAGCGGGAAGCCTGTTTCTCCCTCTCCTACTCCCCCTGCTTGTGTTCCCTCTCTCACTGTCTCTCTCTCTCTCTCTCTCTCTGTCAAATAAATAAGTTAATTTAAAAAAAAGAAAAAAGAAAATCCGAACTTTAAAGTTTTCAATTAGCTTTGAACCCCAATGATTTTAAATGGCATTGATGTTCTAAGACTGCAAGCACACCAGATGTCCTGATTTCACTAAGTTTAACCACAAGTTACTTTTTAAAAAATCTATTTGAAAAGTTATTACCTATGTCAATATGTTTTTGAAAATGGAGACTACTATCAAGTCCCTATGAGAGGTAATAGTTAAATAACTATTAACATTTTCATTTACTTTCTCCAGCCACTTTGTTCCTTTTACAAAGAGGTTTTAATTTTTTTTTTCAAATTTTGTTTAAATTCCAGGTAGCTAACATGTAAGGCTTTTAAATTTTTTTAAACTTTTGATTTTGAGATATAGATTATCATACAGTTATAAGAAATAATATAGACAGATCCTGTGTAGACTTTACCTGGTTTCCCCAAATGGTAACATTTGGAAAGCTATGGTATAATATCACAATCAAGGTATTGGCATTGATATAGTCAAGATACAGAACAATTACATCATTAGAAGTAGCGCTCTGAGGCCCTTTTATTGTCACACCATTTTCTTCCTGCTTTCTATCACTATCATTGACCCCTGGCAAGCATTAATTCATTCTCCATTTCTTTATTTTTTCACTACAAGAATGACATATAAATGGAATCAAACACCATGTATGTGCCCTTTGGAGATAGTTTCTTTTCCACTTAGTATAATCCTCTGGAAATTAATCCAAACTGCTGTATACACCATGCAGTGTTCTTTTTTATTGCTAAATGGTATTCCATGGTATGGATGTACAACAATTTGTTTAACCATTCATCACTGAAGCAGACCTGGGTTGTTCCTGGGTATTGGGCATTATGGAAAAAAAACGCTAGAAACACTGATGTAGATGTTTTTGTGTGGGAACAAAAAGTTTTAATTTCTTTGGGATAAATATCCCTAAGCGCAACTTTTGGGTTATATGGTAGTTGGATATTTAGTTTTACAACTACCACACTGTTTCATAGTGACTGTAACATGTTACATTCCCCCCAAGAATGACCATCTCCCAGCATGCTCACCAGCATTGGTGTCATCACTATTTTTTTATCTTAGCCGTTTGAAAGGTATGTGGTGATATCTCATTGTAGTTTTAGTGGCTAATGATACTGAATGCATTCTCATCTGTTTACTAATATATATTTACTGTTCATGTCCTCTAGTTTCCATCTTTTGTTTGTTTTGTAGGGTTTTTTGTTTGTTTTACTGTGGAGTTTTGAGACATCTTTACACATTCCAGATTTGAGATCTTTGTTGGGCATATAGTTTGCAAACACTTTCTGCCACTCTGTACTTTTCTTTTCATCATCTTAACTAGGACTTTATAATTTTGATGACAATTTATCAATTTTTCCTTGTCTTGATTATGCTGTGATATCAAGTTTAGGACCTCTTTGATTACCCCTACATTCTGAAGATTTTTCTCTTATTTTTTTTGTTTCCCTAAATGTTGTCCAGTTTTATATTTTACATGTTAGTTCATGATCTATTTTGAATTAACTTTTATATAAAGTGTAAAATTTAGGTAGAGGCTATTTTTTGCCCACTGATTTCCAATTTCTTCAGCATCATTTGCTGAAAAGTCTATCCCTCCCCCACTGAAGTGCTTTTGTAGTTTTTCCAAAGATTAGTTGGGCATGTTAGTACAGGTCAATTTCTGGGTTCTCTATTCTGTTTCTTCAACCTGTGTCCATCCCTCCACAGATACTACACAGTCTTGATTACTCTAACTTAATCTTAAAGAATCTTAATAAATCTTAAAATTGGGAAGATTGATTCTTCCCATTTCGTTCCTCTTTTACAAGATTGTTTTAGAATAGCTAAAACGTTTTAGCTTCTTATATAATTTTAGAATAATCTGCCTTTTTATATAATTTTAGAATGATCTTTATATCTATAAAAAATCTTGATGAGATTTTGATAGGAATTGTCTTAAACTGTTTTTTATTTGAGAAGAAATGACATCTTTGTTATGTTGACTCTTCTAACCTATGATCACATATGCATTTCCATTTTCCACCTTTTTATTTCATTCACTGGTGTTTTATAGTTTTCAGCATATAGTCCTGTATATATTTTATTAGATTTGTACCTTAATATTTCTTTTATGAGAGAAAAGAGATGGAAAACAGGAGGGAGGAAGAAAGAGAAAGAAGGAAAGATAAAGGAAGGGGGTAGGCAAGAAGGGAGAAGAATTATAAATGGCACCATATAAATTTTAATTACCATATATTCATTGCTAGTGTATAGAAACAAGTGATTTTTGTATATTTTTCTTGCATCTTGCAACCTTGTTAAACTTCTCAGATTTTGGAGGATTTTTATTTGTTTGTATTCCTTGAGATTTTCTACATACCATCTATAAATAGCTACAATTTTATTTTTTCTATTCCAATCCATCTTCTCTTCCATTCTTTTCCCGTCCCTTTCTTTTTTATTGGTTAGTTCTTTCCAACACTATGTTACATAAGAATGGTGACAACAGACTCAGTGATCATGCATTTTTAAATGTTAAGTACTAACAAACTGTTTTCCAAAAGGATTGTAGAAAAGTATATACCATGAAAAGTAGTGCATGTAAGTTATCCCTACTCCTAGAGAGGGTGGACTAGTTCATTTCAGAAGATCCCTACAACTCCATAGTCCATGAATTCAAGTGATATCATTGAGGATCATTTATCATATTAATTTTTAAACATGACTATATTAGTCTAGGTTCTCTAGAGAAACAGAACCGATAAAATATATGTGGACATATATGAGGACACTTATTATAGGAATTGACTCATGCAGTTGGGGAGGCAGACAAGTCCCACAATATGCCTTCTGATAGCTGGAGAACCAGGAAAGTCAATGATATAATTTAGTTCGAGGGGAGATGATGGTGTAAATCCCAGTCCCAAGCTGAAGGTCTGAGAACTATGGGGCTACTGCCCTGATTTCTGGAGTCCAAAGGCCCAAGAACCTGGAATTCCAATGTCCAAGGGGAGGAAAAGCTAGGCGTCCCAACTCATGGAGAGAAAGAATTTGCCCTTTCTTCACCTTTTTGTTCTATTCAGATGCTAAAAGTATTGGATGATACCTGGCCCACACTGGTGGGCATGCCTCTTTACTCAATTTACTGAACTGAATGTTAATCTCTTCCAGAAACACCCTCATAAACACACCCCCAAATCATGTTTACCAGCTGTCTGGGCATCCCGTAGCTGAGTTAAGTTGATACAAAAATTTAACCATCGAAACGACAGAATTATAAACTTCGCATATCAGCAAGATGTTTCTTTTGCCTTTGACATTCTCAGTTAGCACCTGTTGCTCTTACTCTGGTTCACTTTGACATTATTGCCTCACTTCTTTCCCACAGCTCAAGAAATTTCATTGGTGACATCTCCTACACTGAATTTTCCTTTGTATGCATAGTTTAGGGATGAGTTTATGCCAAGCTACACTTTATTACTATAGGATAAGTCCTTGAGAAAGTAAAATTACTTACATGCCTACTGGAAAAGTTATGACTAGTGCTGGAGATATTTGTGTTCCACTATTGATTTTTACCTTTTAGTAAATCTACTCATCAGGCACTTTCTGGGCCTGAAAAACTGCTACATACCCAGAAACACCTGACCTAATACATCCTTGAAAATGTTTGAACTTATATATGAGACACTTTTCAAACACTGATTCTTTATATCAAAATAATAAAATAGGTAAAAATTATTATAATTTTGCCACCTATTTAAAGGAAAAGTAATTTTTAATTCACTTCTTTTTCTTTTTTTTTTAAAGATTTTATTTATTTATTTGACACAGACAGAGAGAGATCACAAGTAGGCAGAGAGGCAGGCAGAGAGAGAGGGGGAAGCAGGCTCCCTGCTGAGCAGAGAGCCGGATATGGGCCTCGATCCCAGGACCCTGAGATCATGACCTGAGCCGAAGGCAGAGGCTTTAACCCAATGAGCCACCCAGGCGCCCTATTCACTTATTTTTCAAAAGAAATCTTCTAAGTGATAAAGTCATTAACAGTGCTGATAGTGACACATTGGTCTCTGCCATACAGAAAGCAGCATAAATAACCTACATTTTATGTAGATATTTAGCATTATGGCTGAACTATAACTACAATATTCATTCCATAGAAAATATATCCTTCCCATTATCAACACCTATATTAACTTGACTCAAATTTATCTTGTAAATAGATCTGTACATAATATATATTAAGAAAATCTATAACTCTGCCACTTAAACTTAGAATGAACATAGTGGTTTTATGGTCTGCTAAATCTGACCATGTTGAAATCATGAATAAAGAAAAATGAGAATACTACATCTGACATATATTAAATGTACAATTACAGGTTATTATGCTAATTATATAAAGTTGACAATTATTCTGTATTTAAGTGCATATTTCTATATTTTTACATTTATATTAGAATAATGTTTATGTTTAAAATTTTTATATTTATATTGTTTGTAAATAAAAATAATTATGGCAGTTAATTATATGCTAAATGATAAATATGATAGATAATGAGATGTAGGCTAGAACTTATAAATTATTTAACACTTAACATATATTTCATGGGAGGTGGGTAAGATAAGTACTTGACAAAAATCATGACTTTATGTGGAATGGAGAAAAACTGTACAGCAAATAATTATATACATAACTGTTTGAAAGCTATCCTCTAGGTCAGAGACATTCACATTTAAAAATTCTTTGGGGACTTAATTAAAACAGAGAACTATCACTTCTCAAAAATATGATCAAGAGATTTAATTTTAGCTTTGCATGTTTATTTTGACATTTTTAAATGCATTTTAATGTGAGGAAGCAAAGCATCATTTTACATTTAAAATAGTTTTTCTATTTACTTTTTAGCAATAGGTCTTTTTAGTAGGTCTCTTAGAGTAAAACCTTTCCATCATAAGTAAAACAGTAAAGTATTAAAATGTCATGACCACCAAGATATACACAAACTTACAAACTAAAATATCTCTATACTTAGGAAGAAGTGGACTTTAAAAATGAGCTGATACATTTTTAAAAATCTCATGATTTCCTATTTTCTTAAAAAAGAATTGCTTTCATAAATTACTCAGCGCACACATGAAATTAAAACTGAATGATACATCAATTAAAAAATCTGTACTATGTGGTAACATTGGTAAGATGAAAATATTTTTGAAATAGAAATATTTTTTAATATCAAAAGTCAAAGTAAACGGTGGAGCATTATGCATTAAAATATCTCAAGAAATGTACAGAGTACTACTCTCTCAGGATCCATATTATTGTTTTAGGTATAATTCTAATAGCTAATAAGAATTTGCATTGGAGAGAAAATACATGATGTGGAAAGAAAGTCAAAAGGTAGGTCACTGGGGCATCTGGTTGGCTCAGTCAGTAGAGCATGCAACTCCTGATCTCAGGGTTGTGAGTTTGAGCCCCGTGTTAGACATGGAGCCACTTAACAAACAAACAAAAAACCAACCAAACAAATAAAAAGGCAGGCCACTGAAGTGATATGTCAGTAGGAAAGACTAACATGGGGAGTTTTTCAAAGTTATTCATGATTAGGCTGATAGATGCAGTATTTAAGAAGCGGAAGTCCAGATTAAATCTGCTGGAATGAAGGGGAAAGGAAAGCATTTAAGGGGGCAGGGGCTGGGATGGTAATGGGAAGGTTTTTATGAAAATTTCCTACAAGGGGAGATAGATATTTGGTCTTGAAATATAAGATATTCCAGAAAGAACAGTAGAGGAGGGAGAGCATTTCAAAGGAGAAGGAATGGTATAGATAAAGACACAGAGTCTTGGTATGTGAGAGGAACTCCACATTGTAGAAATTAGAGAGGTAAAAAGAGATCAGATATTAATTAGAGCTCCCAGTTTTCCAAGAACCTAGAATTCATCCCATGGCACGATTACCTTAAAAATGTGACCCTTCCCCCTCTAGGGCTTCCATGAGATACCTCAACACCCAGTGGATAGGAAACAAGCGGCTGAGGGAGTGGACAGTTGAGGAAACAACCTACATTGAGTAACTCAGAGCTCAGGGTTGGATCATGTTTCTCCTCGCCCTCACTCTTTAAGTGCTTCTGATATACTCTCACAACTTGAAATAACTTTTTTTTTAAAGATTTATTTACTTGAGCTGGGGAGGGGGAAATGGGGTATGGGGAGCAGGGTAGAGGGAGAGAATCTTTAAGCCAACTCCCTGCTGAGGACGGAGGCCAAGTTACCCGGGCACCCCCTGAAATAACTTCTATTAACAGATAACTTCTGATTTTAAATTACTAGGTCAATGATTCCACCCCTGTCCCACACCCCTCTTCCTCCAACTTTATCCTATAGTAGGCAGAATTATCTTTTCAATATGGTCACACCATTCCCATGATCCAAACCTTTTAACAGCTTCCCATCAAACAGACACTAAATGGAATAAAACAGAAGAAAATCCAAACACCTTATAAGGGCCTATAAGGCTTTCCATGATCTGACAACTGCCAAACTCTCTGGATTTTCCTAAAATTCTCTCTTGCTTACCATTCTACATCTCTCTTGCCTTCTCTTGAATGTACCAAGCCCATTCATTCCCCACATAGGGGCTCCACAGTTGCTTTTCTCCTCACAGTTTATACTGGATTTTATATTGCACACTTACATTTGGGTCTCTGTTTAAATATCACGTCTTCAGAAATGCTTACCTTGACTACACCAAAAGACAGCTGCCATGCAACATACCACTGAACTAGCTGGTTTTGGTTTTCTTCATGGTACCTGCCACTATCTGGCAATTTGCTTTGTATGTCTGCTTTCCCCACTGACAGTGCTCCAAGGACTGGTGTCTTACTGGTTTTTTAATGCTTCATTCCCAGTGTTTAGGAATGTTGGGTACATAGTAAGTATTCAATACATTTTTCTGTTAAATAAACAAGTTAGTTAAATCAGCACTTGTATATGCCAAAAATATTTTTGATAAGTGATTCTCAGCAACAGATTAGTTAATAATCAGTATCTGTCCATAAAGCCTCTGACCCCTAACACTTATTTATTCATTTTAAAAAGCTAAGACCTTGAGAAGTTCACTTTATGTAGGTATATAATCCACACACACACACACACACACACACACACACACACACTTATGTTTGCTAAAGACATTTTACAGACATTTCTAATACAGAAAATGTATTTCATATGTATTTTTAAAACAAAACTTCCTTTGCTTTAAAACAAATCCAGAAATGTATATTCTTGCCCTATTTTCTATCAATTTTAGGTGTGTGGATATTATGAGTTGTAGTTAACTGAAAGAAACCAAAATGTTAATTTATAACTAACCTGTATAAACATTTGGATTTTAGATGTGTCTACACACACACACACACACACACACACACACACACACACACGTATATAAATCATGAGAAAACACAGGAGAATAAGCTAATGCATACTCATATGAGTCATATCTATGCTATATCTATATGTTTAGTGCAATATCTATATGCCTGATGCAATATTCATATGCTATTTCTATATGGCAAGACAATATATAAAGACATACAAGAATCACCTTCTACTTTCTGCAGGATATTAATGCATCCTGCACAAAGAGTGGATAAAAGAACCAAACCTCCCTCAGGTCTATTCCCACCATCTCTAAAGTACTTAGGTTTATGCTCGGATGGCCTCAAAGGTTCACATTTCTTAAGGCAAATTTGCCCTCACAGCCATTTTCTTCTACATGCAAAAATAGCACAGCAGGAAAACAAACCAAACAGAGGGAAGACAAAAAGGAGGACGAAAGAGAAGACCAGGGCTAATCTGACACACACCCAAATTCTCCCTTGCCTTAGAACCTTCCCCCTCCTTGTATTATTATTTAAAAAAAAATAAGTGGAGGGAGAGAAAGGAGAGAGGAAAGAAGACTAGGAGGGGAGGGCAGGAAAGGAAAGAAAAAAGGGAAAGAAGGAAGAAGAGAACAAAGGTTCCTGAGGAACAAACAATGCTTCATTCTGTCTTGATGGGAAAAATTCACAAGTCTTTATCAATTCAGAGATTACTAATTTAGACACAAAGGATAGCTTCTCCTCAAGAAGTATTTGGCTCTGAATGAGGTTTTTATTTTTGCATTGGCTATGATAGTTTAAGATTGTATACTTTACTTTCTTTTAGCAACTGGAGGCTATATATTAAGACTTTTAAAAAAGAACACCGAGATAATTTCCCTTCAGCTCATTCCAGAAATTGACAAGCATGAATAAAAAATAAATTCCTTATTTTTTTATTTTTGGATATCTTCTTTTAAATATCATAAAGCTGAAACTGCCAAATGTACAACTGAGATCTATATGACAGTGAGAGAGAGGGAGAGAGAACACAGAAAAGAAGTGGGAGCAGAAAGGCAGCTAGACAAACTTTTGATGGACTGGTGGCGGAACACTGATACATAGTATTATCCTAAAGCAGGCTGTGCTAGTATTCTCTGCTTGAGGAAATAATAGTAAAGAAGTTTCATTTCTCCAAAATGTACCCTATAAGTAAAGAGTACTATCTATTGATGGGGGGTTGGGCGTGGTGAAAAAGAGATGGAAATGAAAAGAGCCCAGTGAAGTAAACAATTAAAGATGACGAAACGTACCCCTCAGGAAGGAGCAGCCCACAGCTTGGACACAGCAGAACTTGAATGCCAAAGCCAGTCTATCCTAATTCCCTCCCCTAATGGACTACATGTTACTGTCACTCTACCTTCATTGGTTAAAGGATAGTGAAAATTTTTATTTTACTTCTTGAATGGGAATTTCAAACAGGACATTCTTTACGAAAATGTAAAGCCACCATTAACAATGTTTATAATATGGAATTTCCACAAGCACACTGATACCATGGGGTATCTCCTAACTATGAGATCAAAGGAAAAATAGGTTAAGTGATAACTATTTTAAAATACAGAATACAAATACAAATTTTAACCATGGATTATCATAAATAAAGGAAGGATGAAAAGAGAAAGCCACGAGCAAGCATTCCAGGGGAATTTACACCGGTGAAGTTAAGAAAGGGCTTTTACTTGGGCGCCTGGGTGGCTCAGTGGGTTAAAGCCTCTGCTTTCGGCTCAGGTCATGATCTCAGGGTCCTGGGATCGAGGCCCGCATCAGGCTCTCTGCTCGGCAGGGAGCCTGCTTCCTCCTCTTTCTCTGCCTCTCTGCCTACTTGTGATCTCTCTCTCTCTGTGTCAAATAAAGAAATAAAATCTTAAAAAAAAAAAAAGTATTTAAAAAAAAAAAAAAAAAAGAAAGGGCTTTTACTCCATGGACTGGAAAATAAACAGGAGATGGCCATACGAGGGAAATACTGCAGGCAGACGGAGAAGCATGAACAGTGCAGGAAAAGCACCAGAGTGGTAAGAGATTAATAAGTGAGAGAAAGAATATGTTAGGATGAGATCAGATTCAGGTCCTTCAAAAACCCCTTAAGCCATATTAAGATTTTTTTTTAATCTTTTCAAACTGCACTGAAGTACTTTGAGGTCAGAGAAATTTGAGAAATGAAGTATTACTGTACAGCACTTACTTGGAGGTTCAAAACACACATTAGCTAATTAAACATTCCAAGAAGCATTCCATTTCTTTATAGAAGAAATATGTGGAACTTGATTCAATTCAGGGTTTTCCAAATTTATTTGAGCATTGAACACTCTTCATATGACACACACTGATATCCTGCTGAACTTTCCTCCTTGGTGGATCCTTTCCCAAAGTAGTTATATTGGAACAAAGAGCAGTGACAAACCTAGATGCTACTGTTACTTCATGAATTAACTGAAACACCATTTGCTATATCTGGGAATAAAAGGAGCTAAAATATTCAAAACGTATTACTTTGTAGAGATAATGGGTTTCATTGTTACTCAGTAGGACAAACACTTGACAGTCTACTCTGGTAGGTTCTGAGGGATTGTGCCTAACAATAGGGTTCTAACATGTATAAGAGGTATAATTTGGGGGCCTTTGAAAGCATAAACACATTCATTCATTGACTTATCCATCCAACAAATTTGTGTCTAAATGAGTCAAGCACTATTCTAGCATTGAGGGCTAATGAGAGAAGTAAGACATTGTCTTTGCCTTGTTGAAGCTTACATTTATGCTTGGTGTAGAGGAGAAAAGCTAAATACTACTAATAATGCAATCCAGTAACTGATATAATAAAACACATATTCGCAGGTAAGAGAGCAAAGAGTGAAGGCAGATAATCAAATAAGAGCATTTACTCAGGGTGGGGGATAGGAAAGACAACACTGATTTGAGAAATAATCTGGACATGATATAAAGAGGAATTGTAATTGCAAAATAGACATACGTTCATAGTTTGCATGATACATAAATTTGAGCTCGACAACTTAGTCTGAATGTGGAACAAACCATGGAAACTTTAAAAAGCAAAACTAATTCTCATGATATTCCAAGAACTATGCTAAGAATTATACACATTTTTAATATTTAAAATCTTCCAACAGCTCTATGAGGTAGGTTCCTTTTTAATCACCACGTTAGAGATGGACATGGACACTAGATATTTAAAATTATGTATGTGGTTTGCATTATATTTCTTTGGGGCAGTATTATTCTCTGTGCCTTAGTAGGACTGTTGGGTTTCTATTTTGCATTCTTATTTAATGTATGCCTCCCCTATACTTTCCCCTATTTCCCACCGCCCCTGCCAGCTGAGAGGGCTCCCTCCCTGCTTCTCTCACCACCCCTCTGGCCTGAAAGTCTTGGCTATGGTTATCTACTTTATCACTAGGTTCCCGGAATTCTCGTCTTGTACAGGAGATGTTAGATACCTCCCTTCTGGAAAATACTAAGATAGTATTATCTTAGTAAATACTAAGATAGCAAAGATGGAGAGACAGACTACTTCTGATAGCCTTTCAACTACAACCACACCAGCTAGTAGATGAGCTCACAGCAGAAGCAGGAAGGACAAACTGTAGGGCAGGCAAAGCCCTTGCTAGCTTATTATAAGGCAACTCTTAATAATAACACTTTGTCAGAAAGAAAAACATCAGGGATAAATGCCATTCCAGACTGGGCACCGAACAGCAAAGGTATGATCTCCATTATAACCATTACTTATAACAACTGCTACATCGATGGCCACTCAAGACAGGAAGACCAGAGGACTGTAAGAATGAAGAATGCCCTTCCTGCCTCAATTAGCCAAGAACTTTTACCAAAAACAGCCTAGCCATGATAGTAAAAAACCACATTACTGGGAAAGGGTAAATAATCTGATGGACAATAAATGTTCTGAGACTAAAAAATCAGAACAGAGCAACATAAAATATTGTCCTAAGAATTATAAAAGATGGCACCTGATTTAAAAGTTAATTCAGTACTGTTTAATACAATGCCTTTTGTACCTGAAAATTTTAAAAATAAGAGTGGGTAGAGAGATGTTTTGCTTATCCCACATCAAAAGGGAACAAAGCAGTCTATGCAAATAAAGTTTTCACAGTAATCCTCATCAAAAAAATTAAGAGATAACTTTAACTTAACCCTTAAAACAACATTTAAAATTTTAACCCTTTTTAACAGAAATACTTCGGAGTTACATTTTCCTTTCTCCTGACATCTTAAAGGAAAATTTTTAAACATGAACAAGTTTTTTGTTTTTATTTAATGACTCACGTTCGTTATGATTATTCTACTCGGCAGTTTGTTTAACGATGCTCAGAGACAGCTGGAGTGTGGAACTGTTCGCTGCCGCACCTGAGTGGCATTGCTGTGCTTTCCATTCTGGTTTCTGACCTTGATGGGTTTTCTCTCTCGCTCCCATTGTTCTTGGCTGTTGACTTCTCAACACCACTATATGTGGGTCATCATCAGTCATTTCCCACAAATGTTCCTAATTCTGTGCTTCTACCCCAACCCCCCCCCAAAAAAAACAACAAACAACAACAAAAAGCAACTTAACGTGCTTTTAAAATAGTGTGTGAGACCACACGAACAAAGGTCCAGAGTGATTATGGCACATTCTGGCTCATGAAAATACAATGCTGTTACTTGTCTTCATGCCTCTAATGATGTTTCAGAGGACTAGGCTGGCTGGTTCATCTGCCCACAAGAAAATCATGACAGTGGTATGGCAATGACAGTGACAATGCAATTATCACAACTCCAAGTTAGATATGGAGATAAATGCATCACTAAATCTTCACAATCATAGGAGTGAGGGGTAGTTAGGATTTTTTTTTTTTTAAAGAGGGGGAAATCAAATTTTAGAAAGATTCATTAATTTGGCTGTATTTACATGCTAATCCGTGGTGGAATGAGTATTTGAATCCAGGCTGATACCTGCAGCCCAGGCCCCCACCCATTCTCTATATTGCCTCTGAAGGTCAATAACTGTATTTACTATTTTTTTTTAAAGAAACCACAATTTAGATGAAAGGGCTTAAGAGAAAGAGAGGTTACTGCATTTTAACTAGGTAGATTTCCTCAATAAATGTACATTTTGTTTTACTGAGATGATCTTAAAAGGTACTTAATCTTTTGTTGATGGTTCTGCTATTTAAAATCAAGGAGATGTTAACATAATTCTCAGTGATAATATCATACAATCAGTTTAATTTTATAAAATTCTCATTGCTAATCCAAAGAAAAAAAGAATTACAATGTCATGTTTAATCTATAAAAGTATCATTGTCCATATCATATTTGACGCACTACTTAATTTACTACTAATCTTGGAAGTCTGGTAGAATCTGATATTGTCACAACCCAGGGCACATCCTAGGGTACAGAGATAGCCCCAGTGGCCCAGCGATGATATCCATCTCAAATGTGTGTTCCTTTGGTCTGTATGATAATTTCAAAATTTTAAATTAATTGCTGTTAGTCTGCAACCTCAGGAGCCTCCTAGGTATGACCTGAGGCCAGAACACATGAAGGGCAGGGAGAGACCAAGAAAGAGGCAGGCCACTCCAGATTGGGAGGTGGCAGTTTTAATAAGCAACGGAACTTACATATAGGGCTTGTCTTGGGCAGCTGCAAGATGAGTGGCTCTCCACACCTGCCCACCAGAATCTTGAAAGTTTGTATAGGGGCCTTAACTGTGTTCAGGTACATATACTGTCTAGGTAGTCTCACCACCACCTCACTATCTCAAGGCTTTGTCCATGGAACAGCTCTCACTGTGGAAATGGTAGGCAGAGTGAACATTCCGTCAGAAGAGGGGGTGAGGAGCCTGACTCCAGCTTTGCAGGTCAATCCATGGTTAGAACCTCTTGCTTACCTCTTCCAATGACTGGAGACATTTAAAAATGGAAAGATTTCACATAAAGTGTGGACTTCTGACTTGTGACTTTTCTCACACGGAAGCAGGCAGGAGCTGTGAGCAGCAGCCCCTTTTCACTGAACCTGTTCATTCCAGCTGCCAACAGCACCACACCACCTGGCCTGCTTCCCTTAGTTACCTGCCTGGTTTGTGTGCTCAGCCCTGCTTACCTTCCTCAGTAAAAATCTCAAAGTACAACTCCAAACTTTCCTTCACACGTTATACTCTGGTTTACCATGCATTTCCAGTTATTATTTAAAGTAGTCTGAACAACTGCCCTATAGCACATAAATAACATCATTATGAGTTTTTTTTAAGATTATATTTATTTATTTGTCAGAGAGAGAGAGCACAAGCAGGGAGAGCAGCAGGCAGAGGGAGAAGTAGGTTCCCTGCTGAGCAAGGAGCCCAATGTGGGACTCGATCCCAGGACCCTGAAATCATGCATGACTGGAGCAGAAGGAAGGCAAATGCTTAACCAACTGAGGCACCCAGGCATCCCTCATTATGAGTTCTTTATACATGAAACAGTTTGAAGTATGAAGCTACTTGGTTTATCATCCAAGTCACCCAATTCCAAAACCACCTATTTTATATCATACCAGATCTTTACTATTTTAGTTACATATATAACTATATTAATTATATATATAACTACATTAATTATATATATATATATATATGTATATATTTTGGCTGGCAGTATCTTTTGTAGCTTCCTTCATTGAATTCAGTGGGAAAGAACAGGAAACACCACCAAATCAATACTGTGCAGTGTCACCTTCATGGAAAGCAAATTTCACAGTGAAAAGCTTATAACATAGAGAAAGCCTGAGATCACTTTAGTTTAAATAAAATATATTCTATAAAAAAACAATGAATTATTAACTTCACTTCCATATTTAATATATAAACAACACATATAACATTAAAATTAAAAACTAATATCTATTTAGATCGTCACACAGTGGTATAAGTACAATGGAGAAAAATTAGACAAGACTAGGAGAGAGGGATCAGTGGGGGGATGAGAGGAGTCGGTTTATATCAGGTAGTCATAGAAGGAAGTTCAATAATGCCTCCAAATTGAATGTCCCTTAACAATGCTGACCACTAAAATCATCATGATCATCATCACTCCGTAAAGACCAGACAAATGCACCTGGACAGCTAGTTGGCCCCATTTGCTATCCTTAACACAGTACCAAGAACAGAGGTCAAGTTTTAGAAAAGTTGGCTATTATGCTGTTTTGTTTCCTGAAACACTGAGAGAAAATGTTAACTCTAACTGCTCCTGAGTTTTACTGATGCTTTCACCAGACAGAATTTTGAAAGGCTACATAGGCAAAGGTCTAATCTTTGGAAGATATATTAACCTGGAAGGAGACAATGAAATAAATCCTGAGGCTGAGGGCTTCTCTTTACTAACAATGAAAGAAAAAGAAGACAGACTGCAGACCTGAGGTGAAACCAAACAGGGATATCTCACACATCACAAAATGTGGAGGGGAAATTCAGAAATTAGAGAAAAATAGGCCTGATAGCTAATCTATATGAATAGGGGAAAAGCCTTCAAAAATGAATAATCCTTGGGCTGCCTGGGTGGCTCAGTGGGTTAAGCCTCTGTCTTCGGCTCAGGTCATGATCTCAGGGTCTGGGATCGAGCCCTGCATCGGGCTCCCTGCTCAGCGGGGAGCCTGCTTCCCCTCCTCTCCCTCTGCCTGCCTTTCTGCCTAGTTGTGATCTCTCTCTCTCTGTCAAATAAATAGATAAAATCTTAAAAAAATGAATAATCCTTATATTACTTATAAATGTGTGCTTCCAAAATTATGAGATACTGATGTTTCCTGAAAATAATTGGCTCAGTACAACATGGATTATTTATCTGTACCTTACTACTAAGGAAATCATTTGGCTAGGAAACTATGAAATATTACTTCATAACTTCAAAACTGCTAGTCCATACCCTAGAAAACAGACATGCTTAAACAAGTTATTTTCTTATCCACAGATGGAAAATAGGTTTTTTTCCACTTTTTACTTGCTTGTTTAAAAAGGCCATTAACAAAACCAGATATTATTATTATTATATACGCCACGTCATTTCCACACTTAAATGAATAATCATTGAATGGGGACTTTCCGACCATTTTCACTAACATGGACCATTGTCTTAAGCTAAAGAAGCTACTATTAGAGCGATGCACAGTGTTTTCAAATTTAAGGCAAATTACCAAGTAGAACTGTCCTACTTTAGAGTAGGTTTGGATTTGAGAATGAATGTTACCGGTGAGTAAGACCTAAATACTCAAGATATTTCCACAATATCCCTGTGCACCTAAATTTTAGATTTGAGGGGAATAAACGGGGCAGATAATACCAGGAATAAAATTCACACAAAGACTGTAAATCCTCACCCCTGTGCTGTGCTCTGCATCAACAAAAACCTTTCTGCTAGGCTGAATAATCTCATAAACCCCATGAGAGAAGTTACATTTCTACTATTCACACTCAAATCCAGACAGATTAGATTGATATAGCAACTTTCTTAATCTCTTTTACAAAAGAGAATTAGTCTGTCTGAATTTTGAATCTAACTCTACTTTCTTTGAAATAGTAGATTCGGTCATTTTCCTTAATCAAGCTGAAGTAAGGTTCTGATTTATACAACAAAGAAATACTAAAAGCAAAAAAAAAATACTATGAAAGAAGAAAACAAGACTTTTTATAGGGTATCTAGCATTCACTGAAGCTATTAACAATCTTACTATGAGATTATAATATTCTTAATGAATTATAGGCTATTACTTGTTTTTAATTGTCTGTCTTTGGAAGAGTTAGCTATCCGCTAAATATATCCAAAACTCGTCTTTTAATCATTCATCATTTGCTCTATAAAAATAATCTTTTTTACTCTTTATAAACTTATAAAGCAAATAGGACAGATATTTGTTGGTCTAAAACGATAATGTATTACCTCAATTAAAAAATATGAAATGTTCAGAAATCTAAGAAATTAAAAACTTATATTTTATTTTAGGGTTTGTCCTACATTTAAATATATTGAAAATATCACCTCTCTGAAGACATGACACTTGGTAGATGTTTAAAGTTTGTTAAACAAGTCAATAAAATAAATGAATTATTCAGAAAGAGTAGTTTATTTTTAAAAAAATCTATGACGTTAACCTAAAAATAGTTTATTTTTAAAAAGTCTACAATGTTAACCTTAATCAAACTAAAAATGGTCTAATTGAGTGACGTGTAAACTTTTTTGATTGTGTACCCTATCAGTGAAAACTTTTCAACACATTCTCCCCATATATATTTAATTGTATATGTGTAACACTTTAATAATATATCAAATGCACTGTTAACCCATACACGCAAAGAAACTAATTTATTTTTTTTTTAATTTTAAAGATTTTATTTGTAAGAGAGAGTGAGAGAGTGAGTGAGAGAGAGCACAAGAAGAGGGAGGAAGAGAGAGGTCAGAGGGAGAAGCAGACTCCTGCTGAGCAGGGAGCCCGATATGGGGCTTGATCCTGGAACTCCAGGATCATGACCTGAGCCCAAGACAGACGCTTAACTGACTAAGCCACCCAGTTGCCCCAAAACTAATTTTAAAATAAAGATAAAATAATTAAGGGTCTGGTTAAAGTTAAAAGTCACTTTAATACGTGATTTTAATGCCGTAAAGCTCACTAAAATATATAGATATAAATGAGAGTATCAATGACTATGATTATTACATTATAAAATTCTTTTTCAACTCCCTCCATCATCTACCATCTTTGCCGAAATCTGACTTGTATATTTCCATTTTGCCTGAAGTTAGTCGGGTTACTTTTACTGAGTAACCACAAGAGGATTCATTTATATTTATAACCAATGGGCCAAGATACACTAAAACTGAAACCACCTTAAAAGTTTGGTAAAAATTACCTCCAAGATTTATGTGTATGCAAAGAAATTTTATGACTGAAATTGTGGCAATAAAATCACAATGATGGAAATTTTTTATTGGTGTTTTCCCCCAATGTTTTCTCCATAGCAGAAATTTCTTTAAAGACCATTACTTCAAGTTAATTTTTAAAATACCACCTCTACCCTGAGAGGGATGACTTTTCAGTCTGTTTTTTCCTAAACTTCTGATAAGCATACACTCAGGAGTTAACCAAGCATAAAGGCTTTGTAACACATCCTTGGACATATGAATCTTTAAGTTTTCCAGATAATACCAAACTGTTTTCAAAAGTAGTTGTACACATTTGTCTTTACTATGCTATTTATGCTATTATCTATTTGTTATTGTGGTCGATTTTTTTTTTTTTTGAAAGACAGCATGTGAGAGTCAGGGTGGGGAGGGTGGGGAGGGCAGCAAGGAGGGGTGGAAGGGGTAGAGGGAGAGAGAGAGAGAATCCTAAGTAGACTCCACACTGAGTGCAGAGCCTGACTGGGGGCTCGATCATGACCTGAGCTGAAATTGAGAGTCAGACACTTAACCGACTGAGCCACCCAGGTGCCCCATGGTCATTTCTGCTACAGCAAAAAAGTGAAACTATTTCACCCAATGACATGTACTTTTTGTTTTGTTTTTTTTTGCTTCTAAGAGACCACAAAAAAGTATATGACTTTAAAATAATAATTTTAGAAGTTTCTATTCATGTCCTGGATGCTTAGTTTTTAAACATCTTGCTAATCGTGATGGTGCCATACACTCCTTAGCTAATATATCAGTGCACAAAAATCCTGAAGTTAAGATTGATCATTAAGAACTAATTTGTCATGATAAAATGTCATATAAATATGCTAAAATTGCATTTAGAATATTAGCAACTATGTTCATGAGGGTTTATCACAGGAACACAAGACTGGCCTAACATTCAAAAATCAATAAATGGAATTTACTATATTGACAAACTAAAAAAAGAAAAACATATGATATGATAGACCACTTAAGACACAAATATCCACTCTAAACAGGGAAGGCCCCCATGAATTTCCTTCCACATTCTAACTTACAGAAAAGGCCTACCATGATTAAAAATCCAATTATTTTAGTGTCTGTACTAAGAAGCATTTCATTCCATTCATGAATATGACCTTAAAAAACAAACTGGATTTCCTTTTTTTTTAAGATTTTATTTATTTATTTGACAGAGAGAGAGAGAGATTACAAGTAGGCAGAGAGAGAGGAGGAAGCAGGCTCCCTGCTGAGCAGAGAGCCCGATGTGGGGCTCGATCCCAGGACCCTGAGATCATGACCTGAGCCGAAGGCAGAGGCTTTAACCCTCTGAGTCACCCAGGCACCCCTGGATTTACTTTTGTTTCTAGAAGGAACTCTAGTAACTCAAGATAACAGTAGAGTATCTTTCTACCTAATAGTTGTTTCATCATGAAACCATGCTGATGGAATATAATTATACTACCTTTGTATCCAAATATAAGGTTCAGGGAAAATATGAGCATTAGCCCTACTATGTTATCTCCTTTGAGATTCAATATCTTATCTCTAAAAGAAATATTTAAAAAAGAAAATGTACTCATTTGAAGCTTTAGCAATAGTTAAGGCATAATAATTGTTTAAGCTCAACAAATGTGCAGTTGTCTTGTTATTTTATCAAGTGCATTTACATAGTGTCAGACGAATATGCAAAGCAGAATTTAAAACTGAGACCTTTAAATTGTATCCATTATTTCTTAACTCTAGAAACTTCAGAAACTTATAGATGACAGATTTGTCAGAAAGTTCTCTTTACCAACTAAAGTAAGGACAACCCAAGCTCTGTTATGAACTGTCATTAGTAATTTAGCAGAGCTAGAAGGCAGTTCAGCCAAGTAGACAGAAAATTAAAACATGGGCAGCTCCTGATTGGAAATTTATTCATAGCAGGTAATGAAATAGCGCAGTCAGGATCTCTGGTATTACTCAGAGTGAGAGATTTAATTCTGATAACTCTGATGATGGCACTTGAATCAGAGATTATAAACGGTGACAGGTTGTGACATATAGATAGGATGAAATGAGCATCAGCAACATATCTTACAGAAGCTGATTCTATATAAGATTAATTTTTTCAAACAGTAAATATAATAATTTCAAAAATTATTACAAGTTTTCAAAGAAGAGGCTTAGGCCTTACGTAAACCATGTACCATTTTTATATATACTTTTCCATGGAGGATAATATTAATCAACAAATCAACGTAAGGGCTGGAAAAGAGCTTACATTTTAAAATATGTAGCTTCTGACTTCATCTGGATAAGGAACAAACCCAAAATTACAGGCAGAGTAGTTCTATGGGGAGAATATTAGTGAAGGCTAGGTTTTCATGTGTTATCTGCATGTTTAATGAGTTTATGTTCATTAAATGCACTCATGTACAAAAAATGTTATTTATATTTATTAAGAATAATAATTTTTTATCTTGGATAACATGCACCTTTTTATATTTCTAATTAACAACAGTGACATTACTTTTATAATGAAAAGTATATTTTTTAAAAACTTGCTTATTTCAGACAAAACTCTCTACCACAGAAAAATGGCTTAAAGTATTTCCCCATAGACAGGTATTTCAATACTTTTTTGAATTTGTGAAATAGCATATTCATTGTGTATGGTCAAAACTTGTTAGATGTGGGGATTTATTTATTTATTTATTAAATATTTTGTTTGTTTGTTTGTTTGTTTGTTTGTTTGTTTGTTTATTTATTTATTTATTTGACAGAGAGAGAGAGAGAGAGAGAGCGAGCACAAGTAGGCAGAGTGGCAGGCAGAGGGAGAGGGAGAAGCAGGCTCTCTGTTGAGAAGGGTTCCAGATGCAGGGCTTCACCCCAGAACCCTGGGATCATGACCTGAACTGAAGGTAGATGCTTAACCGATTGAACCACCCAGGTGCCCCAAGATGTGGGGATTTAAAAACATAGCACAAAAATTCTTTAATGCTACTGCCATTGAATGAAGGGGTCCACAACCCCTGTCTTTGAACTTTTAATTGTTTGACCTATAGTTTACAGTAGAAATGATGCTGTGTCAGTTTCTCAACCCAGACCATCAGAAATGGAAGCCTGCATGTCCTGTTATTTAGTACGTTCACTGTTGTAAGAAAGCCCAAGTAGGCTGGGAAGTGGGCTCCAAGAAGTGGAGCTGAGGCCCTCTGGCCCACAGACATGGCTGAACTCCTCCCGGACAGCGAGCACCAACTGTCGGTCATGTGAATGAACCATCTTTAAAGTGGATGCTGAAAGCTTCACCCTTTAACTGAGCCACTCTAATTGACGCAACATGAAGAAAGGAAGAACTGTCCTCCTGAGCTATGCCCCAACTGCAGATCTGGAAGCAAAATAAACGACTGCTATCTGAAGTCACTGAATTTTGGCTAGCTTATTAAGCTGCAATAAATAACCAAAAGAACAAAACAGGACTTTAAACCTGAATGCTGATTATAAAAATGGCTTTAGCATTATACCAGAGCAATGTTATTTTACATATACTATAACTAATCAGAATAGAAGGAAGAATATATAAAAGAAAAGCCTTATAAGTTTCATCAAGCTAATATAAATTTTGACAAAAAAAAAAAGCTTTTAATAAATTGCATGGAGTACTGAGAAAATAATTCAGAGTCCTAGAATCTTTAAATATATAAAAGAAAAGCCTTATAAGTTTCATCAAGCTAATATAAATTTTGACAAAAAAAGCTTTTAATAAATTGCATGGAGTACTGAGAAAATAATTCAGAGTCCTAGAATCTTTAGTATTTCATATATTGAGAAACCTAAGTATTAAAAAGTTATTTGTTTAAATTCAGTGATTTAAATTGTTTAATTTGGCTTTGTAGGGTTTCATCTATATTGTATAATGATGTCATAAACAATTAGTATAAACTAATACAGAAAAAACTAATTCCATTAAACTGGAAAATATAGATATCAAATAGAACAACATATAAAATAATAAAATGGACTTTAAATGGAGCTATATTTACAAAAAACTAAGCCTATATGATAAAATGCAGCCAAAAAATTAGTCATAATAAAAATAAAAAGCCAAAACCATGCTATATATTATTTGTCAAAAGCAAGCACTTGAGAAAGATTAATAGTTAATTCCATAACAAAAGAAAACAAGTATTAAATAAAATGTTAAATATACCTTAATTTCTACAGTAGAAATGTTTTTTAAAACAATTATGTATAATCCCTTTCTTTAGAAAATTGGATAACTTTTAATGGACTGTGAGAGCTTGAGTAGAGAAAAACACACTATAATAAATATTTTAATAAAATAAATAATCATTTGTAACTTAAAAATCCACCCACTTAAAATATTTCCTTTTAAAGACACAGTTCTACAGAATAATTGTGTCATAACACAAAATTTTAACCACTTGATGTATGTCTTTCCTAAGGCAGAGTTCTACAGTATAGAGTCAACTCTTATTCATCTAAATATGAACCAGAGAGTTCAATTAATTGTATCACTTGACCACAATCTATGTTTACAAGATTTTCTCAAGAGTGGAGTTATAGGGCGCCTGGGTGGCTCAGTGGGTTAAAGCCGCTGCCTTCGGCTCAGGTCATGATCCCAGGGTCCTGGGATCGAGGCCCACATCGGGCTCTCTGCTCAGCAGGGAGCCTGCTTCCTCCTCTCTCCTCTCTCTCTGCCTGCCTCTCTGCCTACTTGTAATCTCTCTCTCTGTGTCAAATGAATAAATAAAATCTTTAAAAAAAAAAAAAAGAGTGGAGTTATAGCACAAAATTAGCACAGGTTCAGGCCTTTTTACTTGTTATAATCCGTAGTAGGAAAAGCAATGTTCAAAAAGGTGACACAAATACAAAATATCTTTACAAAGGGAATTGTATTAGCCCCCAAACTCTGTCTCCTCTTATAATAAAAAACCTGAGAACCAGAATGATTAATCGATTTGTTCCAGAATGAAACTAGGCCTGGAACCCTGCCACCTACTTCTACCTCTTGTATCTTTTCTCCTATGTTACGCTGCTTCGTCTGACCTGAGTGACTCCTATACACTTATGAAATATAAAACAATGTATAATATTCAGGAAAAAGCAAAGCAAAACAATTTCCTCCATATGAAAGTCATCTAATTTATATTGAAAAATTAGAAATCTTCATTTTGTCAAAGTTCTTGCTAAAGCATTTTTCTACACTGCTCTTTTTCCAGATACATGTATATTTCTGTATAATGTAACATCCAAAAGAAAATTCATTACATTTCTTTTAAAAGTATTATAAAAAATTATACATTGCTGATAGAATGTTTTCATTATATTTTCACTTATAATCAATAATAGATACAAACTGAAATATTGAATATTTGAAATATTTTTGCCATATTATGCTATTTAATCACCTAAAATACCCTTCTATTTAAATGGTAAAAGAAGTAAGAGATGGGTTTAACCCATTAAGTCTTAGTTTACTTTTATGTAATGTGGTCCTAACAATAGGACTTACCATGTGTAAGTAGAGTTGCAATGCAAAATAAATAAAATATGTAGCTAATATATCTAAAACACTTAGCATCATCCCTGACATATTACGTAGTAGTAAATGTTAGTTGTTATTAAAGTTATATTAATTTAGCTGTGATCAAGAACATGGCAATACTATTAAGATAGCAAAATATGAAGTACAATTTTTAAAAACTGCCTACTTAAAACAGTGTGCATATTTCTATTAAAAGAGGATTTAATATAATTCAACTTCATATTCTTTTAGATATTAAAAAAATCACATTAATCCTTTTAAATGGTGATATAACTAATATATTTTAAATGACATAAGCTTGGTAAAACTGAAATTTAATGCAACTTACCACAAATACATGTGCTCTTCAAAACAAGGTAAATTCTGTGTTAAACATTCTTTATAAAATTTTAAATAAAATAAAAAATTATATACCAGTGAAAGACCCCATACACAATGAATTTAGTAGTATTCCTTAAAGTGCTTTTTAAACAAAGACATTTCTGTATGATATGTACCTACCTGGAGTAGGCAAACAATCGACTATCCCAAAGATCATGATTCCCTCTAGGGCCAGAATGAAAATAACAGGAATCTGTCCCATCAAACATGTTCAATCCATCTTCTGAATTTTTTGAAGCATGGCTGTGTACCACATCTAAGAGGACTGTAATACCCATTGAGTGAGCCACATCAACCAATTCTTTTAGCTCCTCGGGAGTTCCATAACGGCTAAAAGTAAAGAATAAAAGCAAAAGCAAAATCATATCATATTTAAAGCAAACAACTAATCATTTATTGTATATCAATTGTTTTACCAGTACAGTACTGGATACTTTAAATATGCAAATTCATATGAAATATGCAAATTCAATATGATATAATATTTAGATACAAGTCAAAGTGGTGTAATATTTTCTATTAAACAAATTTTAAAGGCATTCAATAAATAATAATAATAATTTAAATCCAGCTATTAGATGTAGATTCACATCCCAATGAAAATTCACAATTTGAGTAGGTAGGCAGTAAATTTTGTTTCTCTATACTCAGAGCTTCTGATTTCCTTCTTCAAGCCTACCTGGCCTAGAGAGCATTGTCATCTCCGCTCATACACGTGGCAATCCCTGTGAATGTGTATGCTTGGGGTTGGAGGCTCTTGGAGTACTTCTTTGAATATCCTTTGTGCCTTGAGTGAGGCCATACCTCCTGCACTTAACTTATTCCGAAACTGGAAGGACCCCAGGTGCCAGAAGGCCAAGGGAATGTGATACGTCTGTCACCACCCAAGCAGAAAACATGGGTAGCTCATGGGCACATGTGTTTGTGTTAACAGCAGTGTTCTTGTCTGCATGAAATAGAAAACAAATTACTCCTCAGAGGGAAGGTTTTTCTTAACCTATGTAAAATCTCAATATTGGCCTTCCATAGCATCAACTTTGCTTTTAAATAAATAATTAATCACCCAACCCCCCTGTGAATATTTATTGTCTCACTTCCTCACTTGAGTGCAGGGGCTGTGACCATCTTTTTTCCCATGATCCAGTACACTGCTTAGTACATAGCAGGTCTCCTAGTAGCCAACCCACTGGGCAGCAAGACCTATCTTTAAAAAATGCAAATGTGATCATTTCATCTTTTCTTGCACTTCTACTGCCCTTAGAATGAAGACTGTGGACCTTATCATGACCTACTGCACTGCTTAACTTGGCTCCTTCCAAGAACTTTAGATTTATGACACTTTACCCCTTTCACTCCTTATTGCAGCCATCCAGTTTTTTCCCTACTCATTGAACAGCATGTTCAGAGAATAAATAGCCTTAAAATTTTGTCCATTCATTTGTTTTTTCAACAAATACTTATTAAGCTATCTACCATATGTCATGAAATTTTCTATACTCTGGGATTCAGCAATGAACAAAATAATTATCAGTGCCCTTATGGAATTTATATTCTCTTTGGAGGACTACAAATAAATAAGCAAAACATGGGGGATGTCAGATACCAATAAGTTCTCTAAAGAAAAATGAAGCAAAGCCACTGGTAGAAAAGGCGGGTTTGCTATTTTAAACAGGGTTATCAAGTGAAAGGTTTATGAAGAAGATGATGCTCAAAGGAACACCTGAAAGAAGGGAGTAAGGCATGTGAATATCTTAAAGAATGTTTAGAAAGAAAGGGCACTGGGGAAATACGCTAGGAACACTTGGAAGAAAAGCAAATAGGCTAGTGTGGCCAGAGTGGAATGATCAATAAAGGGATGAGCTCAGAGAGTCAGCCAAGACCCAGATCACATGGGGTCTTATGGACCAAAATAAGGCCTTTGACTTTTAACCTGAAAGAGATGAGGAATCATTAGAAGGTTCTGAGCAAGAGAGTGACATGATCTTTTATTTTAAAGTGGTGACCAGACATGTGTATGGAGGGAGAGAAGACTAGGGAACGGGTAGGAGAACAAGAGAAAACCGGTCAAAAGGCTACTTAGGGTGCCTGGGTGGCTAAGTTGTTATGTGTCTGCCTTGGGCTCAGGTCATGATCCCAGGGTCCTGGGACTGAACCCCTCATTGGGTTCCCTGCTTGGCAGGAAGCCTACTCTCCCTCTCCCACTCCCCTGCTTGTGTTCCTGTTCTCATTCTCTCTCTCTCTCTCTCTCTCTGTCAAATAAATAAATAAAATCTTTACAAAGAAATAAAAAATAAAAGGTTTCTGAAATAATCCAGGTTATAGATAATGGCAACCTGGACCAGGGTGGTGGCAATTGAAAAAGCCAGATTTGGGATACATTTTGAAGTTATAAGGTGGTTACATTTTATGATAGCTAGAGTATAGGAATGGACAGAAAGGGAAGAGTCCAGTACAATGTAAAATGTATTTAAGCCCTAAGAGTGGATGACACTTGATGAGACCCCCAATATATGTCATACATACAGAGAAAAGAATGGAACCAAGGGCTAAGCCCTGGAGGTCCAATATTTAGTGGTCAGAAAAAGCAAAAGAAATTAAAAAATAAATAAATAAAAGGCAGCAAGAGATATAGGAAAAACAGGAGGATAATAATTTTCATGAAAACCAAAGAAAGAAAGAAAAATATCCTAACAAGGAACAAGTAACTAATTGTGCCAAATGCTGCTGACAGTTCAAATAAGTTAATAACTGATCAGTAGACTTAACAGTGTGGAGGTCATCAGTACACTTGACAAGAGCAATTTCAATGAAGAGGTGAAGAGCCTACTTGGAATGAGTTCAAGAAAGAAGAGGAATGAAAGATTTAGAGATTGTAAATACAGGTAATTTATTCAAGGGGAACGACTATAAAGAGAAACAGGTAAAAGGATCAGTATCTTTTCTCTATGCCTAGGATGCTATCTCCCTATTCCCACTTCAACCCTCCTCCCAGTTCACTCTTAATTATGTTCTAGATCTCAGATCCAACATCAATTCAGATCTAATCTAAACTGATCAGATCCCTCATTCTAGGCTATTTTATGGCACTCTGTCATTTTCTTCTTAGCTTTTGTCGTGGGTAGAAATCAACATGTATGATTATTGGATTAATATTATATGCCACAACAGTGTGAGTTCCGTGAGGTGGAGACAATGTTGGACTTATTCAACTTGTGGTCATTTAGGTCAGCTCTTCTTCAATGACATAGGACTCCTTGGTGTCTTTCTGCCCAGAGAGTCACATTCCTTGGTTTTTAGCTTGGAAAGGACAATCCTTCTGTGGTAGCATGTCCTACTAAGAGCCTTCTCAGTCACATTCCTACATAGCCAATCTCTTCCCAGAAAAGGACGTGAACTCTGGCAATAATGACTTCCTTGAGACATGATTTTCTGACTAAGACTTGGGCCTCTAAACGCATGACAGTTTCAGCAGGTTAACTGGATATTCTTTATCAGAAATCATTTCATGAAAAGCAATGTTGAATCATGGCCAACCTCTAAGGCTTGATCGGAAGACAGTCTATGATCTTAGTAAAAAAAAAAAAAAAAAAAAAAATTCTCAGCTTCTGTTAACTCTGTTAACTTTAAATTCAGTAACAAAACAACATTATATAGGAGGTAAAAATTCATCTTATTTTTTTCTCAAATAAAAATTGTTGCAATTGGGACTTTCATTCTACCTTGAAGCTGCAAAGAAGCTTGTGATCTGGTAACCAAAACTGGCATAGTAAGCATGCTCCATAATTGCCATCATCTGAATGCAGTTGTAACCTATACAAGCAAAGGTCACACAGAGATTAAAAACAAAGTTAGAAAAAAAAAAAAGAAATGAAAAAGATATATAAACCCAGCAACCTTGTTCAGAAGATATTAAATTTTACATATGACCATTTACACATAAATGATTTGATCACTTTGAAAAGTTCTACTATAATATCTTTTGCTTGTCTGACCTTCTAACACAAAATTGGATGGTTAGTTCTTGAGAGTTATACTCTAACTAGCTATTTGAAATGTCTTCATTTTAACAAGTAATAAATGATATGCAAATATACTCTTAATTTGACTTTAGAATATTAAAGATGGCAATCTACATATGCTAAACTTCAGTTGCACTCGTAATATTCATAGTGAAGATTATGAAAGCTAAATAAAAGTAACCAGTTGCATGCCATATACTTTTTATTTTACCTTTTTCTTTATATTTCAATTATTTCTACCATATAACATAAGATATACCAGTAAATCCATTTTTCCACAAGGTAGCTTTTACAAAGCCAGCATTAATTCTTCCACTTTCTGCAATTTCAATACCTAATCAAGTACTGCAAAGTTGTATGTGTGCACACACGGGCACACATAACCTTAAAAGCATTTACTAATATGTTTTTAACATAAGCAAATACTCAAAGACAAAGAAACTTTTGATCTTTAAAAAAATAACTAAGAAAATATTTTTTCCCTTCAAATTTGGTGAAATTTGGTAAACCTTTCAAATATGATTTGACTGCTTTGAAAGTTACATTTCTGTAACATACATAGAAAATACTCTGTTCTCAAAGTCCAGTTCAGGTCAGTATAGCTTCTCATGTACATATTTCAGCAATGAATTAATATTGGACCAATTGCTAAGTCACATTCAGATTTAGAGATTCATATTTAAAGAATAGCATAAACTATGGTTCATAATCTGCTATTGGCTTTTTCATTATAAAAACAATCTAACTCTATTACATTTCTATCATGATAGAAATATGTATATAAACTCCTGCTCAGAAAACATAAATCAATTACATATTTTAGAACAAAATAGAATTTGGTTTATTTCTCTATTATGAAATAAATATTATTCTTATGATCAAGCACCAATTTATAATTTTTATTATTAATTTTATGGCATTACTCATTCTTAGATTCATTTATGTTCAGAGTTCTGAGCTATTCAACTGAAACACTACAATGAACAAGAGAATCCTTGTTCTGTCAAATCTTCCACAAGACCTGGGTCATAAGCAATGTATTACAGTATGGCAGAACATCTCAAATATGACAAATATAATGCCTATTATATTATACTATTATAATACCTATTAAATATAATTAAGTTCTTCATATATTTAATTAATTTTGGTTTCTGAAATCTGACCATCACAGACAATTAAGATCCATGTATAACTAAGAACTTCACAAGTGAGTTGCAAATCTTTCTTCTAGCCAAAGTTTGGACTGCCTACCAGAAAGAGAATAATTAAATGTACTTTATCTTCCTGCCTAGCTGTTGGAGCAGGTGCTAATATGCTGTGAAATGATAAAAAAAAAAAAAAGCATTACCAATAAAAAGAAAAATAACAAATTTAAAGCATCCTGAATCAATTTTTCAGCAGTATACTATTAACTCTCCTGGTTGTTCCCATGAAGACAAAGATCTCTGTCATTACAGTCCAACAAACAAATATCAGAACAGTGTGTCTTAGAAAAAAGATGCACCATAAATATTTCTCAAATAAGTCATCCAGACCAGAGACATATGTATATACTTTGATACAAAATGAGTTCCAGTAACCTTTAAAAAAGTAAGATTTTTTTTTCCCCTAACAGACTAAAATGAACAGGCTATAATCAATGACCACTTAAATTGATAAAAGTTCTCTCCTGTAGAAAAGTAATTATGCTTACATATTTATCTACAATTTGGAAGCCATCAGTTCACATTACTTAAAATTGAAATTGGAATAATATCTTGAATTCTTATGCTCTATCTTATTCCATTTCTCTTTTCTATGCTATCACTATTACAGGGCAATTTGAGAAGCCTAAAATAAAATGCATTTCTATTACATATTTAATCTCTTAACACAAAAAAGAGACACTTGTAATTAGCTTTTCTAATAAGAGAACAGACTCATTAAAATTTTATCTGAATAAAAATCACAGTTATTACTTACCAAGGTCTTTGATTCTTGGTAGTACATTGGATGTAAAATGTTTATAAGAAGCTACTTTTCCTTCATAGGAAGAAATTCCCACATGAGATTCATAAATTCTTAGACCTTTTGGCTTCTTTGGTTTGGAATGCTTAAACTACAGAATATAAAATTAAATCAGATCAGAAATACAAGTATGAAACTCACTGATTAGGCATGTTAAATGAAATGGTGAATCAACTCAAATAGTTTGGAACTGCTTTTGCATATAAAAGGCATTTGGTTACATCCATTAAATTTTCTCTTGAAAAGAAATTCCTTTTTTGGGATCATGTTAATGGATCTGTTTTAACAGAGTAATCATGAAATGGCTCATGCCTTATCATTGAGCCTTAGAGAAAACACAAGAGCTTAAAATGCACACATAATCATTAAAGGCAAAGCATTTATCAACAAGCTCCAATAATGCAGAAGACAGAAAAGTGAGTTCAAAAATACATATAAACCTTGACAATAATAAGGTCTTAAAAATAACCCTAAATAATACATTCATGAGGCATCTCCCCTATCCCTTGTTCCTAAGGACACTGATGCTGCTTCAAACCAATGACAATGAGAAATATTACATCACTGAAGAATCTGTGATGAATCAGAAATGGCGATTAAAAAAAAAAGCAAGTATCCCTTTCAGGTCAGTATGTAGAGATTTCTTTCTCCTTCCTAACCTCAGAAACACAAGATAAAACAAGAAATCACTTCTATATTTAATTGGCTACAGATGATGGACTCTGATATATGTATAGTATATTGGGTACACTACGATGTAAAAATATAAAACTGGCAGTGAAGAGAGAGGTTGAACATTACTATAAAATTTATAAAAGTAAAAATTAATTTCCCTAGAAATATTGGAACAAGCACTTATTTAAAGATTTGTTGTTCTCACTTTATATGGGTGCTCTGGATCCCAGTGTATCCAATCATAATTCACATTATCGCCTTCACGAGTAACATACTTCGCCCATGGTGAAATACGATACAAGATCTCTCCACTCTTACTCCTAATGACTACCTAAAAAGAGAACAAGATGTTATTGCTTTAAAATACTTTGAAAACTCTAAGATAATACATTAAGAGTTTATGAGCACTTCTACTAGTAAGAGGAGGAGGAATGGTCTTAAGAATCTAAACCACCATACATGTTTAAATTCCATGGACTTTACTTTCTTATCTGTTATAGTATATGATCCTTAAAGTCACTTCCAGCTGAAATATTTTATGATTCTCTGGCAACTCCCATCATTGCCAATCAACCGTTAGAATGGTTAATTAAAGTAAACATAAAGTAGATAGTAAAAAGACAAGAATATTATTTGGAAATTACTGTGAATAAGTCAACAGGAGGACACAACCCTACTACGTGTGTAAAAAAAAGGAATGAGCTATAGTGCCATCTCTTTCATTTTGTTTTCATAGTAGTTATAACATTTTCAAGAAGCTAGAGGAAAATGAGTTTTGATTAACATTTGTATTGTGCACAAACAAATATACATACACACACAGATATCACCCTGCAAATATTTTTCCACCTCCTTTCAACTTCTTCTACACCCTATTCCAAGCATGCTTTACCATATAAAACCAAGCATTTCCACCGTTAGCCATCCATTCCTATACTTGTCAATATTATCACTATTGTTATGAATAATAAAAAAAATAAAATGCAAATCTACCCTTATAGATTTAATGCTGAATAAAAGATTTTTTAATTTATCAACATGGTTAGATAACAAAGTGAGCCACATGAGCAGAGCTTCCAAGAGATTGAAATGGTAGCTTTTTTTCTTAACTTTTCTTTTTTAATTAAACCTTCCAAATGTAGGTATAGGATGATCAAAATTGTTCAGATTAGGAGCTATATTATGCCCTTAGCATTGAGAGAGAATATATCTTCAGTCTCCTTTAATAGAGAAAAGCTCTAGCTTGCATAATTCTTGGTAATTAAATATTTGTGTAGTGCTCTACAGTTTAGAAAGGACTTTTGTCATTATACCTTATGAGAATCTTTATGACGCAAATATCAAGTGATACTGAGTTGCCAAAACTCACTGAACAGCAGAGCCAAAATTTTGCTAAACACAGAGTCTCTGACACTCACTTTCTTGCCCTTAACAGGCAATCACAGCACTTTCTCTGCAGACAACAAAAAATAATTAATCATGCTTTATGATGGAAGAGCACATGAGTAAAAAGGAATGTCTCACTTACATGAACAAAATTCTTTCTCCTTCATTAGGCCTCCCACTTATTGAAGCCACTGACAGCTAAGTATTGCTATCATTCAAATAATTATCACAAAAAGATGAATGAATAGGATTCATCCATTTCAGTAGTATTCATTCCAAAAGATATGTCTGTCCCTGAGGCACATGAATTTCTGGTATAATATACAAAAGTAGTATGCTTAAGAAAAGGTCCTTTGTCTCACTCATCAACTGAGAATAGGCTATGGAGAAACAAAATATAGTAATCACTTTTCAGTAAATAACACTCTGCTTAATCCATCATATTTTTTTTTCTCTTTCACAAAATGGCTCTACTGTCCCTCCGAAGGATGTTCATACACCCATAATTACTTTGAAGGTACCTGTTGGCAGAGAGAATATTTGAAACTTTAAGTAGAGGACATCAAGAATCTCCTCATGGTGAGTGTAAGTTTTCACATTCTTTAGAACATTAATTTGCTTGTTGTACACATGTCTATCAAAGCCACTGCACTACGGGTGTTGGAAGAAACTGTCCCTTCATTGGTGTCTCATATTCCTACATATTTTCCCAGGTATGCCCAGACTACAAGGCCCTGACAGTTACTGATAGAAGCCATTTCTCAGAGTTGTATTTGTAGCATGCAATCCTGAGGAATAAGATAATGTCTCCTCTGAATATACTCAACAAGCTTGCTTACTGCTTGCTATAAAAGAATGGATTCCCCAAGATGAATATTTTGGAGCTATGAGGCAAACCAACTATGTGAGTGGCATCCATCGGGACTCCTTGGTGTTATTCCATGGGATTTGGAAGACAAGGAGAACCAATGCAAAGATGATGCTCATGCTGCTTACTGTGCAGTGACTGATAAAATCATTTGTCTCTGACCCAGGAGTTGTGTGCATTCTGCCAGACTGCATGAAACATTAACAAGCTAAGTTAAAAGCTTGGAGGTAGTGTAAAATCGAACTCTACACCTGACAAAGGATTATTTAATCATTCACTGCATGACTTCAATATTCTTGTTTTCAAAAGTTCCCCTTCTTCCTTCCCTAACAGTTATTTTTATTAGTATTGCTTGTTAGAATGGAAACTTTTAAATATCAAATTCCCTCTTCCCTTCTCAGTAACAGAATTATAGTCTAGGTCCTTCAGTGATATAGTAAAGCAGAACTTCCCACCAAATCTGGAACACTTACCTGTGGTCATTACATAAACGGTAAATAAATTTCTCTGTTCTTGAGGCCTCTAAATTTTGGAAGCTTCTTTATTACACCAGTTCAGTTTTTCCTAAGCACTCGACTATATAAGCCACCTCAACTCGTTTTGATTTGCTGTCCTTAAATTGTTGTGGTAACCAGCCAAGAGTATTACAATAAATCTAAACAAATCTAACTTGAGAGATGTTCCAATGAATGGGGAATATAATTTTTCTTGACTAAACTCTGCTCGCATTTTTGGGGGGAGAGGACAATTCCTAGAATTTGGATCTCATGAGTTCAGATCCAGATGAAAGGATTTTTAGATCATGAGATAAGACTTTACATCATTTAATTTATAGACTCAAAATAGCACATGCTATAAAACAACTTTAAAAGAGATAGCTTGGGCACCTGGGTGGCTCAGTGGGTTAAAGCCTCTGCCTTTGGCTCAGGTCATGATCTCAGGGTCCTGGGATCGAGGCCCGCATCGGGCTCTCTGCTCGGCAGGGAGCCTGCTTCCTCCTCTCTCTCTGCCTACTTGTAATCTCTCTCTGTCAAATAAATAAATAAAATCTTTTAAAAAAAATAAAAATAAAAATAAAAGAGATAGCTTGACAGATCTTTCAAAGATAATAAGTCTAACAGCTGATGAAGAAGAAAGAATTCACTTGATACTACCAAATTGAAAGTCTTATACACTGTTAATGTAATTTAAAATAGTATAAAATCTCTGAATAGCAATTTGGCAATATGCATAAAAAAGTAATTCTCAATGACTTAGCAATTCTAATTATAGAAATTTGTCATGGAAATAATCAGAGATGTGTCCAAAGAATTATATCCTTGTCTATACTATATCCTTAGTAACACTAAAGTTACTTTTATTGGCAAAAAGTCAATGACTCAATAATATGTATAATATGTAGTTGTAAATAATGATCTATAATTATAAAAACTATAGTACTGAATTATATTGAAGTTTTAAGAATATTCTTTCATGTTATGAAAAATAATGTATTATATCTCCTAATGTAAATGCACACAAACCCATGGACTAAAAAATTTAAACAGGGTGCCTGGGTGGCTCAGTGGGTTAAGCCTCTGCCTTCAGCTCAGGTCATGATCTCAGGGTCCTGGGATCGAGTCCAATATCGGGCTTTCTGCTCAGCAGGGAGCCTGCTTCTCCCTACTCTCTCTGCCTGCCTCTCTGCCTATTTGTGATCTCTCTCTCTGTGTCAAATAAATAAATAAAATCTTAAAAAAAATAAAATAAAATATTTTTAAATAAAAAAAATATTTAGATGACTGGCTATGGATAGATTGTGTAGCCTTTATTTCCTGATTGTATGTGTGTATATATAATTTCATTTCGTTTGTATAGCTTTTTTTCAAAAAGATTTTATTTATTTTGAGAGAGACAGAGTGCATGCCTATGTCACATGTGTGGTGGGAGTGGGGGAAGGGGAGGCAAGCAAAGGAAGAGGGAGACAAGCAGACTCCCCACTGAGTGGGGAGCCTACTGCAAGGCTCAATCCCAAGACCCTGAGATCACGGCCTGAGATGAAATCAGAGTTGGACACTTAACCGATGGAGCCACCCAGGCACCCCTTCATTTGTATAACTTTTTTGATCAGAAACAAATATTTTAGTAAGGACAGTAAATACATTAATTATATAACTGCATACACATTTGTGGAGCTATGCTATTCAAGTTGCATATATTATGTACTTTAAATATACTGATACAGTGTTAAAAATAAAACTTCAAAAATGTATCAAATTACTTTAAAGGAATATTCTAATAAATACAGTATCATGATGAACTTTTTATAGGGCAAATGGATACTTTGTAAAATTATACCATCTTGTAACATGCTAAAAATATTATCAGGCTCATTTTTTAATCAAATTTCTCTCTTTGACTTATGGGAATTTACTGTCAAAAGACATTAATAAACGAGTGTATAAAAGAAACCTCTACTTGTACAAAAATCAAATTGACTTAGTGAGCTATAAGAATTCAAATTTTATTTAGAAAATGTCACTTAGAACTCAAATAAACAATATAAGAAACAGTTTGGTACAACAGTGAGGACCTTAAAAAAATTGTGTGTGTGTGTGTGTCTGTGTGTGTGTGTATTTGTTCATTCTATAATACCTTTTGAAATGCTTCTTGCCAAAGAATATTGTTCCGATGGACTGGAAAATTATGACATAACATGCTCCTCAGGTGGTCAACAATCTCATATAAAAACAGTGGATGTGCTCAGCTGGTTAGATGTATTAGCATACTTTGGAAAATGGTATTGAATGTAACTCTGGGATTCATGAGTGAACGAGTAGAAGACCAAGAGAAAAGGCACAGATATTGAATTTTATAATTCAATTTCCCTAAATTATACTACCAAAATTATAGTAATAAAAATAACTATTTAGTGGCATACAGGTTAAAGTAAATAACCAAGAAAAGTCATTTAGATTTATAAAGCAATGACATCACCACTTTTAAATTACCTCTAATTTATATAATAATTTATATTATTTAATGTAATTTAAAATATATAATGTAATTTGTATGTGATTTAATATAATTGATATTATATATAGAAAATATATAAATATATATTGTATAGTATATATCATGTACTAATATATACCAACACATACAAATATATATTATATATATTATATTATCATATTATGTATATTATATACATTGATATACATATCAATACATATACAAATATATATAATATAATGGGTACAGGCATACCAATGTACAATACTGAATATGAATATTCTTTGTGCATTTAAAATGTGACTGAAATACACATATGTATATATAAATGTATATATTTACAGAGAAAGAGAAGTATACATACATAGGAAATATATTGCAATTTATTCTTAAGTAATTTTTAGAAGTGTGGGGGATGGGCTAGATGGGTAACGGGTATTAAAGAGGGCACTTGTTGTGACAAGCACTGGGTGTTGTACGTAAGTGATAAAACACTGACTTCTACTCCAGAAATCAATATCACACTGTAAGTTAACTAAAATTTAAATTAAAAAAAAAGAAGTACATGTGGCAAAAATAAAGAAGATAAATTTTTAGAATAAAGTAATCAATGTTCATAATAAAGAAGGAAAATAAGTGATATTCCAGAGAATGTGATGATTCTATCAGTGAGCAGAATCCTGAAGATTCTGTTAAGTCTTCAATTTCAAAATCTTCCTAAAGATTTTGTTAAAGATTTATTTACCTATGAGAGAGAGAGAGAGAGGAGAGAGGGAGCGTGAGCAGCAAGAAGGGCAGAGGGAGAAGGAAAGAGAATCCCAAGCAGACTACAGTGAGTGCAGAGGCAGACACAGGGCTCGATCTCATGACCCTGAGATCATGACCTGAGCCGAAATCAAGGGTCAATCACCCACCAACTGAGACAAGCAGGAGCCCCAACATTATTTTAAATGCATAGATATAACTGTTTAAACTTAAAATAGCTTAATATAATTTTAAGGGCTCTTAAATCTCATTTTTATTCAACTGAAGTTTTATGCCTAATCTTTGTTTTAAAAAATGATAAATGAGTATAATTTTTTCCCACAGTTCTGTTTGTTTGCTCTTCTGACTTGGATCAGTTTTAAGATTCACTAACATTATGTAAGAATGAATTACTTTGCCGTTTTGGAAGCTCAAAAATGGCCCCTCAAAAGATATTCACATCCTACACTCTAGAATCTGTAAATGATACTTTATGTAGCAAAAAATAGGTCTTTCCAGGTATGATAAAAGAATCTTAAAATGGAGAGATTATCTAGATAATCCAAGAGGAAAATCACACTTATCCTTATTAGAGGAAACGAAGGATATTTACACATGGATAGAAGAGGAAAAAGCAGTGACCAAGGAGGCAGAGTGATGCAGGCACAAACCAAGGAATGCCAGCAGCCACGGGAAGCTGGAAGGGGGCAAAGAAAGAACAGAGTCTCCCACTCCAGAGGGAGTGTGCTCATTCCGACACCTTGATTTCAGCCCAGTGATACTGGTTTTGACCTTCTAGCTTCCAAAACTGTGGGAGAACAAATTTCTATTATTTAAAGCCATCAGATTTGTGCAGCAGCTACGGGAAACTAAATTAGGAAGGAAAAATTGCAGGCAATCACTTTTTAAGAATAATATGGAAAGTACTTAAATTTAGTTAAACGTTGTGAATGCTGGAAAGAGTTAAAAGATAAAGTTATTTTAATGAATAGTCTAAATAACATATTTTATCTCTTATAACTTTCTACTCCCCAAAAGAAGACATATACCAATGCATTTCAGTAACCCTCACTAAACAAGTCTCCTTGACAATTCCCAGGAAAAGCAAACTCCTCCAGAATAAATGTTGCTGAACTTCAGAATTGGTAGGAGAGCTTACAAAAAAAGTGAATTTGTAATATGCAGTTTTTATTGCTAGTCTATCCCCATGTAATTATATTAAAAGATTGAATAAAAGGAACTACTCTATATGATGCAAATAAAAGCTCTGAACTCACCATAAGCAAAAGCTAAGGGGCTATTTTTTTCTATCCTATATCTGATATATTTGCTTCACTAAATAGAGATTGAGACTATTTCAATAGATAATCAGCAAAAATAATAACAATGTTTCTTGAAGAAATTTCATTCTGAATTTTCTAATCAGGGATATCCAAAACACTATCTGATATTAAAAGCTATTTCATTGTAAATTTGGAGTTTATATTTCAATTAACTGAGGTAAAAAAACCAAGACACCAATAAAAGTATCAAGGTAATTTTCTAATAACAATAATCCCATATGATATAAATGAGCACTTTATAGATACACTTTCATAAAACTACATATATTTGATTGGTAAAATTACATAAATTAGGTTTATGTATGAACTATATAATTGGCATTACTATTGTTTATATATTGAGCCTGCTATGCGTACCAAATAAACGTAACTCTGTTATTTGAACTTTTTAAAAATTCTGTTAATTTAATCTGGATAGTAAAGTTCATACATTTTAGAGATCTCCATTCTTGATCTCATAATTTAGACCATAAAATTATTTACTCAAACAACCTTATACAAGTAGTGCACATATAAAATCATCATAAAAATCATCACATCCTGAAAGACACATACAGATTGAAAGTGAGGGGATGGAATAGCACTGATCATGCAAAAGGAAGTGAAAAGAAATCCAGGGTAACAATACTTATATCAGACAAAATAGACTTTAAAACAAAGACTGTGACAAGAGACAAAGAAGGACACTATATAATCATTAGGGGGAAATCCAAAAGAAGACACGACAATTGTAAATACTTATACTCTCCAACATGGGAGCATCCAAATACATAAAAGAGTTACTAAAAAATATGAACGAATTGAAAGTAATACAATAATAGTAGGGGACGTCCACACCCCACTTAGATCAAAGGACAGATCATCTAGATAGAAAATCAATAAGGAAACAATGGCTTTGATACACTGGATCAGATGGATTTAATAGATAAATTCTGAACATTCCATCCTAAAACAATAGAATATAGATTCTTTTCAAGTGCGCACAGAACATTCTCCAGAACAGATCACATATTAGACCACAAACAAGTCTCAACAAATTAAAAAAAATGGAAGTCATACCATGTATCTTTTCTGACCACAACACTATGAAACTAGAAGTCAACCACAAGAAAAATCTTGAAAGAGCACAAATACATGAAGGTTAAATAACACGTTACTAAACAATGAATGGATCAACCAGCAAATAAAAGAAATCAAAATATACATGGAGATAAAAGAAAATGAAAAACAGTGGTCCAAAAATCTTTGGGATGCTGCAAAAGTGGTTCTAAGAGAGAAGTTTATAGCAATACAGGCATACCTCAAGAAGCAAGAAAAATCTCAAACAAATTACCCCGTCTCATCTAAATGAGATAGGAAAAGAACAAACAAAACCTCAAACCAGGGCGCCTGGGTGGCTCAGTGGGTTAAAACCTCTAACTTCAGCTCAGGTCAAGATCCCAGGGTCCTGGGATCGAGGCCCGCATCGGGCTCCTTACTCAGCCAGGAGCCTGCTTCCTCCTCTCCCTGTCTCTCTGCCTGCCTCTCTGCCTACATGTGATCTCTCTCCCTCTCTGTGTCAAATAAATAAATAAAATCTTAAAAAAAAAAAAAACTCAAACCAGCAGAAGGCAGGAAATAAGAAAGATTAGAGCAGAAATTAATAATATGGAAATTAAAAAAAAACAATAGAACAGACCAATGAAACCAGGAGCTGGTTCTTTGAAAAGATCAACAAAATTGATAAACTTCTAGCCAGCATAATAAAAAAATATAAATAAAAGGGAGTGACAGAGAGAGAAAGGGGGTTCAAATAAACAAAATCAGACACAAAAGAGGAGAAGTAACAAGGAATACTGCGGAAATACAAAGGATTTTAGGAGAATATTATGAAAAATTATGTGCCAACAAACTGGACTACATAGAAGAAATGGATAAACTTCCAGAAACATATAACCTACCAAAACTAGAGCAGGAAGAAATAGAAAATTTGAACAGAATCATTACCAGTCATTAAATTGAATCATTAATCAAAAAACTCCCAACACACAAGAGTCTAGAACTAAAGGGCTTCACAGATGATTTCTACGGAACACTTAAAGAGAAGTTAATACCTATTCTTCTCTAACATTTCCAAAACATAGAAAAGGAAGGAAAAAATCCAAAATCATTCTACAAGGTCAGCATTATCCTGATACCAAAACCAGATAAAGACACCCTAAGTGGTTTCTGGGTGGCTCAGTCAGTTGGGCATCAAACTCTTGGTTTCGGCTTAGGTCGGGATCTCAAGAGTGAGGCTCTGTGCTTAGTACAGCATTTACTTGAGAATCTCTGCCTCTCCCTCTCCCTCTGCCCCTCCCCTCATTTGCCCTCCCTCTCTTTCACCCTTAAATAAATAAATAAATAAATAAATAAATAAATAAATAAATAAATAAAATCTTTAAAAAAAGACACCATGAAGAAAACAGAACTATACACCAATACCTCCGAAGAATATAGATGCAAAAATCCTCAACAAAATATTAGCAACTGAGCTCAAAAATACATTTAAAAAAATCATTCAATATGACCAAGTGTGATTTATTCCTGGGATATAAAGGTGGTCAATATTCATAAATCAATCAACACAATACATCACATCAATAAGAGAAAGGATAAGAACCATATGATCATTTCAATAGACATAGAAAAAGCATCTGACAAAGCACATCTATCCATGATAAAAACCCTCAACAAAGTACGTTTAGAGGGAACATACAACAACATAATAAAGGCCATATAATGAAAAACCTACAGCTAACATCATACTCAAAGGGGGAAAACTTAGAGATTTTCCCCTAAGTTAAGGAACAAGAAAGGATGTCCATTCTCACAACTATCATTCAACATAGTACTGGAAGTCCTAGCGATTGCAATCAGACAAAAGAAAGGAATAAAAGGCATCCAAATTGGTAAAGAAGTATAACTTCCATTATCTGCAGATGACATTATATTATATATAGAAAATTCTAAAGACACCATCAAAAAACCAACTAGTATTGATAAATGAATTCAGTAACACCACAGGAATAATATCACTCAATAGAAATCTGTTGCATTTCTGTACACTAATAATGAAGCAACAGAAAGAGAAATTAAGAAAATAATCACTTTTACAACTGCACCCAAAATAATAAAATAACTAGGAATAAGCCTAACCAAAGAAGTGAAAGACCTGTACACTGAAAATGATAAAACATTGACAAAAGAAACTGAAGAGAACACAAACAAATGGAAAGCTATTCCATGCTCATGTACTAGAAAAACAAGTATGGTTAAAATGTCTACACTACCCAAAGCAATCTACACATTTAAGGGAATCCCATCAAAATACCAAGAGTACTTTTCAAAGAACTAGAATGAAAAATCCTAAAATTTGTATGGAACAACAAAAGATCCAGAATAGCCAGAGAAAGTAATCTTGAAAAAGCAAAATAGAACTGGAGGTATCACAATTCCAAACTTCAAGTTATACTACGAAGCAGCAGTAATCAAAATTCTATGGTACCAGCACAAAAATACACACATAGATCAATGGAACAGAACAGAAAGCCCAGAAATGAACGTACAATTATATGGCCAATTAATCTTCCACAAAGCAGAAAAGAATATGCCATGAGAAAAAGACAGTCTCCTCAACAAATGGGGTTGAGAAAACTGGACAGCTACACACGAAAGAATGAAACTCCACCACTTTCTTACATCAAATACACAAATAAATTCAAAATGGATTTTTTTTTTAAAGATTTTATTTATTTATTTGACACAGAGAGAGAGATTACAAGTCGGCAGAGAAGCAGGCAGAGAGAGAGGAGAGAGGAGGAAGCAGGCTCCCTGCTGAGCAGAGAGCCCGATGCGGGCCTCGATCCCAGGACCCTGGGATCATGACCTGAGCCGAAGGCAGCGGCTCTAACCCACTGAGCCACCCAGGCACCCAATTCAAAATGGATTAACCTGAAACCATAAAATTCCTAAAAGAGAACACAGGAAGTAATTTCTCTGACATCAGCTGTAGCAACATTTTTTCAGGTACATCTCCTGAGGCAAGGGACACAGAAGCAAAAATAAACTATTGGGACTATACCAAAATAAGAAGCTTCTGCACAGCAAAGGAAACAATCAACCAAACTAAAAGACAACCTATTGATTGGGAGAAGATAATTTGCAAATGACATATCCAATAAAGGGTTAGTATCCAAAATGGGTAAAGAACTTAAAACACTCAACAATCAAAAAATGAATAATACAATGAAAAAATGGGTAGAAGACATGAGTAGATATTTCTCTAAAGAAGACATGCAGATGACCAACAGACACAGGAAAAGATGTTCATCATCACTCATCATCAGGAAAATGCCAGTGAAAACTACAATGTGATATCACCTCACATCTGTCAGAATGGCTAAAATGAAAAACAGGAAACAACAGATGTTGGCAAGGATATGGAGAAAATGGAACCCTCTTCAGTGTTGGTGGGAATGCAACTTATGCAGCCAATCTGAAAAACAGTACAGAGGTTCCCCAAAAAGTTAAAAATAGTGGGTATTTACCCAACAAATACAAACACACTAATTCAAAATGATAAATGCACCACCATGTTTACTGCAGCATTATTTACAATAGCCAAAATATGGAAGGAGCCAATGTCCATCAACTGATGAATAGATAAACAAGTAATATATAGATAGGGGCACCCAGATGGCTCAGTTGGTTAAGCATCTGCCTTCGGCCCCATGTCTGGCTCTCTCCTCGGTGGGGAGTCTGCTTCTCCCTCTTTCCCTCTCCCTGCTCATGCTTTCTCTCTCTCTCTCAAATAAATAAATAAAATCTTAAAAAATAAGAAAAAGAAGTAATGTGTGTGTATGTACACACACACGTTGGAATATTATTCAGCCATAAAAACAAATGAATCTTTACACTTGCAATGACATGGACGGAGCTAGAGAGTATGATGCTAGGCAAAATAAGTCATTCACAGAAAGACAAATATCATACAATTTCACTCACATAAGGAATTTAAGAAACAAAACAAATGAACAAAGGGGAAAAAAAGAGATAAAAAAAAACCAGACTCTTAACTATGGAGAACAAACTGACAGCTACTGCAGAGGAGGTGGATTGGGAAATGGGTTAAATAGTTAAAGGTGTTTAAGAATACTTATCTTCATGATCACTGAGTAATGTGTAGAACTGCTGACTCACTATGTGGTACAATTGAAACTAATCTAACACAGTATTGGTCAACTACACCAGAACTAAAATTTTAAAAATAACTGAAAAAAAAATGATCACATTTTTCTGATGTACTTTATACCCACAATATTCAGAGGCTGAGGTAAATGGAAAAGAGATTAAGTGATTAGATTAAGCCCATTAACTCTCACGTTATGCAGTACTAGACACTATACAAAAGAAAAGGTGATCTTCTTAGTAGCTTAACTAAGATGTAAATCAGTTGAACTTTGAAAGCAATAACCTACTGATAAATTTTCATTGACTCCCATTATTTTAGCTTTATATGGATTTTTTCAGTTGAAAATATGGCATCACAATTCAGGTGCTTTTTGTTTTGTTTTGTTTTGGTCCTTTATAAGAAATGAATCTTTCCAATATTGAATCCAGTAAGAATGGCCTGAGTAGAAATAAAGTATTTCCCTCAAAAAATGAAACCACAATAGGAAAGAAGTCTTTAAAAGAAAAGATTACGCACACTAGCTATGAAAAATAAATCTGTAATGTGACACAAAGGAATATAAGATCAAATTATACCGAACTTTGACATCGAGGACATCAATGTACAGAACAAAAAGAGATTATATTCGAGGCATAACACTCATAGCTACTTTGCTCCTGATTTAACACCAATTGTAGAATTACAGAGATATAAACATTCATTTCTGTAATACTTACACATGGGAGAGCAGAGACTTCAGAATTTTGTAAAAAAGAAAAGATCAGTAGTTGCTTCTTCTAAAAGCAGGTCCTTATTTAGAATGATTTTTAAAGAGACAGACGTTCCTGTACTTATAAAAAGGAGTATTACTCCCAAAGGTTTCCACCCCAGTTCCCCAACCTTTTAGTCCTGTTACGAAGTATTACAACTATAATGTTTTTTTCTGTCTCTGTCTTTCGACTGAGGCAAATCTTTAAAGAAATAAAGAAACAACTAAGTAGAACTGATAAAGTGTTTGCTTCATTTCAAGTACATTACCTGAACAAAAACCTTATAAAGTGAGGTCACTATAAAAAGACAAAATCCAAAGGGATTATGCGAGATTTAGGAAGCAGGCATTGAAAACAATACCCCTGAGCAAGTGAGAATAACTACTCCTAAGTGAAAAGAATAGGAACAATGCTGAAATGTTGTAATCGGGTCAAGATTGATTAAGTGTCTTAGACTAGAAAACAAATGAATTACACATGATATAAAAATATAGGATTTAAACTTCCAAGATATTGAAAGATCAATACAGTAATAAAAGAAAAAAGCTATGAAAAGGGGAAAAAATCAGTGAGTTTTCATTACTGAAAAAGTGTGCTTCAAAGAGACTCATCCATGTGCAGTGAAGGCTAGAATTCTATTAAGTAAACAGAGTTATAATCTGGTATAATGCCAACAGAAAAATATCTGAGAAGTATTTTCAGAAGTGCTAGGATGGGGGGTACTATCATAAGATGAGTTAAAGGTCTCTTTAAAAATATTTTATTAAGGATAATTACAAAAGTCTATATGAGGATAAATCAAATCATTTGAAGAAAAGAGTATGATTCTTAAGCAATCACGTGAAGTGCTTTTGCAATGAGATAAGATACAAAGTGTGGGGAAAAAAGAAATAATTCAGCCCCTAGAAGGTATGCAGAGAAATTACAGAGACTCAATTCAAATTACATAATTATAAAAATTGTAAGATTTGAGAAAACATACAATTATATGTTTGATATTTATTGAGACTAACATCTCCAAGAATGTAATTAATGATGACTAAGTAAACGGTTCATGATGAAAAGAATTCTTCCTGAATATTGAATATTCTTTATATATTAAGGTCTCATAATATAGATTACAACACCAACACTCTTTTCTCTCTTTTCATCCATAAAAGACATGTATTTTCCTAGGAATACATGGTATTAGGGGAATATCTACAAAGAAGTATGTATAAATATTGGTAAGGAAATAAGTACATCCATCTAGAAATGAGAGAGTCATTAACCAGATGGTTTAATAGGGAATAGGTGACTATATGTGAAATGTTAAGTCCAGATATGCATCTGGATAATTTCTTGTCAGCTGATTTCATAGCATTTTTAAAGTTTATATTTTAATTCCAGTTAGTTAACACACTGTAATATTAGTTTTGGGTGCACAATGTGGTGATTCAACAATTCCATACATCACCTGTTGCTCATCATGACACGTGCACTCCTTCATCCCCGTCACCTATTTTACCCAGCCCCCACCCACCTCTCCTCTGGCAACCATTGGTTTGTCCTCTACAATTAAGAGTCTGTTTCTTGGTTTCTCTCTGTCTCTTTTTCCTTTTGCTCATTTGTTTTGCTTCTTAAATTCCACATATGAATGAAATCATATATTTGTCTTTCTCTGACTAATTTATTTCGCTTAACATCACACTCTCTAGCTCCATCCATGTTGTTGCGAATGGAAAGATTCATTCTTTCTTATAGCTGAGTAATATTCCGTCATGTATGTGCACATACAAATATGACTTCTACCTTATCCATATCCTGGCTCTTGTAAATAATGCAGCAATAAACATAGGTGTGCATTTATAACTTTGAATTAGTGTTTTTGTATTCATTGGGTAAATACCAAGTACTGTGATTGCTGGCTCAGAGGGTAGTCCTATATTGAACTTTTTGGGGAACCTCCATCCTGTTTTCCAGAGTGGCTGTATCTGTTTGCAGTCCCACAAACACTGCAAGAGGGTTCCTTTTACTCCACATCCTTGTCAAAACCTGTTGTTTCCTATTTTTCATTTTAGCCATTCTGACAGGTGTGAGGTGATAACACACTGTAGTTTTCATTGGCATTTTCCTGGTGATGTATGACAATGAGCATCTTTTCCTGGGTGTATTGGTCATCTGCATTCATTCTTTTGCCTGTAGCTGTCCAGTTTTCCCAACACCATTTGTTGAAAAGACTATCCTTTTCTCATTGGATATTCTTTTCTGGTTTGTGGAAGATTAACTGGCCATATAACTGTGGGATCATTTCTGGGTTTTCTATTCTGTTCCATTGATCTATGTGTGTATTGTTGTGCCAATACCAGTGTTTTGATTACTACTGCTTGGTAATATAACTTGAGGTCCAGACTTGTTATGCCTCCAGCTTTGCTTTCTTTCTTCAAGACTACTTTGGCTATTCTGGATCTTTTCTGGTTCCATACAAATTTCAGGATTTTTCATTCTAGTTCTGTGAAAAATGTTGTTGGTACTTTGATAGGGATTGCCTTAAATCTGTAGATTCCTTTGGGTATGCACACTTTAGTATGCAAACTTTAACAAAATTTATTTTTTTCAATCCATGAGCATGGAATATCTTTTCATTTGTGTCATCTTCAATTTCTTTCATCAATGTTTTATAGATTTCAGAGTACAGGTCTTTCATTTCCTTTGTGAAGTTTATTCCTAGGTATTTAACTATTTTTGGTGTAATTGTAAATGGGGTTATTTTTTTAATTTCTCTTTCTGCTGCTTCTTTATTGGTATATAGAAATGAAACCAGTTTCCATAGATTGATTTTTGTATCCTACGACCTTACTGCAGTTTTTTGGTGGAGTCTTTGGAGGGTTCTATATATTGTATCATGTCATCTGCAAATAGTGCAAGTTTTACTTCTTCTCTACTGATTTGGATTACTTTTATTTCTTTTTGTTGTCTGATTGCTGTGAGTCGCACTTCCAGTACTATGTTGCGTAACAGTGGTGAGAGTGGACATCCTTGTCTTGTTCCTGACCTTAAAGGAAAAGCTCTCAGTTTTTCCCTACTGAGGTTGATGCTAGCTATGGGTTTTTTTTTTTATATATATAACCTTTACTATGTTGAGGTATGTTCTCTGAACCTACTTGTTGAGGGTTTTAATCATCAATGGATATTTTACTTTGTTAAAAGATTTTTCTGCATCTACTGAAATGATCATACAGTTTTTATCCTCTTATTAATGTGATATATCACACTGATGTGCATTTATAGCATTTTTGTAGGTCATATAATATGGCAAAGTATTGAAGTGATTCTTTGATAATGGACTGGAGGTGGCAACAGTGATGAAGGAAAGAAGTAGTGATAAATAGTAGGAGTCTTCAAATAGAGTACTTATTTACTTTAAGCCTTACTAGTTCAGGTATATTTAAGTTCTTAAAATAGATACTCCCATCTTATGTAAAAAAGAAAGGCACAGGACAGCAAACAAGCTTTAATCTCCAAGTCCTCTGGAGAAGGAAACTAAACCTCTGGAGAAGGAGGGAAACTTCTCTGACAATGTAGTCTATAAATCATAGGTTAGAGAATTGCCCACTTGACTTTTGAGTGAGGCTCAGAGAATATATATGTGGTAAGATGCAGTGACCTGTAGTTGACTTTTTAAAAACATATCTATCTGCGGGCACCTGGGTGGCTCAGTCGGTTGAGTGTCTGCCTTCGGCTCAGGTCGTGATCCCAGGGTCCTGGGACCGAGTCCCACATCGGGCTCCCTGCTCTGCGGGAGGCCTGCTTCTCCCTCTTCCACTCACCCTGCTTGTGTTCCCTCTCTCGCTGTGTCTCTATCAAATAAATAAATAAAATCTTTAAAAAAACAACATATCTGTCTATCTATCTATTATCTGTCCACTAGACTCTGTTTTTCCAATCAGAGCGTACTGGCTCACTTAGAGAAATATATAGTTATTAGCCTAGGTAAAGAGGAATAGACTGAACAGTAAAAAAAAAAAACCACAAAGCAAAAAAACCACAAAAAAACAAAAAAAAACAAAAAAAAAACTTTAAATTGAAGAGGATTAAACATTAATGTTGATATTTAACATTTAACTGTGCTACTCAATAAAATAACTTAGTTTAAATGTAAATATTTAAATCATAAAAAGATTATATAGTACGGACTTTACCATGAGAAAAAGGTTATGTCCCATAGGCGTACCTCTATTCACTTATATTTGAAGGCCTACTTTGCCAAAGTGCAAATACTTCTATTAAATATAACTCAAAATAATACCCACCCTAACAGTGTAAAATGTAATTTCCTTCCTTTTTTCTGGCAAAGCATTAAAAGATCAAATCCTAAATAAAAGCTCTATTAAAAAAAAAACCTGATGCCTACATAATTTAGAGGACAAAAGCATGAACTACTTTTATTTTTAAAAAAATTGTCCTAAGGAAAAATGGAAGTATTCAATTCTCCAGACTTCATAATCCTATTTAAAATCTAGTGTGCTCAGATTGAAGGACAAAAAACGTTTATAAAATAAATGTAAGATATTTCACAGGACGTGGATATAAGGACAAGGATATCTGCTAATACATATAAAGTATTTCTAGAATTAACGTTGACATCAAGAAAGCAATCAGGCAACAGGTATTTACGGACAGTCTAATTTTCTAGATACGTGTGATTCACTTTTATAAGCATTAAAGCTGGAGAAAGAATTATTTTATAAAGTTATCTTTCTAAAATGTATTATACATTCCCTTGTGGCTTCAACAGAGTGAATTAAACACTTGTTGAAATTGATCTGTATATGCTGAACTGTGACATGTTTGAAATACGAACATCTTCCCCCTGAATTCAGTAAAGCGAACATTAGACTTTTATATGTGTCTTTGGCAGCAGTTTTCAACCCTGGATGTGCAACAAGGACTACCCGAGGAACATTTTAAAATAAAGTGCCCTATTTACATCCAGTACCACCAACACTACCTATCACCCTTGATTCTGATTCTGTGCTCTGCAGGTCTCATGCCTTAGCAGATAAAAGCCAGATGTGAGAAAGCAAAAAGAAAAGTCCATTTAAAAATGGAAGGAAGGAAAGAAGGAAGGAAGGAAGGAAGGAAGGAAGGAAGGAAGGAAGGAAGGATGGAGGGAAGAAAACTCACACCATAGGGGGAATGGATTCTCTAAACCTGGATACTAATGAATACCTTTACAGATGATAAAAAAGTATTTTGCAAAGAGATTTGTCTCAATCTCTACTTTGAATTTTTCATTTATTTCATACTCAGTAATAATTTATTATTATTTTTCATTCTTCATAGTCTAATCTCCTTACCAATTTATTATTGTCATTTTGTAAACTTAATCTCACTTCAGTCACTGAAGGCATCCATGCTGACTCAAAATTTATTCATTTGTGGTCTTGAGTATGTCTATGAATGTCTACACATCATCAACTTTTCTTAAATTTTCTACTGTAGCTGGGAATGCCTTCAGAAAAGGGTATGGTGAACCTATTCAAGGCTCTGATCTTACCCGATAGTTGTTACTCATTATTTAAAATACTTCACAGTTTCTCTACCAAGTATCACACAAATCATTTTTGCAAAACAATATTTATCATTGCTACTTTAAATGCCATTACTAAAATTGGATGATTTTCTTTCCAACTCTATGTTCTTAGGAGTTCCATTTACAATTTTTATTTAAAAGTTGTAGCAGATATTGGCTCTTCAGTCAGTCAAACCATCTTCTGACATTCTTTCCAGTAACACAGAGGATGTAAAGCTTAAAATCACATTTTCACACTTCCTTGTAGCTAGTTTTCCGCACCTAGAAGATGCACCTACATAAGCTCTGGGAGAAAGAAACTAGTGCTTGATGTAAATCGTATGGAGATCTGTCTTTCTTGCCTAAGAACACTGAATGATGCTTAAACTAATAAAATGCCATTATCTCCATAGGCATGAATAGTGGAAAACTCAAAGATAATTGACATGCCACAGTTAATTAGCTTACACATTCATTATTTCCATTTGTACCTCCCTATATAATACATAATTATGTATACATTCAGAATTAGCTTGTTGATGAGACACAATCACAAAAAAATTGCTTGGCATGGAGAAAGTTCTTTTCTCCTTGCATTTGGTTTCAAAGTTGAAATTTCAAAATTTAAATTTTATATGCAGAGCTGATATGATCCTCTCATGGAGAGAAAACAGATGTTGGCAATATATAGGAATCCTTAGGGGAGCAGAGAGAGGATGGAGAGGTAGGGATAATCTGTACCTAAATTGGGATTTGAAGCAGTATTCTCCTCATGAAAAATAAGAGGAAGATGCACTGACCTAAGATAGGACATGACTTTAAAAGAACACACCAAATTTGGAATATAATATACAGCAGAAATCAAAGTAAGTTTGAGAAAAGATGAAAAGTTGGAAGTAGATCTTGGAAACTGGAGTCCTAAAGAACTGGAGGAGAATGGACCCAACTTCAAGATTAGATGGACAAAACCAGAAAACTCCTAAGATGTGTCAAAAAAGTGCCGTCACTAAGACAAGGAACATAATTATGTCTAAACCTGGTCCTAAGATTAAAGCTGCCTGGGGCCCTCCGGCCAACCTAGTAGTCTAATTTTTAGCAAGCATCCTTAGTGGTGTGATTGATTAACTAAAACTTTTGTATATTTATAGATCGTGCATTCTGTCCTAGAAAGACAAGAGCACTTCCACACATCACCAGGCTCTCTTGTACCATCCTGGGCAGCAAGGAACCAGATGCCCTTGTTCAACCTCTGAGCTCCACCAAAACATCTGTAGACAAAACACTGAGACAGCATGTAATCAAGAACTATCAGACCACCTCACTCCCCTAACTGATGAACTGCCCTAAATCCCTTTAAAACTCTCTGGGCCAGGCAGAAACCACAAAGTTGGCTTTTGGGCAGGAGTCGGCCTTCTCTGCAGGTGGCTGGCCTCCTGAATAAAGCTCTTATTCCCTTCCAATCAAAATTCGTCTCTTGAATATAGGCGTTTGGGTTTTGGTAACAAGATGACCAAAAAGCTTTGAAAAGAAAAAGAAAACACCTACAGGATTAATTTCTTCAGATGTTAAAATTATTTCTGATATAAATTATTAATTTAAAAATGAGTTCATGTCTCAGGAACAAATGGGAAGCTGAGAAACAACTGTTTATGAGACAGTTCAGAGTTGTTGCTCAAAGAAAAGACCATGTTTATGGAAGAGCTTACAATTGCTTCAATCACCAAGCAAATATTTATTAAAGAACCCACAGTAAAATTACCTATTTGCCAGGAATTATTTTTTAAGATTTACATGTGAATGAGCTGTTAGTTTTATTTCTGACTTATAGATTCATTTGAAAAAATGGTGAAAATATTCACATGAACAAAGACTTATAAAAATCATCCACTTTAATTACCAGTATAAGACATTATGAATTATTTCATTATTACCACTATCACAAACCTCTCAACATGACTATTTGTAAATGTGACTTCTTAAGTCAATGACATAGAATTAATTGGCCATCATAAACTAACAATATTTAGCATAATGATAGAGTAAATCCAGTTTAATTAAAATATGCAAATGTCAATGACATTGTTATTTACAAAGGTAACAAACAAAAGGCATTACCTGTATATTCTTTGATTTACACAATTTAATTAAATTCTAATGTGTATATGAAATAAGACCTATTCTGACAGTTTTATTCAGTGGCAGTTTACAACCGTGTTTCATAAGTTATATATATATATATAACATATATATGCTATATATATTCACATATATTATTGCATGAGTTCCTGTAGGTTGAAGTAATGTTTTCAACCTCATAGAAACGCTGATTAAATAATTAAGTTCTGAAAGTAATTTATGAAAATTAAACAATGAAAAGTACCAAATTGATATTAGACATGTGACGTTTTAAAGTAAAAGAACCTACACTTTGACTCTTGCATTTTCTTTTTATATTTCATATGAGCAGTCTTCTTGTTATATGGTAATGGTTTTAACCAAAAATCTCTAAATCTGAATCCCTTTATATTCCGTACGCAAGATACAAAGGAGCACAAAACAAAATCTAAGACCATATCCAGCAAGACACTCAGTGTTGGTAAACAATTTACAGGTAAAGTCAGGGCACTGCTAAGCTGCTGATGCAGACAGCAAAGAGGCCAGAAAAAGAAAATGTTCTCCTAAACAACGGTGGTGAAGGTCAAGTTCTGATTTTAATACCTCAAGAAAGCACAAAATTATAAAATTAGGCTAGCTATTAAAACAAACAGATTTGAGTGACATACATTAAGTGTATTAATAAGGTTTTATTTCTTTTTATAATAGTTATGCCAAGGTAGAATGCTATTAGTTTCTAGCTTGTAGGCATCACTTCATTAATACAAGTATTGAGTTGATTCAAGTCAATAAAATACTAATGTACCTTTTGAGATTTGCATGATATACTGAATGGCTGGGAGGGGCGGATAAGAGTAGGAAATTGGAAACCAGTAAGTATAGAATATTCACATTTTTATGATAATAAAAAGCATATATATATATATATATATACAGAAGCAGACAAAGACAGTTTATAAATGCCTAGAAACAGATCAGGAAGAAGACCCACAAAAACTCAAAATGGTGGATGGTAGGAGGGACAGCCAGGCCGTTAATTATGAGAAGAGCTATTTTGCTGTTTTATTTCTCTATTTCTTAATTGTTTTAAATTCTATTTTTAACAGGCATTATAAATCATGTTTAATAATTTTGCTTTGACAGAAAAGTAAAACTGACTCTCTTGAAGTAAAAATGAAAGCATTTTAAATATGAAAATTAAGTTTTCCTACGTTCAAACACATCAAATGGCCTGTAGCTCTCAAGCCTAAACAAATAAATATGTGCATATGCGCAAACCATAGTTAAATTTTTTTACTAATGTTATAAAATTCAAAAGGAAAACTATTCCAAAGAAAGTATTATTTTTATAACTGTTTGCTCAGAAAATTTTGTAAACTGAAAATCTATAAAGAATAATTTAATTGCAATCAAATGCCATGCCTTGACTTTCCAAAAGAGGGAGCTATAACTCCACTGCCACAAATGTATCATTTTGATACATACATGATCTATTCAAACACACAACTTATTGAGTTACCTAAATAAAATAATTTTAAGAAAAAACTTTAAGTTATGTGTTTATTTTAGCATTATGATTTTAATTGCCTAAAGAGCACAGTTAAATCTATGAAAAATATCATGATCCACAATAATAAAATGGAAGCTGCTCCAACTCTTTTATGAAACTCTCAGTTGTAGCATAATAATATGACAGAAATCTTATACTGTTTATAATTTGAAAAAACACAGATTCAGAGACCACAGATGTCATGGTTACTAAAAATTATGGGTTCTTATTATTATTTGAAAATATGATTTAGTATCGTTCAGAAGAACTACAGACAGAATGCTGTTTCCTGCAGCGATTATTAAAAACATGAATATCAAATGCTGTACCTGGGGGCTTCCTACTGAAAACAATGTTCACAGAATTTACTTCATAAATTAAATCAGATCTTAAAAAAATGTACTGAGTCCTTAGAAAAATAGAAAGAATATAACCTAGTTTCTAAATTATGAAAAATAATATCAACCAAAGAATTAAAAAGATTAAAGTAAAAGAAATACTTGAATTATAACCAGGAAGACACACTAATGATGAAAGAAGGGATATTAGTATCAAAACCCAGATATTAATTCAACTTGATAACAGCAATGGTATCATTCTCTGGAAAACTATATTCTAAAAAGAATGTGAAATAGTTCCAGGTTAAATACATATACATTTAAATATGAAATGCAAGTAAGCAAAAACAGTTGAAAACAGGGCACCTATTTATTCAAAATGCTATTTACCATATTTATTTATTTTACCCACTTTCTATGTAATTACAGTTAAAAATAGATGGTTTTTCTTAATCAGCATGTGGCCAAATCACCAAGTTTCCACACATTATAAAATAAGGTTTGAGCTAGTTGATTACTATAGTTAGTTCTCTCAACTTCAACATGTAAGTCAGTATATTGCAGAGGAGAGACTAGAAGATTAACATTTCAGTTTGATTATTGTTTCAGCCACTTATGACACTAGACAGGAAACGTAATCTAGCTAACATTCAGTTTTTCTTCAGCTAAAACTGGGAATAATTATAGTATCTATACCTCACAGGATGGTTAAGTAAGGGTTATAAACCAAAACAAGCTATTAAACAAACAAAATGCTTAAAATAGTACCTTTAACACACAGAATACTCAAAATAATACTTTTTAAAATTCCAACTAAAATGCTGTCATGATTTAAACTCATAAAAAAAGAATAGTAGCCATGGAAGACTATTCGTGGTCAGGAAATATACTGCAAATAAAAACAATTGTACTGATAATATTTCCTTATTTAAACCTTAAGCAACTACAGGTGATTTATTTTGCGATGAGCTGGGATTTTGTAGACTCAGATCTTACTAACGTGAAGAGATGCATGAATCTTGGGCAAGTTATAACTTCCTTGAAATTCAGTTTTCTTAACTACATCAACAATATTTGATGAAGATGATCTCAAACGTTCCTTCTTGTTTGCAAACTCTAGGACTGCTCATTACAAAGAGAAAATATTGCATGTATGTGTACAAACTGATTTACACATGTACAGATAAACAGACATATATAGAAAGAACAAGATAAGAAGAATAATAAAAACAGCATATATAAGTTCTGAGGTTATGTGAAATAGATGCTTAGTCACAGTGTTATTTCATTAAGGAAGGGACTTCTAAGCCATTTTGAAGGAAGAAATGGATCTGGAAAGGCAAAAATACAGAAAACAGGCCATTCTAGGAAGTGAATAAAATAAAACAGATATTCAGAGGTGGAAACAAATTCAGTGAGAAAAACAAAATCTGATTCTAGAAGATTACACAAAACTCCAAATAAGAAACTGGCAAGCTGAACACAAGAAAGTTTAAAACAAGAGTAGTTAATTAATTAATGAAAAAAATGGAGGGCGCCTGGGTGGATCAGTGGGTTAAAGCCTCTGCCTTCGGCTCAGGTCATGATCTCCGGGTCCTGGGATCGAGGCCCGCATCGGGCTCTTTGCTCGGCGGAGAGCCTGCTTCCTCCTCTCTCTCTCAGCCTGCCTCTCTGCCTACTTGTGATCTCTCTCTCTGTCAAATAAATAAATAAATAAATAAATAATCTTTAAAAAAAAAAATGGAAATGCCATCCTAAGGAGTTTAGGATTGAGTAAGAGCTAAAAAAGTACCAACTCCTTAAGCCACCGATAGTACAATAAAATAATGACAGATCATTAGATCATTTTTACCCCTTAAAGGTATCTTCACAAAGTCATCAGATGGAACATGTTAAACATAAATATACTGAGCAATAAACTGAAGAATCAAGATATAAAATCAAATAGCTAATTACTAATGGTTAAATAATAACTCAAAGTGCCTAACCTCTTGCCCGGTGTTACTTCTATAAGGCCGGTAGTTTAAAGCTTGCCATCCGCCAAAATCATCAGGAGCTGTTTAAAACTACACAACCCTCTTCCTCTGTGATGGTGATATAAAAGCTATCTTCAAAAACCACTATCTGCAGGGGCGCCTGGGTGGCTCAGTTGGTCAAGTGACTGCCTTCGGCTCAGGTCATGATCCCGGAGTCCTGGGATCGAGTCCCACATTGGGCTCCCAGCTCTATGAGGAGTCCGCTTCTCCTTCTGACCTTCTCCCCTCTCATGCTCTCTCTCATTCTCTCTCTCCCAAATAAATAAATAAAATCTTTTAAAAAAAGAAAAAGAAACTACTATCTGCTGTGGTGCGAAGGGAAAGACACTCGAGTAATTCAGACAGCAGGCAATAAAAGCCCAAGCTACAATTGAAGAAAACAATATTCGAGAAATCCTACAGAGGTAAAATCAGCTAAATTTCTTGACTGTTCGAATGTGATAGTAATAGAAGAAAAGAGATAAAAAGAAGTGTGTATTTACAGTTCTGGATGGCAGCCCCTTTGAAAATAATATGGCAGTTGAAAGATTATACTGCTTTACAACCAAACAACCCAGCATTTTTCCTTATATTTAATGTCCACTGTATACTTGAATCTCATCAGATTTACCTCACTTAGAGTTTTGATTCATACATGTAACTGAAAGATATGTATTTTTGCAATATGATCAGAGATTTTTTTATTAATATTAAGCAACTTAAAAACTGTATGTGGTATATGAGTGTTTATGCATGAATATACTTTGTTTATGTGTAGGTTTACCTTCTCTCACCCCCTACTCACTCCACCTCAGAACACAAGCACTGTTAAAACCCAGAGCTAAAAAGTTAAACTATATTAATTTCATTATTTACTTTTCTAGAAAAAAAATGTTGCTTTTAGCTAATTAGGCCAGCAAAACAGAACTGTATAAGTCTAAATTATAAAAATCCTTATTTTCAAGTATTTGTTATTTTCAAAGATTAGTCTAATTTAAATTAGTATCCTTCAAGTAAGTCTAGTAGAAGCCCTCTCCTCATAAAAAGTATGAGTCATTTAAAAACAACTTAAATTACTTAGTTTAAGTAAAGCAAAGATTTGCTTGATAGTATATAATACATGTGTGAACTACTCTTCAATAAAGTTGAATCATATTAAAGCTAAGGATCCTCTTCGCAGATGCGTAGTTCTTTTAGAATACATTCCCATTAGCCTAATAAATTTGTTATATTTATATACTATTTATGAATTATGATAAATTAAGACAAATGTTATGTTTTTTAGGCAAATCTCAGTAATAGTATGTTTGGACAATTATATAAAACACAAAATAATTGCACTAAATGTTAAATCAATATATAGCTGATAACCTTCAGGAGTTATAAGCAGAAACAGTCACATTTGTTCTTGTGACTTGTTAGAGGTCGGTGAAAAGACTATGGGAATTGTCTTCACTGAAATATGAAAGGCTCTCTTGGTTATCAGGTGGACAAAAACGTGTGTGTGGTATGAGAACAGTATCCAAATTCATTCCAGTGCTCACAGTTTAATACATTTCCTATGATATGCTTTTTCACATTGATTAGATCTTATTGATCATTCACATCCAGTCCTTGAATTTGATTAGTTTCAAAACAACTAGCTTTTCTCATTTCCAATAGTTCCTTTCTTCATTAAGGATTCTCTATCCATCTTCACTGTGGTAACTTCATTTTGGTCTCACAGCCTCCTTGATCTCTCCCATAACATTTCATTAAGATTTCTTTTAAAGTTGTACAGAGATTTTATGCATAGATCCAAGATTCTTGAAATGTAAACTTTGAATTAAGAAAATGAATGCTCAAAAGCACATAAAATTCTTTACATGAATAAGCACTGGGCAAAGCACACGGTTTTTTAAACACTCTCGTTGAATTTTCAGACATTGGTGGAGTGATCCCATGAACACACCAGCTGAGCCTCGGGAAACATCTTGTAAGGAAGAAGACAATGCTGATTTACAGACTCCTCACATACTGCCTTATTTTATAATTTATAAAATATTTGGCCTACACTCACAAAATCTGCAAAGATGTGATTACTGAAAGCATAATAAGCATGGCTCTGAGCACTTGTATGAAAAAAAATAGAGAGATTACAGAGAATTAACTTAGTACCAAGCACTGCTGAAAATACTTTTACCCTCTCATCAATTCCATGGGGCACTATTATGAATCCAGGTCTAAGGGAAGGAACTGAGATGCAAGAATGATTAGCCAAAGGTCACACCAATAACAGGTGCTGGAAACAGCAAGGGAAACAGTCAGTCTGGCTGGAGTCCGTATTTATATACATTGCTGCTTTTACCACTGCTCAAGGGAACATGGAGAAACTTACCCTCTGAAATATAGGTAGTACTGGCATGGACATAAAGTCAAAGCCATCTAATAGGCAGAGTGCCCAGGAGTAAAGTCACATGGTATTGGCCTTCCGATGTATTTAGATATTCAGGTGAGACAGGGTATACTGTTTTGAAGAACATTATTGGGCAGTATACTCAAAGAGAATTTGTTCTGTGGGTGTATTATGAGAGGACAAAAATTTAAATAAAGAAATATGTATCTTGAGAGAATAAAAACAATCACATTTCTTATTTTTTATGAATATAAAAAAATGGAAAACTGAAATCTAGTTGAGTACTATCTATTTGAAAAGTTTTTGAAATACTAGTTACATTTTTTTAAATGCAAACTGGGAAATACCTAAGACGCTCAGATATGCATCTTGCTTAAAGCTATAAACAGCATATAATAAACATATATTCCAAAGTCTTTTATCTAATTCTCTATATAAAATAATTTGTCATGACACCTAGTTAACAAGACAGTAAATTGACTCTCCGTAAACACTGACTTAGTTATTCCAACTTCTTCCCTGATGCTTTGCCTTTTTTTTTAAAGATTTTATTTATTCATTTGACACAGAGAGAGAGATTACAAGTAGGCAGACAGGCAGGCAGAGAGAGGAGAGAGGAGGAAGCAGGCTCCCTGCTGAGCAGAGAGCCCAATGTGGGCCTCGATCCCAGGACCCTGGGATCATGACCTGAGCCGAAGGCAGCGGCTTTAACCCACTGAGCCACCCAGGCGCCCCCCTGATGCTCTGCCTTTAAGAAAATTGCTGTAGCAGGACTCCTGGGCTGGTTTAACACAAAGTAACTATATGAGTTCATGCATCCTAATTTTGTATAAAGGGAGAAGGGCTGGAGAAGGAAGGTCTCCAGTGGGACACTAAAAGAGCATACTTCGGGCAGCAAGAAAAAAAAAAGGCATTTAATAGAGTTTCCCCTGAGTTTCTCTGCTCAACAAAACAAAATGTAAAATCTTGTTCAAGCACCCTTTTATTGCAACTTGCCCATATTCTTCAAAATTAGAATTAAAACAGTGGTATACAACTAATCTAAAAAGAGCTCATTGTATTTTTTTTAAGGGACCTTGAGACCTACAAACAAACAAACAAAAAACTCAAAGAAAGAAAAGAAAAAGAAAGAAAATTGGAGGACACAATTCTGTTTTTTTTTAAAGCATCATCAACTAGAGGCATAGGCTCTGCAATAACAGTCCTTTAAGCCGTCCTGAGTGTGGTCCCCACACCAGCAGCGCTGGCATCATCCAGGAACTTGTGAGTGCACATTCTCAAGTTCATCCCAGACCTGTTGGATCAGACACCCTGGGCAGTGTCTTTCAACAAGCCTACCAGGTGATTCTGATCCACGCTGAAGTCTGAGGACCAGTGCTTTAGGGGACTGTTACACAGGCTGCTGTGAACACGCAAGTGGATGACGTGCATGTGGGGAGTGAAGAGTTTATGAGTAGGGACAGTCTTTGCTGTAGGATCACCACAGCGGACGGCTGAGAGCCATAGGACTTCGAGGAGTGAGGGGAGAGGAGGGCAAGACCACTGGAGCAGAAAAGGGTGAAGGAACTGAGAGGCCAGCATGCAGGCAGGTTTCCTATGAGGATACTGAAATCAACAAAATCATTTCCCTTTAAGGTATCCTCTCAAGGGTACAACTGAAACATTTAGAGGTGCTTCTGTCCCTTCCCTATCCTCCCCATATTTTATCATTTTTCCCTAAAATACAGTTTAATAAAGATAAATTTGAAAATATAATTCTTATTTTAGTAAGTTTCCATTTACCAATTTGCCAGCTTTAGAAAGCAGGCTTCTTTCTAAAACCCTTCCAATACTATGTAAAATATTTTTAAAAGTCCTTTCATTAATTATTATAACTTTACAGATAAGTGCTGGCTTACATCTTTTCCTTCTTATCTGATGCTCCTACATATTTTATTTTTAAAAGTGAAGAATTAAATGTGTATTTAAAAATGCTCACCACTAATACAAAAAATAAATGAGTAGAGCCAACACCTATATAGCTTTGTTAAGAAGGGAAGGGAAGGAAAATCTTTCTTCTTAAACCTCAATTTAAATCTTAGGTATCTTAAATGTACCGATCCAGCTGTCCTTAGAATTTTCTGTTATACAGGCGATCAGTTACATGCTCAATTTTGCTATTAAAGAAAACCAGGGGGAGCCTGGGTGGTTCAGTGGGTTAAAGCCTCTGCCTTCGGCTCAGGTCATGATCTCAGGGTCCTAGGATCGAGTCCCGCATCAGGCTCTCTGCTCAGCAGAAAGCCTACTTCCTCCTCTCTCTCTGCCTGCCTCTCTGCCTACTTGTAACCTCTCGTTCTGCCAAATAAATAAATAAAATCTTTAAAAAGAAAGAAAAAGAAAACCAGGTTAAAGCCCAGTTGCTGTCCACTTGAAAATTCTGCTCAGTACGCTTTTACAGTCCACACTGCTATATATACATGCAGTGTTTTCATTAAAATCCTACTCTTACTTTATGCAGAAGTTGTCAAATTAAAAATAGCATTAAAAGTGAGACTAGCATTTCATGATAATTTGGACATCCTTCAAAAAGTGGCAAAATTTTAAGCCGCATGTAATATCTAACAAATTCCAGATTGCTTTAGGATTTTACTTTCACTTTATCTGTGTAATGTTGGGATTCACGATGATCTAAAGTATATCGTTACAATTGTACATTAATAATACTAGTTATATCTGAGTGTATATTGTCCTCTGTCTCCTCTAAATTCCTTTTTTTATTAAGAACACCACTCTTTTTCTAAGTTAATGATCGAACTCATAATAAGTTTTAAAACTTTTTAAATTTTAAAGGATATATTATTTACAGGTGATCTGAGAAATATATAAAAATAAAAATTTCTAGGACAAGGTCAATTCTTCCATTTCCTTAAAAAGTTCCTTTTAAATGGCTATGACAATAAATGCCAATTGCATTTCAAAAGCAATCCTCCCTTTTTCCTTAAAGACAGAACCCACTGAATTTTAGCTGGACAAATGGCCCCCAAGTGAAAACCACGTTTCCCAACACTCCTTGCAGCGAAGATGGCCAATGAAACTAAGAATCTGGTCAAAAGGATGTGTATAGAATGGTGTGATCACAGCCTTAAAAGGGAATGCCTTGACTTTGTTTTCCTCTTTCTGTAGGAAACACAGAGGGCAGGTACTGTTTATCATGTGGGTAACATACTTGGCAACAGAAGGCTAATGGGAGGTAATAAGGAAACTGGTCTGGACATACACATGGAATAGACACAGACTATCCATAGAGCACCTACTGACCTGACCTTTTACTTCAGAGAGACATGAACCATCTACCTTGATTAAGACACTTATTTTTTGGTGCTTGACAAAGCAAAATAACCAATATCTTACTTAATATGGTGACTGAGAAAGATGCCTATGTGCCATTGAAACAACCTTAATAAAGTCAACTAAGTATAGTCCCAGGCCAGCAAAACACATTACAAAACAAACAAACAAACAAACCAGCATGGTGGAGCCCTACTCACCACACTCACCATACCTGGCTCACCTCACACCTTGTCTGCTTTCTTGAACCACATTCATTATGGACTCCTCCAACCATCCTCTGTCAATCTGCACAAACTTTATAAACAATTGGGTTTCTTCCATCCACTATCCTTAGTTTTTCTGTTGGATACTTTAGTCTCTTCCTTTTTTGACTCTATAATGACACTGATGTCCTTCCAGGTACTGTGCATGGTCTTACCCAACCACTATGTCCTTGCTTTCTGAACCTAGCCCCTTCATTAGTGCCCAAGCTGATAGGTCTAGCCAGAGAGGTAGGACAGACCTCTCTGCATGGTCACATGAGGCACAGGAACTAGTATAGATTTTAAAAGTACAAAGTAAAATCCACCTTACTTTAGAATGTTCTGGCTTACAGAGCTATCAAACTGACTACACACCTATCTACCAACACACACACACACATATCTACTAACACACAAACATACATACATGTATGCATACATACACATACTGACTAGCAATATCATAACATCAAACTGTTTCAATCTGTGTGCATAGCTCCCTTTGAGGATCTTCACTATAAGCTGCCCTCACACAGTAGTTATGATTCCATCAAATGCCTAACTTGAAATATATTATTTTATATATATATCAATAATGTATATTACTTGTACCATATGTTCCATTGAATGTCCTAACAACTAAAAATATATCAGATTGTGTGTGTGTGTGTTGTGTGTGTGTGTGTGTTTTCCTAAATTTATTACTGTCATTGCATTGCCACTTGCTCATAGGAAAACATGTATTCTAAAAATGTATCAGAATTTGCAAAGGTTTATCATTTCGGCCAAGGGCTATGCTTGTTAGTGTTTTCATGTGGAGTTATCAAGAAGTCACAGGAATTACAATTAAACTAATAAACTATAGCAACATAGCATAATGGTTAAGAACACAAGCTCTAAAGCCAGACTTCCCGGGTTTCAGTCCCAGCTCTAAATCAGCTATCAGCTAGCTAGGTGACTTTAAGAAAGTCATATAATCTCTTTGTGCCTCACTCTCCTCTTCTGAAAAATGGGAGTAATGATAATAGAACATTCCTGATAGGGCTGCATTGAGACCTAAATGAATTAATGTTTATAATATTATGATAATATTATAAATATTATAATAAACACATATAATACTATGTGTTTAAAATAGTACCTGCCATATAGTTAAGTTCTATAAAATAAACAAAGGAATCTTTTTATAAAGAAACAAATTGATTATATTTATAGCCTAGCTTAGGCTATAAATTCTGTATACTTAATTATTGCATATATTAAATTATGAAATACTTATTTTATATACTGAATTCTTAAAAGAAGGAAGAGTAAAAACAGAGGAGAAATGAAAAAATCAACAGGTTTATGAGTTTTTTTTTTCTTGTGCTTGTCTCTGAAGGTGACCTTTTGGGGAAAATGTATGTTATTTGTTCTCTGAGCTGTGTATGATTAGTTTCTTCATCATACACAGACAAATTAGAAAGGCTGCTGTGGTGCCCAGAAATCATCCGTTAAACAAAGTCAAAATTAATGATAAAATTGAGTTCCCTTTGTGTTTGATTTTCATCTATCTGCACTCAATTATAAACGAGCTACCAAAGAACGCTACCCATTAGCTGTTAATTCATAATGACTTCAGAAAGCAATCCCTACACTGCCAGTGATATCTCACTAACAACCTCCTACTCTGCAGGGCTTTAGCTTGAAAACGAAAAGGGAAAACAAAACTACGTACTCCAAGCCACTCCTTATGCCGCCACGGAAAACTCCAATGCTTAATATAAGCAAGCTGTAATAAGATTGCATCTATCTATCTAAAAAGGATTTGAGCCATTTTTTTCTTTCATCATAATTTATTGTAGCTTAAGCAAAATAGACCTAGAAATAGTAACACTGCTTCCCACATTTCTATTTCATTGTGTCAAGAGTAAATATTCCTCAAGGTTAGAGAAAGTTTTCAATGAGGAAAATGTCTAAAACAGATGATATGTGTCTCACCCATAGAGAAATAACATACAATTATTAATTTGGGAGAGGTAAGAGTGACATCATCCCATAACTGGACTTGTCTTTCTTCATAGTACTCATCTAAATATTCTGACCTCCGGCACATCCCATAGTAAATCCATTTCGCAGCCTCCTAACTAACGGTTCTGAACTATAAGGAAAAAGATTTAGGGTCCATTTATTTACTCATAGGTAATGTAAAGGAATATTAAAACAAATTTGGGTCTTGGTTGGAAGTAATTTCCAGACCTATTCACACAGATTTGTATTCATTTAATTTATATTCTTAACTTTGAAAGACAGTAAAAAAAAGCTTACGATTTAAAAAGTATATAACGTAATATTTAAAAATAAAATGAGAAAGAAAAATCAACAGTTACAATGAAAATAGAAGGCGAGAAGGGCTGGAGGGCAAGGAGGCGAGATAATGGTATAGGGCTCTGGAGTTGGATGGTTACTGAAATTGTACATTTCACTTAATTTTAAGTTTTCTGACAGACAAGAGAAAAGGGTGAATAATTGTGAGATAAAAATAAGCATGTTGAATCTTCAGGAGAAAGACAAACTTTTTCTCTAATATTGAGCTCTCTAAACAGTAACTCACAACGATGTTTGTATTAACACAAAAAATGCCAGAGACTCATTAAAACTAGCCATGATTTCTAGGTTCTAATATTTGTTCATTTGTTTTTAACCCTGTTTAGCAATAGGATTCCCATAAATAACAATTCTATGGTTCAAAGATGCCTAAACTCAAAGAATAAAATTTAAAGTTACTGACATACAACTTTATAATCACTTTCTGTATAATGTGCATATGCAAAAATATTTCCAACAGTGGCAAATGAACTTACCTGATGGTCTCTATCCATTTCGACCATTAAGTCAATAAACATTGATTGAGTAGCTTCTATCAGACATTATTAGGTCTCAAGGACACAAGAATGACCAAGATAATTGACCCTGTCCTCAAAAAGTTCAGCTTAAAATTACATATCATCACAGTGAATGAGGAGGGAACAGGCTCCAGAAAGGAAAGTAGAGTTTGGCATTATGGAAAACTTCACCAAAAATAAATAGCACATAAACTCTATATCAAAGACTAGCAGTTTGTCAGACTGCAGCAAGAGAAAGCTGTTCTGTGTAGAAGGGATGCTGCCTTTGCATTTGCTGAGACACGATTAGAATGGCATTTGAACAACTGCCAAGTACTTCAGTGTGGACTGTATGCCTCATTGTTATGGACTGAATGCCAGTGTCCCACTCACCCCAAATTCATACATTGAAATCCTCCACCCACCCTACCCCGCAATGTGATGGTATTAGACGGCAGGGTATACAGGAGGTAATGAAGATCAGATGAGGTCAAGAGGGTAGAGCTCTCATGAGTGGGATTAGTGTCTTTATGAGAGTCTAAGAGCTCGCTTCCTCTCTCTCCTCTTCACCATATGAAAAGTTGCCAATGAGAAGTTGACAGTCTGTAACCCAAAGAGAGCCCTCACCAGAATCCCACCATGCCGGCATCCTAGTCTCAGACTTCTAGCTTCCAGAACTTCAATAAATTTCTGTTGTTTGTAAGGCACTTCATCTACAATACTTTGTTACAGCAGCCCAAATGGCCTGAGGCAAGGATAAAGACAAAGCTGGAGAGGAATCCAGAGGCCACGGCATGGTAAGCTTTGTATGTCAAGCTAAGAGTACAGAATTTAAACTAGAGACGAATGATGTTCAATTCTTTCAAAACAGAAACATTATTTAAACACAGTCATACATGGGAGCCCAGTGTAAAACGGGGAAAGGATCTCCTTGTTTCACATGAGTGCTGGGGAATCTAAAAACTCACCAGGTCAACTTCTTGCTACACAGTGTGGAAACCCTGGCTGTAACCAAATCAGGGGTTGGGAGGGTTCATCACAAAGGGTTTAAAGCAGAAGCATAGCATAAGCAGATTTCCAATCTGAGAATGATGACTATGGAGCTATAATAGGAAAATGGACTGGGGCATTTCAGGAGTGAAATTTAGTGATTCATCACTTACATATAACACCCAGTGCTCAACACAAGTGCCTTTCTTAATCCCCATCACCCATTTAGCCCACCCCCCCACCTCCCCTCCAGAAACCCTCAGTTTGTTCTCTACAGTTATAAGACTCTTACGGTTTGCTTCCCTCTCTTTTTTTTCTCCCCTTCCCCTATATTCAACTAAACAAATCTGAATCTAGATATTCACAAAATGTAAACTTTAATCCTAGATGAAATGTAAAATACATAAGATACCAAGCCATTGCTGAAAGAATTTCTATAGTAATGTGCCTAGGAAAAGAAAGTGTTAACAAGTTAACTACAAAAACAACAATTTATGACAAGTTTGGGTTGGCAGGTGGTACACAGCAAAAGGATATATTTTTTTCCAATATCATAACTAGAAATGATCCCTCAGAAACTGCAGAAGATTGAGACCCTATCACAGGACTTGAACACAATAAAACTCACTTGTGCATTTACATGAAATACTGGTATAAATATATGGTTCAAATGATTTATAATGGTAAATAAGATTTACATGGCTTCACTCATGGGTCTTAAGTTTGAAAATACCATCATCCACTTATTTATACTATTTTCTTTTATTTTATTAAGATATTAAGAGTAGGAGAGGATAAAAACCAATGAATGGGAAGTGAAAATATGGAAAGAACATATGTACATGATAGTAGATTCTTCTTTCCAGGACTCTCTACCATACAAGAGAAAAAGAACATTCAGGATCCATTAACAGTAGCTAACATTTGTTAATTGAAAATGATACTAGGGGCGCCTGGGTGGCTCAGTGGGTTAAAGCCTCTGCCTTCGGCTCATGTCATGATCACAGGGTCCTGGGATTGAGAGCCCCGCATCAGGCTGCCTGCTTGGCGGGGAGCCTGCTTCCTCCTCTCTCTCTGCCTGCCTCTCTGCCTACTTGTAATCTCTCTCTGTCAAATAAATAAATAAAATCTTAAAAAAAAGAAAGGAAATGAGACTACTTTTATATGCTTTAGAAGAGAGAGTATGAATATTTGTGAGAACAATGAGATCATTAAGGGTCAACGTCCTAGGGAATAAAAGGAAGAAAACACAGGTTAAAGAATAAGTTGGTCATTATAAAAATTATTGAGGTTTTAAGAAACGAAGGATTTTTTAAAAAGCAGAAATAAAGAAAAAGTGCAAGAAAACTTTAGCAATATGTTATCCTGCACATTTTCAGAGTAAAATTTCCTCAACGAGATTCACTATATTTTTTTAGTCTCCCTATACATAATATCCTCATAAGTCAAATTGACCACTGTCTCCTACATAGAATTGTTAATTCCTGTTCAATCTTGCTTGACTTTATATTCTTTTATTTCCTAATTGACCCCTGACAACTTATTCATTAATCTACATCTATTAACTCCCACAAGACCAAGCTTAAAATGCATCTCTTCCCATAATCATTCCCTGACTAACTATTAAACCTGTGACCTTTATTCTTCTCCATCTGTCCACGTCTCCAAGAATTGGTCTCTAATTCCTTGTTCTTTCTCCCCATCATCTTCTCTCTTGGGTTCCTTCTTGGCCCCATCAATACGCAGCCAAAAGTAAAGAGAGCTAAATCACTAACAAATAATAAAAGGGAAACAACAACATATTCCATTTACTTATTCCTCTTTTCCCTGTCACAACCTTCTGAAAAATATAAGCGTCTTCCTCTACTTTCTTCCCAGACACAGAAAGCTCAAGCAACTCATCTGTTTATGGGGAGTTTTCTCCAAATGGATAATAAATTCAAAGTGCAGGCATTTTATCATTTATTTCTTCACATACATCTGGGAAGACAGTATAATGCGTCAAGTGCAGAAGATATGAAATTAAATATATGTTAACTGAGATACTAAGAAAGAAAAAGAGCAAAATTTGATAAAAGAAATTAATGTGGAGCAAACCCAAAGTAGAAAAAAACACTCCCACTTTCTACCTCACCCACCCTCTCTAGGCAGACAGAGTTACTTTTTAGATGGGCAAATAGACTCCTTTGGAAATGTACACATTTATTTTGTGTTTTCTATCAACATTTGAGAGAACTTCAGAAAAAAAAAGAAAAGAAAAATGAATCAATTAACAAGCCTTTATTCTCATCTACAGAGGAAGACCATTTGCTGGTGTGCTATTTAGGTTTATTAACATTCATATTGTATTTTGCAAACACAAAGAATTACAATCTCTGTGGTAAGGGAAGAAGCATCTAATTCTAACTATGCATTCTCTCACAAATTAGATGTTTCGGGGTCTTAAAGGTTGATTAAGTTGAACCAGGTAACAAATGAAGTGAGTAGCGGATTTTCTGTGGGTCATAAAGAAGAAAATCTTTATCACATAGAATAATATGTAAAGACATTACAAGCAAGAAATAATCAGTTTGGCCAAAATCTTATAATCATGGCATACGACGAGAATATAATGACCTAACTGAGGCCCCAGAAAATTTAAAATATTCTTCTATCCAATAGATGTACTTTTTCTTCCTCCACTTAAAGAAGGGTGTTAAGAAGTATGAATTAAAAATGACAAGCCTAACAAACGTCTGTTGAAATAACAGCAAAGCAATACAAACAGTATTAACAGAAAAGGAGTCAGTAAGAGACCAGAAATTTCAACAAATGTTTGGAAGACAGAAAGTAGCTGAAATGAGAAGGAACTAAGGCAAAAATCAAAACTGAATTTTGCTGAGGAAGAACCTGAAGAGAGCTGGTCAATCTGCTTCACAGCACCACGAGGAGACGCGGCATCTGTAGGCTCCTAACACTATGCAAGAAGGTAAGTTAAACAAGAGGCCTGTGGGCTCTGGAGCACACCTTCTCCCTAGCCTATGCAGATAAATATGTATCCCTCCAGAACACCACCTCGTATCCCTCAAACAGGAAATGAGAAGTTGATGCTCTAAAAAACGATGAACTAGGAAGGCTCCAGAGACAATGAGCACAATAGATGAAAGAGGTGACTCACATGATTGAAAGTACGGGGATTAAGTGTCTAGTGTCACCTCTCACAGTGGAACCCTCCTCCACTTTCCCTGTCCTTATCCAGGAATGCCAGTAGCCAGGTACAAAGTCCCCCAGTCCACACCCCTTCCACCCACACCCTGTAGGAGACAGGAAGATTCATCTAGAAAGATCTCAAAAGAAAAACCTTCACTTATTGCTATCAATTTAAAAGCTGTCTCACTTTCTGACTGGGTAGTCATAGCGAAGCTCACCAGGAATAAGGCCCTGTGTATGTGCACAGAATTTTCAAATGCTTTCTCCTACCTCATTCTAAAATATGACCATATCGTCATGAGTCATGAGGCATTTGAAAACGGCATGCCGAATGAAAGACAGAGACAAAAAAACCAAACAACAACAACAACAACAACAACAAAAACAAACAGAAGAAAGTAAAATCTGAGAAAAATAAAATGAGAGTAGGAGGTCAGGTGTAAGAAGCAAATTTGGGGAAAGAAAATAAAACATCTATAATAATTTTCAAAAAGATAAAAGTATATTTGGGCATTTAACAATGACAGAATGTATGCAAAAGGAGAGAACAAAAGCATGTTATTAGAAATGTTAAAAAAAAAAAAGGGGGGGTGCTGGGTGGCTCAGTGGTTAAGTGTCTGCCTTAGGCTCAGGTCAGGATCCCAGGGTCCTGGGACAGAGCCCCACATCAGCTCTCTGCTCAGCAGGGAGCCTGCTTCTCCCTTTCTCTCTGCCTGCCGCTCCCCCTGCTTGTGCTCTTTCTCTCAGTCAAATAAATAAAATATTTAAAGAATGTAAAAAATGTTTAAAAACGTGAATATTAAAGTGAAATTAGTTGGAAAATAAAGTTTTTTCTTAAATCAGAACAGAAAGTCAAAATGATGGGCAACTTGAGAGAAAAAGTTAAGAAAACTTAAGAGATTCAATATCCAGATATTAGAAATTCCTGAAACAGTGAACAACGAATATGGGGACAAGAAAATTGGCAAAGAAATAACACAGGAAAATATTTCAGACATGAGGATAAAGTGCTTATGAGATTTACCTTCTTCTTCTTCTTCCCCCATCCCCCAAGAGTTTTAGAAGCTGTGTGCCAGCAGCTGGGACAAAGCCCAAGTACAAATGTCTCACTGTATCAGAGAAATCATTCACATAATATGACATTCATCCTTTCAAAATATTCTGGGGTTTTTAGTATGGCTCACAAGGTTGCATGGTGTGCAAACATCACCATGATCTAATTCCAGAATGTTTTCATCACATTAAAAGGAAACCCTATAGTCATTAGCAGTCATTCCCCATCCCCTCCTAGCTCTTGACAACCACTCATGTACTTTCTGTCTCTATGGATTTGCCTATTCTGAATGCTCATAAAAATAAAACCATACAAAATTTGGCTTTTAGAACTGGCTTCTTTCCCTGAGCACAGGTTTTCAAGGTTCATCCATAATGTATCATGAACAGTACTTCACCTATTTATATGGCCGAATAGTATTCCATTGAATGGGTTTCCCACATTTTGTCTGTAGATAAGTTGATGGACATTTGGGCTCTTTCTACTTTTTGGCTATTATGAATGCTGCTATGAACATTCATGTACAAATGAGATTTACTTTCTTAAGCAAATATTCAGATACTAATTTTTCAACATGCCACATCCCTGCCCCCAAACTACTCAATGGCAACCTTCTGCCTTGCAATCTCATTCCAGATCTCAATTAGTAGTTTTACTTTACTTAACAAATCTGGTATTTTACCCCCTAAGACCCAAACTCTTTTGACAAATTTCCAATCTCCTTTCTATTCACAGGAAGGGTCACTTCCATACTCTCCTTCTCAGCTCCCTGAAAATTGGAGATAATGGTTTCCACACAAGAAAGTAAAGACAAATATAGTATAAAATGAGTTGCTAAATCTGTGACTCCAGTTTTATTTCCTATCACTTTTTTCCCTTCTTTTCTCTTGTGAACCCTGAGCCTACAGGACATTGTAACTTAAGAGCCTGCACTTAGCTGTCAGATAAGCCTTAAGTCAAGTCCACAGATGAGTGTATTCATGTAAGAAATAAAAAATATAATAACAATACCATCTCTCATAGTATTACCATCAGAATAAAATTAAATACGAATGTAAAGCAATATCTCTGTTGTTTTTTTTTCATTGTGCCTTAGAATCTAAGAAAATTGCAAATGTAGGTATTGGGTTCTGTGTCCCTTTTCTACCTATCGATTGTGTAACATCTCAATATAATTAGAAAAGCAATGTGGTCTGGTCTGAACTGTGCTCCCCTCCAAACTCTCATGTTGGAGCCCTAACCCCCACTGTGATAGTATTGAAAGACAGAGCATTTGGGAGATAATTAGGTTTAAATGAGGTCATGGCATGGGGTCCTGATGATGGGATTAGAGTCATGCGAGGACACAGCAAGAAGGCAGTCAAATGCAAGCCAGGAAAAAAGCCTTCACCAGAACCCAACTATGCTGACTAGTCTTGAGCTTCCTGCCTCCAGAACTGTGAGAAAATAAATTTCTGTTGTTTAAGTGACCCGCTGTATAGAACTTTGTTATAACATCTCAAGATGACTGACTCATGAATCCCCTAAAACTATCAAAGGTCTGGTATCAAGAAACCTCTGTTCTAGTCCATTTTGTTACTGCTTGGCAAGGAAAAGTTAAAATACACAATCATCCTAAAGACGAAAAAGAACACAATTCTCATTGTCGTTGGTAGTCATTTGGGTATTAATTAGAATGAGAAAAGAAAAGAAAGTAAGAATCAGTAGAAAAGAAAAAGAATTCTTTATAGTTTGCCTCCAACTCACCTTCCAGGTTTACTTTCCCTGATCTCTTACTTTTCTTGACCTGAGGTCTTTACTGACCTCTTGAGCTACATTTTATGAGTTAGGACAGATTTACTTCTTCCCAGCTCTCTGCCCCAGGATGCTGACCCAGGTGGACCATATTCCCTAGAATACTGGCTTCTCTTTGGGTCTGGCCCGTGTGCAGTCCCGGTCAGCGGTCAGAGAGGAGGGTAAGAGTGAGAGATTCGGTTATTTGTTTCCTTCTTCGCCTGGTTCCCTCCCTGCAAGGTTGCCATAAATTAACTGTGTCTCTCACCAAAGCTCATTGATTCCTTCAAGACAGCCAACTCTTCCTCCCTCAGAGTTCTAGTAATTGATCCCTGTTCCCTGTGGCCTAGGCAATGTAACAATCTGGGTGCTACTAGGCCCCCTCACCCCAGCCTCCTTTGAACTCTCCAATGGATCCCCTGCATGCTCCACTTTGAAAACAGCCTTTTGGAAAAACAAACAAACAAAAAACATTGTTCAAAATGCCCTATTTCTCTCTCTCTCTCTCTCTCTCTCTCTCTGTGTGTGTGTGTGTGTGCGCGCACGCACACCATTTGCTTCCTGTTGGGAATCAATCAATCAACACACACATTTTTATTCATGTAGTGTTCTCAGGTTAAAATATTCTTCTTCCCTCCAACTCTCTGGCCATCTTCTAAACATGTTACCAAGTGTGCTTGAATGTTGCTGCCCCTCTGTTACTTTCCCTATTACCATGACAGAATAAATAAACTCTCCACTAATATTTTGCTCTAATAGCACTTGATTTTAAAAGCACACATAGCCCACATACATATTACAATTCAGTACAAGCATCGCAGATCAAAAACAGCACCTGACATATAGCACTCAATAATTATGTTAAATTTCTATGAAACAAATTGAGTTGTTTTTTTTTAAATATAACAATGCTATTAAAGATGTGTATTTTAAAATAGTGAACAACAACAACAAAATACCTTTAGATACATTAGTTTGGCTAAGTATCCAGGAAGAAAAAGTATTAAAGACTTGAATAACATATGTCTCATTCTCCTTTAGGAAGATAGTCTTCTTTCTTTATACCTCTGTAGTCTTGAATGTTTAATTCACCTTACTATAATATTTTTTAAAAATATGTCCTATTTGGTAAACTCACATAGAAAGGAGACATTTATATGACCACATAAGCAGTGAGGTATTTTCCTCCACAAATTATTCAATTGAAAAATGTTTTATAGAGAAAACAAAGCTATTATCTCAATGGTAGGTAACATTTCTTTTTTTGTTAGCAGTTACCAGATAATTCATAAGAGAAACATCCTCAAGTGAGTTATAAAGGTCAATCCCTTGTGAACTGAAATAAGTTTTCAAGTTCAATTTAAAACAAGATTTTTAATTACCGAGATAGACTATCTAGGGATAACTTCAAATTGAAAGGCCAAAAATCTCAAGTTAGTTGATTTTTTTACAGAGAATTTAACCCCTCCCTCAAAGAAAATCTGATATATCATTTCCCATAAATGAAAAACTAATTATATCACCATTTTAACAGCATCTAAATGTTTCCTCGACATTTGAAATATCTAAACACTATGAGTAATATTTTGGGCCTAAATTTCTAGTTATTTATCTTAATGGAAATTTTTAGAGAAAAATAATGAAGAATGATTACACAAGAGTTTACTTGTTACTTACTGAACACTTATGTTAGACAGGTTTTCAAAGGACATAGGTTTTCAAAGCCAAGTGAAAGGTAAAAGCTACTTTTTTTATCATAGGATAATTTCATCTCATCTAAGTCAAACAAATTTTTAAAAGAAAGTATAGTACATAACATAGTACAAAGCATCTTACTCTGTTTGGGCTGCTATAGCAAAATACTATGGACTGGGTGGCTTACACCCAACAGAAATCGAATTCTCGCAATTCTGGAAATTGGAGGTTTGCGATCAGGGTACCAACCTGGTTGGGGAAGGGCCCTCTTCACGGTTGCAGACTTCTTGTATCTTCCGTGATGGAAGGCCTACGGATCTCTCTGGAGCCTCTTTTATAAAAAGGCACTAATCCTATTCAGAGGGCCACACCCTTGTGACTTAAGCACCTCCAAACCCTATCTCACTAGCACCATCCCATCAAGCATTAGGATTTCAACACATGTTTTTGGGGAGGATACAAAATTCAGACCATAACAGAAAGTATATAGGACTTGAAGTTGGATGGGAGAGGCAAATGTTTACCATTATTCCCTACATATATTAATAATCATTCATTCATGGTAATCAATTACTTTTCCCCTGTATAAAAACAATTTGTGAAAATTAATTCAGTCACCATTTAACACAAGAACTTGGTAAGGTGTCAGAGCTCATAAATTTTTCTAATTTAAGATGGCAAACAAATTTTAAAAGGTAAAGAAAAAAATTTAAAAATTACTAAGTTCAGTCCTTAAAAACAAAAAACAAAACAGAACAAATGGCCATAAGACCTAAAGTGACATTAAAAGCAGTACGAGGGGGCGCCTAGTTGGCTCAGTCATTAAGCATCTGCCTTCAGCTCAGGTCATGATCCCAGGGTCCTGGGATCGAGCCCCACATGGAGCTCCCTGCTCAGCAGAGAGCCTGCTTCTCCCTCTCCCACTCCCCCTGCTTGTGTTCCCTCTCTCCCTCTCTCTCTCTCTCTCTCTCTGATCTCTGTCTTAAATAAATAAATAAAATCTTAAAAAAAAAAAGAAAGAAAGAAAGAAAGAAAGAAAGAAAGAAAGAAAGAAAGAAAGAAAGCAGTACAAGAATAGTAACCTTGCCTCACAGGTTCCTAAAATTAGGCCGCATAAACTATAGAAGAATCAAGGTCTTTGGCTTATTCTTTCAAAGACGGGACCTAAAAATGGCTTTAATATTTAATAAATATTTCTTGAGTGCCTACTCTGTGCCAAGCACTGCTCTAAGAATTGAGAATAGACAATATTAGGAAACAAAAGAGGATAGGCTCCTGCTCCCATGGAGTTTATACTGACTTGGAAAGGGATTATTTATATTAAACGTAAATCCCTCTTATTGTATACTGTAGCTACTTTTTCTCCTTTTCACTATAGATTAAGAAGAACTTTGACTATCATCCCATGTTAAAATGTCTCTTTATTCCAGACAATATGCTCTTCTGGTAACTGTATTATGTGTGGCAATATTTCAGTCACTCTGATGTATGTAAAATTTCATTACTTGTAAAAAAAACAAAACAAGCAACCTGAAAAACAACCATATAAATACATTTTGATTTTATTTTAAGTAACTGAGTTAATAATGTTAAATAACAAATACCAATGAATATAATAATTAAGTCACAGGATTTATCATGATAAATGCTTTGAATGCAATCATTATGTCCAAAGAAGGGAAAGAAACAAGGGGACATGGAAATATACAATTTTATGAGCACTAGATAAAATCAAGTAAACGTTAAAGGATTTAGATAACCTTTTATATAATCAAATGCCTGAAATCTGTAAACCAGGCTTTCAGACCCATCCTTCAAGCCTCCCCTGAGGAGACAAGAGAGGCTAGCTATATGGACTCTGTAAACCATGAACACGGAAACATATGGTTAGCCAAAGCAGAGGGCATGTGAAGCACACTCAGCCTGCCTCTGACAGGCAGGCCCTTAGGAAATCCAAGTAGGCTTAATCTAACATTAAGACTCTTAATGTTAAAGACCAGAAAGAAGAATAACCAGGAAAATCATGTCCCCTAAAATGCATGGTTCTCCAACACACAATTACCTATTCATGTAACTCATCATAAAATCAAAAATTTTTTAAGATTTTATTAGAGAGAGAGAAAGAGAGAGAGCACAAGCAAGGGGCATGCTGAGTGGCAGAGCGAGGAGAAGCAGGATCCCCACTGAGCAGGGAGTCAGACATGGGGCTCAATCCCAGGGCGTTGGGATCATGACCTGAGCTGAAGGCAGACACTTAACTAAGCCACCTAGGTGCCCCCACAAAATCAATTTTATCAAGACTCTCCTTATAGGTAAAAATTATCTCCACATTTACTGATTTGAAGATAGGTTTCATTTTTCTATTAAAGCTTCTATTTTTCGGGCGCCTGGGTGGCTGGCTCAGTGGGTTGAAGCCTCTGCCTTCGGCTCAGGTCATGATCTCAGGGTCCTGGGATCAAGGCCTGCATCGGGCTCCCTGCTCAGCGGAGCCTGCTTCCTCCTCTCTCTCTGCCTGCCTCTCTGCCTACTTGTGATCTCTCTCTCTGTCAAATAAATAAATAAAATCTTTAAAAAAAAGAAAAGTTTCTATTTTTCAAGCTAGACTTCTGCAATTACTCAATCCCTCCTTATATAAAGTTTCCAAAGTTGATAATAATACAATCGATAAGTTCAGTACCTTACCAGTCTCAATATAACACAATTTATTGATATCTCTTAAATTTTTCTCTATTTAAACATTTAGACTATTTCTCCCATAATTATCCTGTATCAGTTCACATTCAGATATTTTAAATCAAACTTTGTAAATGAAACAAAAAGAAAATAAGTTCATATCAAAACAGGAGGGTAGAAGGTACCTTTAATTTGGATCCATGAGGTATAAGTACGGATTTATTCTTCTTTGGTGGAATATAAAGCTCCCATTTTCCATAATCCTGTTTTTTATATGGGTATGAAAATGGATTCCAATCATCTAGAAAAAATAAAGATCAGTAAACAATAGCATGGTATGACTAATACTTGATGAATTCCAAGCAAAGCATAATGTGTTGCCTTCTTGTACAGAATGAAACTGCCTAAAAAATGTTAAGTTTTCTAGGGTATTAAGTAAAATACTCTACTAGCCATTTAGGAAAAAGCAGGTTATTTTATATTTATTTTTAAGAAATGTATTTGAAAGTTTACCTTTTGCATCCTAAAATTAAAAATCACAACATTTTCAATTGTCCTTCCAGTTCTAATATATCCATCAATACATAGATTGTAAAAGAAAATGATGGGTCCTATTGTAGAAAATACCATCAACAATCAGAGTTAATATGGAAAAACAGAAATGCATTCTTGGTGGTTAGACAAGATATATCTCATGGCAGACAAAATGATGAAAAGTAATTAAAACCATATTACATTTATCCGAATCTACAAGTGTATGATAGAAATGAGTTTAAAACCTAAAGAAATGCCATAAACAAGAAATGTGAAAGGTTGTTAACTATAGGAGGCATAGGAAAGGTAGATCACAGATCTCAGAAGAAAGCCGAAAGGAAGAACAATAGACTCATGCACACATGAAAACAAAATCAGTAAGTAAAGGACACACCATTTAATAAGCGGTGCTGTGACAACTGGCTATCCTTAAGGAAGGAAGGAGGGAAGGAGGGAGGGGAAGGAAGGAAGGAGGGAGGGAGGGAAGGAAGGGATCTCTACCTAATACTATGCCCAAGAATCATCTGAGCACAGATTGATGCTTAAATATGATAAGCAAAACTGCAAAATGTTTAAAAGAAAATACAGGGAAATACATTCATAATCTCAGGTTTAAAAAGTATTTTTTAAACAAGATACAAAAATAAAAATTAGGACAAGCCTGAAAAATTTGACCAGTAAAATTATAAATTTATCTTCACAGATGGATGGATAGACAGAATGAAAAGACAAACTATCAATTGGGAGAATACACTTATAATGAGTATACCACAAAAGAACATCCAAAATATATGAAAAATGTCTATGACTCAATGAGAAAAAGAAAACAAATTAATAGAAAAATGACAAAGACATTCAGCAGAGGACACATGAATGGCCAAGGAGCATGTAATAATGCTCAAGCTCACTTGTAATTAGGGAAACACAAATTAAAAGAACAGTGAGACTCCATTTACCACCCACTGGATTAGCAAAATTTAAGAGCCTGAAAATATCAGGTAGTCAGCAAGGATTTAAAATAACACTGCAATGGAGAGTATAAATTGGTAAAACAACTTGGCATTGTATAGCAAAGTTGAAGATACATACTCGAAAGCTCAACAATCCTCCCCCTAGGTAATAGCCTGGAGAAATTCTGACAAATGTGCACAAGATAGCATTAGCAAATGCTCAGTGAAGTACTGCTTATAATAGCAAAAAATGGAAGCCATCAAAATATAAGTCAGACACAAAATCAGTAAAGACGTTCTGGTATAATTAAACAATGAATGCTATACAATAATATAAACTAAAGAACAAATACATATATGCAAATAGCTAAAGCATTAAAGTTAATTTTAAAAGGGTATGGAAGAATACCATTTATATAAAGTTCAAAAATATGCAAAAGAGTATTATGTAACCCTTATGGATACATATGCATATAGTAAAAATCTCAAAAGGAAAATGAGAATGTTAAACATCAAATTCTATGGGTGATTTCTACTGGATAAAGGAAAATTAACATAGGAAGCTTCAATAATATCTGTAATATTTTATATCTTAAGATAGGTGGTGTATATAGAGATGCTTATTACATTATTTCTTATTGTTTATGCCTAAATTATCTCATAGTTCTAAAAATAATTGAGCAGCACTGTGATGCTTAAATATGATAAGCAAAACTGCAAAATGTTTAAAAGAAAATACAGGGAAATACATTCATAATCTCAGGTTTAAAAAGTATTTTTTAAACAAGATACAAAAATAAAAATTAGGACAAGCCTGAAAAATTTGACCAGTAAAATTATAAATTTATCTTCACAGATGGATGGATAGACAGAATGAAAAGACAAACGATCAATTGGGAGAATACACTTATAATGAGTATACCACAAAAGAACATCCAAAATATATGAGGTAGTTCTATGACATTAGAGTCCCAGCAGACGAGGTAAGAAAAGTATCAGAAGGCTTGTTTTATGCCATGATTTTCTTCTTTCTACACCAACTTTTTTACCCTATCAGTTCTAAGGATCTATACCTCCAAACACTCTGAATGTTGGGGACAGAGTGAGTGTAAGAAACAATATTTAAATAAAGAAATAAAAATCTTTCTAAACATTTCCCTGTTCCTCATCATGAAGACAATCTGAAAATGTCTAAAGTGGTTTATATTTAAAAACAACTCAACAGGCTCTGTGTTCTTATATGCTTCTGCTCCTAAAATCTCAAATATATCTGACCTACATACAGTGTGACATACCTTTACCAAAGCAAAGAATTGAGGGCATAATTAGAAAGAAAGAAAAAAAAAAGCTAAAAATATAAATATCTAGGTACTGTAACACTTCATACATTTACTGAATTTCTTTTTAAGCTAATCACTTAAGACAATTAATAAACTTAAGACAAGCGGCAGATCTTTTCCTGGTTAGTTAGATCTGAAAATAAACGGTACAGTTCATTAGTTCATTCATTCATTCATTAAATATGAACTGAATGCTTAATATAGGCCCTGCTCAATGCCAAAGTCAAAATTAGTGTTCAGAAAGACAGTCATATCTACTCAAGGTTAAATTGAGTAACAGTGCACCAAAATGAATAAATTTATAATACAGATTCACTAAAAACTCTACTATAAATAAGATTTTGTTACTTTGAAAGTGAATCTTCAACTATATGGGTAATTTACATATGCAGATTTATTTAAAAGCGTTTTCAGTAATGGAAAAACGGATGTGCTTTTGAATATTACTGACTGAATATCAGTTTAACTAGTTCTTCAACTTGCAGTCACTTGAGTTTTAAGGTCTATTTAAACAAGTATTAATATTTGTATAAAGAAAATACTTTTACTGAAACGCCTTTTCCTTTTATAAAATCTTAGAGTTCTAAATCCCCTAAAGCAGATGTTAATTATTTGTAATTCTACACTATGAATTTTTTTTTCTTTTTATTAGCACCCCTCCTACTCATGGAAACTCAGGTGTTTACTTTTACTGCAGTTACATTTTTCTTCCTAAACCCCACCCTTGAAAGCAAAATTTAGAATATCTTCACATATGCCCCCCAAGAAAATCCATTCCACCAACCATCATAAGCGATGTAGAATATATCTAAAGATTTCATATGAGAAAGGGAGAGGATTACAAGGTACACATGCATGAAACAAATTAAGATTTTTGCATTAAACAATTGTCACGACTACCAGTCTGTCATCTTCTTGACTCTTTTTCCAATTACTATTAGTCCTAAATTTTTCTCACTCAACTTCCTTTATTAAATAATGTTGCTTCGGGGCACCTGGGTGGCTCAGTGGGTTAAAGCCTCTGCCTTCCCTTCGGGTCATGATCTCAGGGTCCTGGGATCAAGCCCGCATCAAGCTCTCTGCTCAGCGGGGAGCCTGCTTCCCCCTCTCCCCCTGCCTGCTTCTCTGCCTACTTGTGATCTCTCTCTCTCTCTCTGACAAATAAATAAATAAAAGCCTTTAAATAAATAAATAAATAAATAAATAAATAAATAAATAAATAAATAGAATTGCTTTTTTCTTTTGGAAACATGGACACCAATAAAAATTCCCACTTCCACAGTACAGCATGCAGAGGTAAGATTGTTTCTCCCTAAAATGGGTTTTCCAAAATGGCTAATAAGATGAGATTTTCTCCAGTGTATAAATATGTCTAAGGCACAGAAACAGAATAATTAAAAAAAATGGATTTGGACCTGTTCTTATAAACTTAACATTAAACACTTAGTTAAGAAAGAAGGAACCAAAATTAAGGTACATCTAGTCATAACTGTAGGACCGCTTGTGGAAGTACACATTTAAAATAAATAAACAAATATTTAATTTCAAATGACCAGTATAAAAATTTTATTTTTGTTTAAAGATTTTATTTATTTACTTGAGAGAGAGAGTGAGAAAGCACAAGCAAAAGAGGAGAGGCAAAGGGAGAGGGAGAAGCAAACACCCCAGTGAGCAAGGAGCCTGACCTGGGGCTCAATCCCAGAACCCTGGGATCATGACCTGAGCCGAAGTCAGACGCTAAACCAACTGAGCCACCCAGGCACCCCATAAATAAATTGAGTATTTTATTTGTAAATAGAGTTTGCTTCATAAAAGTATGGAAGGCAAAATAAGAAGTTGAAAGACAAAATTTAGGGAAATTTTTGTCTTGTGAAATAAGTCATGAGACTTCATTCCTAAACATAACTGAAAATAATAACAACCATAATGATAAATGGTTCTAGGTCATACTAGAGTAGATCTAAAGAGATACTTTTGGAACCAGATTACTCAAATATTTTTCATTTTATCTTGTATGACTTATATTCTGAGTACACAAGATAACATTAACTTTATTTAAGTACTTAATGCAAATAGTTAATATCCCTACATAGGCCTCAGGATAGGACCAAAAATAGCCCATTACCACATGGAACAGTAGTTCACTTCTCTATCCAGTACAGAACTAACACTGAGAGTTCTACAGCTCAGTGGTTCTCAAACTTCAGCTCATACCAGAATCACCTGGGTTTATTAAAGCAGACTGCTGCTACCCACCCTGAGTGTTTGGTTCAATAGATCTCAAGTGTGGACTAATAATTTGTATCTCTAAAAAGTTCTCAGGTGGTGTCGACGCCACTGGCCGAGGGCCCACACTAGAAAGAACTCTCTGGCTCAATAGGTATGTTCAGGTATTCTCTACTCCTAGCTTCATGAGTGATTTTCTAAATTAAACGAGATGTGTGGACTATCAAATAATGCTCTAAAATCAATAGGTCAAGGAAATTCTGAAATAAGAAATACCTTAAAAATCTTTCAAGGTCAATATTACTCACATGAAATTTAGGATTTAGGATTTGGGAAGAATAGGGTTATAAAGCCCGAAGGATGACAAGTGAGATAAAGATCACAGAACAGATCTAACATATAACGCATAAAAACATAAATGTATTAACATAAGGGAACAAACTTTGACGAATTTGAACATGAAAAGACAACATATATTAAGAACATTATTCAATGTAGTTATTAATGTCTATAGATAACACTTTCTAGAATATTCTCATTAAGAGATTGCTTGGTTAAAATGTTTGGGCCACTGATCACTGCCTGATCATGAATACAAATTTGAAGTCTTCTATTTAGAAAAGTAATATTAAGGTTTTAAAGTGTTAACATATTACCTCACTCTCCTTTCTATGCCTCATTTCTTACCACAATGTAGACATCACCAGGTTTAAGGGTTAGGAACACCCAAAACAATGTGTTTAATTATTCTAATTCTGGTCAAATTTTAAGATCATGTTTGCTGCTTGCATAAATTATTTTATTATAACATTTTCTAAGATACCTGATATTTATCAAGTTATGATGACCTGAAACATTTTTAAAGCAAACACGTTAATAGGTATTTTATTAACAGGCTAAAATATATCATCATGTTTGATAATACAAAAGATTCTATTTGTCCATAGACTCAAGACCAGCAGACAAAATTCAAATCTAGATAAGGAAAAGAAACGATGTGTGATGCACAGTTTAATATGAACTGCAAACACACATTCGGCATAGGCCATCAAACATTAACTTAAGGTCACTGCATCAGGAGAACAGACTCTATATTTATCTCAAACCCAACAACCTTTCTTTTTCTAATGTAATAATCCTCACATAAAATTCTTAAATGTCAACCTCCTTCAAATATTCCCAAACTCTTTAACTCATAGTAAAGTATTTCTCTTCATCAGCACTTAGCCACCTCGTTTCTGTAGAGTTCCTGAGTTTCATACAAAATTCCCTTATGTATGGCTGAAATTGTTCCAACTTACTATGCAGAGGACACCTCTAATGTGGACGCTAGTGCGCTGAAGAACATGGTCCACACTTGGGCCAACCCCTATCCCACAGACTTCACCCAGCAATGACAGAGATCCCTGGTGATACAGCAGATAAGGCTAACAATGTAAGGCCACTACTGGCCTGTATGGCACATTTCAGTCACTTTCCCATCTGAGTAGATGTCCCTTATGTTATAACAGTTAGTTGTTAAATATTTGGAATACCACCTCCTCAAAGCATCTAAACACCCTTCTTCATCATTCCGTGTTATTTAATTATTTCAAGCTTCATATCATGCAGCGTTTACACAGATCTATGCAAAGTTAGCTTGCCAAATGGAAGTTCTGGGGACCTCTCTCATACCAAGAAAGTATCTGCTCTGTTCCCAAGAAATCATAATGTCCAGAACTGAAATCTCCTATGTCATTGCCCCTACGTAGGATTATGGGAGGACCAACATAGCCTTTTTAGGTGGAAGGCAGTAGTCCTTTCTGAAATATATCCTTGTGATTTTTTGGCCTCCTTCTTTTCTCCTCCAGATAATTCTTTCCTTTAATTGGATGTCTGGGAACCACCATTCTTCAACTTCTGCTGGCAGCTGGTACCCTGGAAATAATCTTACTGAGACCTCCAGCATTATTTCTTTGGGGAAATTCTCTCAACACACATTAGCGAAGGCTACCTGTGCTTTTCAAAAACAAAATCTAGATAAAATCAGAATGCCTCTAACTTCAGAACCAACTGAATACTAATATGTTGTTATTATAAAGAACAATGTTCAGTCCTGTAAAATGTAGCTTTCTGGAAATTAGAGAACAAATCAAATAATCTAGAGCTTCACTTACTGAACTGTTTTTAAAGGCATGCATAGAAGAAAAGGGCTCCATGATCAAAACATGTGTGGCAAATGTGACTTAAATAAGATTAACCATGTTTCTTTATTAAAGGTATAGTATTTATATTATGATATTTTTTATGAAAGGAGATGACAAATGATCTTGTGATTTTAAGTAGCATGAAAATATAACCCCCCAAAATGAATAGAAATGATTATGTACATAGAGAAGAATAACATAGATTAGTAGTTTAGGATTACACCTTGTTATAGTTTGACTTTAGAACAAGTAAACAATTCATACAATTAAAAAGCTTATTGTCAGAAATGGGGAAAATAAGAAAAAAATCCCTTAAAATAGAAACTGAAATAAATGAACCTTTGTGATGGTATTTGGAGGTGGGGCCTTTGGAAGGTAACTAGATCATGAAGGTAGAGCCCTCATGAACGGGGTTAGTGTCCTTACAAAGAAGACCCCAGCTAGATCTCTGGTCCTTTCCACCAAGTGAGGACACAGAGAAAATACGGTTGTCTATGAACCAGGAAGTGGATCCTCACCAAACACCAAATCTGTCAGTGCCTTGATCTTGGACTCCCTAGTACCCAGAACTATAAGAAATACATTTCTGTTGTTTATAAGCCACCCAGTCCATAGTATTGTTATAGCAGGCCAACAGACTAAGACAAGGTTTATCTCTACTTTTATACATGCCCAGAAAGTTCTGCAATAAAAATTTAAAAACTAATGTGAGAAGTCTCTCTGTAAAATATTATATCATATTATATTATATCATATTATATTATCTCTCTGTAAAATATCAATTATAAAAAGTTATCAAAGAATATAAGATTTTAATTTATTTATGGTTCTAAATACAGATTAACAAACCACTTTCTAGACACGTGGCTCCAGTCCATACTTCCACCAGCAGCGTGTGAGCATGCTCGACTACCCATATCCTCATCAACCCTGGGAATTACAGTTTTAACAAGTCATGCCAGCCTCGCTCAGACAGGGATCACTAAGAGAATGAGGCCGTGAGGCCCCAAAGACCCACTGTATATAATGAATTAATTTCTCTTCAATACATCTAGAATAGTATTTATCATGGCCATACTTGGGAGAATTTAGAAAACAGACGTTTAAATCGTTTTCTGTGTTCTGTGGATCAGATGAGGAACCGACATGAGAAAAGTTGCCTCTCATTATTGTCCTAGCTATAACAGATAGCTTTTGATACACAGTGCTTGCATCTCTTTTCAAAACAGTCTATAATTATAACTTTTGATTATTCTCTTTTCTCCCATTGTTATTTGGGAAGAATTGGGTGGTGGGTATTATATTTTTTTTTCAAACTTCTTCATTTATTTCTAGTTTTATTGAAAGAAATTAAAAATGTGGTATGCTTTATAGCCTAATTTGGTGGTAGTCAATCCAGTTACTTACCAATCTATTTATTTAACAGTATAAACCATTCAGTTATCTCAAAATAGATTTTATGGAAACTCCAGCATGAAAACTACATGAAAACATGTGAAAGCAAGGCTGCTGTGCTTGAAGTGCCCCTTCCTAGCTGGGTATTCCTCATCATTTATTGTTCCATCCAGAGCCCACTACTCAAAACTCAGTCCTAAAAAGTATTCTGATGTATGATCTACCTTTGTAGATATTTCACATCCTTGAAAAATACGTAATTTGTTTTAAATTTTCCATCAGTTTTAGTTTACTTGATTGAGCACAAGTTAAAGAGTATACTAAATTCTATCATGGCAACAGGGTCTGAAAACCTATCCAATTTCTAGCAATTCTTGCCATCTATACTTGACCAAAAGTTAAGTGTTATTTGGAACCTAAGGATAATGGCATTTATCTTTGCTGTGACTTCTATTATTGATTTCTATGCCATTTTACCTGGGTTTGTTTTTGGTCTGGATTTGATCATTCTTTTATTTTACAATCTTTAAGTGACAGTAAAGCAGGGGGAAATTAATAGTTAAAGCTAAGAAGTGGTACAGTATTTGTTTAGAAAGAACACAGAAAAGACAAAATAGGAAAGGGAAAGAATGGGAGAAAGGTACTAATGCAATATGATCAGTCATCAGAGGCAGCAATGTCATCCTGCAGGCCAATTATGTTTTAACTGACTAGTATGTTGAGCTATATACCTCCATGTCAGCAAAAGTATACCAATGAAAGTAAAATAATATTTTCTAATATGTCTAGCAATGTGACAACCCAGGTGTCTTTGATTAAGTGATTTTTGACAAAGGTGACCAAGATCATTCAATAGGGAAAGAAAAGTTTTTTCAATAGATAGTACTAGGACAACTGCATCTGTACATACAATAGAATATATCTGGACCCCTATGTACAAAAATAACTCAAAATGAATCAAAGACTAAAATGTAGGGGTGCCTGGATGGCTCAGTCAGTTGAGTCTCAACTCTTGATTTGGTCAGGTCTTGATCTCAGAGTTGTGTGTTTGAGCCCTGTGTCTGGCTCTGTATTCAGCGTGGAGTCTGCTTGTCCCTCCCCACTTTTACATGTAAAAGACTTAAATGTAAGAGCTAAAACTATGAAGTTCACAAAAGAAAACACAGGGGTAAATCTTCATAACCCAATTCTTAAATATGGCATCACAAGTACCAGTAATAAAGAAAAAAACAAAATATTAGACTTCTCCAAAATTATAAACTTTCTATGTCGAAGGACACTATCAATAAAGTGAAAAGACAACTTACAGAATGAGAGAAAATACTTCCAAATCATAAATCTGATAAGGGACTTAAGTCTAGAATATGCAAAGAGCTTTACAACTTAATAATAAAAAGACAACCAAAGTTTTAAAATGAGCAAAGGATCTGAATAGATCTTTCTACAAGGAAGATGTAAAAATTGCCAATAAGCACATGAAAAGATGTTCAACCTCATTAGTCAGTAGGAAAATGCAAATCAAAACCACAACGAGCTATCACTTCATTCACAATGAGATGACAAAAGTCAAAAAGATGGATAATATTTATTGGTGACACTGGGTAAACTGGAAACCTCACTCACTACTGGCGGAAATGTAAAACCGTGCGGCCACCTTGGAAAACAGTCTGAAAGTTCCTCAAAAAGCTAAAGATATAGTCAAAAATAAAGTTAATATTTGACTCAACAATTCCATTCCGAGTTATATACCCAAGGAAAATAAAAACATATGTCCATACAAAAACTTGCATATGAATGTTCATAGCAACATTACTCATGATAGTCAAAAGTAAACACATACATGTCCATTAACTAATAAATGGATAAAGAAAATTTTGCATATACATATAGTAGAATATTACTTGGCCATAAAAAGGAATGAAGTACTGATAATACGACAACATGGAACCTTGAAAACATTATGCCAAGCATATGAAGCCAGTCATAAAAGATCACATATAGTTACATTTATATGAAATATCGAAGATAGGCAAATTTATATAAAGTATTGGTGGGCTAGGGGAGGGATGGGAGGATTGTGAGGTGACAGTTGTAGGTTTCAGGGTTTCTTTTGGGGTGATGAAAATTTGCTAAAATTGATCGTAACTATGGTTACACTATTTTTAATACACTAAAAACGATGGAATTGTATTCTTTAAATAGTTAAGTTGTATAGTAACTGAATTCTATCTCAGTAAAGCTGTTAAAAGAATAAAAAATATTTTAAAGGTCAGATAGCCTTTATCTGTTCATTTCTATTGAGCTTTTTGCCCTAAACTAAAATCAGATTGTATCAGAGATAATCGTAAAGGGAAAGACCACGTAGGGAGACATATATAAAAATTTAATGCTGAGAAGATAGCTTGGTCAATAAGTAGAATAAAGAGTCAAGTTGGATACCTGAAGACTTCTTTGAAGAGAAAATGATTAAATGTTTCAAGGCTTTGCAAAGGTAGAACAACTTGACCGTATCAGAAGATGGGGGGAAAACAGGCTTTTAAGGAAAAAAAAAAGATATCTTCTTCTGGAGCCCAGACTAGCAATAGATCTATGGGTGATTACCAACATAAACATAGCTGCTGCTGCTGATGTTAGAGCTTATGCTGGACTGTGGAATAGTCCTATAAAGAAAAGAAATCTATAAAACTATCACAAAACCCACTCTCTTAAAAAAATGGTTTGAGCAGAGGCTGTCTCAAATGATACAGGAATGAAGAGTTTTATTGTGATAGAAGAAGTAATAAAAGTCATTACATTAACAAAAAATAGGACGACTTAGTGACACTGATGGCAGCAACAGTAGTTATGGATTGTCCTCAGAGCTTGACATTCAATATCTAATTCAATTATCTCGAAAGTCCTATAAAGTAATACAGATTTCATTTGATGGATGAGGAAACAAGCTCAAAGAGGGAGGGCAATAAAGCCAAAGTCCCACAGCTATTAAGTGACAGAGCCAGGATTTGAATCCATGCTAGTTTGACTCCTGCTTCTGTCTATATGTACTCTTATCTTGCACAACATACATAAAGTCTGGACCCTGTCCAGCATCTCTCAATAATATTAGAAATGTACATAACACACATTGGGCTCTTAACTAGATTTATGTCTGTACTACGAATTAAGGGCTATTCTTCTGGAATCTTATGTTTTAGGAAATAAATTCTGCATGTGGATTTTTTCATTAATAAAAGGCTCAACAGTAAATGCTTGCAAGCCTTGAAGCTGTTAGGCAGGTCCGTGGCAGTTACACTAGAGAAAGAGCTGCATCCGTCTATTAAATGTTAAATGCAGGGCACTCTGGACCACAGTGCCCAACCAAGTCACCATTCCCAGCCCAGCAACTGACCGAGCATGGGACCCAGTGTGCTCCCTAGGCACTCAACCTTAACTGTCAACAATAATCCCACCATTACCCTCGGTGTATAGCCATGTGGCTGACAACCACAGAAGTAAAAGAGAGTGACAGCAAGACAGAGAGAGAAAGAGAGACAGAGGGAAGGAAGGAGAAAGAGAGACTGAGAGAGAAAAAGAGAGGGGGGAAAGAGAAAAATAAAAAATGACTCCTTCTACTGAGTAGCTTCCAGTGCATCCACAGAGAGGTAAACACATATACTCCCTTTCCTAGAGCAAAAAGTGTTGTTTTCAACTTCACAGAGAAAACTAGAGCCATTAGGCAAGAACTCCCTCAGTTTTCTACTTTCAAACCTACAAACTGATACCAGCAGCCATCTTTACCTCCTTCCCTTTAGTCTGGAGAAGAGGGTTTTTTTTTTCCTCTATCTCTCGTTCAAGGCAACCTTCTTGATTCCACTCTTTGGTTTTGTCAGTCTTTAATTATTTTTTCATGTTCTGAGGTTTTCAAACATTCTCTTTCTATAGACTTGTTATTCTCAGCATTCAAATCCAACACACCGATATACTTGCTAATTCTCAAATAACATCAAAGAAAATGAAGAAAAATACCCCTTTCCAAGTCACTCTTTCTCCTATCACTGACAGCCCAGTTTTTTGGCTATTATCTCTACTTCCTCTACTTCTTCATCCCCTAAAATGGTTCTGAAATACTCTGGCAAAGTTCATCAGTGAAGACCTCCAACTTTCCAATCCCAACTATTTTTTTTCAGACTTCAACTTACATGAGCTCTCAGTGGCATTTGAAACTCCTGGTCACTCCTCCTTGGGGGTCAGTGATACCCCCCTTACTTGGTTCTCTTCCATCACAACAGTAAGGACAGGGAGGAAAAAGAATGCATGTGAAAGCTATTTCAGAGTTAAAATTGATAAGGAGCAGTGTTTGGTTATTAGAGGTGACAGTGATAATTTCTTGCATGGGTGGTTACTGAAACAGGACAGGGAAAATGGAAGTAAGAGAAAAGAGAATTCGAAAGGACTAGAAATGGTCAACACAAATCTATGACTGCAGTTAAGTACTACAGAAAAGATACCTAATTTGAGGGAGTGGGAGGATTAATGGAGGAACACATGTGCACAAGGGTACTATTATTTCTTTACTTTTTTCTTACTAGAAAAGAAATGTGTATTCTGTGTAGAATAAAGGGCAAAAAATACAATTAAAGAAAGCACTCATAAACCCAACTTCCTCTACGTTAATACCTTAATATAAAGGTTTTTTACTATACATGTATTTATATGCACATACTTGTGTTTCTACAATATGAATTATATATAAGGTATGTGTACATACATATTCTCTTAAACTTATAGTTTTGTAACCTTATTCATATACTAGTAGTTAGCATTACCTCTGCTAGTAATATTCTTTTATGACCAGAATTTCCCAACATGGCTGCTTTTAAAGCATATTTATTTATTTACTTACCTACTTATTTATTTATTTATTTATTTATTTATTTATTTATGAGAGGGAAAGAAAAAGAGAGAGCGTGAGCCACTGAGCATGGAGATGGGGAGGGGCAGAAGAAGAAGGAAAGAGAATCCCAAGAGGCTCCACGCCCATGCCAGAGATAGACACGTAGCTTGATCCCATGACCTCAATACCATGATATGACCAGAAATCAAGAGTCGGATACTTAACCAACAGGGCTTCTTTTAAGAGTTAGAAATCAACAGAACCCATCCCACATCCTAGAGTCAGATCCAGGAATGGGACTGGACTTTTATAAAGCTCCTTAATTTTTTGTTGTGCACACAGAGCTTTGGTAACTAATGATCTACAATATCATTCTAGAAATCTGATCAAGAATTAAGGAAGGGATTGTCTTTAGTTTTCCAGTATATTTAAGTGAAAAACTTTGTGTGCCAAGAAAAAGGAAGCAGCAAAGGGAGAAGCTGACGGGAGAAAAAGAGGTAAACTGATCTACCATATTAAGGATGAAAAGAGAGAGAGATTCAATGTACAGATTCATGATGTCAATTTATTTTACTACCTACTAAAAGCATGTGGGAAGGATGAATGATGTCTTTAGGGAAATGGTTTGGAAGTTGAAATTTTCCTTTTTGCTGGCTTCTACTTTCTCTGAAAATTAAGAGCAAGTCTTATGCTGAGGGAGAATGAGGAGGGAGTGAAATGAGGGATTCGGAAGAGATGGTGAAAGTAAATAGCTACTATGGATTATGTAAGGAAGAGCAGGCTGGGAGGTGCAAAGGGTTTCTGTGGAGTGTTGATGGCCATGAACCCACAGATGCAGCAGTACATATGGCTGTGTGGTTTTTCCTCACGGGGCCTAGACGCTGTGCAGGAGCAGAGATAATGGACAATTTGATGCAGACTTACAGGGCAAATGTGGTAGAAAGCCAACGTTCAAGAAGAAGAAACTTTCAGGAAGACAGGGTTTGGAGAGGCTGGAGCAGACATCAAAGAGACCAAGTCCTGTCAGAAGGCATCATGAATCTAGAGGTCTCATTCAGTCTGGAATAACTTACATCATGGAGTCTGGAACACAGAATTACTGCTATAGCACCCTTTGCACTTTTTTTTTGCTTTGCACCTTTTAGACAATGAGTTTTGATAATGCTTTGCAACAATTCCCCTATCCCTCATCAGCAGCCTCATCCCCCATTAAAAAAATCTTGATTGCTACCCCATCATTTTCCCTAAGTATATCTAGACCTCTACAAACCAGAGCTCCCCATAATCCATAAATACATGAGTGAGAAATAAATGCTACTGTTGTTACATACGAAGTTTGGGATAGTGTGTTGCACGACTGACTTGTGCACCATGTAAGAGTGAGCATTACCCATCTGAACATCTCACAAGTAGCCTAAATCTATATCTATTACAGCACTTATTACATGTGTCTGTGTTGATTTCGTTTTTTACTATAAGCTTTCTAAAGGTAAGGATCAAGTTTTATATATCTTTGTATGGCAAAACCTAGTATAGTACCTCCTACATAATAAATACTCAACAACTTTTTACTGAAAGAATAAATTTCAACTTTTTATACCAAATTGAATTCATAAGATAACTGGGCAACTGGAAATACAGTAAAGAACAGAATTAACCAAAATAAAAAATCATTTCTTTTTAGTTTTGCAAGTGAACATAAACAGTATTCCTTTAATAAGACTTTGTTATACACTAAGATTATAAAAAATTATCTCTATATTTAGTAATATAAATGATTAAGAAGCACAAAAATCTAAGTAATTCCTTTTCATTATTCTTTTCAATTACTATGTATCACTAACTAAATTATCTAGACTTAACTTAAAAGCAAAATTACATTAACTAAAAGAAACATGAATGTATTTACTTGTATTATAAGAGAGATCTTGATTTTCTCTTTTTATGTTCTAAATTCTAAAGCCATTATGTATAATTTATATAACATATAAACATTTCAGAAGATCACCTTCTTATGAGTGGTAGTATTTAATAATGCATTAATTATATGTAATATATACATAAAGTGAAAAAAGTCACAAAACTCTGTTTCAAAAGTATGTACATATATATATGTAATACAATATACAAATATATAATTAATCTAATAAATATAATTAATCATTACCACCCAAGCGGCACCTGGCTGGCTCAGACAGTACAGCATGTGACTCTCAATCTTGGGGCCATGAGTTCAAGCCCCACGGTGGGCATAGAGCTTATTTTTAAAAACAAAGTACCACTCAAAGCTGATTTTCTAAAATGTTCAATAAGCTGTTAATCTAAAGATTCACAAAATGCCTAATTACCCCTATCTACATACAAGTAGCATCTAAAATAGACCTCTATGTATGATTTCTACATTTATAACGCACATAGCACATAATTCATTAGGCGATGCTCCTTCTTTTCTGAAATCCCAAATCCAAGAAAATTGAATCACTTTTAAATGAACCAATGTGTTTATTAGATCTGTGGGGTGTAAGAAAACTTCAATTGCTGCTCTGTGTCATGCTGATATAGGCATAAACTCTCAGGTTAAACTTCTCTCTTTGTAGTACAAGTTTCAATTTGGATTTTAAAAAGCTTGAGGCCATCAATTTTCACATCTTTCCCCACTCCCATTTCAGAAATCAGAGAGCCAATTTCAGGAAAATACTGGCAAGTTATATGGAGGTCTAACATGTTCAAGAATAAATCTGACTTCCATTAAGGCAATTCCATTAAAATAAAGCACATTGAAAACACTTACAATTACTGGGTTTTCTGGCTTCTAATTTAATAGCCATTTATCTAAAGTCAAACAAAGTGAGTAAGCATGTTTTTCTTAACTACTGGACTGAACAAATTCGAAAAGTCTAAAATTTGAAAGAAAATCATTAAAATGTTTCTGTCACTTTTAAGCACCTTGTAACAGAGCCTGCAAGGCTCTGCCTTCTTATCCCATTAACACTCTGCCCCATCACTGGAGGGTTAGTCCACCACTTCTTTTTTAACAGACTAGGCTCTAAGCTCCCTTCATCCTCTCCTGACCACTGGCCATTTGCCCATGCCACAAATCCTTTGACTCTGATGTTCTGGAGAGAGAGAACTATCTGCTTTCTCTGTACCTGCCCCTGGTGTCTACTAAACACAGTAAGGGGATCTTCTCAGTTATGAACACTGCTGACCTACCTGAGACTATGTGGACTCAAGTTCTCTCATACTCGGTGGACACTCAACACCAATGAAAGTCGTATGTACATCCCTTCAGTCCTAACTCTATGTCCATGCTTTCTCTCTAAATTCCTCTTATTAAGGTTCTCAAAGAAATGAATGAACTGGATCTCAGATGTAGCACCAGCAATCAAGTAGACAGTAAGAACTAGATACAGAAAAGGCAACTACAGAATAATAAGGTAGATGTCTCTCCAGCTCTAGTCATAGAGCAGGCACATAGCAGAAAATCAATGTGTGCATTAAATAGTTACCAAAACTACTCATTATTTCATAGTTATATTTAATATGCATTTTATTTATTTATTTAAAATTTTTTATTTATTTGACAGAGAGATACAGCAAGAGAGGGAACACAAGCAGGGGGAGTGGGAGAGGAAGAAGCAGGCTTCCCGCCAAGCAGGGAGCCCGATGTGGGGCTCAATCCCAGGACCCTGGGATCACGACCTGAGCCCAAGGCAGACGCTTAAAGACTGAACTACCCAGGTGCCCCTTAATATACATTTTAAACTACAACAGTGATATTATTCATCTTGAAGTATGTACTAAGCATTTGCTAATAGTTAATTTTCTTTTTTAACATTAGTACCTAACTAAATATCTCCAAAATATTCCACAAGAGTAGCCCAATAATAATTTTAAATGATGCCACTGTTTTTTTAATCATCTGTGATTAAATCTATGAGATTCATCTATGAGAATCATCTATGATTCTCTTTATTGTTCTGTTTTCCTATACTAGACATTACAATAGATGTAAGTGTGATTAAGTCTGACTAATATAACTCAACTGACCACCTCCCCAAGAACCCTCCCTTTCCCTAAGATAGTACATTAAAAAATCATGTGGTTCTTCAATACCTACTTCACACACACACACACACACATACACACGCTTCAATACATTCATACATACTTCATACACACACACATTTATAAATATATTTATTTTTATTTATTGAAGCAAAAAGTTATATGTATGTATTGTGTATGTCTTAAAAAAATGACATAATATTGAATGTTATATGTTCTGTAACTTTCCCTTGCCTTTCCCTCGCCCACCATATTAAATTCATTATCAGGTTGTGTCATCCAACAAACAAAATTTCTGGAAGCTTCCTTCAAGATTAGTTTCAAAATCACCTTGAAAGGTGAAATTCACACAACAGGAACAATCCAGTGAAATATATGTGGTAGATATAGCCAAATAAGTTTAGATTTGAAAAGTGGTAACCAAGGTTCAAAACGAATGTAATCTTGGGGCTCCTGGGTGGCTGAGTTGGTTAAGCTGCTGCCTTCGGCTCAGGTCATGATCCCAGGGTCCTGGGATCGAGCCCCGCATCGGGCTCCCTGCTGCATGGAGAGCCTGCTTCTCCCTCTCCCTCTGTCTGCTGCTCTGCCTACTTGTGCTCTCTATCTCTCTGTCAAATAAATAACAAAATCTTTTTTAAAAAATGTAATCTTAATGATATGAAGTTTGATTCTTCAAATACATTGAAAAAAATGAAAAGAAATTAAATATATGAGTTTTCTTTCAAGTCAGTCCACTTTGAATTTTCCTGTCTCACAACTTAAAGAATGTAAACCATTTAAATACTTATATATCTATTGTATTATATATGTATATAATGCCACACACACACTCAACACTGATGTCTTAAAGTTTAGATATAAAATATCCCAAAAGTATAAATCAGCTTCTAGAGATATAAACATGAGTTTCAGATGTATATCATAGGAATTAAATGTAATTCAAAGGTACAAAATTAGGATAAACAGAGCCGTAAGAGAATATATGCAGAATACTTACAGATAACCTTTAATTACTATTTACTCGATATCTGTCTTTTGGCAGATTATATAACATCTTAAATTTGAATTTCTATGTCTGTAAAATACAGAAACAACTCTCTTAAGGAAACTCCCTACCACTACAAAGAAAAGCTGCAAATGGAACTCACTTTACTGAAAGCTTGTGGGCCTCAACCCTTCTCTAGCTCAGTGGTTACAGCCTATAGACAAAATGACTTTAATATACATTTTAAACTACAATAGTAATATTATTCATCTTGAAGTATATACTAAACTTTTGTTACTAATAATTCATTTTCTTTTTTATCATTACTACTTATCCTAACTGAAAGAATACCTCCAAAATATTCCACAAGAGTAACCCAACAATAATTTTAAATGATGTCACTGTTTTATAACTTTATTCTTTATAAAGTTGAATGGCTTGAATGAAATCCTGGCTTGAATGAAATGGCTTGAATGAAATCCTGACTCTGGCACAGGTTAGTAGCTATGAGTTCCAGGGTCTAAGTCTCAGGCTATTCGCCTGGATTGTATCTACCTCAATGGGCGACTGGGAAGATTTACTGCAAGTCTATAGTAAGCACTTACTGCACAGTTAAGTGTTCACTACATCTTCAGTATTATGAAGATAATATAATAATAACGTATACATCCATCTCTTCCTTTAAAAGCCCTCTCCTCTTTCTGTTATGATAGGACGCTCTTCTCATTTTCCTAATACTATTTCTTCTTTCATGCCTTCACCACCTCTTCATCATCCTTAGACCCTAAATTGAGCTTTCCATGGCTCTATCTTCAACTCTCTATTTATATTGTTCCAATGACTTCCAAGCAAAATACTGAAACATTTGGTAAAGGGATGAATCCAAATTCCATAAGAAAAGAATTATCCTGGAGAAACTTAACAGTAGGTTTTACCAGGTATCATCTGCTTGTTCCATAGAAAAAAGACTGTTATACTTTCAATTTGGAACAATACCACCACCAATGAGCCTAGCTGGAGAGTCCACGGCTTCAAAAACTAACCCAGCAAGGGCATGTTTCGACCATCTAGATAATAATGTTCACACTCTCCTTTAAACTGGAAAATGCCAGACAAAGGCAAAATGGAGTTAGTGAAGAAATATTTACCATGAATGTACAAGATGCCAGGCACTGTGCTAGGAGCTCTCGCATACACATTTTCATCTGCTCTTGCTTGCTCTACAGCACTGTATAGAGCAGGCTCTTCTTACATGGCTGACAATGAAGGTATGAAACAAATAAAGTCTAGATGAGGATGACCTGTAAGCTTACAACAACAATGAATTCCCGTTTTCTGTATGCCTCACATGGCCATGCTTTCTTACTAAGCCTCTGAGAGTGAATGAATCTCGATCTTCATTGAGAAAAGATTAACAGCTATATAATGTTGCAATTACCTTCTGGGTAATGATGGTATATTTATAGGAGACTGCCGTTTGTGATTACCTCACCCTGTGGAGTGGAGGGAAAAGGAGAACAAATATGGACTATTTTCTACAGAAGCTTTTCCTTTATAAAGGAAATGAAAATTATAGTGAATAGACTTACCTTTCAATAGTTTATTTTGATTTAATATGTACAATTAATCGGAGATACTTTTGTGCGAGTCAGCATGATCTAGCTACTAAAAAAAGTTTTAATTCCCAAGAAGAATAAAGTTATAAAGTATCTGAGTAGATCTGAGATAAAGCCCCTCTTCTGACTTTGTAACCCTTAGAAAAAAGTTAATCGATAGGAGCCCCAGGCCTGATGACAGACCAGCTGCACCGTCCCCCATCTCTACTCCTTTAGCTTTCCTCAAGCAGGGAACTGGCATGGCTCCAGCACAGCCCAAACCTCAGTGTCTGCTCAGAATGAGGGGGGAAATAACATCCTGAACTAGCGGGTGCATTTCCAGGCCTGGGAGGTGTGGTCAATCTTAGTAGTTGCCTATACAACATTCTTTACTTAACTTAATGTTTTTAATGCCTTGGACTAAGAATGCACAATAAGATAAGATCACAGAATGAGCTTGGAGCATTCTAATTTCCTCTAATTAACCTAAAACTGATTCTGTAATATCAGAGTACACAAATCTGATACACACACACATATGTATAAATGTGTATATATGTATAAATGTGTATATATGTATAAGTATGTATATATGTACACACACACACACACACACACACACAAATACATGCTCGTTTGCTTTTCTACTTTGGTAACTTCATTCTTCATATGTTTCAACTTCTAGAAAAGTATTAACCACTGAACAGTATTATCAATGAGAAACCAACCCATCATGTGATGACAATAAAACCTTAGGAAATATAATTTATACTGATTAAGGAGGTGTGTTGATGAGGTATTAGGAGAGTTCAGGACACAGATCCCCCTTTCGGTCTCTCTTTTTAGTTTGGTTTGATAAGTTTGGTTACTTTCTCCATCAGCAGAAAAGTAAACCATACTTTGATCCAATATACAAAGTTATAACATCCTTTCAGAAACTTTCTTTATATGTTCACTGTAATAGTTCAATTAAAATGTACCTTTTTGGGGCTAAACCTAATAAAGAATCCCTATTAAAGGCAAGTCCTGAATACAAGTTAAATACAAACTAACTATAAATTTAATTTAAGATTTTAAACCTATTTCTAACTTAAAGAAAGGTTAAAGCAATCTACTTTTAATTAAATATATCTATGGCAACTTAATTCCAAATCTTAAGGTTCTGCAACCCAATTTCTCATGATAAAAATATTACTAAAACTCATCTGCATTGAATGACAATCTTCCATTCCTCTCGGCTCTCTGAATCCATTATCTCTCTCATGGGAATGAATGCTTTGCTATGACTGATGATGAATAAGATATATAGGACAAATGATGCACTTTTTCATTTAAAAGACTAAAAAGGAAATTCACTTTAGTCTCCTTTCTGCCTAGTTTCATTAAAATCTAAATACAGCTATTCTAAGAGATTTTTTCTAGCTCACTTCAGTTTGACAAAAAATGTCTCATGTATCATTTAAATCAATTACAGATTCTCTGGAAATATACCTCAAAAGTTTCATTTTCATACTTTTAGTCTAAAAATAAACACACAAAATATCAAAAAAAAATAAGCAATAAAATAAATCCTAAAAAAACAGTATCTTGAAAGTGTATATTGTTTATTACTAAATTATATTCTAAGAGTTGTTTCAACTCTGGAAGGTACATAGGGAAGTATCTTTACATAATTCTTTATTTCCTAAAATAGCTCTAGAAAGTGGTATCTTTGATCTTTTATTTATTTCCCCCAAAAAGTCATATAGCAATGCCCACAATAGTTAGGATAATATCAAAATCCCAGTTTAATTTTATGACTAGATGACCTTAGGCAATTACTGGTAGTTAAAAGGAGACCACTCATTTCCCCTGCTGGATGAGGTCATTATTTCCCCTCTTCGGCATTGGTGAATTTCCATTACTTAGCACAGTGTCTGGCACATAGAAGGTACCCGATAAGTATTGCTGCTCAAGGGAAAGAAAAAGTAGGGAAGGATGAAGGTGAAATTGTTGAATTTAAATTGCAGATCCTAACTTCAAGGACTTTTTTTTTTAAATAAACCTGCTTTAAAAAAAAATCACTATATACACCATGCAACTGTATATTTAGTGAACTGGAATATTATTTGAGAGACACTACAACTTTAACAGAGTAAGCACCTGACTTTAAGATTATATTCTGTAACTTCAGGGGGAAAAAGAGAAAAGAAAAACTTGGATTTTACTTGCTCTGATTTTAGATGTACTGGTAATTGTGTATACATTGGCTTATGCTATTTTAGAAGCCTTTGATAAATTGCTACAAAGTTAATTGCTTGCTTTAAGTAGATTAAGAAATAAAGTTCCATCCCCTTTCCCCTAAGAACCCAGACCCTTTTGAAAACCTGAAACTCTTCTACTTCTTAATATTAGCTACTAGCCTTGTTCAGGATTGTTAAGATTAAAGATATATCCAAGGAAAGTAAGGAAGGGGGGAGGGGAGAAGGAAAAGAGGGAGAGAGAATGGGAGGGGAAGAAAGGGAGAAAAGGGGAGGTAGGGAGGGCGCAAGCAAGGCAGGAAGGAAGGGGAAAAGAAACCAACGCACCAAGAATGTTTTCTTCTTTGAATGGAAAGGTACGTAATATACTGACGTAGTTAAAGAAGGCGTAATCACTTAGAAGAAAATAAAGTCAGAAGTGCCTCCAGTGATTTGAGTTACCTCTAAATCATGTTAAGAGAAATCTGGGTAGTTATCCTGTTTATTCTCCATTTCTCCATGCTAGGAACTACCTTAAGATCCTTCTGAATTCCTCAGACCTGCTCGAGGCCCCGGAGTCTGGCATCAGTGGACAGCAATTCCAGGTCTCCCTTGCACTCCAGTGGCAAGTAGGGACTGGCCAATGATGGATGTTGGCATAAGAGAAATGGAGATATTTAACACCTACTCCATCTCTGCTTCCTTCTGGCAGTGGCTGCCTTTCTCCCTGGCCACAGATCCTGTAATCAGACTCCTCCTTTATGACTCCAGCTCTAACTATGTTCCAGCAAACATTCCCTCCTTTCTCGCACCCACGCCCTAAGAGGCAACAGCTTCCAGTTCTAGTTGTTCCCTTAACGCTCACCAGCCTTCGGTAAAAAGCCCTTCATTAAACTCTCTCCGGTGAAATCCCTGAGCATACCATCTGTGTCCTACTGCCCCCCGACTAGTAAAGAGGATAAAATCTTGTGACTCTCAACCAAAACTTTTCAACAGAAGCAAGTGTGTGAATAATTTACCGAGAGATGACAGCCTTGTTCATTGGGGCCAAGAACATTTATCAGTCAACTGAGATAGCAAGAATAAAGAAAGCAAATTAGAATAGCCTGGGTTAAAAATAGCCACTAGCATATAAATGATACAAATCCTCAAAAAGGAGGGCAATACATCATAGACACTAAACTCTACCCTAAGTCTGTGATTCAGAAGATTTGTTATTTACCCTGAAATCTTCATTTTACCAACACCAGGTTACTCTGCTTCAAGTGACATGTGGACCACACATTGGAAAAGTTCTTTTAGAATTAACAAAGCATGATGAAGATGAAACTGTTCTCTAATAGAGGAAACATCAAAATCCTGTTTAAAGTAAAGCATAACTAATTTGCTATAATATAAAGGAAGAGTATAACAATATCTCCCATTGCTGAGTTTTCTAGAACTTTGAATAAAATAATTGAAATTCTGGGGTTCCCAGCGGCTCAGTCAGTTAAGCATATGCTTTCACCTCAGGTCACGATCCCAGGGTCCTGGGATCAAGCCCCACATCAGGCTCCCTGCTTAGCAGGAAGTCTGTTTCTCCCTCTGCGTCTCCTGATGCTGTGCTCTCACTCTCTAATAAATAAATAAAATCTTTAAAAAAATACTGAAATTCTGTAATGCATATCTCTTTACCACACACATTAAAAAAAGGCTTAAACATTCACAAAGTTAGTAAATTCAGCTTTTAAAAAAATTATTGAAAATACCTTAACAGAGGCAGGGCCACTGGGCTGAACCATTCCAGGGGTGATTTAATTTAAAATACCTAAAATACAGGGTACCTGGGTGGCTCGGTGGGTTAAGCCCCTGCCTTCGGCTCAGGTCATGATCTCAGGGTCCTGGGATCAAGCCCCGCATCAGGCTCTCTGCTCAGCGGGGAGCCTGCTTCCTCCTCTCTCTGCCTGCCTCTCTGCCTACTTGTGATCTCTCTCTCTGTGTCAAATAAATAAATAAAATCTTTAAAAAATAAAATAAAATACCTAAAATACAATGTGAAAGATGTCCTGTATATGTGCATAACTCAGCAAGCTTAAAGCAAGGGAAATATTATCCAGCCATTAGTGGCCAGAGTGGAAACCAAGCTACCTATTTCTAAGAAAGAGCCTTAAGACAGGAAACTGGTTACTCGGGTAGCAGAAGAACTAAGAATTCAAATAAAGAGGAGCAATAACAGGAACCTGGTAACACGCCTAAGGGAGAGGCAGGATTACTGGAACTCAGAAGCCAGGGCCATCCAAGAGAAGCTGGCAATAAGGCAAACCTACCTGGCAGGAGCTGAGCTGAGAGAGAGAGTGAAAAGCAGCAAGAAATACAAGACATGACTGTTGCATGAGAAAGGGGTAGGCAAGGGAGTAGGGGAAAATTCCCTGGCTTCTCCCTCCTCCCACCCTTAAGTAATCCATTAGTACCTCCCACTAAGCCAACTCAATAGTGGTGGAGGCCAAGGGAGCTGGGGAAGTGTGGTACAGAGCCGAGCGGGGTGGGCGAAAGGATCTTAGGGCAAATAATGGTAAGAACATGAATAACTAAGGCGACCCAAGAGAGTTGAAAGCGCATATTCATCTAAAATCTTCATAATATAAATCTTCACAAATATAAATATATATTATAAATAATATAAATATCTATAAATAAATATAAATAATATAAAAATCTTCACAAATATTCATAAAAGCATTATTCACCTTTGCCAAAAAGTAGAAACAACCCAAACGTCCTGCCACTGAAGAATGGATAAACAAAATGTAGTATATCTATTCAGTAGAATATTATTCAGCCACAAAAAAAGGAGTAAAGGACTGTTACATGCCACACTCTTAATGAACCTTGAAAACATATAATAAGTGAAAGAAAATGGAAAGATAAGCCACATATTGTATGATTCCATTTATAGGAAAACCCACAGAGACAGAAAATAGATTAGTGGTGGCCAGAGAATGGAGGGAGAAGACATTCGGGACTAACTGCTACCAGTTGAATGTTTCTGTTTAGAATGATGGAAATGTTTTGGAATTAGACAATGATAATAGTGGTACACCACAGTAAATATACTAAAAACCACTGAAGTGTCTACTTTGAAATGGTAAACTTTATGATATGTGAATTATAGCTCATTTTTTAAAATTAAAAAAAATGACAGAAAATAAATGAGAATAAAAAACTGAAACCTAATGAAAAGTACTGTAATATCCAAACAGCATAAATTTTTAGGATATTTATGAAAAAGCAACACGAGGCTAGAAAATTATCATTTATGTCACACAGTTCAAAATCTACCTTCTAGCATTAAGGTTTCTAACAGCAATTTCCTAAAATCCCAGGAGGTAAGGATGTTTCCCTATAAAAATAATCCCATTAGACATTATAACAAAGCTCTCTGATCTAGTACAATTGGGGTAGAGTTGGTACATATATTGAAAATATTGGTTAAAGCAGAAAATGATAAAAAAATGTGTATGCATATGTATACAGTCACGTATACACTCAAAAACAGTATAAATTCTGTTTTTACTTAAAATACAAATATAAATATTCACCCCTATTCTGATATAAGATTAAAGCCATTTCTTCTTAGGTCTTCTGATTAGGAATTTATAGTATCTTTCTTATACGAATCCACACCTACAATGCAACATTTATATTTCCAATTCCCTTTGAGTTGTAATGGAACAAAAGCTAAAAGGTGCACACAAAGTAATCTGCATGTGAAACTTAGATTTATATCATTTTCTCACAGTTCACTTGTGCATACTTAATTCAAAATCATTTTTTCCAACTTGTCTTTACTGAGATTTTCCCAATACTTATTAATTTTCTTTGCTGTCACACTTAGAGTTCATCACTTTATATAATGTTATATTGCAGAATTATAATGAGAAGAATTGGCATTCACAGGATTGGAAGGGGGTGGGAAACCGGCTCACTAAGAAGCACTGAACGTAACTGGCAGGAGCTGAACTGCGTCTTTGTGGTGGACTAGTCTACTACGCATGCGTGCTCAGTACCGCGTGGAAAGCTGTCGGTGTCATTTACAGTGTGCCTGTCAAGCAGAAGTAAATTCACCAAGTTTGGTAAGTAGACATTACCTAAGTAAGTCTCCACTGTACCTCTACTCCACTGAAAACAAATAATCTATCAATAAAAACAGATAAAAGGGGTGAGAGTAGCAAAATCAGGTTGGAAAGTTAGAGAAAGTCCTGAAAACTTTCTACAAAATGCCTTGGCTGGGATTAGTTATTTTAAGTTTACATACATCAAAGAGGCCATTTCTCAGCGTCAGTGTTGGTTTGGTTAATAGTCCTAAGACCTTTTACCTCTACCTTGTAGTTGCCACCTCTTTGCCAAAATAAACATCAAGATTCCTCAGACCATCCCAGGAAATTGCTTTTCAGAAACATCCCAATCTCCAAAGAGCCAGACTTATGAGAACCCACATAACAAAAATGCATTCACAGACGACCCACAGAAAGGTGAAATTGTCTAACTCACAAAAAACTCCTTGAAGTTCCACTTGAATCCAGATGTGAGATTCCAGAAAAAAAAGCCCTCAACAATCAAGGTAGAGAGCACTACTGCACTACCCTACCTAACCAGCTCCCCTCTGATTACACACACACACACACACACACACACACACACACACACACACACACAGACTATCTAGAATATCAAAGAATCTGGAAAGTTTACACTTTATGGGTATGTGTTTTTTGCCATGGGGATCATTTATACTATTATTCCCAAATTTTCCTAAGCTTCCATAAAAGAAGATTCTGCTTCCATGCCCTATTGACATAAGTCTTGGCCAAATTATTTAGTTAATGAAATGGAAGGAAAAATCACATTTGTCACTTCTAAGCTGAAGCTGTTAAAAGCCATAACAGGTTTCCTCCATTACTCTTTCTCTCTGTCAGAAGATCAGCATGTCCCACACAGGGGCTGCTCCATCACCCTTGATCCTGAGAAGAATTTGACCCTAGGACTGAGGCACAGCTGATAATTGTAGCCTTTGCCATTGCAAACCATTATGTTAGAGCTTTTTGTAACATGCCATACCACAGTGAAAGCTGACTAACACAGCCGCGATAGATCTATTGGAAGAAAGAGAATACAAAGGAAGCTGACATCAGAACTATACCTTCCAACCATAAAAGACTTCTAAACCAATAAATAATCCCTAATTTTCAGATCAGTGTTTCTCCAACTATCTGTGCTGATGGATCAGTTACCTTTAAAAAAAATTTCCCAATTATAGACCAAATCTTATATAAAATGTAATAAAATGAATTATTAGAAAATCAAAAGAAAAAAAGACTTTCAAAATTTAAGCCCCAATTTTTATATTATCATTAGATTCACCAGAAAAAAACCAAAACTACTCTGTCAAACTGCTATTCAAGTTTCTATATGCTTACAATCCCAATTTTTGCAAATACATCACTGCCAAAAATTGCAGTGCATGGAACCACACCGGTCCACAGAGCACATTTTCAGCTGCACTGTTTCAGGGCATGTGGAATTAAGAAATACAAAGGCTTTTATGATGATGTAAACTTCTGGGCAATTGTATAACTGAAAACAAAATTACAGACTAATTTTGTCCAGGAAACAGGTAAAATTCTCCTTAATATTTTCCTACTCTGCAAAAATATCTGTGGTTCCTTTTTTCTAAAAGGCATAAAAATTAGGTTATTTTTTCCTTTTTTTTTCTTTTTTTTCTTTTTTTTTTTTTGTAGTCCATCAGTGATAGACATTTAGGTTATTTGAAAAGTGCCTAGCTCCCAGACTTAGTAATTTTAAATGAAATGTTTTCAGTTATAGCGAATAGAACCCAATTATTTTATATTGACATATGTAGTTTACTGCCTTTTTCTCAACTTATTATCATCTAGCTACTGGAAAGCACCCAGTTTTCTTCAATTATTTAGCAACCTGCAATAAACATGGTTTAGTTCCAAAACTCCAAGTATATTTTTAATCACATTTAATTTTGTAAAGAATGAATCTTTGCTCTATTGAAGATGATTCAAAGTTTTCGAAATTCACCTTGAACCTTTAAGTAGTTTCTGGCTTGCCCAGAAATACTTTTCGGGTGGTAAGATTCCAATCCTGATGAATGTCATTATACCTCCACTGTTCTCCTGGGTTGCTACGGCAGCTGCTAGCTGCTTAAAAAGCTGGTTTTTAAAAAATGACTGAAAGGAAGAGAAATGATTGTTTCATTTTCTCTCAAATAAAGTAAAATATGTGTAATATATTTAAAGTGAAGTTGCTTTCCAAGTTTTAAAAATGTGAATGGCAAACGCTAGATCTACTTCGGTTTGGACAACACAGAGACTAAATCATTGGACTTGTGCAAGGGTCAACTGCCTTTTGAAATTAATAGTAATTTCTTTAATAAGAAAAAAAGACCATTACAAATGAGAGAATTTTTTCATTCCTGTCAATTAACATTTCCTTAGCACTGAATAAGGTATAAAATGTTTTCACCTCTGCTATCTAGTTAGTATCTACAGCAACCCAGTTTAGACAAGTAAGACAAATATCATCCCTTTATCCCCACTGAGCTGAAGGAAGAACTGTGTTTCGACAGCTCAACTATGATTTCAAACTTTTTTTTTACATACCAATTCATGGCAATTTTTTTCTTAAGGATCATTTGTATTTGACTACTCTGAGTAGTTGTACCTAAAATATCTTCAAGTCGGTTGGCAAAAAAATAAAATAGAACAATAAATATGTACCAGAAATATTATGAATAAGTCCAGAGAAAGAATATATAGTACAGTCCATTTCTAAAATGATTAGGAAACAAATATTACAGTATGCTAAAGTATTTTTATTACAGGTATCATTTTTCATGATACAGAACTAAAGTCTAGATTTTCTTTAATTTTAAAATCTTCTGGGGCACCTGTGTGGCTCAGTGGGTTAAAGCCTCTGCCTTCGGCTCAGGTCATGATCTCAGGGTCCTGGGATCGAGGCCCGCATCGGGCTCCCTGTTCAGCAGGGAGCCTGCCTCCTCCTCTCTCTCTGCCTGCCTCTCTGCCTACTTGTGATCTCTCTCTCTGTCAAATAAATAAAAATAAAATAAAATCTTCTGAAAAAATACCACAAATGTCTAATAGTTTAGGTAAAAACTAAATTAAGATAATTTCCATTTTCAGGTAAATGTAAGTAACAGTCAATTTAAAAATTAGCAGAAATAAAGTTTTTGTTGCTGTCGGAAGATCTGTTTTATATTATCTTCAGAGGTTGAGAGAGGAGGTAGGTACAAAAGCAATGTTTTATATTATATTACACTTCTATTATAAAAATACAAATAAAATTATGTTACTTTTTAAAACTCTGCCAATAGGTGATGAAGTAATTGTTTTGTTTTTAATTTAAGGTGGTATTTCAAGTACATATATAGAAAGTTAAGTTAAGCTTACTGTGTTATAGGAATAGAATTCTAAAAACTGATCAATGTTAAAGTTGGAGATAAATTCTACAAAACCTTTTAAGTTTATTGCTGTGTCAAACTGTCAACTGATAAATATGAATACAGTCATGAAAACAGTTAAATATTTTTAAATGTTTTTAAATGTTTTTTAAAATATTTTAATATGATCAGCAAAACTATGAAGAACATGTTAATCTTCATATGGATTTTGCAATGAAAAAAGATACTGTAATTGTTTAGCTAATTAATATACATTTTCTTTTCCTTTTGGTTTAGTACAAATTTATATATTAGCAAACTTAACAATAATATTATCTAACCTATTTGATCCTGAGAAAAAGTTCAACAAAGAAAAATGACTTTCTTCTTGCTCAACTCTTCTTTAAAAAGAAAAAAAAAAGGAAAGAAAATGTAAGTAGGGAAAAACAAAATATAGAATTCCTTGTGTTAAAGGCAAGGTTAGTTCAGTTATTTAAGGGTATATTTTCAGCTATGTTGTCATCATCATCAAAATTCTGTGCTGTACAGAGTCATATCAAATTAATGCTCACTACTCACAGGTACATTTTTTTCCAAAGACATATTCTTTTAAATGCATTATTAACCCAAAAGTTTGGCTCTACTAGACTCAATTTTCCAACTTTTTTAAGTGAAAGCTTCTTAGTGAGAAAAAGTTGAGATCTCAGGTATACAGAGACCCTGAGACCCTATAATTTTGGCCAGAAAAGCTATTCTTTCATCTAGATAAGAAAGTAGATTAGTGGGGTGCCTGAGTGGCTCAGTCAGTTAAGCATCTGCTTGGGCTCAGGTCTTAATCCTGGGTCCCTGGGATGGAGCCCAGGATGGGGTTCTCTCCTAAGCAGGGTGTCTGCTTCCCCCTCTGCCCTCCCCAACTCATGCTTGTGCTCTGTCTCTCTCTCTGTCTCTCTCTCTGAAATAAATAAAATCTTAAAAAAAAAAAAAAAGAAAGAAAGAAATAGATTAGTCATTTAAATTTTCCCAGCATACTGCCTGTTCCTATTTTCTATCACAATCTTAGTTTTATCTTAGTTTTTCCCATCTCTCCAGTAAAAGTAAGGGCTCATTGATTAAATCTGATGTTCTTCATGTTCGTGGACACTAAATAAATATTTGTTGATGAAAATAATTCACCAAATGCTATCCCCAGTATATGTAAAGATTTTAAATTATGTTATATAACTTCACAAAGGGTAGCATTTTTAAAAATCAACTTGAATTGGAATAAAAACAAGTTAACAGAGGACATTTTTACATTAAAATAGGTAGTAATTTTTAGTTTTCTGTTTATAAAAAAATTTTAATTATCCTACTTTTGATTTTATTTAAATCCTAAATAAAATTTTAAAATGCAGCTCTCCAAATGCACATAGGGCCCAACTATATTTACAAGGCACAATTTCTAATAAATCAGCATTAGTCCTTATGACAGCTCCCAAATCCAATTCTCATATAGTTCCTTTCCCATATTTTAATATTTCTAAAACTTATTTAGTGGGTTTAATCATAAATATGTTAGAGGGGGTACCTAATGACAGTACCAAATTTTAACTGAGGTTCTTATAGTAGTTTTGGTACCTCTATGTAAAAATTAACCCATACATACTGAATCAATACTTCTCAATCTTACAAATGGCTGTAAAAATAAGTAATAAAATAGAATGCCAAAAATGCCCTAACGATAGGTGGATGTCTAAATGGTCTTTTAACAAAAAACTACTAGTCAAGGCAGTTGTATAGAGAAGAAGGAGAAATATTAAGGTTTGTGTGTAAGAAAAAAATTATTAATGACTATTAATAATAGTCATTTTATTATGACTGAATTTTAAATTTTATTTAATTTTAATTACTCTACTAAATTTAAATTTTAATACTATTGAACTCGGTTATAGAAACTTTAATTATGTTTGAAAAAACTTGTGTTTGTATTCTTAAACTAAAAATTGTATTAAATCTAAATATAGATCAAGTATTTCCAATGAAAAAACATCAGAGTTAAAAGAATACAAAAGAACAAAAATACTCAATGAATTTTATATAATTATATTAATAGTAAAATATTTTTATGTACTGGGTTAAATAACATTTTTCATTATTAAAATTCATTCAACTGTCCTTTTATTTTTAATATAGCTACTAAAAGTTCTGAATTACATAAGTGGCTTACATTATATTTCTGTTAGGCAGTACTGCTTTAGACAACCTGTATAAAATCAAAACTTTTTAAAAGTCAGCTTCCTTAAGGTAAAATTTACATGCAATAAAATGCAGTCTTTTATGAGTATAAGTCTATAAATTTTGACAAATGTATGCAGTCATGTAACAGCCAGCACAATTAGGACATAAAATATTTTCATCACCCCAAGAAGTTCCTTCATGCTCCTCTGTAATCAACTCACAACTCCTACCTCCAAACGCTGACAACTCTGTCTTCTGCCACTATAGCTTTGCCAATTCTAGAATGTCCTATGAATGGAATAATATAGCATGTAGACTTTTGAATCTGATAAAATCAAATTATAAATACTACAGTACTCTCACAGCACTAAAAGATGATTATCATTCTGATATTTCCTTGTATCACAAACATTTTGACAAGACCTAGCTTTCATTATTCTGCGTCCCAAACTGAGCTTTCCTCCTTGTCACTATTACAGTAGTTTATTTATACCACTAGAATACAACTGAGCAAATTGTATTATAGTTATTTACATACAGGTCTTTCCTCACTAGACCATAAGAGAGAAGCCTGACATCTAGACCAACTATGCTTTCCATAGGGTTTACTGCCTAATGAGATTAACAGTGCAAATAACAAGGCTAAGAAGATATTTGTTTAAAAAAAATCAAAATTGTATTATAAAAAAGGGAGAGAAAAACAAAAAGAATTGAGTCACGAAGAAGTTTATCCTCTAGATTAGATGTCTACTTTCATTGAGGTCTCAAAAAAGGATATTAGGCCCTGGAGGATCCAAGAATTACAAGGCCGGTCAACCAGGTGCAAATGCTAGTGGAGATTTAACTTACACCAATATTTCTACCCAGATTGCTATTGATTTTGTCAGGGCTTGCTAACAACGTTGAAAAAATTTGGAGCAGTCTGCCTAGCACTAGTTTTCTCATAAACTCTGTTACTTCTGGTACATGATTTTACAGAACATAGAAGTTTTTCAGGAACACCTGTATCACATTACAACAGGAACACCAGTACCACGTGAAGGTAGAGACAACAAATCCTACGGCTCTATCTGAAAAGTCAGATATTTGTAATCATTAATTTTCATATAAATATGTGAAGTATAACAACTCTATGTTTTAAGCAAATAAATGAAATAGTACAACCAACTTTAAAGCTTTCAAACACTTACTGAAGTCTCCAGTAAGAAAAACCCCTTCTGCTCCTGGGGCCCATTCTTTGCAGTAAAAACCACCATCGGCACATCTGTGGACACTGAATGATTCATAACCTCTGGAAAATTTATCAATACCACCTTCATTCTCTCCGATGTTGTTCAAGGTCTCGTTAAACCGCTTATACCTTTGAAAAAGTGCAAAAGAAGGAAGTTAGAAAATAAAAATCATCTTACAGGAAAGCTACTGTAATTAATTTAATGCTTTATTTACTCTTATTCAGAAAAAGAAAAGAAAGATATTAAAGAGGAATAATGTGAATAATTTCACATATAAGGTAGCAGTTACCTCACAGGATAAAATCATTCTTACCTCAAATTGAACCAATCTAACATTTTTTCATTTTTTAGTAATTTCATGCATTTTGGTATAAGAGAGAAAATATGATTATTCTATATTCCATGAAATTTTAAAAATCAGCATTACAGCAACTTCTATGTCAAAATAGTATGATGAAGGAGCATCCCTACGTGTCTCTTCTAACCCCTAAGAAAATAAAAGAAAAATAGTCAAAAGCCAGCAAGATAAATAAAATTACCTTACAACAGGGAGGGTTTAGCATACTTTTCCTATTAAAGGGTAGACAGTAAATTGGTCTGTTTCACAACTATTCAAGTATCTCTCAGAAGCATGAAAACTGCTACAGACAACATGTAAATGAATGCGCATGGCTGATGCCAATAACATGTCATTTACAAAACAGTTATTGGCCAAATTTGGCCTATGGGCTATAGTTTGCCTAGTTCTGCCCTATAGCAACTAAGCATGGAAAAAACATACTACATCATGTCAAAATGTAAAAGCTAGTGGCCAAAAGAAGAAGCCAAAAATTCCTTCCCAAGGACGACCAAGAGTAGCACATGGTTGTTGCTGACCCTCTCCTAGATCCGGAGTCCATACAGCTACGCAAAAAAAAAAATAAAAAAGCTACTATTGTCACTAATACCAACATCTAGTTTCTCAAGAAGCTAGGACAAAACAGGTAAAACTGAAATGAGGCAGGTGGTAGGTGCTTTCTGTCAGAAGTGAAGGTTCCGGAACAATGAACTTAGCAATGCTAATATGCTTCCTTGCACTTCCCCAGACCCGGAGGGGTGAGCAATAAAAGTCCCAGAAAGATGACATGAATCCAAGTAGGGGATACACAGGGAATATACAAAACCTGAGAAGCTGACTAATGAAGAACATTCCAACTAAGCTGAACAGAAAACAAATCTTTCCAAAGATTTGGAAATTCTTACAAATATTCCATATTATACTTCAACTTACTTAAAAATGAACTCAACAGGGGTGCCTGCGTGGCTCAGTCAGTTTACCGTTTACCTCAGGCTCTGGTCATGATCCCAGGGTCCTGGGATTAAGCTCCTGGGGCAGGCTCCCCGCTCAGCGGGAAGACTGCTTCTTCCTCTCATTCTGCCACTACCCCCTGCTCCTGCATGCTCGCTCACCCAAATAAATAAATAAAATCTTAAAAAAAAATGAACTCAATAAAAATAAGATGAGAGATGATATGACGAAACAATAGAATGAGAGGTAAAATGAAACCCTTAGACCTAAGGAAATAAAAGGAGGAACAAAATAAATAATAAAATAGAATTGGCACGAAACAAAATACACGTATGGTAAAAATAGCAAATTATTAAATGAATAAGTAATTGGAAATTTATATAATTAAATAGATTAGAAAAAGACTAAGAAACAGATAAAGAAGCTAAGAGGTACACAAAATTGACAAAAATGATCTAAAATAAGGATAGCTGCTGACTCTAAAGAACAAAACCAAATAAAATGGATGTAAAAAATATAAAACTGGAAAATTTTTCTCTCAGAATTAAATCTGCATGTTTGGGGTGCTTGGGTGGCTTAGTCGGTTAAATATTCGGCTCAAGTCATGATCTCCCTGTCCTGGAATCTAGCCCCAAGCGAGGCACCATGCTCAGTGAGGAGTCTGCTTATCCCTTTCCCTCTGCCCTGCCCCCCAGCTCATACTCACTCTCTCTCTCAAATAAATAAAATCTTAAAAAAAAAAAAAAGAATTAAATCTGCATATTAAAAAAGAGCATGCTATGTTTTAAGAAAAATTTGGAAAACAAACACAAACAGGCACATGAACAACACCTCCCAATTAAGGCTACTGAAATTCAAAGGATAAAGAACGAACTCCTCAGAGGACCGGTCATAAAAAAGCAAGAAGAGGGAGGGGGGTTTTTTTGTTTTTTTTTTTTAATTTTATTTTTATTCTTTGCCCCAGGGGTACAGGTCTGTGAATCATTAGGCTTACATCTTTCACAGCACTCACCAAAGCACAAACCCTCCCCAATGTCCATAACCCATCCACCCTATCCCTACCCTCCCACCCCCCAGTAACCCTCAGTTTGTTTTGTGAGATCAGGAGTCTCTTATGGTTTGTGTCCTTCCCCATCCCATCTTGTTTCATTATTTTTCCCTCCCTACCCCCCACGACCCCCCAC